>OY856414.1:865466003-866666003 GCA_963693085.1 Alisma plantago-aquatica | reverse complement strand
CTGGAGCTGTCATAATTGTTGACAATAACAGACGTCAGATTAACACCATCAAAGGTTCGTCGAGCCAGCGACATAAAACCTAGGCACTACTTGGGAGGCAACCCAAGATTTTAACTTCTTCATTTTCCGTTTTTTCTTTTACTTTAGGTTTATCCTCTGAAAATTTAAAAATTTTACATAACCAAAACAAACATAAAAATATAAAAATCCTTTCGACCTTAACCCTCCCAAACGGTCCTGAAACCGTTTGGAACCAAATGGTCTCCAAACCGTTTGGCACCAAACGGTCCTGAAACCATTTGGGACCAAACGATCTTCAAACCGTTTGGAACAAAACGGTCTCCAAACCGTTTGGGACCAAACAGTCTCCAAACTATTTGGCACCAAACGGTCCTGAAACTGTTTGACCTGAAGATTTTGTAGGGTCAACCCCCAATCCCTATAAATATTAACCCTACCCCCTCTTTCTCCTCTCTTCGATTCTCAAGTTTTCTCAAGCCTTCACGCAGAGCTGTTCCATTGCATTTTCATTCCCCTGCTCCCACGCGACTCACCTCCTTCGACCTAAGCTTCGCGTTCCTTCGCGGCGACCTCGCCTCCGCCCTCCGCTTCACAGTCGTCGTCCCCGCTTCCAGCTGCAAGGTAGTCATCACCGCAGCAACCTGGCTGGCCTTTTTTGTCAACAACCTTCTTTATCAGCAACCTTCTCCTTCGCCGCCTCTGTCTTCATTTCCGCCGGCTCTGCCGTGATCCCCTTTTATCTTCGTCTTTATCACTGTCGGTTCTTTCCGTCGCCACCTTCGCCTTCATCACCGGCGCCTCCGCCTTCCCTTCACCGTTTCTCCTTCGCCTTCGTCGGCTGTTACCTGACGTTTTGCCTTCCAAACGGTCTTCAAACTGTTTGGAACCAAACAGTCTTCAAACTGTTTGGAACCAATCAGCCTTGAAACCGTTTCGAACCAAACGGTCCTGAAACCGTTTGGAACCAAACGGTCCTGAAACCGTTCGGGACCAAACGGCCTTGAAACCGTTTGGAACCAAACAGTCCTGAAACCGTTTGGGACCAAATGGCCTTGAAACCGTTTGGAACCAAACGGTCCTGAGACCGTTTGGAACCAAAACCGTTTGGGACCAAACAATCTTCAAATCGTTTGGAACCAAACGGTCCTAAAACCATTTGGGACCAAACGGTCTTCAAATCATTTGGAACGAAACGGTCTTCAAACCGTTTGGCTTTCTCAAATACATATATATACATAAAACCACATAAATACAAATAAAATCCATATTTTTCTAAAAACATGTTGTTCTAACACATGATCTCCCATTTTTCAGATATGGCATCTCCAGCTAAGCATGGCACAGGATCCGAAGACGCTCTTTTCTGGACAAAGGAGCAAATGCTGGAAGACCGGGCCAAACTCTATCAGATCATAAACAACTACAACAACACTGGGAAGGCCCCAACAAATGTCAAAATCATGACGGTTCTATGCAAAATTGACCGCATAAACAAATGCCTGGTCGAGGCACCGGAAGAAGAAGTCGAAGAAATTTCTTCCGACGATGATGAAGGCTCAGAATACGAGCCAAACCTCGAGGATGAATCCCCAGCTGAAGAATCAAAGGGGAAATGCAAGGTCCAGGAAACCGCAACCAGACAACCCTCCAAGAAAAGAGCCAGAAAGCAAGTCCGGCCTACCACTGCAAGGGAACAAACCCTAACTGGGTATGTCCCACCACCCGCTACCAACACCATTACTACCCCCATCTTCTCAATTACCACCACCGCCACACCACCACCAGAAAACCTCTTCATCCACACCATCCAATCCACTGACAAAATCCTCAAACCCACAAAATACGTTTGCTCAAGCATACTGTTAAAAATGGGGATTTATGACAGAATCCTCACACTTCTTGACAATGCAAATCTGTCAAAATTGTGTTTTGTCCCTGAACCCTCTTTTATCGAGCCTACAACTGAATTCTTCACCTTCCTTGCCAAAGAGCACGTCACCATCATGGATAGATCACAGGATGGAGGTGACCGTAGGCTGGTCACCAATCTCTTCGGCAGCAAAGTTGTCATCACATAAAATATGCTGAATGAAATCTTTATTGACAACCAGGAGCAGCTAAAGAAAGCCAAGGCTGTGGGAATTGAGAATCCTAATTTCAACAGGCACAACTTTTGGAGATCTCTGATAGGGCTCCCCACCTATGATGCAAAAACATGTAAGGCATCCAATATACAATCTAGACTAGTGCGCACTTTACACAAAATCCTCGCAGGCGCACTCTTCCCCAGGACAGAAGGAGGAAATGTTATAATTTCGGATCTCTTTGTTCTCTGGTCCATTCTACACGAGATGCCAGTCAACATTGGCCGTCTTACGATCCAGAAACTATCAGCTTACGCCCTGGGGAAGGAAATCTACATCGGAGGTCATGTCACATCCATCATCAAATATCTCAAGATGGACAAACCTCTACCTAGATGCACGCAAATAAAGGGCGACATACTCACTAACGAACAAACCTTGAAGAATTCTTTCATTATCAAGGAGAAGGATGCGAAACTACACTACATTTTCTGCCCTACAGTCAAATCGTCCAGAACTCTCCTCCCGCTCCCGGAGGTCACAGATTACGACAAGGAAAAGCTCCTCTTCACTGACGAGGAACTTACCAAACTCTTAGCTTCGGTTCAAACAACCGCAAAGAAAGCAAAAGCGGGACAGACGAAGCTAAGTATCACAACCCCGACAGCTCAATCATCAAAAATATTTGTAAAAAGACCTTCCAGAAGGCAGTTGCAGGGACAACAGCTGTCGGGGACACCAACCTCAAAACCACATCCAGAAGACAACCCCCTTCCCGACGATCACATCACCACCTCATCTTTAGACTCTTTCATTATGAGCCTAAATGCTGACCTAACCACCACCACCTCACCACCCTCCAGCTTTCCAACATCCACCACCCTTCCTTCCTCACCCCTTTTCCCTTCGGGTTTCCCCTTCTCCACCCATACGCCTGACTTTACCACCTTCCCCTCCACCTCCACAATCTCTCCCCCATCACTATCACGTCCACCTCTCTCACTAGAGATACCACCACCGTTCTCATCCACCACCACCCCAACACTGCTGGTAACCCCATCCATAGTCACCACGTAGTTCGCGCCACCATCAGTGTCTCTTCCGCAAGGCACTACCACCCCCCCCTCCCGCACAAACCCCAGCCACCCCACCCTTCTGCCTCTGGGGTCCCCTTTTCCAACATCGGTGAGGAATTCAGATGTCAATTCGACGACGTCCGAAACCTCCTCACCGATCCTTCTAACATTTTACATTCTATTTTTTCTTGTGTGCAGGGTTTATCCAGACAGGTGGCCACAATCGACGAACAAAACCGAGCCTTGCCCAACATCCTCCAAGGTTTTCAGCAACGACAAGATGAGGTGGCTAAGCAAGTTGAGCATATCAACAGCCACTACAACAACTTGCTGGAACTGGTCCTTGCAGTGAAGCGCCAGCAAGAAGCAACAGCACAACAAGTCGATGAGATCTATACACAGACTCAACCTCTGCCCGAGACTCTCCGCGAGCTCCAGCAACAACAAGCAGTTCTGAGCACGCGCTTGGACACCATCAGCAGCACCCTCACAAAACTACATAATCACCAAGAGGAGTCTACTAATAATGAAATCCACCAACTATGTGCTCAAGTAACAGATCTTACAACACGTCTCCTCTCCGCCGAGGGTCGATATACCAACCTCAAAGAAACCCACGACGCACTGCTCGAAACACATGAGCATGTGCAAGTAGCTTTCGATGAGTTACAAGCCACCCACCGGCGGTGCAAAAAGACCACAAGCAAAAAGCCAGCAGACAAGGCAGTGGTTGACAAAGATGGCGATAGTGACAAAGAAGAAGACTCTGACTCATCTTCTAATTCAAACAATGATACCACATCCTTAGGTGATAAATCTGACGATGGGGAGGACCCAGGTCAAGCAGAAGAACCTTCTCAGAAAGGTTCTGGCAAAGGTCAACAAGACGGTGGGCATCACCCCAAGTCCCCCCACAATGATAATGTAAACATGTCATATGGGGACCAATTCCTTGATTAATCTGCTCTGGGGTCCATCAGGGAGTCAGCTAAAGACGCGGCTTTCGCTGAGTTCCACCAATGTATATTAGGAACCAGTGCAAGCCCACCGACAACAACCGCTCCACCCTTCTCCGCACTTGCCACATCAGTGCCCTTCCCACAAGACCAGGACGAGACAGAACGAGTGAGTTTAGATACAGATGAAGAACTCAATTCTGCCTCCGATTCGGATGACGATCTACAGGGCTATGCAGAAGTCCTGGAACAACCTCTTCCCCCTTCCGCAGGAGCTTCCCCCGCCACCACCTCTACCGCACAAAATGCATGACCTGGATATGGCGGCCATCTCCACATTAGATGCTCAGGACATTTTTATACTGAACACCATTGTGGATGATGCAAAGGTAGGAGAAGACATCATCTACCATAACACAAAAACTAAGAACAAGCTGACACGAGAAGACTTCCGCAACATTCTGCGACCACGGTCCACGATGCCAATGGAAATCTTCCGTGTCCTGCTCGCCAATTGTATAGAAGAATACAAAAGCTCTAAGAGGTAGCAGCCAGTTTTTAACACCTCACCTTCTCTATCTATCAGCCTTTTATACAAAGATATACGAGTAAAATACATAGAGCAGTTGTGTGCCGATTTAGCACGGCGAGCACGTTATCTCACAGTGCCCTTCCAAGTTTCGGACCAATGGCTTTTTATGATTGTAGACACCGAGGCATGAGATGCCAAGGTTTATAATTTTTGCGGCACTGAGCTACCTGCCGGTACGATAAACTTTGTTGGTGAAGAAGCAGGTGAAGCCCGATGCATACCTTTCTGCCTTCTCAAGCTAATCTGGGTTGCGCGCCCATCTCTCTGCCAAGACTGGAGCCAACCCTGGTTCCAAATTATAAACCCAAATGTTCAAGCTGCTGAGGGATCTGGGGACTGTGCTTTTTGCACCATCCGTCACATCCAAGCGTTGAACCAAGAAATCCCTTTTGCTGATCTAGTCGCTAAAGATTTTCACTCCTTGCGAGGACGTTATGCCATGGAGCTCATTTGTGATAGATGGTTCTTCAAGGATCCGACAATGGCACCGTATGACGTCCCTCGTTACCTTTTTTCAACAATACAACGGCCGCAGAAGTGACCTTTCCGACAAATTTTGAGGAGTGGAGCAATTAATTAGGGTTTGATTCATAAAATGAACATAAGCCCTAATTAATGTGTAATGGGAAATCCTAACCCTAATTTTGGGTAATAGGATGAAAAACCCTATTTGATGGTAAACCCTAATCCTGGTAAGGAAAATAGTGGTGTTACTATTGTATTGTATGTTGTGATATGGTTTTGTTGCTTACTGAGAAGTAACAAGATATGCATCGGCCTGGTGTTCCATTATATTATATTTTGCTTATGAGAGGTAACAAAACGTGTAGTGGCATTGTAAGCCATGTGATCAAGTTGTTTCCTAGTAAAAGGTGACAAGACAAATAATGGGCCTTCTGAGCCATGTGTAATGCTTGTGTAACAAGTATCATGTATACCTTGGTCTGAGGACCTAGAGGTAATAATTACCTAATAAGTGGTAATAGTGCATGTTCAGTGATGAACCTAGGGTTTAAATACCCAAATTTGATAAGCACGGTAATAATGTGGTGGAGGGATGAAAATTCCCAGTATTTAAATGAGGGACTGAGATCCCAATGTCTTATAAAGACTGACAAGTGATTGATGAAATAGTACATGGTTCTTTGTAGCATTTGTCATAATAAGTTATGTTTGAGAACTTGACTGATGCTAAAAGAATATGATAATGTACCTAATTAATCAAGTGAAATCATATCATGTAGATCCCTGGCCATAGATCCATCATCGTCAATAATAGTAGAAGGTGAAACGGGTTGCTCCGCGGAAAAAACTCAGAATGCATATTTTTGAATATGTGGGGGTTAATGGGCAAACATATCCTTACGTCCTGAGGAGGAGATTGATAGAAGGTAAAAATTAAACCTCTCAATCCTTCATTATATGTGTCGGGATGGATGTATCAAAAATCTCCCGATGATTGGGATAGATGTTGTACACATCTCCCAATAATACTTAATGTCGGGTCAATGGATATAAACATTAAATCTCTCGATTGCCGATGAGAGTGCAGTTGACGTTGTAACTCTATAGCGAAGTTGTCAGTATACCCTGGAAAGCTATAATGAGCAGTTGACATAAGTCATGCTTGTGGTCCCGCACTGACCGAGATGTGGGAGGTCATGGGAATCCAGCTCTTCCATTAACCTATGTATGGTACCGATTTCAACTTCGCAGTGGTCGATTGGAGTATGAGCGGTATACCTCATCTCCTCAGGGCATAAGTGTAATTGTAAAATGTAATCAGCCGTATAGCATGTTTGCTTGAGGATTGAATATGGAAATTAATTAATTTATGTTAAATTTCTTTTATGCATCTCTAGTTGATAGATGTTATTCATATCTCTTTATACTCATTGCAAGTAGATGGATGAATTATGATTCTACCATGGATAGATGTAATGGTCTCCTTAGGAAAGGAGATTACCTTACTCTGTTCATTCAATGATTAATATTGATGTTAATATATAAGAACCCTGCTCAATTTGATTTTAATAAACTGCTATAACAATGTTTTGGCGGAGAGTTATATCTCCCGCTGGGGCAATTTACAATTGTCTCACCCGCATTGGATCCAATGTTTTTAGGTGGATGCGGACGAAGAGGCAGAAACCCTATAGCAGAGAAAGAACAACAACAACATCAGGGACAACAGTAATATCTCAGGTGGATATATTGCCTATCAAGTCATATAGATAGTATTCCTATGTGTTGTCTCTATACTCTCAGGTCCTTAGAGTTTATAGTTAATGTTTTAATGAATCGATCTGAGATTTTGGATTGATGCCTCGAGGTTCTCATGTTGTCTGTATATAATGTTAATAGGGCAGCTGATGTTGTAATCCTCAAGAAGAGATGATACAAGTTATGTACTTATGAACCAGGATGTAAATGTTATACTGTGGTTCTTGATGAAAAAGATTTCCGATGTGTGGATATCTTTGCAAAAAGTTTTAATTTTTAGTGATTTTTAGTAATCCGCTGCAAATGATTCACTTCCGCTTAAGTAATTCTTGTTTTGTGAGTTGGTTGCCACAAAAGACATCGATTATTAAACAAACACCGATGCCATAACCTTTCTCACCACTGAAAACGCACCAGCAAGGGAGCTATAAGCTTCAGTTTTTTGCTAATAACCAACGTCGTAATGGGATAAAGACGTCAATTTTATGCTAATAACCGACACCATATCCCTACCAGCATGGCCATGGTACCTTGCCACAATAGGCGTCAGTTCTTATAGTTAACCGATGCTAGCAAGGGAAAAGACGTCGGTTTGTGGCTAACAACCGATGATGTATGGCTTTGTTGTCGGTTTTATACAAATAATCAACACATATGTTCTGTTTGTTTTTCTTATCAATTTGCAGGCTTGTTGTATGGATGGTCAGTAGGATGGAGAACCTACAGTTTAGTTCTGAACTGTAGGATTACAACATCCATTGATATCAGCCACCAACAGGCCACAAACCTGCAAAGTCATTCATATTCAGACACATGTATTGATTAGATACATGTTGAAACCTACAAAGTCATTTATATTCACATTCAGTTCCATTCATTTCATCTCTTTTCACATTCAGACATTCATGTATTGATCAGAAAAAGTCATTCACATTCACACATATGACAATTCAAAAAAAGTCATTCACATTCACACAAAAATAATTATATGAACAAAGTTTAGAAATATCATTCTTTATTCATCATCGTCATCATTGTCATCAGATACCCAATTATATTTAAAAATTCCCACTACTTGTAGGGCTTTTTCCCATTCTTCTCTTATAACATCTAATTCCTCCCTTGTATAGGGAGTATGTACATCTAATAACTTTCAACTTGTACTGAAGTCAGTTTTAAACACCTGCAAAGAGAATGAAATATATATATAATTAATATTATATAATAAGATTGATATATTTCATATTATCTAATGAGACTATATATAATACCTTATGTATAGTATCAATTTCCATTGCGGCATGTTTGATGATTAGGTCCATAAATCGCATCACATAGTAGGAACATGCCCAGCCGTTGTCTTGTGTAGCACACTATAAATTGAAACATACAAAATATTCAAAAATACAAATAAGCACAGTCCACATAAATAATATATACATTGGAGTCGAGAAATTACTTTCACATTCTCCCAAATTAGTGGATGATTCTTTTTCCTGGGGACCTTTCCTCCAGCTTTTTTAAACTCTTGTAAAGCCCTACATGTTAATGTAACATATTAAATTGCATAATTAAATAGTAATGTAATAACATATGTTAACGAATATAAAAATATGAAATATTTCCAACGGGAATAATGGCCTTTTCATTGTGTGTCCATATAATGTATTCAATTCATTCCCCGTAGGATCTAGATAATAGACAGTGAACGTCTTGGAGACAATAACTAGTAACTCCCAATGCTTACCAGTATAGGTAAGAAAGTTAAAAATTAATAACTCAAAATCCACAATAAAAATATAATTTTCTTAAGTCCAAATTATAAGCAAAGTAAACTTACTCGACATTGAATGGAGTTATTATCACCGTCTTCTTATTTTTACCAAAATATTCAAAAGCAGCACAACAATATGAAGAAACTAAAGAAGGGTCTATATCTACAAAACTAATCAAAGATCAAACCAAAAATCCCACATGGAAAAATGCAAAATGTGTACATATTGTGTGTATGTGGCTGCAAAACATGTATTATGTATGCATTAATATATAAGAAACCAGATTACCGTATATAAAACAAGGTATATAGATGTATAAACAAGATCTCACCATATCCACAAATCTATCATAGATGTGTTCAACCAATTATAATGAAACAACTCCAAAATATCTTGTATAAATAATTTGTTATCGTATGATTGACCTGCATTAATACGTATGCATTAATGCGTATGCAAAACATGTATTATGTATGCATTAATACATATGCAAAACTTGTATAAATAGATTGTAATCATATGATTGACCTGCATCATCCTCCAGAATAGTAACAATTATAGGGCAATTTGAATCATGTTCGCCTATCCATACAGCCATACCACTACAATTAGGACCTAACGAGGTGTGTAGGTCCCTTGCAAGCCAACTTGGTACTTTAGGAGGTGAAGGTGGAGGCTGGGATGTAGTGGGTGTCTTCCTTTTGACCTATATATATAATTTCAGATCAATTCACTCATATATACACACTTACAAATTAATGTAATGTAAATTTACCATACAATATTAGTATAGATGACATCTGCTTTGGGCCACATTATCACTCTGCCTTCTGCCTCACCAAGTGTTTCAGAATCTGGGTGGGCATATGGCAGTGGAAGATCCCTCCAATCGGGGAGTATATGTATCGGGCTCACACTAACCGCACTAGCTGGTACTGGAGTCCCATTAAACATATCCCCTAGAAGGGATGGGCAAGCATGTGCCTCTGCAATGATATATTCTAGACTTTTTAGATGGCATGGCTTCAACCCTTACAAATTTACGTAAAGAATGTTATATACATATATACATAAACATATCATCTTGAAAAGACTAGCTACTATATATGTCATTAAAATACTTACAGTGTACGTCCTAGGTAGTAGGTCTATAAGATTATTCCAAACTTCTACAGTAGGAAAAGAGCGGCCCACC
Source organism: Alisma plantago-aquatica (assembly GCA_963693085.1). Lineage (NCBI taxonomy): Eukaryota > Viridiplantae > Streptophyta > Magnoliopsida > Alismatales > Alismataceae > Alisma > Alisma plantago-aquatica. The sequence continues at coordinate 866,656,081 of OY856414.1, read as the reverse complement.
ACAGGTACTGTCTGAGTGGCAGTCTGAGATGCCTGCCACTTGTTAATTGCTTCATTGAGTCTCTTATCAAGTGTTTCCTCGACTCTCCTATCAAGTTCTTCCTCAACTCTCCTATCAATTCACTAATCTACCTATACATGGACAAAATAAATGCTAGCTTCTAATTATTAAATTCTCTTTTGCAATAACATTCTAAAAAAAGAATAAGTTACCTCAGCTTGTGAAAGTTCCGCTCTTGGGACTGGTTTGCATTGTGATGGCCCAAAGAATGCTTTGATGCCCACACCAGCGCATGCACCCCTAACACGTCCAGGATGCACTGGGTTACCGAGAGCAACTATCAATTCATCCCTTATGCCCTCAGGGATGAACATGCCTTCCTTCCTCTGCTCGTGTAGCTCCCGCTAATCGCCATCAACAGAAATTGGTAAGTAAACATAACAATAATCAATATCGATAGATTTCTCTAAGAGTTGAATTTTACCATTTTTTTAGCTGACTCAACAGTTGCAGGCTTCGTTATATCTCCCTTCTTGTTTTTCCTCCCAGCTATCCACATATCATGGCGAGGTAGAGGTGTGGGACCAATAGTAGAGGACTCCTGAGTAGCAGCAGACTGAGCAGTAGACTCAGCTTCTAGTCTTTGGTGAACGCCTGCATAGCCTCTTGGACCCATTATGTGGTCATGCACATTCAATGCGCGCCTTGCTCTTTGAGCATCATTGATAGCCTTGTTAGTAAGCACATTGATTTGGTTAGTAACACCAACCTAAAATTTGACAAAAAAACACACTTACAGGATATAACTATAAATGAACATATAGATAGAAACCTCAGGGATATATTTTTAAAACTTACATTGTGAGGCGGCGCATTGATATCCTCACCCTCACGGTAATCATCAACACGGTCATTAGGAGAATGCTCAACCATTTAAAAGTTCACAATCACATTGTAAAGTTCACATTGTAAAGTAATTCACATTGTAAAGTTCACATTCACATTGTAAAGTATGCATTCACATTCAAAAAAATAAAACATATAAAAAAATATAAACATGCATGCCTCTAATATTGCAATCTTTTATCAATTAACAATCCTTCATTGTGATCTCTGCGCACATACAAGTCATCATTAGCTTCAATGTTTGGTGGTGTTGGCAACCCAACTGAGAATGGATTAGAGTCATCATACTTTACATATTACTCTTCTTCATCTATAGGATCTTCAATGAAATCTCTTTTACCATGAAGAACAACTGATCATTTATCATTTGTAGGATCATCGATATAAAATACTTGTTTTTCCTGTGATGCCAATATGAATGGTTCACCCTTCTCGCCAATTTTTTCAAAGTTCACTAATGTGAAACCCAATTCATCCACTATAACTCCTTTGTTGTTGTCAACCCAATTACATTTAAAGAGCAAAATTCTAAAATATATGTAGTCAAACTCCCATATGTCTTCAATGACACCATAATATGACATTTTAGCTTCACGTGGACTATTATCCTTTGCACTTGCAAAAAACAATGAAGACACTTGAAGGGCGACCCTACTATTTTGGACGACACTCTTATCATCTTGACGCTTTGCGTAATATGAGAATCCATTTATGTCAAACCCTTCATAAGACATAACATTCAATTTTGGTTTAAAGTTGAGGCATTTGATAGTTTCAGTAAGATTATCTGGTGTTTGAGATAGTTGTTGTAAGACTTTATCTTCAAACCACTTAATAAATGTCTTGTTATTCTGTCTAGCAAGCCACATTGAATTGGCTTGAGGATATTGTCTATTGATGAAATTGGTATGTTCCTCAAAATAAACACTCGCTTTGTCGATGTTATGTAAAATATCCAAGTGACCTTGCTCCAACTACTCATGGCAGATTACTTTCACCCGTGATCCCAAAATTCCTTTTCCAAAATGCTCCTCAATATTCTTGTCATTCAAAGGAGCATCATTACCACTCAGAAAGTCATTGCAAAAATCCATAACCTCTCTCGCCACATAACCCTCAACAATACTCCCTTCAGGCCGATAACAGTTTCAAACATCACCTTTACAAATGCTCATGTATCATTCAAAGGGATACATCCAATCCAAGAAAATTGGTCCAACATTTTCAATTCCCTAGTCAAGTGGACAATAAGATGTACCATGATATCAAAGAATGAAGGAGGAAAATACATCTCAAGCTGACATAGGGTAACAACCACTTCTCTTTGCAATTTATCGAGAGTATTAGGGTCAATAACTTTGCTGTAGAGACTGTTGAAAAAGAAACAAAGTCTGGTGATAGCAAACCTTACATGATTTGGCAATATAGATCGAATTTCCACAGGAAATATTTGTTGCATTAGAATGTGACAATCATGAGATTTAAGACCTATCAACTTCAAATCTTTCATTGATACCAATGCACAGATGATGGATGAGTAACCTTGTGGCACCTTAACATTTACCAAGATTTCACAAAAGGCTTTCTTCTCCTTTCTAGACAACGTGTAACAAGCGGGAGGTAAATATGTTCTCCGATCGCTACTAACTACTTCTGTTAATTCTATCCTTATTCCCATTTCATGTAGATCTATTCTGGATTTTATCCCATCTTTAGTCTTACCTGATATATTCAACAGAGTACCGATGACGCTATCACAATCATTTTCTCAACGTTCATGACATCGATACAATGTCTGACTGTCAAAGAACTCCAATAAGGAAGATCCCAAAATATTGACTTCTTTTTTAATAAAGACTTGTCACTCTGTGTGGCCATCGTACATTGTAATCTCTAACCAAATTCATTAGCAATGTCTTTTACTCTTTCATAAACATCCTCCCCTGGTATAGGTTTAGGTGCACTGTGTTCCTCATTCCATCCATTTAATGCTTTGCACAACATACGATACAGATGAAATTTTAGAAGAAACCTTCGATGACCAAGATATACAATTTTTCCACCGTGTTCTAGTCGTATTGAATTAGTGTTCTCTTCACATATAGGACACACTTCAGATCCTTTGACACTATATCCAGACAAATTCCCATACACTCTAAAGTCATTCATAGTGCAAAGCAACATAGCATGCAAACAAAATGTCTCTCTTTGTGAAGCATCATAGGTCATCACACCTTCACCCCAAAGTTTCTTCAAGTCATCAATTAGAGGTTCAAGATAAATATCGATATCATTTCCAGGTTGTTTAAGGCCTGATATCAACAATGACAACATAACGTACTTATTTTTCATACAAAACCAGGGAGGGAGGTTGTATATAACAAACATAACTGGCCAAGTTCTATGTTGGTTGCTCAATGTCCCATACAGATTCATCCCATCTATACAAATCCCAAGTTTTAGATTCCTGACTTCTTCACCGAATTTAGGGTACAATATACCAATCTCCTTCCACTGTGGGGAATCAGACGCATGTCGTAGGATTCCATCATTATTTTTCTTAACATCTGCATGCCACCTCAAATTCTTCACATCTATAGGATTGGCAAACAAACGTTGAAACTGTGGTATTATAGGTAGATATCACATCACCTTAGCAGGAGAACCAGTTTTGGACTCCCCCGAAGTCGTCAATTTATACCTTGATGATAACCTCCCATTTTGTGACGTTATCTTATTAGTTATCTTTAGTTTTCCATACTCTTTCTTAGATAAACTAAATAGAATCATTAAACCTTCTTACTTTATTGTAGATACATCAATAAACTAACTTTTCCTCTTTTTCATTACAGAAAACACAAAAAAAATTACAAAGACTCCTCATGGTCCCAAGACCGCGAGAAGCCTCACGGTCCCAAGACCGCGACAAGCCTCACGGTCCCAAGACCGCGACAAGCCTCACGGTCCCAAGACCGCGACAAGCCTCACTGTCCCAAGACCGCGACAAGCCTCACGGTCCCAAGACCGCGACAAGCCTCACGGACCCAAGACCGCGAGAAGCCTCACGGTCCCAAGACCGCGAGAAGCCTCACGGTCTCAAGACCGTTTGAGACCAAACGGTCTCAAGACCATTTGGGCTCAACTTGAGCCTATAAATAGGACCTCAAGGGCCACTTCAAAAGGATCGAATTTCAAGATGCCCAAAGGCTGCCTCTCCAGATCCAGAGCACTCTGGACTTCCGTCCACTGCCCCAAGGCTGCCAGTTTTGAGATCCGTGCTCATCATCAAACTACTTTCTCTCTCTTCTTTCTCTTCTCTCAACAAAGAAGGTGGGAAGAGAAGATCCTTCATCAAGGCAACCATGAAGTGTGAAGATCGTTGCTCTCTTCACCAAGGGTTCAACCTTCCCTCCTCCGTGGAGATGACGTTCTTTCTCTCTCTTCTCGCCCCCTTCTTTGTCATGAGCGAGTAGTTTCATTCACTAGGGTGCGGGAAGTAGCCCCGCTACCCATGTTTTCATTTCATGCGATGTAATTCAATAACTTGTAATAGAGATACTTTTCTTTTCAGTTTGACTTCAATCGTTTTATGAATACTAGTTGCTTGATCATCAACTCGTGTTACATATCTTCTTTTGGTATGAATTGTCTATGTTTGTACCTTTAGATCTGAATATCGATTGAATGTTGGTTATGGATGTATGTAGTCACCATATGTCTGTTTCAGTGTCTAGAAGTGTTTTCATGAGTGGAGTAAACTCACCCCCATCGTTGCACTTTCATACTATGAAATGGAATCAGTTGACGTATGAAAGTGCAACCTTGGTAAGGTCGAGGAACACATTTTATGGAGGAGTAATGCAAAGCATGCGACCATTCATTATGAAATGGATGGCATTGCAATACTCCACACTTCTCGTAGCTAGTTATCCGAAAGGAAGCTAGGACTACAAGATACTAACTGATTTGTCTCTCTTTGCAGGTTATTTTGTTATGTTGCATGACTTGATCCATGTGTAGTGGTGTGAAACCCGATAACATCCTAGTGGTTTTTTATCATTGTTTACAACCTTAATCTTTACTTTCTTGCTTTACTTTTCTCGCATTTAGCTTTAAAACCAAAATCCAACTTTCGATCTAAATATCAACTGTTAAATAGCTAAGTAAAACTAAAAATGTTTTCCATCTTGACTTCGTCAAGACCGTTGTCCCGAGGATTCGACCCTTAACTATACTACGATAAGACTTCCGCGTGTCTTAGCACACGTGGGTGGAGTTCTTACCATAGTACTAGCAAGGCGAAACCTAAGGATTCATCACCTTAGGATTTTTAGTGGTGTTGCAAAACTCCATCAAGACCGTTTGGATCCTCGCGGTCTCAAGACCGTTTGGATCCTCGCGGTCTCAAGACCATTTGGATCTTCGCGGTCTCAAGACCGTTTGGATCCTCGCGGTCTCAAGACCGTTTGGATCCTCGCGGTCTCAAGACCGTTTGGATCCTCGCAGTCTCAAGACCATTTGAGACCAAACGATCTCAGGACCGTTTGAACTAAATCAAACTAATAAAACTCAAATTCAAAATAATTTCAAAATTTAAGATTTCTAACTTTTGTTTCTTATCAATTATTTCAGAATGACTTCACCTGCTAAGCAAGGACCAACAGACGCTCCCTTCTGGACAAAAGAGAAGCTCATTGCTAAACGAGCAAATCTGCAACGCATAGTTGACGACTTCAAAAGTACTGGAAAAGTCCCAGCAGAAGTGAACCTGACTGCTGTCATGAAGGACATCAAGCGAATCAACCACTGCCTAGATGAAGAACCTTCTGACGAGGAGGTCGAAGAGACCTCATTCGACGAGGCCTCCGAATACCAGCCTTCCTCTGAGAAAGAATCACCTAATACAAAATCTAAGGGGAAGAGATTGGCTCAAGAACCAACAACTGAGCCAACATCTAAGAAGAGAGCCAGGAAATAGGTCCACCCTGCCTGTGCAAGGGAACAAATCCTAGCAGGGTGCATCCCACCATCCTCCACCACCGTCACCAACCCCGCCACAATAACTGTTCCTATTTTTCCTCCCATCACCACCACAGCACCACCACCCGAGAACCTTCACCTCCAAATCATTCCCCCCATCAACCAACTCCTTAAACCAACCAAGTATGTCTGCCCCAGCATACTGATGAAGATGGGGATCTACCACAGAATCCTCACTCTTCTTGACAATTCTAACCTTTCCCGGCTCTGCTTTGTATCTGAAATTTCCTACTCTGAGCCAACTACTGAATTCTTCACCTACTTCAACAAAGAAGTGGTGGACATCTTGCATAAAGAACGGGACGGTGGTGACCGTAGAATAACATCCAGAATCTTCAACAATGAGGTGGACATCACCGAAAATGTCCTGAACGAAATTTTCATCGACAATAAAGACCAGCTGAAGAATGCCAAAGCCGCTGGCACAGACCACCCCAGTTTCAACAAGCATAACTTCTAGAAGTCATTAACGGGGTTACCAACCTTTGACGCAAGGACAAGCAAGGCCTCCAACGTTCATTCTGGCCTAGTGCGCACGTTACACAAAATTATCATCGGCGCACTTTTCCCTAGATCCAAAGGAGGAAATGTTCTCATATCCGACCTTTTTGTCCTCTGGTCAGTCCTCAACGGAATGCCTGTCAACATCGGATGGCACATGCTGATCAAGCTATCAGCCTTCGCCCTCGAGAAAGAAATCTGCACGGGTGGTCATATCACATCTATCATCAAATATCTCAAGATGGATATACTTCTACCCAAATGCAGCCCAATAAAAGGCGACATTCTTACCAATGAACAGACACTAAAGAACTCTTACATCTTAAAGGATAAGGATGGAAGGCTGAACTACGTGTTCTGCCCCACAAAATCTTCGAGAATCCTGCTCCCACTTCCAAAGCTTTCTGACTATGATAAAGACAAGCTCCTGTTCACTGAAGACGAGATCGCCAAAATCATAGCTTCAGTCAAAGCTAGAGAAAAGAAAGCAAAGGCAGGGCAGGCAGAGCTTAGTATAACTGCCCCGGCAGCTAAAACAGCAAAGCTCCTAGTCAAATGACCTTCCAGAAGGCTCGTCAAAGCTCATGAGCTATCAGGGACACCCACATCGAAACCTAACCCTGAAACTGAACCCCCCCTCCCTGAAGAAAATATTACATCCTCATCACTAGACTCTTTTATAATGAGTCTAAATGCTGAGCTCAATACCACATCTCCACCCTCCACCACCCCACCACCATCAACCACCCTTCAATCATCCTCCGCTCCACCTTCCTCTACCACCCCTCCACCACCTCCACCCTTCTTTACTTTGGGCACCCCATTCTCCACCACAATGCCCGAATTCTCCTCCTTCACATCCACCGACTTTCCATCAACATTCCCGAATCCATTTCCCTCTTCGGGAATGACACCATTTTTTCCATCCTCCACCACCCCGACATCGCTAGTGACTCCATCTACAGTCACCACGCAATTTGCGGGTCCATCAACAGTGTCTTTTCCGCATGACACTATCATTCCACCCTGACCCCAGCCACCTCACCCTTCAATCACTGGGGTCCCTTTTACTAACGTCGGTGAGGAATTCAGACGTCAATTTGACACCATCCGAAACCTCCTCACAGACCCATCTAACATTTTAAATTCTATTTTTTTCATGCGTGCATGGTCTAACTAAGTAGGTTGCCCAGATCGGCGAGCAGAACCGCGCCATGCCAGGCATCCTCCAAGGAATCCGACAACGACAAGCTTCAGTGGCCAAGCAAGTCGACCACATCGACGGCCACTGCAACAACTTGCCCCAGTTGATCCAGGGAGTACAACGCCAGCATGAAGAGTTGGCAAAGAAAGTCGATAGGATTTCCGTGCAGACTTTACCTCTGCCAGAGACCCTACGCGAGCTGAAGCAACAACAGCAAGCTTTCAGCACGCGCCTGGAAGACATCACCACCACCCTCACGCAGCTACATAATCACCAGGAGGAGTCATCAAATAATGAGCTCATTCAGCTAAGAGCTCAAGTAACAGATCTCACAGCAAGACTCCTCTCGGTCGAACAATGTTATTCAGATCTTAAAGGAACCCACGAAGCACTGCTCGAAACACACGAGCACGTGCAAGTGGCATATGATGAACTCCAATCCATCCATCGTCTGTGCAAAAAGAAAGCACAAAAGAAGACAACTAACGACGATGAAGATGATGCTCATAATGATGATGATTCTGATTCTTCGGTGGACTCCACCAACAGTACCTCCTCAGATGAAGACTCTGACAAACCAGATGATGCTGGGGAGGGTCCAAGCCAAGGAGCAGAACCTAGACAACAAAAAGATCACCATGACGGTGATAAGGATCCCAACTCCCCACACCATGATAATATTAATATATCGTATGGGGATCAATTTCTTGACTACTCTGCTATGGGATCCATCGGGGAAGCTGCCAAAGACGCAGCCTTTGCCGAGTTCCACCAATGCATAATCGGAACCGGCGCCACCCCTCCTACAACAGCTGTCTTACCCCTCTCAGCGCCCACCACGACAGCAACCTCACCCCTCGACGAGTACGAGTCCGAACGAGTGCAATTAGATACTGATGAAGAGCTCGATTCTGCCTCGGACTCAGACAACGACACTCTTGGCTCTGAGGAAGCCCCAGAAGTACATCCTTCCCCCCCTCTACAGGAACTTCCCCCTCCACCACCCCTGCCGCACAAAATGCATGACCTTGATATGGCGGCCATTTCCACTTTAGATGCTCAGGATATCTTTATACTGAATACTATCGTGGACGATACAAAGGCAGGAGATGATATTATCTACCACAACACTAAAACGAAGCGCAAGTTGACACGTGAAGATTTTCGCAAAATCCTGTGACCTGGTTCGACGATGCCAATGTCTATCTTCCGTGTCCTCCTCACCAACTGTATCGAAATTTACAGAAGCCACAAGAGGAAGCAGCCTGTCTTCAATGCCTCACCCGCCCTATCCTTAGGCCTCCTATACAAGGATATCCAAGAAAAATCCATCGAACGTCTGCGTATCGGGCTAGCACGATGAGCACGTTATCTTACTGTGCCATTCCAAATTTTAAACCATTGGCTAGCTATGATTGTCGATACAGAGGCTCAGGACGCCACGGTTTATAACTTCTACAGTACCGAGCTACCCGCCGGCACGATAAACTTTGTGGGTGAAGCAGCCAGCGAAGCAAGATGCATACCCTTTCGGCTGCTTAAGTTAATTTGGGCTGCACGCCCATCTCTCCGCCAAGACCGGAGCCAGCCCTGGTTCAAAATTATAAACCCTCCAGTTCAAGCCGCAGAAGGATCAGGGGATTGCGCTTTCTGCACCATTCGTCACATCCAAGCGCTGAACCAAGAAATCCCTTTCTCTGCCCTGGTCACTGAAGATTTTCATTCCTTGAGAGGACGTTATGCGATGGAGCTCATCTGCGACAGACGGTTCTTCAAGGACCAAACGATGGCACCAGATGATGTCCCTCGCTACCTCTTCTCTGCTATCCAGCGACCGCAGCGGCGACCCTTCCGCCAAGCTCTAAAAGAGTCAGAGAAATCAAAGGGACCGGCCTCCACTACCGAGCAAAGCAAAGACGTCAAATATCTGTTGTCTGCCATCATACCATCTTTTCCAGACTTCGATCTCAGTGCTTGCAAAGGCCTATCCAGCTATGAACTACGTCTCATTATGTCAAAGCTTTCCGCCGAGAATGATGAGCTCGTTTTCATGTCTGGTGACATTCTTATAATGGCAGACACTCTGCGACAATCTTTACAAATTAAAGGATCCCTCTCTGTTGGCCTTATGTCCGCCTATTAGCTTCTACTCGGACAAGATCACCCCACAGCATACATGGCGTCTCCATATCTGAAGGATGATCTTTTAAAGCTAAAGAACTTCGGCGCAGCTGAAACACTAATCTCATATCTACAACACACAACGTCGAAGTTCATCATGCTACCCTTCCTCTACCATGAACACTGGCTACTTCTGGCAGCAAACCTACCGGATGGAACAATTACAATTTATAACAGTTCCGATAGCCAGTACAACCCACGACAGAAAGTTTACGTCGTAACGCCAAAAACACCCACAGAGGTAGTGGCAAAAGAATGTGCTGAAAGATTAATTGATCTCCTTAGTCAGCACACAAAAGCTTATGCCAAAGAACACTTTCACCGCCCTTCCTTCTGCCATAAGTGTCCCCAGCAAATCCGACAATCCAACGACTGCGGCTTCCATGTCCTCTACTGGATGTTTACCATCTTAGTTCTTCAGAAACCAGTAGAGGATATGACTGACGTAGACTATCACGCCCTGCGTGGATAGTTTGCAGCTAAGCTCCTCCAAGCACCAGGGGCAAGCTCAGGATTAACTGACGCCTAAATGCCCTTGTCCATGCACCTCTCTACCTATCCCTTTGACACTCTGTGGACAGAGTGCGTGATAAGTTAGGGGGGGGGGAGTGCACTGGACAAGGGCGAGGTATCATCCTTCTCCAACTCTTCTAACTCATTTTTTCCCGCACATCATTTTCAAACTTTCTATTCGTACTTAGACTTTTTCCAGTAATTTTTTTTTCTTCAATAAAACAACTTCTAAGTATAACTTTCATCATGAAAAGTATCATCCTTACCTAAGTTAGAGATAAAGTAGTCCTCATATAAATAATAATATTAGCTTACAGGCTTGAAATGGCGAATCCATAAAATTCATTCACTATTGGTTTCTATACTTTTGCTTCAATTCTATCTCAGACTCTTCACAGGTCAACTTCAGGGCCAAAGCGAACCGAAAACTCTCAAAGTCAAGAGGGAAATCAGGGAAATCCAAAATCAAGAAATCTCGCGAGCGGACCACCAATAAAAAAATAAGTGCATGTCAGGAACCCCAAGAACAGTTTTCTTCTTTCAATAAAAGAGGCTTGGCCGCCCAATCAAAAACCCTAACAAAACCCACTTCCTAAGCCTGTGAGATTCGAATAAAAGCCAGAGTGCTGAATAAAAACATGAGAGTTGTGCCATGCATAAGGACCTATATGAAGAGCCAACAAAGATCTCACCCGGCCGGTACATACAGCTGCCCTCATGAAGGCAGATGTGTCATGTCCGGTAAAGAGATCCTAAGGTTTCCTAATATATGATAAGGCTGATAAAAGAGCTCACCCGGCCGGTACATTCAGCTGCCCTCATGAAGGCAGATGTGTCGTGCCCGGTAGTGAATCTCTAAAAAGCATAGACAAACCTTTCCCCACTTGAAGGGGGAGTTACACAATAAGCCTTTTAAGCCAGCCCTCATACCCACTCTAGCTACCAGTAGGTTTCTCCAAAGTAGTATAAAACTGATTAGAGTCGATGACATGCACACAATAAGAAAGGTGGTCCCAATGCGAGATTCATGATATAAAAGGAACCTGAGATCCATGCAACTTTTGATACTCGAAAGAGTTAGTGTAAGCAGAAGCCCTGATAAGACCTCGGTAGATCTCTGACCTAGAATTGAAGCAAGAGTATGGAAACCCTAATCAAATAAAATCGCCTCGCCATTACATGCCTTAGCTTTATCTAACTTGAGGACAAGCTAGACTCTAAGTTAGGGGGGGTGATAACCTCCCATTTTGTGACGTTATCTTATTAGTTATCTTTAGTTTTCCATACTCTTTCTTAGATAAACTAAATAGAATCATTAAACCTTCTTACTTTATTGCAGATACATCAATAAACTAACTTTTCCTCTTTTTCATTACAGAAAACACAAAAAAAATTACAAAGACTCCTCATGGTCCCAAGACCGCGAGAAGCCTCATGGTCCCAAGACCGCGACAAGCCTCACGGTCTCAAGACCGCGAGAAGCCTCACGGTCCCAAGACCGCGAGAAGCCTCACAGTCCCAAGACCGCGACAAGCCTCACGGTCTCAAGACCGCGAGAAGCCTCACGGTCCCAAGACCGCGAGAAGCCTCACGGTCCCAAGACCGCGGCAAGCCTCACGGTCCCAAGACCGCGAGAAGCCTCACGGTCCCAAGACCGCGACAAGCCTCACGGTCCCAAGACCGCGAGAAGCCTCACGGTCCCAAGACCGCGACAAGCCTCATGGTTCCAAGACCGCGAGAAGCCTCATGGTCCCAAGACCGCGACAAGCCTCACGGTCCCAAGACCGTGAGAAGCCTCATGGTCCCAAGACCGCGAGAAGCCTCACAGTCCCAAGACCACAAGAAGCCTCATGGTCTCAAGACCGTTTGAGACCAAACGGTCTCAAGAACGTTTGGGCTCAACTTGAGCCTATAAATAGGACCTCAAGGGCCACTTCAAAAGGATCAAATTTCAAGACGCCCAAAGGCTGCCTCTCCAGATCCAGAGCACTCTGGACTTCCGTCCACTGCCCCAAGGCTGCCAGTTTTGAGATCCGTGCTCATCATCAAACTACTTTCTCTCTCTTCTTTCTCTTCTCTCAACAAAGAAGGTGGGAAGAGAAGATCCTTCATCAAGGCAACCACGAAGTGCGAAGATCGTTGCTCTCTTCACCAAGGGTTCAACCTTCCCTCCTCCGTGGAGATGACGTTCTTTCTCTCTCTTCTCGCCCCCTTCTTTGTCATGAGCGAGTAGTTTCATTCACTAGGGTGCGGGAAGTAGCCCCGCTACCCATGTTTTCATTTCATGCGATGTAATTCAATAACTTGTAATAGAGATACTTTTCTTTTCAGTTTGACTTCAATCGTTTTATGAATACTAGTTGCTTGATCATCAACTCGTGTTACATATCTTCTTTTGGTATGAATTGTCTATGTTTGTACCTTTAGATCTGAATATCGATTGAATGTTGGTTATGGATGTATGTAGTCACCATATGTCTGTTTCAGTGTCTAGAAGTGTTTTCATGAGTGGAGTAAACTCACCCCCATCGTTGCACTTTCATACTATGAAATGGAATCAGTTGACGTATGAAAGTGCAACCTTGGTAAGGTCGAGGAACACATTTTATGGAGGAGTAATGCAAAGCATGCGACCATTCATTATGGAATGGCTGGCATTGCAATACTCCACACTTCTCGTAGCTAGTTATCCGAAAGGAAGCTAGGACTACAAGATACTAACTGATTTGTCTCTCTTTGCAGGTTATTTTGTTATGTTGCATGACTTGATCCATGTGTAGTGGTGTGAAACCCGATAACATCCTAGTGGTTTTTTATCATTGTTTACAACCTTAATCTTTACTTTCTTGCTTTACTTTTCTCGCATTTAGCTTTAAAACCAAAATCCAACTTTCGATCTAAATATCAACTGTTAAGTAGCTAAGTAAAACTAAAAACGTTTTCCATCTTGACTTCGTCAAGACCGTTGTCCCGAGGATTCGACCCTTAACTATACTACGATAAGACTTCCGCGTGTCTTAGCACACGTGGGTGGAGTTCTTACCATAGTACTAGCAAGGCTAAACCTAAGGATTCATCACCTTAGGATTTTTAGTGGTGTTGCAAAACTCCATCACTTGACACACCACATTTTGGATAATATTTCAAGTCCACATAGTCCTTTTGAAATAATACACAATCATTCAGGCATGCATGTATCTTCTTGGCCTCCATTCCCATTGGGCACAACAATGTCTTTAACTGGTATGTTGAGATTGGCAGCTCGTTTCCTTCAGGAAGAATTTCTTTCAACAAAGACAACAATGACGTGAAGCTTTTGTCGCTCCATCGATTGTTAGCTTTCAGTTTATACAATCTCAACACAGCACTAAGCTTCATAAACTTACAATCTGTATATAATGGTATCTTAGCATCATGCAAAATGTTTCTAAACATGGGAGGTGGATCAGTGTGCTCTACCCCACAACTATCCAACATCACATCAACGATGTCTACTGGAACTGGTTCGTTCACATCTACGTCATCGGAGGTAATTTCTTCTTCCACACAAGCACTGCTATCGACATCCACTGATTTTGGGTTTGAAATCTCTCCATGCCAGTGCCATTCTATATAGCTTTATACAATCCCATCGCACATGACATGACTTTTGATTTTGTCACCAGTGCTGACTTTCAAGTTGTTACCACAATGCCTACATGGACAGTATAACCTATCTCCAGGTTGTTTCCTATGTTCCTCGGCAAATCTAACCAACTAATCAATACCAGAAATAAACTCGGGGGTGCAGCGATTTAGAATGGACATCCATGATCTATCCATTCTATGATCAAGGAGAAAACAAGTACATATTATAACAAGAGTAGGGTCTAGGGTTAAAAGATTAGAGTTTATGGTTAAAAGTTTAGGGTTTAAGGTCTTATATATAATAAATTTGTACCACCTATCCCATTCTTGAACACCCAATCTCACTAGTAAGTGTATAATGTGTATTGGGTTTTCAAGAAAATTTTGGTAGCATTTCCCCGCTATTCTCCAAGTACATATGTACTTAGAGAACAAACAGGGAAGTGCTACTCAAATTTTCTTCAAAAACAAATACACATTATACACTTACATCCTAAGTGAGATTAGGTGTTCAAGAACAGTCCCAAATCGGGGACTATCCAAGATGTACTTGATAACCTCCAATTTTGGGTTGATTATCTTAGTCCTTTCTTTAGTTTTTCACACTCTTCCTTAATTAGAATTAGATATAATACCTAAATATTCCTTCTTATTGTAAATATACCAATAGACTAACTTTTCTTCTTTTTACGTGCAGAAAAAGACACAATAAAATCATAAAAAAACTCAACTAGCCTCAAGACCGCATGAGCTCAAACGGTCCCAAGACCGCATGAAGCCAATCGGTCCGGAGACCACATGGAGTCACACGGTCCCAAGACCGCATGAAGCCAATCGGTCCCGAGACCACATGGAGTCACACGGTCCCAAGAACGCATGAAGCCAATCGGTCCCGAGACTGCATGGAGTCACACGGTCCCAAGACTGCATGAAGCCAATTGGTCCCAAGACCGTATGGAGTCACACGGTCCCAAGACCGCATGAAGCCAATCGGTCCCAAGACCACATGGAATCACACGGTCCCAGGACTGCATGAAGCCAATTAGTCCTGAAGATCGCATCGAGTCACACGGTGCCAAGACCGCAAGAAGCCAATCGGTCCCGAGACCGCATGGAGTCACACGGTGTCAAGACCGCATGAAGCCAACCGGTTCCGAGACCGCATGGAGTCACACAGTCTCAAGACCGTATGAAGCCAACTGGTCCCGAGACCACATGGAGTCACACGGTCTCAAGACCGCATGAAGCCAACCGGTCCCGAGACCGCATGGAGTCACACGGTCTCAAGACTTCATGAGGTCCAAACGGTCTTGAGATCTAAACGGTCTTGAGGTCCAAACGGTCTTGAGGTCCAAATGATCTCCAAACCGTTTGGACTTCACTTAAGGCCTATAAATAAGACCCCAAGGGTCCTCCATCAGGAGGAAGTTTTCAGACGTCCAAAGGCTGTCTCAATCACTCTAAAGCACATCCGACTTCCATCCTCCGCCCAGGGGCTTCCGGTCTGAGACCCACACCCCATCTCGAAGCTGCTTTCACTCTCTCTGCCAAAGAAGGTGGGAAGAGGGAATCTCATCATCAAACAACCTGTGAAGCTGGTGGATCGTCTCTCTCTCTCTCTCCAAGGGGTTGACTTTCCTCTCTCCTTTGTGGGGATGACGCTCTCTCTCTCTCTTCTTGCCTCCTTCTTTGTCCTAGTTATGAGCGAGTAGTCTCTCTTACTAGGGTGCGGGGAGTAGCCCCGCTACCCATGTTTTCATGTCAAGTAAATGTAATTCATAATTTGTAATATAGAGTTTATATCTTTTCAGTTCAACATCAAACGTTTAATGAATACTTGTTGCTTGATCACAAACTTGTGTTATCCTTTATCTTTTAGTATGAATTGTCTATGTTTGTACTATTAGATTCGAAACTCGTTTGAATGTTGGTTCTTGGTGCATGTATCCACCATGCATCTGTTTCGGTATCCAGGAGTGTCTTGCAAGAAGTGCAGTAAACTCACTCCCATCGTTGTACTTTCATACTATGAAATGGAATCAGTTGATGTATGAAAGTACAACCTTGATGAGTCGAGGAACACACTTTGTGAAGGGGATGATGCAAAGTAGTTGACCATTCATTCGGGGATGGCTGACTTTGCAACATTCCCGCACTTGTCGTAGTTAGTTCTCCGAAAGGAAGCTAAGCCTACAAAGATACTAGTTGATCTAACACTTATTGCAGGTTATGTTTTTATGATGCATGTCTTGATCCATGTGTAGTGGTGGTGAAAACCGATCACATCCTAGTGATTCTTTATCATTGTTAACAACCTAAGTTTACTTTCTTGCTTTTACTTTACTTGCCCTTAGTCTAAAAACAACCAAATCAATTTCTTGATCTAAATGCCAACTATTGAGTGATTAAGTGAAATTCCAACATTTTCTATCTTGTGGCTCCCAACAAGACCGTTGTCACGTGGATTCGACCCTTAACTATACTACGATAAGACTTCCACGTATCTTAGCATATGTGGGTGGAGTTCTCTATCTAGTATAAGCAAGGCTAAACTTAAAGACTTACCATCTTTAGGATTTTTAGTGGGTGCATGTAATTCCACGTAAGTGGAAGCTCCATCACTACTCCTAATGAGTAAATCTTGGTCGGGTTTCTTGGCCAACAAATACATTGTTGTCATTCTTATACCTACAATCCTAGTTTCATCATTCATATCCTAGTTCTTCAAGTTAGGGTGATTATTGATGTCTATAGAAGCATGATTGGCAATCTAGGGCAAAGTTCATTTACATTCCAAGCATGTCATGTGAGTGCATTAGAGTTCATCATTAAGCAAGAAGGGTGATTAGGATTCTCAATATACTCAACAAGGAAACAAGTTACTAATTTCATAGTTAGGATGGTAGACATACCCTAAGATCTAGATCTAATGGTTCAGAATGAGCCTGTGATAAAATTACATCACTAGATGGTTATATAATTTCAAAATCAGTACAAAATAAATTCAAATGATTAGATAAATAAATAAAAAATAGTAGACAAAAAATACAAATATATAGATGAATAAATACAAATATGTTGATAAACTAATATAAATCAGTAGATGATTAATAAATTCCTAAATCAGTACATAAATAAATATAAATAGTAGATGAATAAATACAAATCAATTGATAAATAAAGTTAAATTGATTGATAAATAAAGTTAAATAAGGAGATGATTAAATAATAAAAAAATCAGTACTTAAATAAACATAAATCATTAAATAACTTAATTAAAAAATGCCCATTAGAAGCCTAGGCGTGCCTTGGTGCCACCCAAGCGTCCGCCTAGTCTGCCGAGGCCACCCAGAAGCCTAACTAGACAGCGAGAAGTAGGCAGCGGCAGTGGATGAAACATACCTTTCAGCAGCAGTGGCGGAGAAGTAGGTCTAGAAGTAGCGGCGGTGAGAGCGGCGGTAGGACAGTGGTGAGAGTGGCGATAGGGCAGCAGCGGCTGACGAGGTCTAGAAGCAACGGCAGGCACAGCCAGTGAGCTCCAGAAGCAATGACAGACGCAGCGGCGGCAGGGCATGCTCAATGATGGCAGAGAGAAATTTCTAGAGACCTAACCAATAATCGATAATGAAACAGAGAAAGGGGAAGAGTCTGGCTTGCACTGGTACTATTAAGTTAACAATATGCATCAGTTCAGTAGTACATAACCAACCTTTAGTGTCAGTTTTTTAAGGCCTTTAGTGTCGGTTTCTAATCGACACCTATGTGGGCGTCGCTAAAAGCCCAACCATTACGTGTCGGTTCTCCAACTAACGCCACCACACTTCGCGCGCCACCGAAAACGTGCCGAAAACGCGCCAGCAGGGGGTATAGGCATCGATTATTAGCTTCGACACTGACGCCATATACCTTCGTGCCACAGAAAGGGCGCCACCTGGGGCACTATCGACGTCAGTTTATTAGTAATAACCGTCACCATATCACCCGCTGCCACAGCCGTACTGACCATCACAGCCGTGGTGTCTGGCCTCTAGGGAAATCAACGTCGGTTACTAGTAGGGCAACCGACATTGTTAACATATGTCGTCGGTTTTATGCAAATATCCAACGCCTCTTTTATGTCTGATCCACTACCACGGCCGTGCTAGCCAGCATGACCATGATGTCTGGCCTCATTAGGGAAATCGACGTCGGTTACTAGTATGGAAACCGACATTGTTACCATATGTCGTCGGTTTTGTTTAAATAACTGACGCCTATGTTTTTATTTTTATTTTTTATGTCAATCTGTAGACATGTTGTGGCTGGTCGCAGGATGAGAAACTTGCAGTTCATTTATGAACTGTAGGTTTTATGACATCCATTGATATCAGCCAACAACAGGCCACAAACCTACAAAATTAACATGATCGATAATATTATATATATGTGATTCACACTCATATTTTTTTTTCATCACACGCATATAGAAACCAGCAGCAACCTGCAGTTCCATTTATTTCATCTCTTTTCACATTCAGACACATGTAGAAACATTTATGTATTGATGATTTTCACACACAATTCATAAAAATTCATTCACATTCACACAAAATTAATTATGAGAGAACAAAGTTATTATTTATTCATCATTGTCATCATTGTCATCATTGTCAACAAAATCATATTGAAAGAGCCATGAAACACCAAAAGAAGCCACAATGAAGGGAAGCATGATACAGATATAATACATAAAGTGTAGCACGCACAAGTGTTTCAGATTCATATAACAACATGACAGACTAACACATATATAGTGCATAACAACAGCAGCGCCGAATTTACATACAACACTATAGCTTAGTATATATATAGTGTGAATAAGGTGACGATCCCACCTGCTAAAACAGGTTACCGACAACTACATGTTACGACTGGGAGGTCGTGATTCAGAAACTGTATGCATTAGCAGGAGGACAAACATATTTCACCACGAGTTAACATTGAAGAAGGTGTACTAACCTACACTGAGCTAAATAAGTTTTTCAGTATATACTGAGAAACTTGTTTAGCTCAGTGTAGGTTAGTACACCTTCTTTAATGTTAACTCGTGGTGAAATCTGTTTGTCCTCCTGCTAATGCATATGATTGTTGAATCACGACCTCCCAGTCGTAACATGTAGTTGTCCGTAACCTGTTTTAGCAGGTGGGATCATCACCTTAGTCCCACTATATATCTATATAACCTTAGTGTGGGATGCTTGCTTTCTCTCTGACTGTTGCATTTTGGATTTACAAAGCAATGTCGATGGCCTGCATAGCTATTTCATGGCCGTCCTGCATAGCCTGTAGTCTTTGGTGAATGCTTGCAAATTAAATAGAATTGCTATTAATTAGTATCCTAAAAATTTGATAAAATACACACTTACATAATATAATTATAAATGAACATATAGATAGAAACCTCAGGGATATATTCTTGAAACTTACATTGTAAGGCGGTGCAAGCACGTCCTCACCCTCACGGTGATCATCAACACAATCATCATGGCAATATAATAAAAATATAAACATCCATGCCTCTAATAGTGTGATCCTTTATCAATTAACAATCCTTCATTATGATCCCCACGAACATACAAGTCATTGTGATCCCCAACTTCAATGTTTGGTGGTGTTGGCAACCCAACTGAAAATGGATTGGAGTCATCATACTTATCATAGTACTCTTCTTCATCTATAGGATCTTCAATGAACTGTCTTTTACCATGAAGAACAACCGACCATTTATCATTTGCAGGATCATCGATATAAAATACTTGTTTTGCCTGTGATGCCAATATGAATGGTTCACCCTTCTCGCCAATCTTTTCAAAGTTGACTAACGTGAAACCTAATTCATCCACTATAACTCCTTTGTTGTTGTCAACCCATTTACATTTAAAGAGTAGAATTCTGAAATCTACATAGTCAAACTCCCATATGTCTTCAATGACACCATAATATGACATTTTAGCTTCACATGGACTTTTATCCTTTGCACTTGCAAAAAACAATGAAGACGCTTGAAGGGTGACCCCACTATTTTGGACGACACTCTTATCATCTTGACGCTTTGTGTAATATGAGAAACCATTTATGTCAAACCCTTCATAAGACATAACATTCAATTTTGGTTTAAAGGCGAGGCATTTGATAGTTTCAGTAACATTATCTGGTGTTTGAGATAGTTGATGTAAGACTTTATCTTCAAACCACTTAATAAATGTCTTGTTATGCTCTCTAGCAAGCCACATTGAATTGGATCGAGGATATTGTCTCTTGATGAAATTGGTTTATTCCTCGATATAAACAGTCACTTCGTCGATGTTGTGTAAAATATACAAGTAACCTTGCTCCAACTGCTCACGGCTGATTACTTTCACCTGTGATCCCAAAATGCTCCTCAATATTCTTGTCATTCACGGGAGCATCATTACCACTCAGAAAGTCATTGCAAAAATCCATAACCTCTCTCGCCACATAACCCTCAATAATATTCCCTTCTGGCCGATAACGGTTTCCAACATCACCTTTAAAAATGCTCATGTATCGTTCAAACGGATACATCCAATGCAAGAAAATTGGTCCCAACATTTTCACTTCCCTAGTCAAGTGGACAACAAGATGTACCATGATATCAAAGAACGACGGAGGAAAATACATCTCAAGCTGACATAGGGTAACAAACACTTCTCTTCGCAAATTATCGAGAGTATCGGGGTCAATAACTTTGCTGCACAAACTATTGAAAAAGAAACAAAGTCTGGTGATTGCAAACCTTACATGCTTCGGCAATATAGATCTAATTGCCACATGCAAGTTGTTGCATTAGAATGTGACAATCATGAGATTTAATACCTATCAACTTCAGATCTTTCATTGATACCAATGTGCGGATGTTGGATGAGTAACCCTGTGGCATCTTAACATTTACCAAGCATTCACAAAATGCTTTCTTCTCCTTTCTAGACAACGTGTAACAAGTGGGAGGTAAGTATGTTCTCCGATCGCTACTAACTACTTCTGTTAATTCTGTCCTTATTCCCATTTCATGTAGGTCCATTCTAGATTTTATCCCATCTTTAGTCTTACCTGGTATATTCAACAGAGTACCGATGACGCTATCACATACATTTTTCTCAACGTGCATGACATCGATACAATGCCTGACTGTCAAAGAACTCCAATAAGAAAGATCCCAAAATATCGACTTCTTCTTGAATAAAGACTTGTCACTCCTTGTGGCCATCGTACATTGTGATCTCTTACCAAATTCATTGGCGATGTCTTTCACTCTTTCATAAACATCCTCCCCTGATATAGGTTTAGGTGCACTACGTTCCTCATTTCGTCCATTGAATGCTTTGCGCAACCTATGATACGGATGAAATTTTGGATGAAACCTTCGATGAGCAAGATATACAGTCTTGTCGCCTTGTTTTAGTCATATTGAATCAATGTTCTCTTCACATATAGGACACACTTTAGATCCTTTGACACTATATCCAGACAAATTCCCATATGCTGGAAAGTCATTCATAGTGCAAAACAACATAGCGTGCAAACAAAATGTCTCTCTTCGTGAAGCATCATAGGTCATCACACCTTCACCCCAGAGTTTCTTTAAGTCATCAATCAGAGGTTCAAGATAAACATCGATATCATTTCCAAGTTGTTTAGGGCCCGATATCAACAACGCATCATAACGTACTTATTTTTCATACACAACCAGGGAGGAAGATTGTATATAACAAGCATGACTGGCCAAGTGCTATGTTGGCTTCTCAATGTCCCGTACGGATTCATCCCATCTATACAAAGCCCAAGTCTTAGATTCATGTCCTCTTCACCGAATTCAGGATACAATAGATCAATCTTCTTCCACTGTGGGGAATCAGATGCATGTCGTAGGATCCCATCATTCATTTTCTTAACATCTGCATGCCACCTCAAATTCATTGCATCTATAGGATTGACAAACAAGCATTGAAACAGTGGTATTATAGGTAGATACCACATCACCTTGGCGGGAGAACCAGTTTTGGACTCCCCCGAAGTCGTCAATTTATACCTTGACGCACCACATTTCAGACAATCTTTCAAATCCACATAGTCCTTTTGTAATAATACACAATCATTCTTGCATGCGTGTATCTTCTTGGCCTACATTCCCATTGGGCACAACAATTTCTTTAACTGGTATGTTGAGACCGGCAGCTAGTTTCCTTCAGGAAGAATTTCTTTCAACAAAGACAACAATGACGTGAAGCTTTTGTCGCTCCATCGATTGTTAGCTTTCAGTTTATACAATCTCAACGCAGCGCTAAGCTTCGTAAACTTACAACCCGTGTATAATGGTATCTCAGCATCATGCACAATGTTTCTAAACATGGGTTGTGGATCGGTGTGATCTACCCCACAACTATCCAGCATCGCATCAACGATGTCTACTGGAACTGGTTCATTCACATCTACGTCATGGGAGGCAATTTCTTCTTCCATAGAAGCACTGCTATCGACATCCACTGGTTTCAGGTTTGAAATCTCTCCATGCCAGTGTCATTCTGTATAGCCTTGTACAATCCCGTTGCACATGACATGACTTCTGATTTCGTCACCAGTACTGACTTTCAAGTTGTTACCGCAATGCCTACATGGAAAGTAGAACCTATCTCCAGGTTGTTTCCTATGTTCCTCGACAAATCTAACAAACTGATCAAGACCAGAAATAAATTCTGGGGTGCAGTGATTGGGAATGGACATCCATGATCTATCCATTCTATGATCAAAGAGAAAATAAGTATATATTACAATAAGATTAGGGTCTAGGGTAAATAGATTAGAGTTTATGGTTAAAACTTTAGGGTTTATACATGTGATGTCATTCTTAAATGTGTACCACCTATCACATTCTTGAACACCTAATCTCACTAGTAAGTGTATAATGTGTATTGGGTTTTCAAGAAAATTTCGGTACCATTTCCCCGTTGTTCTCCAAGTACATATGTACTTAGAGAACAAACGGGGAAATGTTGCCGAAATTTTCTTGGAAACCCAATACACATTATACACTTACATCCTAAGTGAGATTAAGTTTTCAAGTACAGTCCCAAACTGGGGACTATCCAAGATTTACTCCTAATGAGTAAATCTTAGACGGGTTTCTAGGCCAACAAATACAACACTAGTTCCTTGTTCACAACCCCATTCAACACACAATTTCTTATAAAAACATTTGTGGACAGCCATAACAACATATCAATGCTTCCTAAATTTATCAACATTAATAGCTTATGATTGTTTAGATATCAATTCCTAGGGTTTACTAAATTAGGTCAAGCATGAGGATTAGAAGCAAAAATATATGCAAGCACAAGATAATGTGATGAATAATTTTAAGAGATGATTAAATAATTTTAAAAAGTAGATGAATAAATATAAAACCCTAAATTTAAATAATGTGATGAATAAAAAATCATTAGATGAACGAGTAGATAAGTAAATACAAATCAGTATTTAAGTAAATACAAATCAGAGCGTCTTGCTCTGGAGCAGGGAGAGAGGGCGAAATAGAGGGTTTTTGGGGATGTTTACCTCTATTTGAGCCCAGTCGGGCGTCTTGCTCTGGAGCAGGGAGAGAGGGCGGATGGATGGGTGCACGTGGCAGCCGAACAGGTAGGATGAGTTGGCAGGCGAGCGTGGAAGAGCGGTGAGCAAGCAGAAGGTCGGCGAGCTCCTGAACCGACATTGTAGGGTTTAGGCATCCATTTCTTGTATACCACGGACGCCTGTAAATGTGACATTTTAAGCCATTTCTGAAGTAGTGAGTAAATCCTACTGGAATTTTCTTCAAAACTAAACATACATCATACAGTTACATCCTAAGTGAGATTAAATTTCCAAAAATAGTCCCAGACCGGGGAATATCCAAAATTTACTCCTAATGAGTAAATTTTGAATGCGTTTCTAAGTTGATACATAAATGTATTATTGTCATATTTATATATTAAGTTAAAAATCATGCATCGATGATCTCATCTATAAACCCTAAAGTGTCAATCTGAGACTACACAATGTCTACCCTCACATTTCTGGAATGTATACAATGATTACATATGTGATTGATAACAAAATGTAGATATGAAAGAATACATATTTTTATTAATGGTTGATTTGAATCAAAATGAAGCCTAATAGCACATTAGGAGAGTGAGAATATTATACCTCACTTGAAGGCTGAAGATGAAATATATGCAAGTCAACAACAAGTGAACAACACCTACAACAACATAAATGCATGATTCAATATTGTTATAATGTATTAATTAGGGGTCAATATACATCAATTTTAGAGGAGCAAGAAGAATTAACAAATGCAAGATTGACAAATCTTGAAGTTTCAACAACTCAACCATAATGGTTGTGCTACCCAGCATGGCCGTGCCATCACCACGGTCGTGCTTCCCAACACGGCCATGCTACCTAAAAAATATTGGAGTGAATCGAAGAGAAGAAACTACAGAACTAACCTTGGCTCATAATTTCCTTCCTAATGTCACTTACGAGTCAAAGGATCCTCCGCTAGGTCAGAAAGAAGCTCGAGCAATAGCATGGCGGCTCAGTAGCAGTAGCACGACTACTAGTTCAAGCTCGAGCAATAGCACGGCGGATCGGTAGCAGCAACATGGTCGTCAGAAGGGACATGGCATCGGGGATGCTCGTCGGAAGGGACACGGTGTAGGTGATGGCACGTGGGAAGGGGTACAGTAGCAGCAGCACGACGTCAGGCAGCACGGCGCAGGAGCGAGGCACGACGTGGACCAGGAAAACATGGGCACCTGTAGCGTCAGTTTTCTCTATTAACTGAAGCTATAGGTGAAGTGGTGCCCGCATTTTTCAGGATCACCTGTAAGGTCGGGTAACCTAAAAAACAACCCTATAGAGTGGTGCTACAAGGTAGGTTATTTTAAAAAAACTGACCCAACAGATCCAAAGCGGTGCCTGTGTTTTTTGTTGACCATGTAGCCTCGGTTATTTGGAAAAATTGACCCTATAGATCATGGCGCAAAGCCAAAATCATGTGAATTTTTGCCACGGGAAACCTGTCAGGTCGGTTTTTATGATAAGGCTGATACAATAGTGTATTAGGTCAGTTATTCAAGTAAAAATGGCGCCAAGGGAAATGACGTAATTGGCCAAAAATGTAGATGTTACCTTAGAAGAATTTGTAATCACTTGTATTGATGATATGACTTGTAACTAAGATGATAAAATTATGTGGGACACTTAGAACCAAGTTTTAATCACTTTTTAAGCACTTTAGAAAATTGATCACATGCAGCTAATCAGTCGAGTTACAATCTCAACCAATCCACTGGATTATTTCTCTGAAGAGTGCATCGGTCGAGTTGCGCACTCACAGGACTCGATCGGTCGGGTTACTAACCAAATGCTATTTTCATTGGTAGGTCGAGTGTCCTCAAGACAAACTTGACTGATGGTTTGAAAATTAGGTTTGTCTTTTACCCAATCGGTCGAGTTACCTGTATTGAATCTCGACCGAATGTACTGCATAGAAAATGTAGAAAAATTGATTCTAACCATTGGTAACTTGTTTGAATGAAAATGGATATGTTTCCTTGTGCAAAAATGGCTATAATTCGACCCTAAGTGTTCCCCAACTCAAAGGGGCCCCCAGCTATAAATAGGACAACTTGGAGTTTATTTCAAGGTTGCCCATTCCATATATGCTTGGTTCTTGCTTAGTTGTGAGTGTTGCACACCTTTGAGATCCTTTCTCTCTCTACCTTCAAGTCAAATTCGTGAGTATGAGTGAGTTAGGATCTGTTGTAAGAGAGATATCCCTTGTATCCATGTAAAGCTCTCCACCTCCATCTTCCTACCCCCTTTTCTTATTAAAAAAAAGGCTTGAAGATCTTCTCCGAGTGAAGGAGGAGTTGTTGTTCTTCAAGGTTGAAGAAAGCATGATGTTCCAGATCTCCAAGTGAAGGATATAGGCAAGGCGGACATTAAAGAAGGATAGGTAATTCTTTGAAGGATAGTTATTTGAAGATGGAATGGGTAAGTCCATGTTGAAGGTTGAAGACTCCCTGGATCAAGTGGGTAAGTTCCTTCAGTAGGTTGAAGATCCTTGCTTGAGGTATTAAGTCCTTGGATGAATGTGGTTTTGTCTTGTAATCTTATGAATGAATATAAGAGCATCAAGATTGCAAAGTCCTAGAGCCTACCCACCTCTAGGTAGTGGACTGACTCACTTCTAGTTTGAAGTGTGGAACCACTCTAAACCACTTTGTCCAAGTGTATGTTATCCTTGTCTCTCACCCTAGCTATGCTTGCTAGTTAGGAATTCAAATTGGATGTATGCTCAAGTTTATGCACTTAATATAATTGAAGGTCTAATTCATCTTGTGATATTTGTGATGCTCTATTCACCCCCCTCTAGAGCCCTTGATCCAACAAAATTAATAATGAGAATCATAAGAGATGGAGGAAATCCATTTTATAGAATTACATAAAAAAATAATGTGCTTGAAAAGGGTTAAAGTTGCAATATCTAAAAGAATTCCTTGGGAAAGGTAGAGCCCTAAATAAATCCTAAGGTCAAGGAGGGAGTACGTAAGGTACATGGGACCGATGGACTAGGAGTAGATTGTTTCCTGAATGCAGAAGACCATCTGGTCGGGAGGTAACAACTATGTTTTCCTGAGGCCCATGTCTCAGGAGATTGGCCACCTTGATGAGGTTCGTGTAGCCAATGGGTGAATGTGAGAGGAACTCCCTAGATACATAAGGATGAGATCACTCCAAAAGTACATGTACCCCTAGAGACCTCAAGGAATTGGCTAAAGCTCATAATATATGAGGTGCAAATGTAATAGATACAAAGAAGTCATGTAATAATGAAATCTTATGAGGAGTTGTGCTCAAACTCAAGAGTAGTAAATGCATCTAACTTCATGAGATATATGAATGATGTGGAATTAAAAGGTAATGTATGAGTTATAGTCATGATGGGGATGATTCTATGTGTGGAGATACCATCTCTTCTCTTGGAATGTGATGAACATTGTATTTTGTACTACAATCAAGTGCTTATTTCATCTCATTTTAAGGGAGAGAGATTAGGTTGACACATGGTGTACTTAAAAATTGACATATGGTAATGCATATGACATGTTGAACTTAATGACTTAATCTAGGGTTGGAGGGGTTACCTCACCCTTATGTGGGAAGAAATGAATAATCGGTTGAAAACCTAGGTGAGGAGGTAATAACCAAATGAAAATATAATCATTAATAGATGATATCATGTAAATAATAAGGATTTGGATATACCTTACTCGAGTTCGGGTACAACTATCAATAATAATGTGTGGAAGTTGTATATCAATAAAGGATATTAAGGATATATAGTGTAGAGCATTTTTACCTAAGGTTTGAACAAATATGAGTTGTCATTCACCTTAAGCTTACTAGATTTGAATTTTGAGGTCGAAATTCCTTTTAAGGAGGGGTTAATTTAATATCCCCAATTTTGTAAAATTGAATTATACAAATATAAGGCGTGAATTGATAAGTAATTCCTTACTTGAATTTTGATAAAATAACATGGGTTTGTCCCATGCCCCACGCAAGTCCCATGAGACTATTTGTTTTGCAAATAGGTCCTTCTAGAACGAATTAAAGTAAAAGAAGGAATTTACACATATATAAAAGTTAATGGATTTTTGAGATGTTGGTTTGGATGACTAGCCGAATTTTGAGGGCAAAATTCTTATAAGACGAAAAGGATGTTATAACTTGGGTATTTACCATGTTTTTAGATATTTGTTGGAAAATAATGGAATATGAAGAACACATTGGAAAGATGGTTCTCTATGTGTCTTGTTTGTAAATTGTGGTTTGAAATTGCAAATACTCCATATAGGATGGATTTGTGTAGTTATCTATTTTCAAAAAACCATTAGTATATTTTGGATAAATAAAGAAAGGAAAATCCAATAATATAGAGATTACTAAAGGCAATTCACAATGGATGTTTTAAATATAGAATTATGTGCAATACTCTAGAAAAGAGTGTTTTTGGGTGTAAACAAAGAATGATGACTCTATTAATTACTAGACAACTAAAATATAAGATGATATGCAAGTTATGGAAAGAAATACGGTAAATGGTGTTATAGATAATTAAAAGGATAAGGACATCAAACTAGAATATTTCATTTTTTCTTTTTGTATACTTGAAAATAATAATGAAAAGAAAGAGAATTTTAGATTTTGATATTAGAGGACATTCCATAAAAAATGGTAATTGTTTTAATGAGATGTATTAAGGAGCAAGTTTGGTGTATAAGAGACATCCCAATGAATATACATTATTAAATACAATTGGGAAATGTTTGAATGAAATGTCATGAAATGAGAATAATTGGTTTAAAGAATATACCCAGGATAGAGATAAAAGAATGCTCTAGAAAATCAAGGATAAAGTGGTTTCTAATTAGATTAAATTATCAATTAACCAAAGTGTACCAAATAGTAATATGCCTTCCGTTTTGATACCATGCATATTTTCCATGAGCTTTTTCTTAAGCGTGAGATAGAAAAAAATTCATATGAGAAAATTAAAGAGGAGGGTTTTCGACTCGTATGTAAAGGTTTTAATGGTGAGTTTATAGATAGTCATAATATACTTTACCACTTTTGGATTCCTTAACCCAAAGGAGAAAGAAGGAAAGAAGTGAGAAAGGAAAGCATAGGAGGAATTATTTATGTGTGTGATTTTTGCATAAGACATCGGCATTCATGACCAACCCTATCCCCTTATCTCTCCCACTTGTTTTTTGGATGACCAACCCATCTCAGACTCCTCTCAAGTTCATTATTCAATCGTTCATGTTCCCCAAATCAAGAACATAGCCATGACCCCAACACTTGGGTGATGCTCCCTCTAGAGAGAAGGGTATTGCCCCTTCATAAGCATGGTGTATAGAACAACGACATCAAGACTGATTACAACTATCCTCCCCATCTTCCTCCCTACATCCTCCCTTTTTTGGCACTCGAGGTAGAGCTAGACAATCTCTAAAGATGGTCCAGGCACGAAGATAGTGGATGTGTGGAACGACAACCTAGGCCAACACAACATGACTAAAACTGAATGATCGTCCAACCAGAAGACCTTTGATGTCAGCGGTCCAAGAAGAGGACATAGACCTCAAAATACATTTGGGGGTGTTTGATCTGCCACGATGGCGACTAGGAGTCATGGCCGACTAGGTTGATGTCATGGATTCTCGATGCTGAGACGAGTGGTTGGAGATGGAACCATGACAGTGTGTCTTTCATCAATTGTGCCAGGAGGAAGGAGGTGAATGGGGGAGATTTGGAAGCATGGAACCTTCATCCACTGAAAGGTTGGGCACTGAGGAGAGCATTTGTAGCAGTGGATAGGAGGAGCCTTGAGGGAGGCACCCTTGACTGAGAGGTCAGATGTCGCACAACACTACAACATTGGAGGTGTCGCTGGATTCATTTCACACGAAGACGATCCCTATGAGTGGGCAAGGACGCGAGCCAAGTCTGAGTCAAGTGACTGAACTAGATAGCTCATCTATAGCCAAGCCACCATTGCCCACTTAACTTGCTTGATGTAGGTCTCAGGTGGTGTGTCCCATTGGGAGGCTGCCACGTCACCCTTGTCAATGGTAATAATGTTCAATCTTGTAAAAATTATAGAAGCTAGTACGAGTTCTTGAATATAGAAAAATTATATATCATTTTGATTGAAAAAATAGAAGAATCTAAATTAAATAGTTTTAGAGCCTAATTATGCTTCTAATTCCAAATGTAGTGAAAAGATAGGTTTAAGTGGTGATGAGTGCATTTAAACCCTAGTTGATTGAGTTAAAAACCCTTCTTTTATGCTATTATCTGATCTTGTTGAATAATCTAATTTACATGATGACCATGACAAAAATGATAATTAAGTGGATGGACATAAATGTGAATAAATAGGGTAATGAAACCAAGGTCTTATCTTGTTATGTTGATTAATGAAGCTAATCTAAACTAAGTGTTCATAATACAGGGATATGGTAGATTTGATAATCTTGGCAAGATCTAATGTGAATTAGGGTTCTCGAGTCACTAAAACAATGAACATGGGAATTCGAAAATGATAAACTTGAAGTCAAGCAAGCCTAACTGTAACGACCCCGCCTCCAAGTAACCCCCAATTAAGGGAGACCAAGAGGTCAGAGCCATTATCCCAATTAACAGGATCAAAGGTTCGACAAATAATCAATAATAATTATAAAATTCTACCAAACTATACTGAAAGCTGGAATAAAAGAAAACTTTGCATAACTTTTTCAAAACTTGGATATCTAACTTATATCTACATTAGGACTCTATTCTATCTAATCCTCCTTGCACTTTATTTCTTAATTACACAATATGCCACTTTACTGTTTGTCCTTTTCAATTGTACCTAAAATGCCGACAAAAAAAATGTCGATTAGCATATAAGAATATGTCGGTATGTGGGGACAACCAAAATTTTTCAAATATGGCTAACAATCTAAATGTCACAAACAAGTTAAATAACAAGCCAAATTATGCTTTCAGTGTGACATTCTCCACCACTTTTTCCCTAACCCTGGCATACTCCCCTTCGAGTTTCTCTTTTGCCAATGACTTAAGGCCACCTTCTCAATCCCGAGCATGGTGCATGGGGTCACCTCTCATAGTGCCCATTAGTCATTCTATAAAGACCACCTTCTCAATCCCGAGCTTGGTGTCTGGGGTCACCACTCATGGTGTCCATTGGTCTTCCTTCCAGGGCTTGACCTTTGGCATCATCCATTAGGGTAGCATATAGGTGCGAGAATACACACTACTATTATTATTGTGATAATCATAGTGACTTTATGATTTACAAGTATAAACATCCAAACTGATAAGTTGTATTCAATATGATGAATCATCTGGGAAACACTTCGGGAAACTAATGCGATTAACCATAATTAACCACATACCTGTCAGGCTAATTTGAGACAAAATTAATCTGATCAATGCAAGAAATCCAATAGGAAAGCAAAGAGATCATGAAATATGCATACAATTTCCTATCATTGATCATGCCATAAAGATCTATCAAACCTAGCTCAGTTCCTAGGGTTTCTAGTCCACTTTTAGGGTTTCCATTGCAATTAGGGTTCCTCTTCATTTTTATTCTTTTAAACCCTAATTTTATACAATTACTCACAAACCCTAATTATCTCATCTATTCTTCACAAAAGATATTAAGGTTACCTTTTAACTACATATACCCTTAATTTTCATATTAAAGGCACAATTAACCATCAATTAAGTCCATTATGCTCTTTTACATTAAAACTACCACTTTTGTCCTTTTTAATTCATGACAAGATTATTAGGCCCGATTATCATCTTTGGTTCCTTCCGAATTAACAACTCATAGTTCATTATGGTCTAATTCACATATGAACTCTATTTATTATTAATTCCATCTTTATCAATTAGAAAACCCTAATTTCCATATTAAGGGTATTTATCAACAACTAGGAACTTTTATACTCAAAATATCTTAGAACCATCATATCTCAGCTTTATTCATTGGTTTGGATAATTAAAGCCATTAGGAGTCCCAATTACTAACATTAGGGTTTCAAGGCCCATTAAAGCTCGTTTATGCACATGGAATTCTAAATTAAACCAATTACATGCAAAGTTCATCCTTTTTGTTCTTAATGTACCTTTTTATAATTAACAGATTAATATCAACTTTAATCATCCACAAAACCCTTCTAAAAACATTAATCATCTCAAATTAGGGATTCTTAAACATTAATGCATTAAAGTTGATAACTTCCTCTACTTTTCGAATTGCAGGAGGATTTATCTTCTATAACAATTTTTAATGGATTCCTCTCATTTTTCTGAGAAACTTTCATATTTTATACGCATTCATCTGAGCTAGCAATAAACAGATATGAATTTTTCATTATTTACTTACTTGAACCAATCAGCGAGCGGCACGTCATCCCTTGCATGCAATGTTGCCTATTTGGAAACATAATGCATTTACGTTATTGCCCTTGTTTAAGTTGTTGTTCCTTCAGCCCACAGAGGGGCAAAACGGTCCAATGACCATGGGTCATCTTCAAGCTTGGATCAGTCGTGGCAGCCGCAGATGGCAGCCCTTTGTGGGGCTTCCCATTCCTTTCCCAGGGCCCCAAGACCTCCTCCGATTGTTCACCTAGCTCCACCACATCTCACCGCACCTGGGGCGCTGCCCAGCTCATGGCCTAAGTGGCTTGTTCAAGATCACTCGACCTGCAATGTGTGGAAGTCGTTGTAACCATGCGGCTGCAGCTGCACGTAGGTTAGGTTGAAGGGATTGCCACCAAGCATCCTGTTGATGTTGTGGGAGCTTCGTGCCTCCATCAGGACCCATCACATCTCCTCAGGGCCCTTGGGATCGATCTACTCTCTTGGCTAGGGTTTATGGATGAAAACAAAGAAGAATAAGGAAGAGGGATGCATGGGATCCTCCTGGAATCGGCCAAGGGTACTACCCCTTATATAGGGGAGTGTAGCCATGCCCCAGAATGCTTGCTCATGAAGAAGCAAAGCCCTATCCCATTAGGGATCCTATTCCTTAAATGAGAAGGAATCTTCTCTTTCTAAAAAAACACTTTGATATTCTTTATTCTTTAGATATTTGGATTTCGAAAATTACCTCTTTTATTCTCTTTGCACTTGCCTTTTAATTCATTGGCACGAAATTTATATTTTCTTTTATTAAAAAATACCTCATTTTTAACAATTCCACAACATTCATTAATTATACATCACATTATCCTCTTATTTTGTATTAATGATATTTTCTCTTTTTTTTTCTCCATTGGGGCTCCTTGGACCCCAAGAAACTCAAATATTTTGAAATCCTTTTAGTGGATACTCAGTATCCTTCTAGATGCATCTATATCCCTTATTTCTCATTATATTACTTATTTCTTTATTAAAATATCTCTTTTTGAGAGTTTCTCTTTATCTCTCTTTTTATTTTTCTTATTGGAATTCCTTTTAACATTAGGAACCTTATGGATACGAAAATCCACCAAAGATAACTCAATTATACCTCTTTCCACTTATTTCCCACATTTTATCATTGTTTTCAATTTCTTTCTTAATAAAGAAATACTTAATTGATCTTTTCTTTTCTTGTTGCATTATCTTTGCAACTTTGGACTCCTTGGAACCCAAGGAACCCAAGAGGCACGAAATCCATCTTTGGATAACATTCGTTTGCCTTCTAGAGGTTTCTACATCTTTCTTTTCTCCATTTCTTTTTAATTATGGAGTTTCTTTTGTCTTTTCCTTATTATTGGGCCCAATAGCCAATAAAGCCCACAAAACAACCATCAAGGCTATTGTAAATGAAATCCTTTTATTCAAAACAAATTATATCATTATTTTTTCAAATATCTTTAATAGGAGAAATTACATTTATCACCAAAAGAACCCAAAAATTGGGGTTGTAACATCCTTCCCCTCTTATAGGAATTTTGGTCTCAAAATTTCACCAGGCACACAAACAAACAGGATAAGCCTTTCTTATGTCCATCATAGCTCCCATGTGGCCTCACCCTTTCCGTGGTTCTTCCCAAGAACCTTCATCATCTCATATTCTTCCATCTGAGTTCTTTCTCACCTTGGTATCTCATACCCTCATAGGTGACTCAGGACATTTCAACCTCTCATAAAGCTGAATAGGTTCATGGCTCAACACATGGCTTGGGTACCTCACATAGTGCTCTAGATTGAACTCATGGAACACATTATGCATCATGTTATCCTGAGGGGTAAGGCTAAACACAACCATCTCCACCAATCCATCTCAAATGGATCCATATATCGGGGACTTGGCTTTCTCAGTTGTAGCTTAGAGGGGTCAGATTTTCACATCACATACTCTCCCATAGTGAACTGCATGTTAGTCTTCTTTGCATCAGCTCATGACTAATGTCGCCCCTGGGCTCTCCCTTAGCCATTGCATGATCAAAGTGACTTCATCTGCACACATTGTGGTTCTTTCTTGACCTTCGTGAGGTCCCTTCACCAACATCATCTTAATGAAGTGGTGATCGACACAACCTACCTTACAGAGCTTCTTTACATCCCGACACTAGCTATGGTGGTCATCATCACATCTTACAGAGGACAAGAATTGTCTCCATGTATCACCCTGAACAAGCACACATGCTCTCATAAGACCCTCTAGTCTGGATCCTACTAACCATTAGTTAGGGGTGATAAACTGTACTAGCATCGAGTTCGTCTACTTCCACCTCATGGAAGTGAACTTTAGATTATAAAGAACTTTTGAACTCGCATCATGGTGTAGTTGAACCATCTCTCTCTTTCATATGTAGTTCAACTGGATCCGTCTGGTGACAGCATTCTTTCTTTCTCATGTCATCTAGGTAAGGTGATCTACCATAACCCATATTGCATCTTGACCTTCCTTGGTCTAGGGGAGACTTACCACAACAACCATAGTGATGAACTCCCATTTCCTCTCGGGGACTCTTTATATTCTATACCAACTCATTGGGTTACTGGTGTTTGTCCTTCACCTCCTGGTTTGCATGGCAACAAGCCACGTGCAACTTCATCTTAAGCATCCCAAGTACTACTGTCACTTACTATCTTGGTAATACTACAGTGTATGATGATCTTAAAATAATGATCTCATGTATGTCATGATTCCTCAAGATTGATTCCTCATAAACCCTAAACCACTCTAGATGGGTTTCATCTCTTTCTTTTCCAAAGAAGTGCACTTGAGGTTCTACAACCATCCTTTTATAGCATCATGGCCTAGGCTGGCTAACCAAACAACTACTAACTTGTTCAACAAATCTCGTCACATTTGAGTGTTAGCCCAAACATATCTCCTTTTTCAAACTTAGGGTTAACCTAACAGCCTCTTCTAACCTCTAGCTAACTAGGCAGCTGCATCTCAACCACTTCACATCCTTATGTGTAAGGAAAAGTTGAAGACATACACCTCCATGTATTCCACTTATTATCTCCTCTCAAACTCTATGTCTATCTTCATCAAGAAAACTCTGATCTCATTCTCTTGGTTTTCAAACTCACCCTTGTATAACTCATAGCTCATGATACAATCATCCTCATAAGATGGCTACCTTAGTTCTCTTGATGTTCGTAAACCATCCACATATTTTTTACTCCATAAGGGTATGATATCATCTTGGTCCTCATACCTCATAGCAACATTCCAACTCACATCATCTTTATCCTTGGTGTATGGCATGCATATTGTTCTATCTCTCACTCCCATAACAAGAGGAAATAAGCATTTGTTGGTCGTCCAAACACAAAGTTCCTCCTTTTCCAAGAGTAGAGATGGTACATCCCACATTGCCATTACACCTTCAAAACTAAGTTGAAATGTGCAACTTATGTCTCTACATTACAATCATCTCGATATCAAAGTTACTTCCATGGAAAACTGGTCTCGAACCTACTTGGGTCACCACACAATTCCTTGGTCATCTCCTATAGGTCTGTAGGGTGTCGGCACTTTTGGGGTCATCCCTCTTCCCTTATGCTTCCAAAGAATGCCCTCCTCATCTGCCCTTTGGGTCCAATGAGTTCATGAAGATGATCAATCTCCTAACCCATGGCCCTCAGATAAAGATAGACGTTACCTCCCGACCCTATGGTCATGTGCAACTAGGGAATTAGGCAACTCCTACTTCCATCGGTCTTATCCCTACCTGACCCTATGATAGACTTAGGATTCTAATATAGTACATATCCAACTTAGAACCTTACCCAAGTCTCCATCATCTCTCTCTTCATTCTTGGGCTGACTTTCATCCTTTCATAGGGGTCATGGCGATCTACCTACCTTGGTCAGGCCACATATCGATTACCTCCATGGTAACACACCCACATGCACTTAGAGATGGTTATCTATGGGTCTACTG
Organism: Alisma plantago-aquatica; assembly: GCA_963693085.1. NCBI lineage: Eukaryota > Viridiplantae > Streptophyta > Magnoliopsida > Alismatales > Alismataceae > Alisma > Alisma plantago-aquatica. The sequence continues at coordinate 866,620,021 of OY856414.1, read as the reverse complement.
GTTCATTCTCATACTATGTACTCTTCACTTATCTTCTCAAGATCCTATGAGACCTCTTTAGGTTACCCCAAAACCAATAAAACTGGTATACACCCTACCAACGGGTCCCTCTCCCAGGATGGGAGGAAACTACATCTTGATAACAAAGGTCACAAGCATCCCTACATTTAGGGTTTACATCCACATGAGCATATTTAGCCCTAGCAAGCTACTAAGGCACACACAGACCACCTACTAAACCATGCTAGGTCATACTTGTTCTCATTCCTCAACATTGGACCAAGATCAAACCTTCCCATGTCACCAACTTAGTTGTGAGGGGTTCACCAAACAATTCCTTAAACCCAAGGGGTTTCCCTTTCCTCTAATAATGAGGAGTACCATGCTTGAATCTATAGAAACCCAAATCTTGTCATGAGCATCAGGTACACTTCTTCCCCTCTGAGGCCTAGGAACCCTAGGTTCACGTCTTTATGCAACATATGTCCAACTGCATGCTCAACATTCTATCCATGATCCAAGCATGTATAAGGCATGACATGCCCTTCCTGTCATCCTTCTACTCTAGTAACACCTCAAAGTTGAGTCCTCCTCAAGGACAACCAACTAGGTGTAAGGCCTCACAACTCGTTACTAAACCTCTTCAGGGTCTAAGGAACTCTTCTTCCAATCTCAGAAGGTAAACACCTACAACTTCAGGGTCTAAGGAACTCTTCTTCCAACCTTCTTGCTTGGGTCCTTCTCTCTCTCTCTAGAGCTAACGCTACAAATAGCCTTACGACTAGAAGTTTTTTTCTCCATGAAGGATCAAGCTCACAAGCATACCCCTACATGGGTGAAGCGTCTGTTCAAACTGATGTTTGCTCAAGATTATCCAAAATTCTTCTTACTTATCTCATAAGCTATCCAACATACTCTTCTGGCCAGAGTTTCAACCCACTTCCTGCACTACTAATGTACTTTGGGTGCATGTTATGCCCTACTCGCATAAGTCCATAGGGTTTCTATAGGTTCTTCACTAACCTCATCATCGAAGGAGCTACCCTTCACTCTAACATGCATGATTCCTTCTAGGGTTGGGTTGCCAAAGGTACTAGGACATCCAACCTCACATGGATCATATTTTCATGGGCATCCAAAGCATGTCCACACACATGGTCTATCATGACGTCTAAATCATCATGCCATCTCTCTCTCTCTAACCACCACTTAGGGTTAGGGTTAGAATCATCCTCAAAGGATGTTCCAGGTCTCCACTTATAATGGAGGTCTCTACCTCCAAGACTAACTCTCTCTCTATTCATCCTCCTGACAAGAAGGTCTAGCCTTAGGTATCTCCTGAGGGCATGACAACATATGTCATACGACCTAAGCAGGTAACTATTCTTTATTTTATGCTTAAACTATTAAGCTTATGTCCATGACATCTTATCTACATGCTTTTTATTAATTTTGGTGGAGGACTCCTTAAACCTTATCAACCTTACCCATACCTCGAGAGAGTGAGGAAGAGAGAGAAAACCCTAATCCTTAAAATCCTTAACAACATTAGAGTTGAGAAGGGATGAACAAGATGAGAGAGTGCTAAAGATATCGTATTCAGATTCATATCATAAGACATCGGCCAGGCAATCACACAGATCTGGGAGTCCTCGTATTCTGACTAGTGGTCTGGAGGAAAATCTTGCCAGCCCCCGGACGTGATCCTTTTCTAGACACCTATGTCTTTCGAAAAATCCTCTAATAACTCCCTTGGGTTCTATAATGTTTGTAAATTTAATAATTATTAAAGATTAAATGAGGAACCTATTCTCTGATACCAAATGTAACAACCCCACCTCCCAGTAACCCCCAATTAAGGGAGACCAAGAGGTCAGAGCCATTATCCCAATTAACATGATCAAAGGTTCGACAAATAATCAGTAATAATTATAAATTCTACCAAACTATACTAAAAGCTGGAATAAAAGAAAATTTTGCATACCTTTTTCAAAACTTGGATATCTAACTTCTATCCACATTGGGACTCTATTCTAACTAATCCTCCTTGCACTCTATTTATTAATTGCACAATATTCCACTTTACTATTTGTCCTTTTCAATTGTACCCAAAACGCCGACAAACAAAATGTTGGTCAGCATATAAGAATATGCTGGTATGTGGGGACAACCAAAATTTTGCAAATATGGCTAACAATCTAAATATCATAAACAAGTTGATTAACAAGCCAAATTACACTTTTTGTGTGACATTCTCCACCGCTTTTGCCCTAACCCTAGCATACTCCCTTTCGGGTTTCTCTTTTGCCAATGACTTAAGGCCACCTTCTCAATCCCGAGCTTGGTGCCTGGGGTCACCTCTCATAGTACCCATTAGTCATTCTATAAAGGCCAACTTCTCAATCCTGAGCTAGGTGTCTAGGGTCACCACTCATGGTGCCCATTGGTCTTCCCTCCTGGGCTTGACCTTTGGCATCATCCATCAGGGTGGCATGTAGGTGTGAGAATACACACTTCTATTATTATTGTGATAATCATAGTGACTTCATGATTTGCAAGTATGAACATCCAAACTAATAAGTTGCATTCAATATGATGAATCATCCAGGAAACTGACGAGCCTTAAACATGGGTCCAAGAATGGAATCATGTCTAGGTTATCAGACTTTAGAAATTTATAATACCTGAATGTTTAAGACATCTGCAACTAGCACATGGTCAATGTAGTTTGGGGTCGAACACAAGGATAGGAAGAACGGTGCTTCAGAACTTGAGTTTCATTTGTCTAAGCACATCAAAAGGGGGTGCAAGAAAAGGGGGTGTTGTAACATGAACTAAACGTAAGGAAACAAACAAAGACCCTATCTCCAAAAGGAGTTATAAGAAAGATTTATGTTTTGGGGTTTAGAGATTTTTATAGGTGTTTTAAATAATAGGATTTGAGGAGATAAAACTATCGTCGAGGTAAAGAACGAAGGAATAAAACTTAGGCATAACAAGAAGCAATGGAAAACATCCTACAGCCTCTTCTCTCAAAGAGGATACCTCTAACTACACACCATTTCCCTCTCTCAAGGGCAGTGGGTGTAGATTAGAGTGGAAAAATAAGCCAGGGTGTCCCTGACCCTGGGTACTCTCGTACTCCCGGGATAGACCAAACTCTAGAGTTACGACTTCCCCCTCTCAAGGGAGTCGAACGGGAAACATGATTCGATAGCTAGTCAAAACATGATCCATGCATAAAAGGCTAGAGTTCAGATGCTATAAAGAAATCATCCAACAAAAAGGAACCAAACATGAACAACAAGTATTAAACTCCACTGATTCCATACTCATAGACATGTAAAGAGGTTTTAGTTTTAATGCATAAGTAATGAAAGTAAAATGTTGAAAAGGGAAGATAGATATCAGCTTCCTTGATTTTGGAAGGTGATAAACAACAGCAGACCCCTATTGTCAACTAACCTGGTACCGGACAGGAGCTCTGCCCGATACACCCATGTCGGGAAGCCAACCCTCTTGGGTGACATATTGTAATGGTCAGGGTGTACCGAGAGAACTCCCTACCCGATACGATTGTGTCGGGCAGTCAGCCCACTCGGGTGACATGCCGTAACGGTTAGTCCGTATCGGGTTTGGTATCGTGTCGGGTTAGGAATCACTTAGGTTCTTAGGTTCCTTGTATCGGGTATAGAGGGGTGAGCCGTCTCAGGTTGAGGCCCATCTAGGGACCCGACAGGGGAGGCCTTCCTGGTTGTATCATGCTACTGCGGCTACCGGGACGGGTTCTAAGTGAACTCCTCCCACCCCTCTTGGGTTGGGGGTCTGCTCACCTATTATCACCTGGCACGCCTTGGAACGCGACACACTAGCTCCTGATGTCTTTTTGAAGTTAGGTCTCGTGGGGTTCTGACTCGTCCCATCAGAGTCCTGTAGCTGCTATTTATAGGCAGCAGCTGGTAGAAGTTGTGGTCCTTGTGGGGCCACATGTCCTTCATCGACTCTGTTTACATGGCTTTGGGCATGGTCGACATTCAGCCTCTTGGCATAGCAGGCGTTGTGTGCCGGGTTGCGAGCGTATCGGGTGATCCTAGTGGGCAGCTACTTCTGATGAGTAACTCGCATCACGTGACATGCCCATATCAGGCTGATGAGTTATGGCAGGTAAGCTCCCTATCGAGTAGATAGCATACCGCTCGTCAGGGCTCCTCGCGCGAGACACCCGTATCGGGTTGCTACCATATCGGGCAGCGACCGCGATGGGTAAATGGGCGTGTCAGGCGACCAGTAAAAGGGTTGATGCATGTGCTCATTGTAGATGGGTTGGGACAGGACTTTTTGCTGACTTTGGGTGGAAAAATGATGGAAATCTATACAAAAGATGGGAAAAGAGTCAGGTGCATAGTGTATGTTATTTCTATGCAGTAACAAGATAAAATAGAGAGGAAAAATAGTTTAGATGGTAGTTTTGACAATGAAATAAAGACCCTAAATAGCCCCAAAATGGGTGTTATCAACTCCCCCAAACTTAGCATTTTAATTGTCCTCAATCAATCGTACTCATCTTAACACTTTATTTGCAATACTTCTTCATATCAGACATAGTCCTCAGATAAGAGGTTTAAGCGAGTTCTGAGATGTCTTAAGGAAAATTATGTATGTCTTTGAGCAAAGGGCTTTATTTTTCCCTGCCTTATTTTAAGGAACAAAAAATCTTCTCTTCATCTTTAGCGATACTTGGGTGCATGATTTTGAAGTTAGCTTTCACTCCAAACAGTGTTGAAATAAAAGTTGGATTTTTGGGTAGGCTTAAGGCTTTTTGGGTTTTTCTTGTTTTCCATTGGTCCATCCAGGTATGGGTCTGTTAACGGGCAAATGGTCCCTGTAGTCCAAGCCAGTTGGCTTTAGAGCAGTGATTTCACATCCTACGTACCACTGCCCCAGATCTACCATGCCTAAAGATGGGTACTTTTAGAGAGACAAGTGTGTGTTTTTTTCATTTGGCACAACTCTCATGCTTTTATTCACTCTCATAAGGCTTTTCTCTCTTTTTGGGATTTTTGATGGATAGGGGAAAAAGAAGAGTTTTGTTGTTTGGGCAACTTTTTCCTTTGCATGCACATCACTGAGCTATTGCGAGATTATTTTTCAAAATTGGCGTAGAAAAATTGTAGACTTTTTTTCGTTTAAGACTGCATTTTTGGAAAGATCATAACAAAAATGTGCACCACCTTAGACACATAAAGAACAATTTGGAAGAAGTTGTAATTGATGTTTACTATAGAGTGCATTTGTACAATGGTTGAGAGGCAAGCAGTTGTATATGTGATATTTTGTATCAGGCATGTATGTATATGTACACAGGATATGGGAAAGAATAGAAAGATAAGAAGGGGGAGAAATTTTTGGTACCTACCTCACTGATATGCTACCCCCCAAACTTACCCCACACTTGGTCCTCAGAGTTATGACATAGATGAGGAAAGGTAGTGATGAGTCAGTGAGGGTTTAGCTGGTGAGTGTGCCTTCGCCAGATAGAAGCTCCAACACATATTCTCCGTGCTTGCTATGATAGTCGATGTGGTGGAGCTTGTCGGGTGTTTGTTGTAGCATCACCGAGCTAGAGATCCATTCTAGAAGTTATATATCACAGTCATTTGATTGTGGAGTTTGTTGCGGACTGTTGTGGCAGAATTGAAGCTCGTGTCATTTGTTCGTTGTGTTCTCTAGGAATGGCTGGATCAACTTTGCCACCTTGATGTAGTATTTCCTTGTTAAGCGCTTGAGGGGTGTCAACGGAGTTGATGTACACTACATCAGATGATCTTTGTTACTGTCAGAGTTATTGTAGAACATTGCTGCTCGTGGATGAGTATACACCATCAGGAGCGTCAAATGGTTGTAATGCAACATTGGAAAGAATATGATATGTGGCATGATGTGTTGTATCTTAGCCAAAAATTGTTGTTTCACTCCTGATTCATCAGCTAGGCAGATATCGTTGGACACCATTGGGTGGGTGATGTAGGTGTGTTCAAACTTCTTCTATAGAATCTAGATGTAGGTTGACACCACCGATAGCGCTAGACATCCTCCTGCCTTTACTAAGTCCCGAAGGTCATCAACGGGGACTATGACATTGCCTATCTCGTAGATGACGTCTGCGGGGGTAGAATCAGCTAGCCTCAGGAGAACTTCATTGACCTACTCTTGTGATAGGGTTGCGCATGTGGAGCAGTGGAAGTTTTTGATTAATTCTTTAGATACCATATGTGAAGTGGAGCTTTCCTTGGTGAGTTTTTCTCACAGAACGTCCATCCACTTTCCTACCCCGTAGATGTTTGTGGCCATCCCAACTTCTTCCCCTGGGGGGTTGCTGGGTTGGGATGATTCTGTTTCTTGGTCACTCTATGCAGAAGTGCATATGTGCTTCTGAGCTGATAGAAATTTTGGCCTTGGAGGTGTCTTATATATCCAAAGATGTTGAGTAGCTCCATGGCACGTTGGACATAGAGGGCACTATTTCCACTTCTCAGCTCTTCTTGGACGGGGAAGTCTCCGTGGGAGAAGAAATTCCAGATGTCACTGTGGCGTTGGACTCCTTGCTTGATGGCATGGAGAAGATGCAGTGGGAGAAGCCTGAGATGCTTGTCTTTTGGGTGTATGAATATGTGTTCTGAGCATGGGACCTCTTCGGTGTAGCGGCTGACGAGTTGGACGTCGTGGCTGTGGAGGTCTACCACATAGAGGAACCAATCTCTTCTATGCTTGTAGGGGGGAAACACCAAGTTTGGGTTATGATCTTCGATGTATTGTAGCATGTCAGCCACCTGGATGGAGTCGTATGCCCCTTTCATTTATCTTCTTGCCAAGGCCGGGGTGGCATTGTGAATTGGTTGTCGGTCTGTCCTGGTGCCTATATTCTCAATCATAGCACCTTCTAGGACCTGGAAGAGGATCTTCCCTAATACGGCTAGGGAGTGGAACATGCTTTTCAGCACTTCCCGTCATATAGAGAAGTAATTGTCACTTCATACGACGTCCTCTCCATCTGCATGCGACCTCAGGACCACATTCAAAAGCTTCTAGACTCTGATTGTTAGGTATTCGATGCCCCGTCGGTCGAAATTGGTAATCTCAAAGGAAGGGATTTCTGACTACATAGAAAATGTGTATGTCGTTGAACTCCTTGCTCTAGGGGGGTGCTTGTCATTAGAGGAATACATGTCACCCCCTTCTCCCTCAGATTCATCAGAAGAGCCCTCCGCTAGGCTGATGGATACATCTATGTCTTCAACTTCTTCTAGGGAGGATGAGGGAGTGGCCATGTCGACGTCGCGGGTTCTCTCTTGTCCCGCGGGAGCCCTGTCGGCAGTCTTGTTCGTTGTTTCTTTCTCAGGCATGTGGATGGCCCGCTGGAGGAGGAAGAAGACGATGTTCTTGAAGAGGATGCCGAAGATGAGGGCTAAGAGCCGGGGCCTGGGGGCGATGGAGACCTCCTTGGTTGTCTTGAATGGGGGTGGTCATCCATCTGGTTTAGCCTCTCTTCAATGGTGTCGAGGCATTAGAGTGTCAGCTGCATTGTGTTGTTCAATGCTTCTAGTTGGCCAGGAAGGCCAACTAGAGTTAGCAGTTGACGCTCCTGCTCACTCAGCCTCCTTTGGAAAACACTAAACTTGTAGATTAGGGAAGCAAAAGTAGCTGAGTGGTTGCTCGTTACCTCCAGCAAGTTGTCAAACTCTTGACCGAGGACCTACCCTAGTGATGGAGGGGCTGTAGTTGATTGGCCTATCATCCTCGTAACTCTCCTCACACGGGAAGTTCAGCCCGAATAGTGTGCATCTTCAAGCGGGGCTGAATACATCTGAATCATCCACGAGGGCGTTGCTTCCGGGTGGGGCATTGGCTCCTTCATTTTTGCATCTCCCTCGTCAGCCTGTGGTGGTGGACAAGGGCACAGGGAAGGTGGTTGTTGTTCCACCATCTGACTATCATCGACCTCCTCTGTAGTAACCACCAGCGATGTTGGCGGCAGCGTCAGTGTGGGCTACACAGCCCTGAGCTCCGCCTCCAGGAGCTCAGCGAACGCATCATTGCTGGCATCCATCTGTACAACTGCTTCTACCATTAAAGCTTCAGGAGTTGCGGCCGTCTCTTCCTCGGCAGCTTCCCCCGGGGCTATCATCGTCGTTTCAGCCCCGATTATGTAGACAACCTCCATGATCGCCATTACTTCTTCTGTAGCTGCGACAATTATTGTTGTGGTGGCCGCGGCTGGTACGAGAGAAGCAACGGCGGCTTTAGCAACAACTACCACTAGTTGCGTGGTGGCAGTGTTCGGTTGCTGCCCCTTGTTGGAAGTTTTTGCTGGCAGTGGAAGTAGCCTCTACCATCTGGTTTGGTAGAGCATCGATCTCTGCTGGCATGAAGACCAGCTTCTCTGCATCGTAGTTGGTGCAGAGTGGGAGGGGCATGAGAGTAATGGTTCTTGCAAATCTATAGAAGTAGCGGCAGCCCTCCTTTTTTATTATGTTGGCTCATTGCAAGAACTTCATATCTTTCATGTCGTTGCCTTGTGTCCTTGATAGGCTGTGCGGATCCCTTGGGTATCACAACCCTACCGCAATCAGGTTGATGATGCCCCCCATGCAGTACTCATTGGTGGCGTCCTTTATTGGGTGGAGCTGACTCAGTACGAAGCAACCTAGGTTGATCACTTTTCCCTCCATCATGTACCACATGAGATGGAGTTCTTCGGTGTAGAGGTTGCTCATTTCATATTTGATGAACAGGAGGCACGCCACTATCTTGTGGATGATCCTCCAGAAGCAGGAGTGGATGGCCGTCACCTTACTCCCCGGCTTGAACGACTGTTTGCCGATTAGCTTCCTCCAGAGGTTGACCAGGTTGAATTCGTCACCTTCGGTGATCCTGGTTCGTTGTTCAACATCATCTTCTCAGCTTTAGTGGAGGAGAAGATCTCATTTAGTAGCTTCTCTGAGATATTGTGCTCAATGTTGTACAACCGCCCCTACAACCTATCTGTCCCGCCTAATCTCTCAACTTCTTTGGGTTTGTTTGGTACCCGGCGGAGGTAGTACATGAACTCCTTGGTGAGTTCAGTGTATGAGTTGGTGTAGCTAAAGCATATGTTCCTTAGCCCGACAGCTCCTAAGACATTGTCGAGCCTGTTGAAGATCTCAAGTTGTTGGAAAGAAGACTGGTGGCAGAACCGGGTCGACCAGTAGATTTTGGCCGCCAGCTCTATGTACCGCTGTTCATGCTCCGCATCTTGGGGCAAGAACCGGCCTGGAGAGTGGGCCAGGGGTTCTGCCGCTGTTGATGGGGCTGCCACTGCTTCTTTCCTGGGCTGCTTCTTAGCCTCAGATGGCCCCGTCGTATCGGGGTTTGGGCACTTCTGCCCGACTGTAGTCACTTCAGATGTTGCCTCGGGATTGACCCTCCGGCCTTGCTCGTCAACTTGGACCAATGTCTGCTTGGTGCGAGCCATGTCTGTAATGTTTGAACAAAAGTGGGGTAAGTAATAAGATTTATGACTGATTCACCTTACCTAATATCGGGCGGTAGACCAAGAAAATTGTGTCGCCCGACACCAGATAGGCGACGCTTGAAAAACTTATACGGGTTGTGTTAGTAAAACAAGGCTTGTCTGATATGGGTGCCCGATATGGATTCCCGATATGGATGCCTGACATGGGCACCACGCTATACTCGTATCTCCTGGAAAAAAGTCGAAGGTCGATACGATCTCTATGTGGTTGAGAAAATGCAAGCCTATTGCATGATAAACTCAGAATAGGGGTCGACCATTACAAGTCTCACCCGAAATGAGGTGTCGCGTGATACAAGGCGCCGCCCGATATGGGTTGGGTGATACATGTTGGAGCCTCGTCGCGAAACAAAACTGGGCAATGAGTCCTACCTGATACACCTGTGTCGGGTGGGAGCGCACGACAAGCATGTCACACGATGCGGTCAAAGGACCAATGAAAAAGAAACTCAAAAGGGGAATCCAAGTGCAAAGCAAGTTCCTTGCTTGATACATGCGTCATGTAAAAAGGGTGTCGCACGACACACATCTCTCCTGACATGAGGTGTCGTGCAATACGTTCTCCCCGATACGTTATGCAACACGATCGATTGATTACTCGATAAGTTGTATCATTTTATACCTATATCGGTTGAGGTTGCTGGCGCACGACACGGGTATCGCGAAGAGACTGGCTGACATGGGAGCTAAAGTAAAGGTAGGATGCACGATACAGGAGTAGGTGAAAAGTAAATGCAAGTGCCCGATATGGTTAAACTTGAGTTACTATTTATAGTTGTGGTGAGCGGGGGTAAATTGAGAAAAATAGGGATATGTGTCATGTGAGGAGGCGAATCTTTTCCCGAGACGTAGTAAAATTAGTCTAATCTGTCACGTCGTAGGGCGATTTGGCTTCCTAAGCAAGCTTTGCGTCGCGCGACATGCATGCTGCACGGGATCGTTGTGTCACGCGACACACTTTTGCTGCCCGATACGGCCAAGCACTTATCGCACCACGTGGGGGGTGTTGGCCGTTACAACTTTGGGCGATAGAGATGCCTAACACGGCGCAATGTGCGATACTCGCAACCTTCCCGACCCGTAATTCAAGGGCTGAAGATGCCGCCCGAAGTTGTGAAGGTAGTCCTCTTACCAATCGCGTGTCGCATAAGGCAAGAAGGAAGGGAACAAGTTGGAACACGCCCGATAAGATTCTCAAAAGAGTAAAAACAAAAAACAAAACCAGGGTAGAAAAATGAAATCATAGAGCGTTGATGGGTAAAACATCATTGGCATGAAAGAAGGCTTTCAGCCTCAAATGGTATTACTCATCAAAGCTTATAAAAACTAAGTCGGTGGCCCATAAAATGAGGGAGTCTGTGCACATGACGCATGCACTGACTCGGGCCTTATTACAATGATAATGTGTGTAATGTTTTTCTTCAGGAAGGGAAATAACATCCTATGCTAGAAAAATAAAACCCGGGCTGTCTCTCGAAGAGTGTTGTAGTTTTCATCGTTAGCTCAACAACATCAAACCCTTTTACTCCGTCCGGTGGTTGTTGTTCCAACTTCTTATAGGGCCATCTCTAATCTTCTCACAAAAGCGTCGTCTTCATAAAACCTTTTTACTCTATGCTCATTCACTGGAAAGACTTTTGTCAATCGTCCTTATCGTAGAGCTCCATCATCCCAGATGGGTAAATCTTTGCAATGGTGAAAGGTCTAGATCATCTACTCTACAACTTCCCTGGAAAAAGACAGATAGAAGATTTAAATAGCAAAACTTGATCACCTTCATTGACGTCCTTTTTCCTCATATGTGAATTGTGCGAGATCTTGGTCCTCAACTTGTAGATCCTAGCGTTTTAATAGGTGTGGAGTCTCAGCTCCTCAAGCTCTTGTAGTTGAAGAAACCTTTTCTTTCCAACTAGCATTTGGTCCATATTGAGCTACTTGATCGCCCTGAACGCTTTATGCTCCAATTCAAAAGGAAGATGGTAGGCTTTTCCATATATCAGGAAGTAAGGTGTGGTGCCCAACGGCATCTTAAAAGTAGTCATGTATGCATCGTCTAATTTATTCGACAAGTCCTTGCGGGATTTGCCAACTGTCTTCTCCAATATCTGCTTGATTTGCCGATTGGAGACTTCCACCTGATCGGATGTTTATGGATGATATGGTGTCGCAACCTTGTGGCGAATGTCGTACTTATGCAGGAGCAATTCAAACTTTCTTTCAGTAAAGTGAGAGCCTCCATCACTGATGACGGTCCTTGGAACTCCAAACGTTAGAAAGATAATCTTGCTGAAGAGTTTGATCACTGTCTTAGCATTACACGTAGAGGTGGGCACTACTTCAACCCACTTAGAGACATATTCAACCGCGATGAGAATATATTTGAAACCGTAGGACAAGGGAAATGGTCCCATATAATCAATACCCCACACATCAAAAATTTTAACTTCAATCCAATCCAATAGCGGCATCTCATTGCGACGGGAAATGTTCCCAGTTCTCTAGCATTCATTGCAAGACTTTACAAATGCATGAGCATCTTTGAACAAGGTTGGACAGTAGAAACTAGATTGTAGCACCTTGGTAGCTATCCTCTCACCTCCCAGATGTCCTCCATATGGAGAGGAATGATATTTGAACAAAATTTTTGAAACTTCCTCTTCTTGTATGCATGTTCTATATAACTCGTCTGCACAATGCCTAAACAATAAGGGATCATCCCAATAATAGTTCTTTAAATCAGAGAAGAACTTCTTCTTTTGATTATAAGACATATCTAGGGGAAGCTACTTACAGGCCAGGTAGTTGCAGAAATTTACATACCACGGCCCCTCAGGGTCGGCTGACTGGGCTGAGTAGATGGATTCGTTGCAGTAGCTTTCATTGATGGGTAGTGGTTGATCATCTTGCACCCAAATCCTAGAGAGATGGTCTGCAACCACATTCTATGAGCCCTTCTTGTCTTTGATCTCATGGTCAAACTCTTGTAACAACAGTGCCCAACATAGCAGTCTGGGCTTTGCATTGTTTTTCTGCATTAGATATTTAATAGCCCATGGTCGGTGTGAACAACCACCTTTGAACCCACGAGGTAAGACCTAAACTTGTCGAAGGCGTACACGATAGCTAGCATTTCTTTCTCTGTGGTTGTCTAATTCTGCTGAGCCTCGTCTAGGGTCGTGCTCGCATAGAAGATAACATGATACTTCGTATCTCTCTTTTGTCCGAGTACGTCCCCTATAGCAAAATCACTGTTGTCGCACATAAGTTTGAATGGAAGACTCCAATCAGGGGACTAGAGAATCAGCGCAGAAATTAAAGTGCCCTTCAGAGTTGAGAATGCTTTCATACACTCCTCTGCGAAGTTGAACTTCTCATCTTTTACCAGAAGGTTAGAGAGAGGCTTGGCTATCTTTGAAAAATCTTTTATAAACCATCGGTAGTAACCGGCATGACCCAGAAAACTATGAACACCTGTAACTAAAGTAGGCGGTGGGAGCTTAGCTATCACCTCAACCTTGGATGGATCGACTTCAATACCTTTACTTGACATCTTGTGTCCAAGAACAATCCCCTCTTGTACCATAAAATGGCATTTTTCCCAATTGAGGGTGAGGCTATGTTCTTCACATCTTCTCATTATGAGGGATAAATTGTTCAAATAGTCATCAAACGAGCTGACATACACGCTGAAATCATCCATGAACACTTCCATCTTGTCTTCGAGAAAATTTGCAAAAATGGCATTCATACACCTCTGGAAGGTAGCGGGTGCATTACAGAGCCCAAAGGCCATTCTTCTAAAGGAAAACATTCTGTAGATACAAGTGAAAGTCGTCTTCTCCTGGTCATCAGGGTGGATGGGGATATGGTAGAAACATGAGTACTCGTCCAACCAGTAGAAGTAGGAATGATGGCCAGGCATTCCAGCATCTGATCGATGAAAGGAAGAGGAAAATGGTCCTTGCGGGTGACAGTGTTAAGTTTCTAATAATCTATACCCATCTGCCATCTTGTAACCGTCTTTATGGCCACCTCGACCCCATCATCTCCCTTGACCAAGGTCATCCCTCCATTCTTGGGAACTACTTGGATTGGACTCACCCATGTGCTATCACTAATAACATAGATAATTCCAACGTCTCGGAGCTTAACTACTTCTTTGCTAATGACTTTGTGAAGCTTTTCATTCACCTTTCTTTGTAGCTGGGAATACGTCCTAGAGTCCTCCTCCAGATGGATCTGGTGCATGCACACCGAAGGGCTTATCCCTCTCAAGTCCCTGATTGAGTAGCCTAGGGCTTTCTCCACAACCTTAACTCTTTCAGCAGCTAGTCTTTCTGGCAATCTGTCAACTCCGAGTTGATGATTACCATGTGCATCTTCTCTTTATCCAAAAAACGATACTCAAGGCCTTTCGGCAAGACTTTTAGCTCTGGTGGGACTTCCTTTTTCTGTTCTTCAGCAGGGGCTTCTCGGAGAACGGCATATCTAACTGTCTCAATAGGATCTTCATCCTCAATCGCTTCTTTAATATCCAAATAGGCCAACAATTCGCTGACCACATGATCATCAATCTCTCATAACTCGCCAGTTATGTCATGCATCAAAGGATCTACCATGGACTTCTCTTCCTGTACTTTATCGCATAATTGTTGATAGCTCTCAACAAAGTAGGAGGATTCAAAGAAGGAGGGGGCCCTCATACAATCATTTATGTTGAAATCGATGTGATCTCTTCCAACATAGATTGTAATCATTCCTACCTCAACATCGATAAGAGCTCGGATGGTGGCAAGGAAGGGTCGCCCAAAAATGATAGGGAAGCTCGGATCTTCTATGGTGTCGATCAAAACAATATCGTAAGGGATAAACAAGTGTCCCACTTGCATGGGCACATCTTCAATGACACCAATTGGCTGGGTGAAGGTATGGTCAGCTGGTTGTATCCTCATGTTGGTGCTTACCATATCGGTGAGCCCCACTCTCTTGGCAAGGGTCAGAGGCATCAGACTGATGTTGGCCCCTAGGTCTTCTAGACCTTTCCGAGTTACATTATCTCCAACTTGAAATGGGATTACGAAGGCCCATGGATCCTTCTTCTTCAAAGGTGTATTAGTTTTGATGAAATAACTAGACATCTTGGTGAGCTTCACATTCTCTATGTCTTCTCCTTTCCTTTTTCTTGTTATCAGGTCCCTTAGGAACTTGGCATAAGTAAGTATTTCTTCAATGGCATCTAGGAACGGGACGTCCACATGCAACTTCTTTATAGTGGCCACAAACTTTTCATACCTCTTCTTTAGCTGGGCTTTGACCAGCTTATGTGGGAATGGTATGTGGGGTGTGTACTTGTATGGACACTTTTCAGAAGTGACATCGTTAACCTTGTCTTTGACTACTTTCTTTGACTTCTACATAACTTCTTCCTCAACAACCTCTATGCTAACTCCTTCGACGGGTACTGTTGTTGACGTTACTGTCTTTCAACAGCTACTGATACAATCGATCATGACCTTAGAATGGCCATTTTTTCCATCACATGTCCTTGTGGTTTGGCTTCAATATTGGAGGGGAAACGCCCCACCTGATGGTTGATGGATTGGGCGAGGCTTGCTAGCTTCTAATCAATATGTTTGTTATGCTATTGGAGCTCCCCTATCTGGGTAGAAAAACCATCCATCTATTATGGAATTAGTTTGAGCAGAGTCGTGCTATCCACTGAGCTCTTGTGCATCTTTTCATTGATGTCGTTCTATCTCTTGGCGAAGGACATAAATTCTGTCGTCAAAGATGGTCATGGTTGCTGGTTTTGTTGGAAGGCCCTCTGTTGTTGGAACCCTATCCGTCGTTGTTGATTTGATGGTCCTCCCGAAGGTTTCCCACTCACCGACTGGTGAGAGTTCTCAACAGCATTGGTGTTCCCATAAGAGAAACCAAGATGGTTTGGCCGTCGGTAATGAACATAACTCACATTCTCTGTAAAGTCCCCTTCGAGATCTTCTTGGGGTGCGGTGTGCGGGTAGAAATCTAACATGTGGTCAGGCTCTCCACAGGTGACACAACTCTTCACGACCTCATGTCGAACCTTCCCTTTGTAACCTTTCTCATTGAGGGACTAGACATCTGTAATCATCTTCTCACCACCATCATTGTGAGTACTAACTGTGACTACCATGTCATGGTTCCATGTGTCAAACTCACGGTGGGTCTGTCCAGTACACTTTTTCTCTAACAAGTACCTATGTGTTTGGTTTGATATCTCTATATCATGACTAATGAGATTTTGTCATCAACCAACACCACAATCTAGTCTTGTGTGTCATTGATGTCTATCTACCTTCCATAATGACATCCGACTAGGGACATAACAAGAATTTACAAACTCTTAGCATTCGTATGATCTCATCGTTCAGGTCCTCAACCTGAAAGCATACGCCATTGAGTACTGTCATTCTCTAGACATTCAATCTGTTCTATCACTATCTCATATGAGTGAACCAGAAAGAATTGGAAGCTTGCCTTTGATGTTTATCAAATCAATCTTACTGTATCCCACCAATCATCCCATGATTGCCTCTCAGGGCATACATACCAACAGACTCCCACTTGCACTGCGAGCCAATCACCCTTGAATCATATCCATAGTGATTTTCAAACATGTCCCACATGTTACTGTGCTCTAGTGCCAACATAGTGAGTTATGGCAACACCTTGCCAAAGTCAGTATAAATTGCATGTCTCTCATCTCTTCGTTGTACGTCACACGTATGAGATGGAGTTGTTGTAATATGTGATCTAGTATTACTTTGCTAACCTTTATCCACATTGCATGATCAAGGATTCCATACTTGTCATCAATGAGTGGAATATCTATAAGTTCATCTCATGAACTTCCAGATCCATATAGTATCCAATGTAGTTCTCCAACACATAGATACTCATCATTTCCTTTTAAATGGTTTTATTGGAACACTTCCAATTATCAACAAACTTTCACTTATATATATATACCCTATATATATTTTGTGATTAATTTTCTGTCCTTTCAGAAGTTCACATCAATGTAACTCTTTACATTGAACTCTTCCTTATCTCCATAGAACTAGTACTTCTCAAGTACTTATCAAGTTCTCATGGTATTCCAGTAACCCTTACTGGAAGTAGACAGACATCCACTCGTCATGTCCCACGTACGAGTTATCAGGATGAGCACATCATATTGCCATGTCCTACATACAAGATGATGAATGCATTCTGTTCTTGCCATGTCGATACATGCAAGATAATGGGATGATTACATTCATGATAGATCCATATCTATTCTTAGTGTTCCTATTCTTCATAAGAATTGGACACTTGGCCTTAGGATACTAACTCCATGTAACATGGACATTTTTTTCTCCCACTAAATATGTGCATACTGAACCCTTCAGTACATATTGTCAATGTATGCTTTCTCTTTTCAGGTCAATAGGTTTTCGAGAACTATCTCTATAGATCTGTATTCCTATCACATAGGAAACATCTCTATCTTCCTTAAAGATAATTTCCACTTTTGTATTTCCATTCTAGAACATTTCTGTTTCACATCAACATGTGGAATGTGAATACTCTCCCACTAAATCACCGATCCCTTCTTTATCTTTGACATATCAGCCAAACCCTTTGACTATATCATCAAAGTAAAGATCCAATTCTGAGTTGCTTGTACTCAATCAATCACATTGATTAGTCCATTGTAACTTATAGACTTCATTTTCATTAGTGGATTCATAAACCTTATAGGTTGTGTCACATACACATCCTTGTTTTATTCCTCATAGGAATGTGGTTTTAGTATCCATATGTCAAATGTCTTAGTCATTAAGTTACAATCAACAAGCATCATCCTTCTCAAAATGTTATCCATGTGTCTTAACATTTAAGATTCATTTGCACTTATGGATTTCATCCACTGGGTGCTACCATCAAGGTCATACCTTATGGTTCACATGGAAGTGATTTAGGATGTAATGGTCATAAACCATAACTCAAAATATAGCTCCTCATCATCTAGATAGTTGACTCATCATATGAACAACTCATCACTTAGATAATCGAGGTGTATCTGTCGAGGATATAAGAACTCACAACTCCTTGTGATTCTTAATGTCCTTTATTAGTGTGGGGTATTCTTTTATTAAGAAGAATTTAGTTATTTTATAATCATTCTCTAACTCCTTAGAGTATGACTCCTTCTTGATTTAGACATCACCATGCCTTAATCACGAGTTTACTATGATACACTATCATAATCACTCATAAGGATCTCAAACATTTGGTCCAAGTATTTCATTCATAGATCTCATCAAGAATTAAAACTTTACCAAATTCATACTTCATCTATGATATCCTTGAACATTTCAAGATATTCATATTGGTATTTCTTTAAACACCATTTGAAGTATTAGCATGCATTCTAATAGGTATGTAAATACATCACATGTATTATACCTAATAGGATAATCATTCTCCTACTACCAATAGTGAAGATTGATTAATCATGTCCAAGAGATTCATGTCTCTTACTGGTTATCCAACCAAAAGAGTCTAGATTTATCCATCATATGGAAACTAGAAATGAATTTCTCATGATTGATGCTAATTTGATTATATGAGTTATCTATAACTTTTAGGTATCATTTTATCTTATGCATATCAAATACCACAAGATAAATAAGGCATTGCCACAAATATCATATTGAAACATGTCTTTATTAATTGCCATCATTGTCACACAATATGCAAAAATAAAGTGTTTCTATCTATTGGCAAATATGAAATAGCAGTTCTCAACTCTATTTCGTGCCCTTTAGGCTGAAATAAACTGAAAGGTACTCCTATCTATGGCAAAAACACTGGCTCCAATGATGGGTACTCCTTTCTTGGTCCTTTCACAAAGTCCATCACTTCTTTGTGGATATTGCATATCATATATGACATATCCATATCTTGGTATCATATACCTCAGATAAAGAAGCAGTTCATTTCATGATACCTTAGGTGGAGATCGTCATCCCCTCCTTCATATTCTTTTGTTCTTCCAGATATAGAGGGCAATTCCCTCATACACCCTTTCCCCATGTGCCTTGAGGTTGAAGATGGCTTGGGCTGCTAGCTAGCATCAGAACACTTCTTTGCTTTGCCCTTGCCCTTGCCCTTAAGACTTACCTTTCATTGATCTCATCAAAGATTAGGGTTAGTCTTTCTTCATATTTTCCTCAATATGTCCAACAACTTTGTCAATGCTTGTCAAAGTTGTTCATGTTGTAGTTTATCATGAACTGTATGATTCTCATAACATTTGCAGTATCATACCAATAGCCAACTCTTGGCTCAGAGGGAATCCTTCTTAGTCAGGTCTTTCCACATACCCAATCATATTGAGTGTGTGAATACCTTACTGGATCTCCTTCTGTCATGACATACGAGGACAATGTCTTGGAGATATCATATGTCTCATGTTGTCTCTACAACTCATAGTTCAGAGAACACAACATCAAGCACTCCTCATCAATGTCATCCTCGGTATGCTTCCATAAGCATACTTTCAGCCATTGATGTGGTGGGATCAAGTTCATCTGGTTCTGGTATAACTTGGACTTAGAGCTTTCGCTCTTTGATTGAGAACACTTCTCAATGTCCTAACCAATCATGGAAGTTTATCCCATTTAGTCTGTCCTTTTCGTGGACCGATCGCAAAGAAAAGTGATTGTTGTTTGTTTCCATTTGTACTACAAAAGGAAATATGCAATTTTAGTCCAAAAACTCATTTTTGACTTATTTGGTTGATTTGAAAAGATAACAATATAATTAGGCCTTTAATTAATTATCGCTCCCACTATTTTAGTTCAAATTAATAGCCCTCACCATCAATTAGAAAGATTGCAGCATACAACCTCCTAGTGGGCAAGATCTTGAAATCCTCTAAGTCATGGACCAGCTTGGGTTGTCACCCACAACTTAGATCTCTCAGGTAGGCAACTCTTGCCAATTGCATCATATGAAACTCTTGATAAGATGTCATATGCAACTCCTTGCCATGATCATCTCCATGCCTCAAGGTGCTAGATCCTATCTAGGTCACCTTGTTAAGTCTGACCCAAATCCAACACGATGAATATGCACCCTGCTTGGGCAGACTCACATATCTATCCTTCACGCTTTGATTAGATAGATGGTGCACCATGCTTGGTCGTGCCCACACTTGGTCGATCAAGCTTTTCACGTGTGTCGCATTTGGAAGGCATCTAAAACTTAATATTTAATGAGGGATTTGGTTTTATATACATATACATATCCAATCACCACAATATATAATACGTATCATATACATGCTATATCCCACAGAAAACATGTGAACCGATAAAAGCGATGATTATGGCCATCCTAATGTGATTCCTCGAGCCAAGAGTAATCACGGTCATCTAGGTCTACATCACATGCAACCTGTATAAGATGAACTATGTGCCTTGACTTTCTGGGTTTGATCTACTCATCACATGACTGATCTGCTCACCATCAGGTCGGTTGGTTGGGTGCCACCAGCCGATCGGTTGGCTCCTCCAACTGATCGGTTCGCCAGGTCATCGTGCATCTCATCATGGATGCCACACACTCATCTCACTCCTCAAACCGGTCATCAATCGATCAGCTCACTCCTTGAACCGATCATCTCGAACGTCAACCGATCGGTTCAATCCTTGAACTGATCATCTCTGCTGTCGTCAGGATGTCTGCCGTTCTTCGACATAACAGGAAATAAAATTCTATCCTATATTACATTGTAAAAAAAAAGAAACCTCGAGTTACATTTGAGGGGAGCAAAGGTAGGAAAGAAATCTCGAATTATTTCGAGTTACATCAGGAATAGGAGAAGGAAGATCGGTGCACAGACCGAGATGCAAGCAACCACATACAACCATACACAGATAGGGTTTATTGGCCATAACCATGCTATACATCCACCACAAAACTCGTTTACGGGCGACGCGTATCGAGTGCATTCATAATACATATCATATATGTAAATTGGGATTTGTGGATTTAGCATTGGACATGCATAAATCCAATTTTATTCGCATCGTATGCAATAAATAAAGGTGACAAACCAAAATCGATCATCTCGATAATCCTAAAGTATAGAGCAGTTAACGTGGCTCTAATACCACTGTTGGGTTTTAGGGGAGGCAGAGAAGGCAGCGGAAACAAAAAACTTCTCCTCCCAAACCCAGAACAAGGAAACGCGTCAATGTCTATACAATAGGAAAGGATGGTTTGTGGAATCATACCTTATCCCGAGACTTGCTCGATGAAAATACCTCGCAGCTTGCGCGGTCTTCAACTCCGGTCTTGGACGGTGTATGAGCATCTCCTGGTCGCACCGAGACTGACGACTCCTGGTCTGACCAAGACTGTCGGGATTGACAGTTGTTCTCCGAGCGGCAGAAATCTCCCTCCTCTGAAGTAGTCCACACGGACCACCTGGAACTCCAATCTCCTTGTCCCACAAGGAATTGGAAGGAGTCGCACCCTCCTGTCAGCATACTAGTCACTTACACACTCTCCTGCCACCAGTCGCTTTCTGCAGTTGTCTTTCCCTTGTTGTGCCTCCCTTATCGGGTAGCACTTGCTCGGGCTCTCTCGGTTACCAAAACCAGAGAGAACGAAAACTTTACAGAGCAACATGTTGCACTGTGGTGTTCTTTGAGAAGCCCCCAATACCCCTATATATATAGGAGGGTCATGGGACAGGGTTCTCTATCGCAGGCAATATGGGACTAAAGCAGGAGTAGAAGGGTACGAGATTTTCCACAAAAACAACCAACTCGCAACCTAAACCGATCGTTTCATTTCTGAAATGGTCGGTTGGGGACCTGAGCCGGTCGGTTGACACCTCAACCGATTGGTTGGGACCCATGAAACGGTCGGTTCACTTCTGAACCGGTCGGTTCATGGTCCTGATCAGTTCCCGATTGACTTTCCTTCTTTTGTTTCTAATTGGTATCAAATACCAATCCTTGTTCCAATCAAATTGGGCAAGTGAAATGAAAAAGAAATTTATCACCAACCTGACTTTCCCAACTTGCTCAGTTACACCAGTTGAATTGATCATTTCAACACTTGAAGCAATCTTTTCACCCTGTCCATGAGCCGATCGACTCACCACCTGAGCCGATCGATTCACCAAGCTCAGCCGATCGGTTCATAACATGAGTCGATCGGTTGGGAATGAAGATTGTGCAGAATCAGTCAATTGCAGTTTCAATTAATCTGATACTCCAATCAATATGTCCAACACCTTGAACATTATGACATTGAGCTATCAATTAATTGAGTGTTTAATTGAACTACTAAACTCCTTTAGTAATCAATCTAAACATTGTTTGTGGAAAAAACTCCTCTTCCAGGTTAAATCCTATGTGTGTGACCCTGCACGTTCATTTCACGTTGGCAGTGAAAGTCCATAACATTTATGACTTCACAAGCAAAGAGCGGTGCCTAGTCACACATCAATGCTACCCAAGTGAAATAGAAAGTTGGAGAACAACTTTCAATCCTACAATCTGTGAATGGTGTTACAGTGAATGTATAATTCCTTTGTCACTGATATTCCGAATGAACTCGAGGCATGGAACAGTCATCCTGTCAACATTCCTTCACTTTCTTGATCTCAGAGTAGATTGGAAGAGATATGTATGACATCAATATCACATATTGATTCACACATGTGTGAAAACCTTTCTCAATCCTACTCATCAAGTGGCCATGGATATCAAACTCCCTCAGGAGGGACAAATCCCATATCTATCACTCACCCCTCAAAATCCCCATGTGTGAAAGCCACCCAATCATCACCTTTATAACAACCCATGTTTCAGGACTGCGTTTGATGATGTCAAAGTGTGCCCAATGACATGTGTTGAGTGTAGTGATTTCAGGTCAAAGAATCACACTCACCACCATCATTGTGAGTACTGACTGTGACTACCATGTCATGGTTCCATGTGTCAAACTCACGGTGGGTCTGTCCGGTACACTTGTTCTCTAACAAGTACCTATGTGTTTGGTTTGATATCTCTATATCATGACTAATGAGATTTTGTCATCAACCAACACCACAATCTAGTCTTGTGTGTCATTGTTGTCTATCTACCTTCCACAATGACATCCGACTACGGACATAACAAGAATTTACAAACTCTTAGCATTGGTATGATCTCATCGTTCAGGTCCTCAACCTGAAAGCATACGTCATTGAGTATTGTCATTCTCTAGGAATTCAATTTGTTCTATTACTATCTCATATGACTGAACCAGAAAGAATTGGAAGCTTACCTTTGATGTTTATCAAATCAATCTTAATGTATCCTACCAATCATCCCATGATTGGTTGTCAGGGCATACATACCAACACGAACTATGTTGATAATGTCTTTAGATGATTATATGGGTTCTCCTCAGAGGTGTTTCCACTGCACCTGTTATGCTACAGGAGATGGAGGAAGGAGGGCTTCAGTTCAAAGTTGGTGACGTTTAAAGGTTGTGTTACAACTGGGTTTTTCTCTTCATTAGCTTGAACTTGAACGAACGAGCGAAGAGAGCGAGCTTCAGGGGCTTGGTCAACCATGACTTGTTAAGAGCTTGGATGACCTAGAAAGAAAGAAAGGAGTACATGTAAAGAAACAAAGGTGTAAGAGTGTTGTATATATTATGAACAGTAAATATTATGTGCAGTAAATAATTGCAGTATTATATGCATATGTAGAAGGTTTTCGCAAAGTGCAAGCAAAACTAAAGTTCGTAGAATGGTTTTCTTTGCCTATCCCCAGCAACGGCGCCAAAAAGTTGATGAGCCTTAAATGTGAGTCTAAGAATGGAATCATGTCTAGGTTATCAGACTTTAGAAATTTATAATACCTGAATGTTTAAGACACCTACAACTAGCACAGGGTCAAAGTAGTTCGGGGTCGAACACAGGGATAGGAAGAATGGCACTTCAGAACTTGAGTTTCACTTGTCTAAGCACATCAAAAGGGGGTGCAAGAAAAGGGGGTGTTGTAACATTAACTAAACATAAGGAAACAAACAAAGACCTTATCTCTAAAAGGAGTTAAAAGAAAGATTTATGTTTCGGGGTTTAGAGATTTTTATAGGTGTTTTAAATAATAGGATTTGAGGAGATAAAACTGTCGTTGAGGTAAAGCACGAAGGAAGAAAACTTAGGCATAACAAGCAACAACGGAAAACATCTCGCAGCCTCTTCTCTCAAAGAGGATACGTCTAACCGCACACCATTTCCATCTCTCAAGGGTAGTGGGCATAGATTAGAGTGGAAAGATAAGTCGGGGCGGCCCTGACCCTGGGTACTCTCATACTGTCGGGACAGACCAAACTCTAGAGTTACAAATTCCCCCTCTCAAGGGAGTCGAACAGGAAACACGATTTGATAGCTAGTGAAAACATGATTCATGCATAAAAGGCTAGTGTTCAGATGCTATAAAGAAATCATCCAACAAAAAGGAACCAAACACAGAACAACAAGTATTAAACTCCATTGATTCCATACTCATAGACATGTAAAGAGGTTTTAGTTACAATGCATAAGTAATGAAAGTAAAATGCTGAAAAGTGAAGGTAGATATCGACTTCCTTGATTTAGGAAGGCGATAAACAATAGTGGACCCCTAAGGGTCAGCTAACCCGATACGGGGCATGTGCTCTTCCTGATACACCCGTGTCGGGCAGCCAGCCCTCTCGGGCGACATACCGTAACGGTCAGGGCGTACCAAGAGAACTCCCTACCTGATACGTCTGTATTGGGTTCGGTATCATGTCAGCTTAGGAATCATTTAGGTTCTCAGGTTCCTTGTATCGGGTATAGAGGGGTGAGTCGTCTCGGGTTGAGGCCCATCTAGGGATCTGGCAGGGAAGGCCTTCTTGTTCGTATCATGCTAGTGTGGCTACCGGGATGGGTTCTAAGTGAACTCCTCCCGCCCCTCTTGGGTTGGGGGTGTGCTCACCTAGTATCGCTTGGCACGCCTTGGAACATGACACACTAGCTCCTGATGTCTTTCCAAAGTTAGCTCTCATGGGGTTCTGACCCGTCCCATCGGAGTCCTATAGTTGCTATTTATAGGCAGCAGATGGTAGAGGTTGCAGTCCTTGTGGGGCCACGTGTCCTTCATCCACTCCATTTACGTGGCTTCGGGGATGGTCGACATGCTGCCGCCCAGCATGGTAGGCATCGTGTGCCGGGTTGCGAGCATATCGGGTGATCATGGCGGGCAGCTGCTTCTGATGAGTAACTCGCATCGCGCTACATGCCCATATCGGGTTGATGAGTCATTATGGGCAAAGCTCACTGTCAGGTAGATAGCATACAGCTAGTCGGGGCTCCTCACACGAGATGCTTGTATCGGGTTGATGCCATATCGGGCAGCGACCGCGACGGGTAAATGGGCGTGTTGGGTGATAGTAAAAGGGTCGATGCAGGTGCTCATTGTAGATGGGCCGGGATGGGCCTTTTTGCAGACTATAGGTGAAAAAACGAGGGAAATCTCTACAAAAGATGGGAAAAGAGTCAGGGACATAGTGTATGTTATTTCTATGCAGTAACAAGATAAAACAGAGAGGAAAAAATGTTTAGAAGGCAGTTTTGACAACAAAATAAAGGCCCTAAATAGCCCCAAAATGGGTGTTATCAAAAACTCTTTGGGAAACTAATGCGATTAACCATAATTAACCACATACCTGTCAGGATGATTTGAGATAGAATTAATCCAATCAATGCAAGAAATCCAATAGGCAAGCAAAGAGATCCTAAAATATGCATACAATTTCCTATCATTGATCATGCCATCAAGATCTACTAAACCTAGCTCGCTTCCTAGGGTTCTAGTCCACATTTAGGGCTTCCATTGCAATTAGGGTTCCTCTTCATTTTTATTCTTTTAAACCCTAATTTCATTTAATTACTCACAAACCCTAATTATCTCATCTACTCTTCACGAAATATATTAAGGTTACCTTTTAACAACATATACCCTTAATTTTCGGATTAAAGGCACAATTAACCATCAATTAAGTCCATTATTCTCTTTTACATTAAACCTACAATTTTTATCCTTTTTAATTCATGACAAGATCATTAGGCCCAATTATCATCTTTGGTTCCTTCCAGATTAACAACTCATAGTTCATTATGGTCTAATTCACATATGAACTCTATTTATTATTAATTCCACCTTTATCCATTAGAAAAACCTAATTACCATATTAAGGGTATTTATCCACAATTAGGAACTTTTATACTCAAAATAGCTTAGAACGATCATATCTCAGCTTTATTCATGGGTTTGGATAATTAAATCCATTAGGAGTCCCAATTACTAACATTAGGGTTTCAAGGCCCATTAAAGCTTGTTTATGCACATGGAATTCTAAATTACACCAATTACGTGCAAAGTTCATCCTTTTTGTTCTTAATGAACCTTTTTATAATTAACAGGCTAATATCAACTTTAATAATCCATAAAACCCTTCTAAAAACATTAATCATCTCAAATTAGGGTTTCTTAAACATTAATGCATTAAAGTTGATAACTTCCACTACTTTTCTAATTTCAAGAGTATTTAGCTTCTAAAACTATTTTTAGTGTATTCCTCTCCTTTTTCTGAGAAACTTTCATATTTTATGCGCATTCATCCGAGCTACCAATAAAAAGATATGAATTTTGCATTATTTATTTACATGAGCCAATCAGTGAGCGCCACATCATCCCTTACATGCAACGTTGCCTATTTGGAATCATAATGAATTTATGTTATTGTCGTTGTTTAAGTTGTTTTTACTTCGGCCTGCGGAGGGGCAAAATGTTCTAACGACCATCGGTCGTCTTCAAGCTTGGATCAGCCGCGACGACCGCTGATGGCAGCCCTTTGTGGGGCTGCCCACTCCTTTCCCAGGGTCCGACGACTGCCGATGATCGTTCCCCTAGCTCCGCCACATCTCACTGCACATGGGGCTCTGCCCAGCTCGTGGCCTAAGTGGCTTGTTCAAGAGCACTTGACCTGCAACATGCGGTCGTCGTTGCGGCCATGCGGCTGCAACTGCACGTAGGTTAGGGTGAAGGGATTGCCACCAAGAATCCTGTTGATGTCATGGGAGATCCGTGCCTCCATCGAGACCCATCGCAGCTCCTCGAGGCCCTCAGAATCGATCTACCCTCTTGGCTAGGCTTTATGGATGAAAACAAAGAAGAAGAATGAAGAGGGATGCATGGGATCCTCCTGGACTCGGACAAGGGTTCTACCCCTTATATACGGGAGTGTATCCATGCCCCAACATGCTTGCTCACGAAGAAACAAAGCCCTATCACATTAGGAATCCTATTCCTTCAATGAGAAGCAATCTTCTCTCTCTAAAAATAACTCTTTGATATTCTTTATTCTTTAGATATTAAGATTTCAAAAATTACCTCTTTTATTCTCTTTGTACTTACCTTTTATTTCATTGGCACGAAATTTATATTTTCTTTTAGTAGAAAATACCTCCATTTTAACAATGCCACAAAATCCATTAATTATACATCACATTATCCTCTTATTTTGTGTTAATTATATTTTCTCTTTTGTGTTCTCCATTGGGGCTCCCTAGACCGCAAAAAACTCTAATATTTCGAAAACCTTTTTAGTGGATACTCATTATCCTTTTATATGCATCTATAACCATTATTTCTCATTATCTTACTTATTTCTTTATTAAAATATCTCTTTTTGAGGGTTTCTCTTTATCTATCTTTTTATTTTTCTTATTGGAATTCCTTTTAACATTAGGAATCTTATGGATACGAAAATCCACCAAAGATAACTCAATTATACCTCTTTCCACTTATTTCCCACATTTTATCATTGTTTTCAATTTCTTTCTTAATAAAGAAATACTTAATTGATCTTTTCTTTTCTTATTGCATTATCTTTGCAAATTTGGACTCCTTGGAACCCAAGAGGCACAAAATCCATCTTTGGATAACATTCCTTTGCCTTCTAGAGGTTTCTACATCTTTCTTTTCTCCATTTCTTATTAATAATGGAGTTTCTTTTGTCTTTTCCTTGTTATTGGGCCCGATAGAAAATAAAGCCCACAAAACAACCATCAAGGCTATTGTAAACGAAATCCTTTTATTCAAAATAAATTATATCATTATTTGTTCAAATATCTTTAATAGGAGAAATTACATTTCTCACCAAAAGAACCAAAAAATTGGGGTTGTAACACTAACCCTAGAATAGGACCGAGGCTATTGTAAACTAAATCCTTTTATTCAAAACAAATTATATCATTATTTGTTCAAATATCTCTAATAGGACAAATTAGATTTCTCACCAAAACAACCCAAAAATTAGGGTTGTAACTCTAACCCTAGAATAGGACCGAGTAAGGTTTAATCTAATAATGTGATGGTGACACTTTAGGATTTACATTCATGTAGATTAACATGCAAACTGTGTGATTTGCTTGTTGAATGGATAATATGATTAAAATATATATATTGCATCATATGCATTGCTCACCATGAAGGTATTGGTTATGTCTATGACTACCCACATAGTTTACTAATATTCTCCGATTGTTTCTGAACGATTGAACAACTAACATGTTGGATATTTATTTACTTCTATTCAATTATGATGCAAGTATGAGTATCACCTAAAGAAATAATATGTGAATAAAATAACTATTAATATTACAAGTATTTGATGGAATATATGTTGTTAGTCTATTTGCACTCTTTTGCATACACCCCTAGTTCTAGAACAACTTTTAACGTATATATACTTTATGATGCATTGATGAAGAACATGAATCGCTCTTGCGAAATCCAATCTAAGAAATATGGCTCATACTTTATTTCGAATGATTCCACGTGTTACACCCTTGACATTCGTAGATTTCAAGTTTAAATGAAGTTGGGGTACAAATGACAAGGAAGGGAATTGGGGGATCTTTCTTGATGATTCCAACCCCTAGACTCATAATAAATGTTCCATTTAAGTAAGTAATAAGTTTTTGAACATAAGTGTTCATATAAGGATAATATAACGTGCAAGGAGTATCAAATCCTTGATTTTGTAATTGTGAATATGATTAACCTCAGGGAACCTTTGGAAGGCCCAAGATATGATTTATGATCCTTAGGGAATTGTTTCAGCCCAGTTGGTTAATCAGGGTTTACATATGGGTCCCTGTGACATGAATTTGGATATTATTAATATTCATGATCATAATGGATATCCAAGATATTTTTGGTTGATAGATAATTAGAATATAAGATAATGGGAGAATTTCTAGAATGTTCCAAGTTAATATGTTGCCTGGATAATTAATTGAAGAATTATCCACCTTTTAATAAATGACTCTATTTTGGATAATTAAAAAAGCAATTAAGCTCCCATCTTCTAATAAAAGATATAATATAGTAACATGGGGTTTATCCTAAAGTTTGAGGGTGACTAGAAGTCCTATGATGATTTACAATTATCTTCATAATATGGGTTTTTTGTAAAAGAAAATAAATGAAACTAATTAGGGATTCCCAAAACGACATGCCTCGCTATCCCATAATTTTAGTTGGAAAGTTGAGTATGAGATCTTCCTTGTAAAGGAAAGGGGAGAGGAGTAATGTGAAGGAAGACTTTGGGTGTGTAGACACGCATAAATAGGAAGTAGACCCAGCCTCCATACCCCTCCTTCTTAATCCTTTTTCCTATGGAACACTAAACTTATGGGATGGGTGTTTATAAAGGTAGACCTTGCTTGCCTTACAGGGGCATCCGTTAGGTATCATTGGAAGAAGATAAGAGAAAAAGTCTGGAGGATGGAGTTGAAGATGGTAAAGGGTGTGACAACATGTGATTGGTTGTGGCAAGTTCACCACCAATACATGCACCCTCCTTGGTGTAAATAGTGACCTCCGTCAGGGTTCTTCGTGTAGGTCTGAACAAGGTAGCTTGAAGAGCAACTAAAGGACCAGTGATCATTGTTAGAAATGTATGAACTTTATTGATAGTGCAGAGGCTTCGCTGGGGCTCCCTGACACCCCATCGGCCTTCCATGTGAGGCGAGGAGGTGACCCCATGCCATGGTCAAATCTCCAGTTGAGGTCAACGTCAAGACAAGTCAAGGCCTCATATCACAACTAGCCCTGGAGGTGCTTGGCTAAGCTGATGGGGCATGAGTCTGTAGGGACCAGCCAAAGGCATCAAACTTATGCACCGACCATCCACTACCCAGGACGAGGAGCCAATACTCGTTGACTTTCCTTTCATGATGGATCAGAGGGATGTAGGGAAGGAGGAGATGGAACTCCTCATCTGCCGAGAGAAAGAAGGGCAGATTAGAGGATTATAGGGCAGCAGAGGTGAAGGGTCTGACCTTGGCGGCCAGCACCATCAACCACTCCACGGAGGACTTTGGGGTCGAGCATCAATAGAGGCGTGAGGACATGTGATCCGCGAGAGCATAATCCCAAAGGGGGCCAAGGACAAAGGGTAAAATGAAGGATGGTTGGGATGGACCAGTCGGTTTAGTCCCAACTCTAGCGTTGCGGGTTGCAGGCCACTCAATCAGGTGGCGTTTGACCTGACCAATGGGCAAGCACCACGTGGCCTAGATGCATGGTATAAATGTTATTTTTGCTTAATTCGTAATAAATGCTAGGATGGTCCAAAATAGCAGTATTATCTATCAAAATGACCACAAAAATGAGAGGAATCCAAAGAAAATATAATTAGAGTCTAAATATGATTTTCCAAAAGTATATGCAATACATGTTTTAATATGGTTAATATAATGGAAAGACCTAGATTCCTTTAATATTATGCTTACCTAAGTAGATTCATATAATTTGAGATAATATATGATCTTGTCATGTATAATGAGTAAATCCTTGATAATGATCAATAATTTCTGTTTCTAGATTGATAATCTTATACATGCAGATTTAAGGTTTTGAAACCAATGTTAATATCTTGCTACGATCTTAATACTAATAATATGATCTAGGTATCATGGATAACCTAATATGCTTAAGATGATGAATAGGGTTTCACCCAATATGCATAATTAAAGGTTGTAATCTTAGAAATCATGACATGATGGAATTATGATTTATGACCCTTATCATTAGTACAAACATAAGATAACTCTCACGACCCCGCCTCCCAGTAACCCCCAATTAAGGGAGACCAAAAGGATAGAGCCGTTAACTAATAACCTGGATCAAAGGTTCGACAAATAATCATTAACAATTATTAAATTCTACCAATTGTACTGAAATATGGTAAAAATAAAAACTTTGCATACCTTTTAAAACTGGGATTTCAAAACTTCTATCCACATAGATACTAATCTATCTAATCCTCCTTTGCACTTTAATTCTCATTTAATACCACATATGCCACTTTACTGTTTGTTCTTTTCATTGTACCTAAAACACCGACAAACAAAACATCGGTCAGCCGAAGCTGGTATGTGGAGGAAACAATAATCATGCAAATATGTTAACAACGTAATCATTCAATTAATCATTTAACAACCAATATTACGTTTTAAGCCATACTACTCAATCCTTACCTATCCCCTAACTCTGTGCTATTCCTTGTATGCTACCTCTCTTTAGGTAGCTTCTTACCCCCATGGACCTACCTTATAGGTAGCCAATACCTAGGGTAATAGAGTCGCATGGCACTACCCGCAAGTAGCCCAATATCTAACTCATGATGACTCGATGGTCCTACCCATTGGTAGCCATTTACTAAGTCATCTAATGACCTGATGGACCTACTCCATTGGTAGCCATTTACTAGGTCAATTATTAAGCCACAGAGGGGACCACGATCGGAGCTAGTAGGCACATATCTTATGTGATAGTCATAGCCACATTATAGTTTGCATGAATTAAAATCATCCAACAATTAATTCATGACATCGATGAAAACTTCGGTAAATCTCGGAAAACTAACTCGAGATATTCATAAACGTAACCACATACCTGATTTGATGAGTCATGCAGATTATTCAACATATACTTCATGTATATATAATCAAGCCAATCAATAGATCCAAGCAATTAATTCAATCATCACATAATTCATGTAAAGAATATGTACTCTATTTATTACACACTTTATCAAGAATCTACTTTATTGACTTGGATTCTCTTTCTAGGGTTTCTAATCTGCATTAAGGTTTCATTAATATTCATTAGCGTTTCTTAGATCAATTTCTCAAACGTTATCCCTTTTAGGTTAACAAACCGTAAAATACACTTTTCCATTTATATGAACCTTAATTGCTCAACTATACATTTTAATAGTCTTTTATACCCATATTGACTTAGGATCATCATATCCCTATTTATTTATGGATTTGAACAATTAAAGCAATTAAAAGACATATTCACCTAAATTAGGGTTTTCAAGCTCATTAATGCATAACCATGCATGAAACCCTAAATTAAGCCAATTATATAAAAAGATCATCTTTTTAGATCCTATTTTCACTTTTATTAACAATAGGTTAATATCAGCTTGAATTATCCAAAAAAACGTCATTAAGTCCATCTATCATCAAATCTAAGGGTTTTTCCTTAATTAAAACATTAAAGATGATAATTTTATGTCCTTTTCAAATTTCAAGCATATTTATGCACATAAACTCTAAATTAGACTAATCACGTGCAAAGTTCTTCGTTTTTGAACATAATGTACCTTTTTACATTTAACAGGTTAACATCCACTCTAGTGATCCATTAAACCCTATTAAACACTTTATTCATTTCAAAATAGGGTTTCTTAAACTTTAATTCATTAAAGATGATAATTTACACTACTTTTTGAATAGTAAGAGGAATTAGCTTCTAAATATATTTTTATTGGATTCTACGCGTTCTCCTGATCAATTTTCATGTTTTGCATATTTCCATCGGAGCTACCAATCTTTAGTTACAAATTATGCAAGAAAATATACCTTTCGGACAATTAGAGAGCACCACGTCGTCAGTCTCATGCAACGTTGCTAGGCTTTGGAAACATAATGAATTTACTCCTTTACCCTCATTTAAGTTGCCCGCCCTTTCTTTCCCGGAGGGGTACTTTTGTCCATCTTTCGATAGGTTTTCTTCAACCTCAAATCAGCAGCAGTGGCCACCGCGGGCGGCCCTTGGTGCGGCTCTCCCTCCCGAGTCAGGACTCGAAACCCACCGGAAGTTGGCGCCCTGCCTCCGCCATGCTCTGGCACACTGAGAGCATCCCTAGTTCTTGGCCAAGGTGGCCTATTCCCCGCTCTTCGACCATGCCTTTGCAGCCATCACTGCAGCCTGGCGGCTGTCGTTGTGTGCACTCCAGGGCACGACCTCGATGGCTAGGATGATCCTTGACACCGTGGTTCAGTCAGCTATCATTAACACATGTTGTTGGCTTCTCGTTGCTTCCTGGTCGTACCACACTTCTCGGTTAGGGTTTATGGTCAAACGAGGAAGAAGAAAGGAAGAAACATGCGATTATCTGGACTCAAGGCGAAGGGGTCTACCCCTTTTTATGGGGGAGGATATCCTCACCCTAAGGTGCCCCTCTAAGAGGAAACAAGTCCTCTCCCATTGGGAATCCTATTCCTTTGATTAGAAGCAAAACTCTTTCTATCTCTTTCTTTTTTCTTTGGATATTATCTATTATTTGGATATTCGAAATTCCTCTTTTATTTCCATTGTTCTTGCCCTTTTTATTCATTGGCCATGAATTTCTATTCCCTTTTAACAACAATTACTTCCTTGTTATCAATATCACAACATTCATTAATAATGTATCACATTATCCTTTTATTTTGCAATTTTGGTATTATCACTATCTTTGTTCTTTATTGGGACTCCTTGGATCCCAAGACACTCTATTATTTCGAAATCCTTTTTATTAGATACTCATTATCCTTCTAAATGCATTTATTCCTTATTATTCCTCATTATCTTGTTTATTTCTTATTCAAATAGTTCTTTTTGAGGATTTCTCTTTATTTCTCTTTTATTTTCCTCATTGGTTTTCCTTTTATTATTAGGAATCCTTGGGATATGAAATTCCACCAAGAATAACTCAATTATTCCTCTTTTCACTTGTTTTTCACATTTTACCATTATTTTCAATTTCTTTCTTAATAAAGAAATACTTAATTGATCTTTTCTTTTCTTATTGCATTCTCTATGAAACTTTTGACTCCTTGGATCCCAAGGAACCCAAGAGTCACAAAATCCCTCTTTGGATTTTCCTTCTAGAGGTTTCCATCTCATTCTTTTCTCAAAACTCAATTATCCATTTACTATTTGAATAGTTGAATTTCCTTGTTATTGGGCCCAATAGCCAATAAAGCCCACAACACAATCATCAAGGCTATTGTAAACAAAATCCATTTATTCAAAACAAATCATATCTTTATTTGTTCAATTATCTTTAATATGAGAAATTACATTTCTCACCAATTGAACCCAAAAATTGGGGTTGTAACATCCTTCCCCTCTTATAGGAATTTTGTCCTCAAAATTCTATCAAGCAAACAAACAATTCAGGATAAGACTTCTCCATGTCCGTCATTGGCCCCTATGTGGGTTTACCGTACTCATGGTGCTTCCAAAGAACCTTTATCATCACATATTCTTTTCTGTGAGTCCTTTCATCCTGGCGTCTATAAACTGCACAGGTGGGCTCAGGCCATTTCAGCCTCCCTTGGGGCTCACTAGGTTCATTGCTCAGCACATGGTCGGGGAACCTCATATAGTGCTCTAAATTGGACACATGGAACTCATCACACATTACTTTATCCTGAGGGGTAAGGTCAATCTTAACCTTCTCCACAAAACCATGTCGAAAGAACCCATGCATCGGGGACTTAGCTCTCTTAGTTATAACTTAGAGGTGTCGGATTTTCACGTCACATATTCTCCCACAGTGAACTGCATGTCAGTCTACTTTGCATCTGCTCATGACTCTTGTCCTCTCTAGGCTCCTTTCAGCCATTGCACGATCAAAGCGACTTCATCTACACTCAATGTGGTCCTTTTCTAACCATCACGTGGTCCTTTCACCAACATCACCTTACTGAAGCGGTGACTGACACAACCTCTCTTACAGAGCCTCTTTAAATCCCGATACTGGCTATGGTAGTTATCATCACATCATTCATTGGACAAGAACTGTCTCTAGATATTACCCTGAACGAGCACATGTGCTCTCATCAGACCCTTTAGCCTGGATCATACTAACCATTAGTTATGGGTGATGAACTATACTAACATCGAGTTCTTCATGTACCTACTTCCACCTTTTGGAAGGGAACCTTTAGGTCAAACTCAAGATCCTTTGGACTCGTTTCATGGTTTAGTTGAACCCTCTCTCTCATGGGTAGTTCAACCAGATCTGTCCCTTGACAGAACTCTTTCTTTCTCATGTCATCTAGGTAAGGCGATCTACCATAACCCATATTGCATCTCGACCTTTCTTGGTCTAGGGGAGACCTATCACAAAATCCATAGTGATGAACTCCCATTCTCCTTCGGGGACTTTTATCCTTTATATCAATGCACTGGGTTACTGGTGTTCGTCCTTTACCCTTGGCTTGCATGGCCATATACCACATGCAACTTTATCTTAGGTATAAAAAGTACAACTATCACTTAATATCTTGGTAGTACCATGGTATATGGTGATCTTAAGTCATGATCTCATGTATTTCATGATTCCTTAAAATAGATTCCTCAGAAACCCTAATTAAACTACTCTAGTCGGGGTTTCATCACCTTCTTTTCCAAAGAAATGCACTTGAGGTTCTACCACCATCCTTTCATCATATCAAGGACTAGACTGGCTAACCAAACAACTCTTAACTTTTCAACATATCTTGTTACATCTGAGTGTTATCCAAACACCTCTCCTTTCCAAACTTAGGGTTAGCCAAACAACCTCTTCTAACTTCTAGTCAAACAAGTCAGATGTATCTCAACCAGAGCATCCATTACCACTTCACATCCTTAGGTATTAGGTAACATTGAACACTTCCATGTATTTCACTAATCATCTCACCTCAAACTCTATGTCTATCTTCATTAAGAACACTCTATGATTTCATCATCATGGTGATCAAACTCAACCTAGTATAACTTGGAAGTTCCACATAGCTAAAAAAAACATCCTCATTAGGTGACTACCTCATTCCTCTTAGTGTTTCCAAACCATCCATGCTTCATTCACTTTACCAGGGTAGGTTATCTTCTCTATCCCCATTTCTTGTGGCAATGTTCCAACCAACATCATATCTTATCCTTGGTGTATGGCATGTGTAATGTCCTATCTCTCACCCCCATAACAAGAGGAAATAAGCATTTGGCTACAGTCCAAATACAGAGTTCTTCCTGTTCCAAGAGTAGAGATGGTACATCCCACCTTGCCAATACACCTTTACATATAAGTTGCAACATGCCACATATGTCTCTACATCACATACATCATGATATCAAACTAGTCTTGAACCTACTGAGGTTTATATCCTTGGTCATCTCCTCTAGGTCTATAGGGTACCGACTCTTTTGGGGTCATCCCTCTTCCCTCATGCATCAAGAGATTTCCCTACTCATCTGCCCTTTGGGTCCCATGAGTTCATTAAGGTGATCAATCTCCTAACCCATGGCCCTCATAAAATGATAGTTGTTACCTCCCGACCCTATGGTCATGTGCAACTAGGGAATTAGGCAACTCCTACTTTTATCGATCTTATCCCTACCTGACCCTAGGATAGTCTTAGGATTCTCCATTATAGTACATGTTCACTTAGAACCTTACCCAAGTCTTCATCATCTCTCTTTCTGCATTCATGGGTTGGCTTTCATCCTTTCATAGGGATCATGGAAACCTGCCTACCTTGGTCAAGCCCCATACCGGGTACCCCCATGGTAACACATTCATATGCAATTAGAGATGGATATCTATGGGTCTACAAGTTTATTCTCATACCATGTACTTTTCACTTAGCTTCTCAAGATCCTATTAGACCTCTTTAGGTTACCAACAAAACTGATATACACCCTACCAAAGGTATCCCTCTCCCCGGATGGGAGGAAAACTATATCTTGACAACAAGGTCACAA
Organism: Alisma plantago-aquatica; assembly: GCA_963693085.1. NCBI lineage: Eukaryota > Viridiplantae > Streptophyta > Magnoliopsida > Alismatales > Alismataceae > Alisma > Alisma plantago-aquatica. The sequence goes on along the minus strand of OY856414.1, from coordinate 866,583,223 downwards.
AATCTCTTAGGTATAGGGTTTACATCCACTTGAGCCTACTTAACCCTAGCAAGCTATTAAGGCACAAGAAAAACACCTACTGTACCATGCTAGATCATACTTGTCCTCTATCCTCGATGCTGGGTCACGATCATACTTTCCTTTATCATCAACCTAGTTGTGAGGAGTTCATCAAACATACCTTAAACTTAAGGTGCTTCCCTTTTCCTTTATACATGAGGCGTACCATGCTCGAAACTATAGCAACTTAATTCTCATCATGAGCATTAGGTATACTACTTCCCCTCTTAGGTCAGGAACCCTAGGTTCACTTGTAGGTGTCCAACTACATGCTCTATCTCTTAACCACAAACCAAGCATGCAAATGGCATGACATGCACTTCTTGTCATCCTTCAACTCGAGCAACACTTAGAGTTGGGTCCTCCTTAAGGACAACCAACAAGGTACAAGGCCTCATAACCTATTACTGTACCTCTCTAGGGTTTATGGAACTCTTCTTCTCATCTATACCATAGGTACAAAGGTATAAGAAGACTCATGCTCTCTCTAGGTTTTGGTTCCTCTAAGACAACCAAGATATCATCAGCCTCCAGGAATTATTCATGAGGGAACTGCTGTCGTTCACTTAGGTCGCATCATCCTTGACTCCCCACGGTTCCTCATATCTCAGGGTTTTAGGCTTCCATCCTTCTTGCCTGGGGTCATGCTCTCTCTCTAGAGTTAATCCTACATCCAACCTCACCATTAGAGGTCCTATCTTCGTGAAGGGTCAACCTCAAAAGCATGCCCCTACCTAGATGAAGCCTATGTTCAACTTATGTTTGCTCAAGGTTATCCATAGTTCTTTATGCTTATTTCATAAGCCATCCTTCATACTCTCCTGGTCAGGGTTTCAACCCTTTACTCACATTACTAACGTACTCTGCGTGCATGCTATGCCCTACTCACATAAGTACAGAGGGTTTCTAAGGTCCTTTACTAACATCATCATCTAAGGAGTTATCCTTTACCCTAACATGCACGACCCTTCCCAGGGTTGGGTTGCCAAAGGTGCTAGGTCACCCATGGATCATATGGCATCCCAAAGGCATGTCCTTTCAAACACCTGGTCTAACGTGATATCTATTCACCACTTCATCTCTTTCTAACCTTCACTTAGGGTTAGGGTTAGCATCATCCTCAGAGGATGTACTTGGAGATCTCTATCTCTAAGACTGACTTATCCTCCTGACAAGAAGGTCTAGCCTCAGGTCTCTTCTGAGGACATGACAACTTATGTCATATGACCTAAGCACATATCTATTCTTTAATTTGCGCTTAATCTATTAACCTTATGTCCATGACATCTTATTTACATGCTTTTCATTAATTTGGTGGAGGATTCCTTAAACCTTATTAACCTTACCCATACCTCAAGAGGGTGAGGAGAAGAAAGAAAACCCGAATCCTTTAGGTCCTTAACAGACTTTTGTGATGAGAAGGGATGAATAAGGTGAGAAAGTCCTAAAGGTATCTTATTTCGATTCATACCCTAAGACTTTGGCCAGGTAGTCACACGGATCCGGGAGTCCTCGTATTTCGACTAGAGGTGCGGAAGAAAATATTGCCAGCCCCCGGTCGTGGTCCTTTTCTAGAGACCTACATCTTTTGGATAATCCTCTATAACTCCCTTGGGTTCTATGGAGTTTGTAAAATTTAATAATTATTAATGGTTAAATGAGTAACCTAGTCTCTGATACCAATTGTTACAACCTCGCCTCCCGATAACCCCCAATTAAGGGAGACGTAAAGGATAGAGCCATTAACTAATAACCCGGATCAAAGGTTCGAAAAATAATCATTAACAATTATTAAATTCTACCAACTATATTGAAATATGGTAAAACTAAAAACTTTGCATACCTTTTAAAACTGGGATTTCAAAACTTCTATTCACACAGATACTAATCTATCTAATCCTCCTTTACACTTTAATTCTCATTTAATACCACATATTCCACTTTACTATTTGTTCTTTTCATTGTACCTAAAACGCTGACAAACAAAATGTCATTCAGCTGAAGCTGGTATGTGGGGGAAACAATAATCATGCAAATATGTTAACAACGTAATCATTCAATTAATCATTTAACAACCAAGATTATGTTTTAAGCCATACTACTCAATCCTTACCTATCCCCTAACTCTGTGCTATCCCTTGTATGCTACCGCTCTTTAGGTAGCTTCTTACCCCCATGGACCTACCTTACAGGTAGCCAATACCTAGGGTAATAGAGTCGCATGGCACTACCCGCAAGTAGCCGAATATCTAACTCATGATGACTTGATGGTCCTACCCATTGGTAGGCATTTACTAAGTCATCTAATGACCTGATGGACCTACTCCATTGGTTGCCATTTACTAGGTCAATTGTTAAGCCTTAGAGGGGACCAGGATCGGATCTAGTAGGCACATATCTTATGTGATAGTCATAGCCACATTATAGTTTACATGAATTAAAATCATCCAACAATTAATTCATGACATCGATGAAAACTTCGGTAAATCTCAGAAAACTAACTCGAGATATTCATAAGCGTAACCACATACCTGATTTGATGAGTCATGCAGATTATTCAACATATACTTCATGTATATACAATCAAGCCCATCAACAGATCCAAGCAAGTAATTCAATCATCACATAATTCATGTAAAGAATATGTACTCTATTTATTACACACTTTATCAAGAATCTACTTTATTGACTTGGATTCTCTATCTAGGGTTTCTAATCCGCATTAAGGTTTCATTAATATTCATTGGGGTTTCTTAGATCAATTTCTCAAACTTTATCCCTTTTAGGTTAACAAACCCTAAAATACTCTTTTCCATTTATATGAACCTTAATTGCTCAACTATCCATTTTAATAGTTTTCTATACCCATATTGACTTAGGATCATCATATCCTTATTTATTTATGGATTTGAACAATTAAAGCAATTAAAAGACATTTTCACCAAAATTAGGGTTTTCAAGCTCATTAATGCATAACCATGCACGAAACCCTAAATTAAGCCAATTATATAAAAAGATCAGCTTTTTAGATCCTATTTTCACTTTTATTAACAACAGGTTAATATCAGCTTGAATTATCCAAAAAAATGTCATTAAGTCCATCTATCATCAAATCTAAGGGTTTTTTCTTAATTAAAACATTAAAGATGATAACTTTATGTCCTTTTCAAATTTCAAGCATATTTATGCACATAAACTCTAAATTAGACTAATCACATGCAAAGTTCTTCCTTTTTTAACATAATGTACCTTTTTACATTTAACAGGTTACCATCCACTCTAATGATCCATTAAACCCTATTAAACACTTTATTCATTTCAAAATAGGGTTTCTTAAACTTTAATTCATTAAAGATGATAATTTACACTACTTTTCGAATAGCAAGAGGAATTAGCTTCTAAATATATTTTTATTGGATTATACACGTTCTCCTGATCAATTTTCATGTTTTGCATATTTCCATCGGAACTACCAATCTTTAGTTATAAATTATGCAAGAAAATATACCTTTCTGCCAATTAGAGAGCGCCACGTCGTCAGTCTCATGCAGCGTTGCTAGGCTTTGGAAACATAATGAATTTATGCCTTTACCCTCGCATAAGTTGCCTGCCCTTTGTTCCGTGGAGGGGTACTTTCGTCCATCGTTCGATAGGTTGTCTTCAACTTCGAATCAGCAGCAGTGGCCACTGCGGGAGGCCCTTGGTGCGGCTCTCCCTCCCGAATCAGGACTCGAAACCCATCAGAAGTTGGCGCCCTGCCTCCGCAATGCTCTGGAGCACCCGGAGCATCCCTAGTTCTTGGCCAAGGTGGCCTGTTCCCCGCTCTTCGGCCACGCATTTGCAGCCATCACTGCAGCCTAGCGGTTGTTGTTGTGTGCACTCCAGGGCACGACCTCGATGGCTAGGATGATCCTTGACACCGTGGTTCAGTCAGCTATCATTAAAACATGTTGTTGGCTTCTCGTTGCTTCCTGGTCATACCACACTTCTCAGTTAGGGTTTATGGTCAAACTAGGAAGAAGAAGAAAGGAAGAAAAGTGGTTTTCTCTGGACTCGAGGCTAAGGGGTCTACCCCTTTTATGGGGGAGGATATCCTCGCCCTAAGGTGCCCCTCTAAGAGGAAACAAGTCCTCTCCCATTGGGAATCCTATTCCTTTGATGAGAAGAAAAACTCTTTATCTCTCTTTCTTTTATTCTTTGGATATTATCTATTATTTGGATATTTGAAATTCCTCTTTTATTTCCTTTGTGCTTGCCCTTTTTATTCATTGGCCACGAATTTCTATTCCCTTTTAACAACAATTATTTCCTTGTTATCAATATCACAACATACATTAATAATGTATCACATTATCCTTTTATTTTGCAATTTTGGTATTATCTCTATCTTTCTTCTTTATTGGGACTCCTTGGATCCCACGACACTATTATTTCGAAATCCTTTTTATTGGATACTCATTATCCTTCTAAATGCACTTATTCCTTATTATTCCTCATTATCTTGTTTATTTCTTATTAAAATAGTTCTTTTTGAGGATTTCTCTTTATTTCACTTTTATTTTCCTCATTTGTATTCCTTTTATTATTAGGAATCCTTGGGATACGAAATTCCACCAAGAATAACTCAATTATTCCTCTTTTCACTTGTTTTCCACATTTTACCATTATTTTCAATTTCTTTCTTAATAAAGAAATACTTAATTGATCTTTTGTTTTCTTATTGCATTCTCTATGAAACTTTTGACTCCTTAGAGCCCAAGGAACCCAAGAGGCACGAAATCCCTCTTTGTATTTTCCTTCTAGAGGTTTCCATCTCATTCTTTTCTCAAAACTGAATTATTCATTTACTATTTTAATAATTGAATTTCCTTGTTATTGGGCCCAATAGCCAATAAAGCCCAAAACACAATCATCAAGGATATTTTAAACAAAATCCATTTATTCAAAACAAATCATATCTTTATTTGTTCAATTATCTTTAATATGAGAAATTACATTTCTCACCAATTGAACCCAAAAATTGGGGTTGTAACAATAACCCAAAACCCTAGTTTGGGAACGAGTCTAGATTTGATTAATGTAATGTGAATACATGGTGACACATATGTAGTATGAATGTTTCAGATAATGTTGATTGAATTCTTTGTTGTTTGGATGTTTGGATGCACTCTTTAAGTACATGAATTATTCTACATGATTTTTGCAATGACATAAGGTACATGGTTACACTTATGAATACATGTATCGATTTATGAGTGTGCCGAGGTTTCTCAATTAGATTGAAGGAATGATAACTTCTTGCTTGTTTATTTACTTCCTACCAATTATAATTTCCCTATGAGTATCATGAAAGGTAAATAAGGATATTCTGAACCCTAAGTTAGACTGATCTTAAGAGTAATGCACATGAGTCCAAGGATGGATAGTGATTACACCTGAGGTAGTAGACCAGATAAGGGTTAGAATTGAAAGAAAAATTATTTTCTTATGTGCAAATACCGGATGTTAAATATATGTTTACTTGTGATTATTGGATGGACCCATGTCCAGTATAGAAATATATTGACTGCGTATTTGTTTGTCGGTGATTTAGGTACCATATATACTTAGATTTTTGGACATGGGGTTACAGATGAAAAATATTGAAGACAATAACATTATTTATGAAGGTTTAGACATAGTGGTATATCGTCATACATGTACAAGTTAATTCTTTCTAAAATTTATGTAACTCCGTAGAGGAGATTTTTATACAAACATGTAACTATTTTTTCATTAATGGAAATTGTTTACTATTATGTATTATTTGTTGAATTTGATACTAGAATTTATGAGTAATGATATGTGACTTTAAGGTCTTTTGGACACTCAAAAGTGTGGGTCGTTACACTTGGTATCAGATCCCAGATTCATCAACTAATACTTAATAGTTTATTATTTCAAATCATCCTTAGAAATATAAGAGAAATACTATTAAGGAATAATATATCTTTTAGGTTTCTCATCTCACATTTCTTCTACTTCTCATCTCTTTGCTTAATAAGCCTTTAAAATAAATTGTTAATTAGAAAGTAAATGTTAAAAGATGTAACATGTAGTGTAGGTCCCTTTAGTGAGGGTAAACACTATAAAGATACAAGTGTGGGTAAGCCCTTTCATAGAGGAAGGACTTGGATTAGGGTATGAAAACTCTAGTAGGTCAAGGGATATGGAAACTCTAAGAGGTAGAGTATAGTCCCTACCCCTAACCCTATAACCTTAATCTTAAAAAATGAGCATGGCATGGTGATATGGAACACCACCCATATAAAACTTGAAATCAGAATTAAGAAAGATAAAGGGATGGGTTTAGGTGACCCAGTCTCCCATGCATGTGTGCATGAGGAGCATGACACTTATATAAGAGGTCTTAAGAAATATAAGAACCCAATAGTTGCTCAAACCCCTCATGTTGTCTCTAGAAGTTTGGTGATGGAAATAAAGTCATTGAGATGACTATGGCCAAGCCCCTAAAGGGGAAGGTTGATGTAGGAACCAAGCCCCTAGAGGGGAAGGTGGCCCAAGTTCACTAAATGGATAGAACCCATGAGGGGGTATCCCAAAGGTTGAGCAAACAAGGGTTGAGAAGTATAATGATTAAAAAACATTATGCATAAAGATGAAAATATGAAACATTTATGGTTAGTCTGCCAACCTGGGGAGGGTCAAGACAAGAGTGGGAAGATCACCGATGAGGGAGGCAAAACCTTAGAACTTGGGATTGAGTTGTGGCTAGAGAGCCTAACCCCCATCCTATGCACCGAGAAGGCACCCTAGGCTAGGACATTCCCTTAAAAGATATGTTGAATAAATAGATTTAATTATTGAGGTAACCTTAAGTATCACCTAAAGGGGTGAAGAGTTAAAGATATAAAGATGAAAGCACTTACATTCTTTGAGCCCAAATATGCCATCTCTGATTAACACATCTGGTCAAGCCTAGGATTGGGAAGACCAGTATGGCACCAAGCCTAGGAAGGGAAGTTGGCCTGAGTGGAAGACCAAGCCCCGAAAGGGAAGGTCATGATATGGTCAAGCCTAGGATTGGGAAGACCAGTATGGCACCAAGCCCAGGAAGGGAAGGTGGCCCAAGTCTACAGTGCAGATGTTTAGGATAATGCCCATGGAGGGGAAGATCACAGAAGGTCAAACCCAAAAGGGAAGACCGACATGGCACCAAGCCCCGGATAGGAAGGTGGCTCGAGCCCAATGCTAAGACTAGATTGTTGGGTTTTATGGCCTCAGAGTAGGCAGCAGAAATAAAAAAAAAATATTGGCCATTAACCCATAATAGGAGATCGCATCAATGACTATGTAATGGGAGGGGTGATTTTAGTGAGATATACCTACTCATGGGGCTTTCCAAGCGACAATACCTCGTAGCCATGTGTGGTCTTCAATGCCATGTCTTAGACAGTGTTTGTGCAGCTCCTGGTCTTTGCCACAGACTCTGGCCTCCACTACAGACTACGACTAACATGTCATTTTGAGTGGAAGACATCTCCCACATCTACAGATAGTCCACACGGACCACCTGGAACTCCTATCATTCTAGAAGAACTGGTAGGAAGGAGACGACCCTCCTTTCGGTGTACTAACACCAACCTACTCTCCAGAACTCAGACTACTTTTTTGTAGTTGTCTTTCGCTCGCTATGCGTCCCTAGTCAGGTAGCACTTGCTCGGCCTCTCTCGATTACCAGAACTAGAGAGTACAACAACTTTGCACAGCAACTGATGTTCAGAATTGTGTGTTCTGAGAAGCCCCCAATACCCCTCTATTTATAGTAGAGGGCATGGTTAAGGTTCCCATTCTGATCGAGAGTAGAAGGATCCCAAAATTCCATGAATAACTTGCATTACGATTGGAAAACCGATCATTTCACAAATGAACTAGTCGGTTGGAAGTGTGAGCCGATCAGTTCACCTAGTTAACCAATCATTTCACTTTCCAGGCTTGCCTACAATTGACTTTCCTCAATCATTTTCAATTAATGCAGATATTAATCCTTATTCCAATTGAATTGAACAAGTGAAACGTGAAAGTTTTCCTCCAACTGGGAAAATCCTTATTTCCACAGTTTGCATAAATGTGAGCTGCCATGTTCACCAAGTGAACCCGTCAGTTGGCTCACACCATCCGATTGGCTCACAAGGGTGAATCGGTCGGTTGGCAATCCTGACATTGCCAATGCACTCTCCAATCAACCTGACACTCTAACTATCTAGTTGAACACTTGAGCTTGAAAGCTCTGAGTCCAGTTAGTCAATTTTATATTTAGTTGAGTACCTAAACATGTTTAGTCTCAATCTAAACATCTTCAAGGACAATGTCCTCTTCTAGGGGTATCATATGTGTGTGACCCTGCGGGTTCCAATTTACATTGGCAGTGAAAGTCCATAACAAATTATGACATCACAAGCAATAAGCAGAATCTATTAACTCATCATTGCTACCCATGTAACATAGAAAGTTGGAGAATAACTTCAACCTACACTCTATGATTAGTGTTATCATTATCATATAGTTCCTTTGTCACTAACATCTGTATTGAACTCGAGGCATGGAACGTCATCCTCTTCATTATTCAATCCATGTTCCCTGACCTAGAGCAGACTATCTAAGATGCATGCAAATTCACATATCATGTATTGAATCACATGAATATGGCCATACAATTCTCAATCTTTCTTATCAAGGGGCCCTGGATATCATACTCCTTGTAGGAGGGACAAATCCCATATCTATCACTCACAGTCAAGTCCCCATGTGTCAAAGGCACCCAATCATCACCACTATAACAACCCATGTTTTGGGACTACATTTGATGATGCCAAAGTTTACCGAATCACATGTGATGAGTGTAGTGATTGCAGGTCTAAGAACCACAATCACCACCATTACTATGAGAGACAGTTGTGTCTACCATTTCATGGTATCCATGTATCACTCTCATGGTGGGTCTGTCTAATATATTATTCTCTAACATATATCTATGTGCTTGACTTGATATCACATATCATGACTAATGAGACTCTGTCACCAGTCAACACACACTCTAGTCTTATGTATTATTATTTTCTATTTTTCTTCCACAGTAATATCCGACTAGGGACATAGCAATAATGTATGTACTCTTATCATACATATGGTCTTATTGTTCAGGTCCTTACCCTGAAGACATATGTCATCGAGTCACATCATTCTTTAGACATCTATCATGTATGTGTCATCATCTCATGATTGAGACAAACATAATAGATGGAATTACCTTTATCAATATCAAATCAAGTATCATATGCCTCATTGCAATCATCATATGATTGGCTCTCTGGGCATACTATACCAACATATTCGCACTTGCACTTAGAGATAATCACCCACGAATCATATTCCAAGTGATCTTGATATGTCCATCATGTTTCTGCTACACAAATGTTTTTATAGCGGGCAAACAACATTTGCTTCAAGTCGGTATATTGCATTTTTCACATCCCCTCATTGTACGCCAACTCATATGAGATGGAAGTGTCGTAGTATGCTATCTAAAATTCCTTTGCCTAACCAATAGCTACATTGTTGTCACAATATTACTACTGAGTCACCAATGGTTAGAACCTCATGTAAGTTCATCCATATGAAAATCTACATGCATATAGTATCCTTTATAGTGTTCATAACACTAAGGTACTCAGCTTCTTATTGTAGAATTAATCAATTGTTTTATGTTGGAACATTTCCAACTAACAATTCTTATTTGAAGGTCAAACACAATTTAGTTATTTCGGAAGCATGCATCGGTGTAACTCTTTACACCCAACTCTTCCTTATTACCATAACTAAAGAACTAACACTTTTAGTACTTCACAAGTACACAAAGATGTCCTTAATGGTATTCTAGTAACTCTTACTAGATTTCGACAGATATCCACTCGTCATGTCCAATACATACGAGATAATTGTATATTTATATCATCTTTTCATACAAGATGATGATTTCATATCTTCTTATCATGTCCAATACATACAAGATGATGAGTTCGTATATTCTTGTCATGTTCAATACATATAAGATAATTAGTTCATATTTTCTTGTCAGGTCCAATACATACAAGATAATGAGATGATTTCATACATGATAGATCCAATTGTGAATACATATGGCATCTATCCATGTGTTCCTTATTCTTCATAAGAATTGGGACACTTGGCTCTTGAGAGACTAACTCCATGGAACATGGACAAGTTCATTCTCACCATGCGGAACTCATTCGACATATAGCTAAAGTATGTTCTCTTTCCTAGGACAAGAAGCCCTCTTGATCTATCTCTATAGATCTTGATTCCTATCACATAGGATGCTTCATTAAAAACCTTTTAGAATGCACTTCGTTGCCAGATTTTGTAGGATAAGGATGATACTCCCCATCGATATGTGGAGTATATATATGCTCCCACTAAATTTGTGTAATCACACATTACACCTTAGTTTTGACTCAAGTCAAACTCTTTTACTATCTTTTTAAGTTGAAGATCCAGTTTTGAGGTGCTTGCTTCACTACAAAGATTGATCTATGCAGCTTTATAGAATTTATTTTCATTATTGGATTTATAAAACTTATTGGTTGTGTTACATACACATCCTGCTCAATATTCCATTTAAGGAATGTGATTTTAACATCCATATGCCAAATCTCATAGTCATATTAAGCTACAATGTCAAGCATTATCTTGATGGATTTGTCCTTGGAAACTACTGAAAAGATTTCATCATGTTCAACGCTTTGAACTTGTTAGAAACGCTTTGCAACCAAATTACCCTCCATGACAGTCTTCTTCTGGAAGACCCAAAAGTACCCTATGGGTTTTACCCCTTCAGGTGGATCAACCAAGATCATACTTTGTTGATGTACATGGATTCCATCTTGGATTTCATGGCTTCAAGCCATACCTCAGTTTCTGGCTCTCATTAGCTTCTAGGTAGACTATTGACTCATCATATGATCAACTCACCGCCTTCTTGTCCATATTATATCATATATTATTCAATCTCTAGGCGTGTTCTACCAGAACCATGAGTTATGTGTGTTACTTAAGGAACTTTGAGATTCCACAACATTTTGTTATTCTCTTTATTCCCAGTGTAAAGAATGTGCCCAAAAGGAAATTTGAAGGTTTAGATAGTAATCACACTCTGACTCAACAAGGTGTGATTCCTTCTTTCTGATACACTTCTCATGATACACTATCATTTTGTTTCATATGGAGTCCATCATGATACATTATCATGATCTTCCATAAGGTTCTCAAACTCTTGGTTCAAATTATCTCCAAATCGATCATATCGAAATTTAATACTTATACCAAGATAATTATGTACTTCATTCTGATCTTCTTGAACATGTCAAGAGATTCATGTTTGTATTTCACTAAATACAAATTATCATATCTACTAAGGTCATCAGTAAATACATTGAAGTACTAGTGATTACCTTTAGCATTTATTCTAAAAGGTCTATATACATCAATATGTATAATCCTTAATAGAATAATCATCCTCCTACTACATCTAGTGAAGAACCTTTGTCATATTGCACAATGATTGAGATTAGCATGTCTATAGTGGTTCAACAACCAAAAGAGTCTAGATATCCATCATATGGTTTCCAGAAATGCAATTCCCATTTATGCTCTCTACATGACATCTCTATAGGCATTCAAGTTTGAGTTATTTATGCCATTCATTACATGTGTCATACACATTTGTCTCTTCAAATATCGAGTATAGTTAGTGAGACATAGGCATTTCCATCAAAGATCATATCTTTAAAATGAAACATTAGTCCATAACATTCTTGCCCATACAAGATGTATGATTTTTTCATTGATGGCAAGTATATAATAGCAATTCACTAATTCTATTACATTCCCACTAATATCATAATGTAACTGAATTGTAGCAACTCTTGCTCTGTACATTTTCTAGCTTACTTCCTCTTAGGTCCTGAAGTAGATAAATCTATCTCTATCATCTTCCGAGATCCTCTATAAAGAGGTTATTTCCCTTTCCTACTAACCCCTCTCCATATCTTGAGTGATGAAGGTGTGGACCTAAGCTTGGCTTCAGAACACTTCTTAACCTTGATTTAGTCTATGTACTTCACTTTGTTGATCATTATCATAGGTTTTATCCTTTCTTCATTCATGCTTTGGCATCAACATGCCAAGCAATTCAGACAGTGGTTTGGCCAAGGTTCTCAACATTTGATAAACTAGCTATATGATTCACACAACGATTTGTAGGATCATATGTTTGGTCAACTCTTGACCTAAAAGAAATCACAGTTAATCTATATACACAATCATATTGAGCATATTAGATTATACTTGATCTCCATCTATCCGATTATACTCAAACATTGCTTCGAAGACATTATACCTTTCATGCTTTACATGATTCTTAAGATGTGTTACCATCTCGAGAATGTCCATCCTTCAAGTTGTTTATGCAACGCATAGCTCATATAGATTAGCATAAGGTTCATGATGTCTTAGGCATCATTGGCATGCTTCAAATAAGCACCAATTTTAGCCTTAGGCGCATTTGGAGTGGTTCAACTAGATCTGGTCTTTCAAGGACTATAGAGTTTACACTCACCATTGAGAACACTTCTCAAAGGTCCCAAAATAGATTTGAAGTTTATCCCATTTATGAAATGATCACAATGATATTGTATTTGTGTTTGTCATTTGGATTATACAAAAGAATTTTTGCAATTTCTCAAAGCATTATTGATTTGTTTGAATTGATAAAGTTGACGATATTAATTAGGTCTTTAATTAATTATCGCTCCCACTATTTTGTTCAAACTGATTGCCCTCACCATCAAATTTAGAATATTGCAGCGTACAACCTTCTAGTGATCCAAGACACAAAACAATTGAGTTATTACTCGGAAAATGCCAGCGTCCATAATCAATTATTAAGGTAGGTAACATTTACCAATTGCATCACATGAAATTCTTGGATAGATGATGTTACAACCTAAATTTGGCATAAGGTTTCATAATTGAAATGTAATGTTTTTATGAATATGGACTTAATTGAAAAGGTTGTATGCTTTGCTTCAAAGAAGGGATTTCTTTGCAAATCTCCCTTTTAATAGGAAGTTTGTGGTTTCTATTATTATATTAATATTGGATATAAAAGAGAAGAAAAGAAGAAAAGTCCAAATAATGGAGAAAGATACAAGATAATGGATATTAAGCAAAATATTTGGAAATCTCTAGAAAGTGGCATTAATGGCCACAAATGAATAAATTTCGTTTATATGTGATTTCTAATGAAATAAATATGAAAAGAGGGAAAGGAAATAAAAGATAAAGAGAAATCCTTGAAAATAAATCTTTTAGTAAAGAAGATAATGAGAAATAATGGATGTAGATGCTTCTAGAAGGATAGTGAGCATCCTTCAAAAAGGATTTCGAAATGTTAGCGTTTCTTGGGGTCCAAGGAGTCCCCCATTGATAAGAAGAAAGAGAAAATACAAATAATACAAAAATATGAGGATAATGTGCTACATAATTAATGAATTGTTGGTATTATCAAAAGAGGTACTTTCTACTATAAGGAAGTATATTTTCATGGCCAATGGATTAAAAGCCAAGCACAAAGATGATAAGAGAGATGATTTTAAAATACCTAATATCTTAAGAATAAAGATTATAAAGGAGATAATTAAGAGAGAGAGAGAATACTTCTTAATTAAGAAAAGTTGGTTTCCTATTGGGAAAAGACTTCATTTTCATCATGGGTAACCATGTTAAGGCATTGCTACCCTCTCCCATATAAGGGTTAGAACCCTTGGCCCGAGTCTAAGAGGATCTCATGCATCGTTCTCTCTCCTTCTTCTTATTTTCTCTCAAAACCCTAACCAAGAGGGTATAGAGCAATATCGGGGGCAATAAGTAGTTGTGATGGGATCTCGATGGAGGCACGAAGCTCCCATGACAACCTAGGATGATTGGCTATCATCCCCGCGCTCTTGACCTCACACAGCCACCTGCAGCAGACCTGCACGACCATTTGAACATCACAGGTCGTCGTGCTTGAAACTGGCCACCTCAGCCGCAGTTGGGGTCTTCTGTAGGTGCAACGTTGGGTGGAGGAAGTAAAGGGACCCTCGTCGGTGCCCTTTGGGTCCAAGGAAGGGGAGGTGGAGACCCGCTTGAGCTGATGCCATCAGCAGCGCTAGGTCTTCGCATGGAGGAATAAGACCGGGCAGCTTTTGATAGATATGCCCCTTCGCATTGTACAAAACCAAGGCACTGCAAAGGGGTATAAGAGTAAATCAGTTATATTCTCGGTCAGCTACATGGTGCATGGGAAAGGCTGACATGGCAGCCTCCCATTGGTCCAAGTAAGTGATTTTTGTAAAAATTGTATCTAATTAATGGTAGCTCGGATGGATACAAATAATATATAAATTTTTCTTAGAAAAATGTGAGGAATCCAATAAAAAAAAGATTTAGATCATAATTTCTCTTTAATTTCGAAAAGTAATTGAAGTTACCAACTTTAATGCATTAATGCTTAAGAAACCCTAATCTATAATGATTAATAATTTGGGAAGGGTTATATGGATGTTTAAAGTTGATATTAAACTATTGATTATAAAAGGACACATTAGATCCAAAAGGATAATGATTATGCATAGTTTAATTAATTTAAGGTTCCATATACACGAATATGCTTTGATGGACCTTGAAACCCTAATTGAGCATATTGGTTAAGTTCATGTTACTTAATTATTGAAATTGAGTATTTGCAACCTGTTGGTTAGTTAATAATGAACTTGAACCTGATCTAGATATTTCTTGCATGATTTAGGGGTTTACACCAAATAAGAATGATTAAGAACTTAGAAACCCTAATTTAGGGTAAAAGAGAAAAAGATCACTTTTAATTTGATATATGTGATAATATGATGTTGGAAGATGATCCTAATCTTGTTGAATAAAATAGGTTAGAATCATTAGGGTTTATGAACAATTTTGCCTAACTAGGGTTTCTAGTGATGAAAGTACAAGAAAAGCCCTAACTGCAATGGAAACCCTAAAAGTGGACTAGAAACCCTAGGAAGCAAGCTAGGTTTAATAGATCTTGATCACATGATTTATGATAGGAAATTATATGCATATTTCAGGATCTCTTTATGTGCTTGCTTGCCTATTTGATTTCTTACATTGATTGGATTATTTCTGTCCCAAATCAGCCTGACATGTATGTGGTTACGCTTAGGAATATCTCGAACTTGTTTTCTGAGGATTACCAAAGTTTTCATCAGTTGCTTGAATTAAACTATTAGATGAATTTAATTCATGCATACTATAATTTGGATATGTATAACGACCCCGCCTCCCAGTAACCCCCAATTAAGGGAGACTAAGAGGTCAGAGCCATTATCCCATTTCTGGATCAAAGTTTCGACAAATAATCAATAACAATTATCAAATTCTATTAAACTAAACTAAAAATTGGTATAAAATAAAACTTTGCATACCTTTTACAAAAACTAGGATATCTACTTCTATCCGCATCAGGAGTCCATTCTATCTAATCCTCCTTTGAACTTTAATTCATATTTAATTACATATATGCCACTTTACTATTTGTTCTTTTCACTTGTACCAAAAATGCCGACAAACAAAATGTCGATCAGCATAAAGTTGATATGTGGGGGAAACAATAAATGTGCAACTAATAACAGCATATTGCAGTCAATTACAGTTTAACAACCAACTTTACATTTTAAATATAACTATGTGATCCACACATATCCTATCCTCTGCGTTGTCCCTATAGTGGACCTAGATGCTACGTTCCTTATTGTAGATCCCCATTAAACCCTCATGAACCCACCTAATAGGTGAATTAGTTTCTAGGGTTGAGTCACATGGCACTACCTGTAGGTATCCCACTCCTTAACTCATGGTGTGCTAAGAGTCTCATGGCACTACACATGGGTAGCCCAATTTCTAACTCATGATAGCCTAGACCTTACTCTAGGTTACCCTTTTTAGCATTTACAAAGCCATAGAGGAGGATCCGGATCTAAGCCAGTTATATACATATTTAGAATGGTAATCATAGTCACTTTAAAGTTGCATGAAATAAAAGTCATCCAAGCAGTTATTTTTAGGGAATCGATAAAAATGTTTGAGAATCGCCATAAAACTAAAGCGATTATTCATAAGGTAACCACATACCTGTCAGGCTTATTTGAGATAGAAATATTCCATCCAAGTAAGAAATCCAAGCAAGAAAGCACAAACAATAAGATCCTAAAATGATCATGCAATTTCCTATTATTACTCATGTCATCAAGATCCATTAAACCTAGCTCGCTTCCTAGGGTTTCAAGTCAACTTTTAGGGTTTCGATTGCAATTAGGGTTTCCCTTCATCTTTTACTATTTTAAACCCTAATTATATCAACTATTCATCATGAAAGATACTAAGGTTATCTTTTAACAACATATAACCCTGATATCAGAAAAAGCATAATTAACCATCAATTTAAGTCCTTTAAGCCTCTTTTTCATTAAATCTACCATTTTTATCCTTTTAATCTAGGATAAAATCATTATGCTCATTTATCATCATTTCATAGTTCATTATGGTCTATTCACATATGAACTCTATTCGTCATTAATTCGACCTTTATCCATTAGAAAACCCTAATTACTACATTAAGGGTATTTATCCACAATTAGGAAATTTTATACTCGAAATAGCTTAGAATTATCATATTTCAACTTTATTCACAATTTTGAATAATTAAAACCATTATGAGTCACTTTTCCTAATATTAGGGTTTCAAGGCCCATTAAAGCATATTTATGCACATGAACTCTCAATTAAACTAATTACGTGAAAAGTTCATCATTTTTTATATTAATGTATATTTTCATGATTAACAGGCTAATATCAACTTTAATCATCCATTAAACCCTACTAATTTCATTAATCATCTCAAAACAGGGTTTCTTAATCATTAATACATTAAAGTTAATAACTTCCATTACTTTTCAAATTGCAATCAAAATTAGGCTTCAAATATATTTTTATTGCATTCCTTGAGTTCTCCTGATCAAAATTCATATATAATGTGCATCCATTCGAGCTATTCTTAGATAGTTATGAATTTTGCAAGGATTACCTATTTGGACCAATCAACAAGCACCACGTGTTCCTTCCATGCAACGTGACTTGCATATTTGAAACATAACGGAGTTACGATTATGACCCCGCTTAAGTGACCATCCCTTCAGCACACGGAGGGGCAGAAGCGTCATTTGAGCCTATTCATTTTCTACCTCGCATAGCACAGCGTCGTCCGCCGACTAGGTTAATTTTGCGGAACTTCGGGGGTCCGCACCTCCTTCCTGGGGACTCGAGGGTTGTTGTCGACCATGCCCCTAGCTTCGCCTCCCTCCTCCATGCTTGGGGTGCCACCAGCCCACGATCAGAGCGGCGGGGTTGGGCCGAACAGACCTGCAACTCTCGGTCATGTTGCAGCCTTCCTGCAGTGTTTGCGTGAAGGCGAGAGCAGGGTAGTGATGGACGAACCCTCCTAGGTTTTTGTGGAAGCAACGTTCATACATCCCACCTCCTCCACGACCTCTCATTGTGCCAGGATGTGAGCTACCTTCTCTACTAGGGTTTTCATGCAAAGAAGAAGAAGAAGAGAGGGAGGGATATGTTGAATCTCTCTCCTGGACTCGGCCCGGGGCTCTCTCTCCTTTTATAGATGAGGGTAACAATACCCTATGATGCTTGCTTATGAAGAAATAAGGTTCTTTCCTACTAGGAATCTGATTCCTTCATGAAAAAGCAATCTTTTCTCTCTAAACAAAATTCCTTGATATTTGTTATTCTTTAGATATTAAGATTTTGAAAATCACTTCTTTTATTCTCTTAGTACTTGCCCTTTATTCTAATGGCACGAAATTCAATTTTCATTTAAAAGAAAATACTTCCTTTTTTAGCAAATCTACAAAATTCCTTAATAAAGTATCACATTATTTTCTTATTTTGCATTATTGGTATTTTCTATTTATTTCTTCTTCATTGGGGTTCCTTGGACCCCAAGAAACTCTAAGATTTCGAAATTCCTTTTTAAGGATATTTATTATCCTTCTAGATGCATCTATATTCATTATTTCTCATTATCTTATTTATTTCTTATTTAAATATATCTTTTTGAGGATTTCTCTTTATCTTTCTTTTTATTTTCCCCATTGGAATTCCATTTAATATTAGGAATCCTTTGGATACGAAAATCCACCAAGGATAACTCAATTATACTTATTTTCACTTATTTTCCATATTTTATCATTGTTTTCAATTTCTTTCTTAATAAATAAATATTTAATTGATCTTTTCTTTTCTTTTTCACTCTCTATGCAACATTTGGACTCCTTGGAACCCAAGGAACCCAAGAGGAACGAAATTCACCTTTGGAATAAATTCTTTTTCCTTCTAGAGATTTCTACATTTTTCTTTTATCCATTTCATATTAATAATGGAGTTCCTTTTGCCTTTTCCTTATTATTGGGCCCAATAGCCAATAAAGTGCACAAATCAATCATCAAGGCTATTGTAAATGAAATCCAGTTATTCAAAACAAATTATATCTTTATTTGTTCAAATATCTTTAATATGAGAAATTACATTCTCACCAAATGAACCCAAAAGTTGGGGTTGTAACAATATGACTATCACCTAAGATATATGCCTACTAGCTTAGATCCTAGTCCCCTCTATAGCGTGATTGGTTGATCTAGTACATGTCTACCTATGGGGGGGTCCATCAGGTCCTTGGATGACTTAGTACATGGCTACCTACGGGGTAGGTCCATCAAGTCACCATGAATCAGAGATTGGGCTACCTTTGGGTAGGGCCATGCGACTCCACAACCCTAAGTAATGGCTACCTGTGAGGTAAGACCATGGGGGTAAGGATCTACCATATGAGAGAGGTAGTATCCAAGTCCACTACAGGGACAACATAGAGATAGGGGATAGGTATGGATTGAGTAGTATTGCTTAAAATGTAACCTTGATTGTTAAATGATATTTGGTTACTTACATTGTTACCATAGTTGTAGAATTTTAGTATTCCCCCACATACCAGTATAATTCGTTATACTGACCAACGTTTTGTTTGTCGGTATTTTAGGTATGACATGGAAAAGGACAAACAGTAAAGTGTTACATTGTGAATTTATGAATTAAAGTGCAAGGAGGATTAGTTATAATAGACTGTTGTTGTGGATAGAAGTTAGATATCCAAGTTTTAAAAAAGGTATGCAAAGTTTTATTTTATTACAGCTTTTCAGTATAGTATGGTAGAATTTAGTAATTATTATTGATTATTTATCGAACCTTTGATCCGGAAATTGGGATAACGGCTCTAACCTCTTGGTCTCCCTTAATTGGGGGTTATCGGCAGGCAGAGTCGTTACATTTGGTATCAGAGCCTTTGGTTCCTCATTTAATCTTTAGTAATTATTAAATTTTATAAATTCCATAGAACCGAGGGTGTTATTAGAGGATTTTCTGAAAGATAGAGGTGTCTAGAAAAGGATCGCGTCCATGGCCTAGCAATATTTTCCTCCGCACCTCTAGTCAGAATACGAGGACTCCTGGATCTGCGTGACTTCCTGGCCAATGTCTTAGGATCTGACTTGAAATAAGATACCTTTAGGACTCTCTCATCTATTTTTGTCTCTCCTCAACCCTAATTCTTTTAAGATTCTAAGGTTTAGGGTTTTTCTCTCTCTTCCTCACTCTCTTGAGGATAGGGTATGTATGATAAGGTTAAGGAATCCTCCACCAAATTAATGAAAATTGTGTAAATAAGATGTCATAGACATAAGCTTAATAGTAAAAGCATAGACTAAAGATTAGTGGCATGCTTACGTTGTATGACATGTGTTGTCATACCCTCAGGAGAGACATGAGGTTAGATCTTCTTGTCTGGAGGATGAGTACATAGTGGGTCTTGCAACCAGAGATCTCCATTAAAGTTAGAGACCTGGTTCATCCTCTGAGGATGATGCTAACCCTAACCTTAAGCAGTGGTTAGATAGAGAGATGGCATGATGAGATGGATGCCATGGTTGACCATGTGTGTGGGTTGACATGCTTTTGGTTTCAGATACCTATGATAGTATGAGCCATGTGAGGTTGGCTGACCTAGTACCTTTGGCGACCCAACCCTGGGGAAGGTCGTGCAAGTAAGAGTGAAGGATAACTCCTTCATTGTTGAGGTTAGTGAAGAACCTATAGAAACCCTTTCGGCTTATATGAGCATGGCATAGTATGCACCCAGAGTACGTTAGTAGTGTTGGCAGTAGGTTAAAACCTAGGCCTGAAGGGCATATGGGATAACTTATGAGATAAGAATAAAGAGTTATGGAAAATCTTGAGCGAACATAGGTTTGATCATACGTTTCACCCCTATAGGGGTATGCATGAGAGCTTGATCCACCTTCATGGAGAGAGAACCTCTAGCAGTAAGGTCGGTTGTGGGGTTAGCTATAGAGTGAGAGAGCAGGACCCAAGCAAGAAGGTTGGAAGATTAGACTCTAAGATATGAGGAATAGTGAGGAGTTGGGTATGTTTTAACCTAGAATGGACTATGTGGATGGTTGTGGTTTCCTCTTGCATGATTCCTATAGGCCTATGGTATCTTGGTTGCCTTTAGAGGAACCAAACCCTAGAGGAAGGATGAGGCTGCTATGTGCAGATGATATAGGTGCTTACCTTCTGAGGATAGGAAGAAGAGTTCCTTAGACCCTGAGGAGGTTTAGTAATAAGTTGTGAGGCCTTATACCTAGTTGGTTGTCCTTGAGGAGGACTCATATCTAAGGTGTTGTTCATAAGGAAGAATTATATAACGTGCATGTTTTACCTCATACATGTATGGTTCATAATTGGAATGTTGAGCATGCAGTTGGACAGCTCCTGTAGGAAAAGTAAACCTAGGGTTCCTTGGTTTAAAGAAGGGAAGTAGTAGTACCTGGTCTTCCTGATGCTCATGATGAGAATTGAGTTTCTATAGTTTCAAGCATGGCACTCCTCATCTTTAGAGGAATGGGAACCCCTGAGATTAAGGTATATGTTTGATGAACCCCTCATATATAGGTTGGTGACATGGGCATGTATGATGTTGGTCCTATGTTAAGGAATGAGAACAAGTAGGACCTACCATGGAGACCTAGCATGGTTTAGTAGGTGGTCTGTTGGTCAGCTATGTGCCTTAGTAGTTTTCTAGGGTTAAACATGATCATGTGGATGTAAACCTTGGACATAAGGATGTTTGTGACCTTTGTTGGTATCAAGAGATAGTTGCCTCCCATCCTAGGAGGGGAACCCTTTTGTAGGGTATATACCAGCTTTTGTTGTGTTGAGGTAACCCAAGGAGGTCTCATAAGATCTTGAGAAGCTAAGTGGGGAGTACATAGTATGAGAATGAACCTACAGACACATAGATAATCATATCTAAGTGCATGGGGATGGGGCCTGATCGAGGTAGGCATGTCGCCATGATCCCTATGAAAGGATGTAAGTCTGACCAAAAATGCTGAGAGAGATGATGGAGACTTGGGTAAGGTTTCAAGTTGGATATGTACTATGTTAGAATCCTAAGTCTATACTAGGGTCGGGTAGGGATAAGACTGATGGGAGTAGGAGTTGCCTAATTCCTTAGCTGCAAATGACCATAGGGTTTGGAGGTAACAGCTATCATTGTCTGAGGGCCATGGGTTAGGAGATTGATCACCTTCATGAACTCATGGGACCCAAAGGACAAATGAGGAGGGCACTCTCTGATGCATAAGGGAAAAGGGATGACCCCAAATGTACTGGCACACTAAAGACCTAGAGGAGATGACCAAGGATTGTGTGGTGACCCAAGTGGGTTCAAGACCAACTGTCTGTAAACTTGATGTTGAGATGTTCATGATATGGAGACATGTGTTACACATGTTAACCTAGATCAGAAGGTGTGTTGGCGATGTGGGATGCACCATCTCTATTATTGTAATGGGAAGAACTCTGTGTTTGGATGGCCGCCAAATGCTTATTTCCTCTCGTTATGGGGGTGAGAGATAGGGCAGTACGCATGCCATACACTAAGGATAAAGATGATGTGAGTTGAAATGTTGCTATGATATATGAGGATAGAGATAATAGTGTACCTTTGTGGGGGGTACGATATGTGGATGGTTTACAAACACTAAGAGAACTAAGGTAGTCATCTTATGAGGATGTTCTTATCATGATCTATGTGGAATTTATGAGTTATATAAGTTTGAGTTTGATAACCAAGAAGATGAGCTCTGAGTTTTCTTGATGAAGATAGACCTAAAGTCCAGGATGAGACAATAAGTGGAATACCTGGATGTGTATGTCTTCACTGTTACCTAGAACCTAAAGATGAAAGGTGGTAATGGATGCTCTTGTTGAGATGTGGTTGCCTAGTCTAGCTAGTGGAAAGGCTAGAAGAGGTAGTTAGGTGAACCCTAAGTCCGTGAGATATTGTTGGCTAACACTTATATGTAACAAGATCCGTTGATTGAGTTAGTGGTTGCTTGGTTAGCCAGCCTAGGGCTTGTTGTGATAGAAGGATAGTTGTAGAACCTCAGATGCACTTCTCTGGAAAATAAGGTGATGAAACTCGGACTAGAGTGTTTTCGGGTTTATGAGGAAAAAACCTTGAGGAATCATGACATACAGGAGATCATGATTTTAAGTTCACCATACACCGTGGTACTACAAAGATAGTAATTGGCAGTAGTACTTTGGATGCCTAAGATGAAGTTGCATGTGGCATGTCACCATACATGAAAGGAGGTGAAGGACGAACACTAGTAACCCAGTGTGTTGATATGGAGGATAAAGAGTCCCTGAGAGGGAATGGGAGTTCACCACTATAGATGTTGTGGTGAGTCTCCCTTGGACCGAGGAAGGGCAGGATGCAATATGGGTTATGGTAGATTGCATTACCTAAATGACATGATCTGAGAGAAAGAGAGAGTACTGTCAGAAGACAAATCCGGCTGAAATATATAAATGAGAGAGATGGTTCAACTACACCATGATGCAATTTCAAAGGTTCTTGAGTGTGACCTAAAGATTCACTTCCATGCAGTGGAAGTAGGTACATGAAGAACTTAATGCTAGTACAGCTTATCACCCCTAACTGATGATTAGTATGATCCAAACTAAAGGGTCTGAAGGGAGGGTGTGTGCTCATGCAAGGTGATACATGGACATAGTTCTTGTCCTATGAAAGTTGTGATGTTAGCCACTATAGCCAGTATCGGGATATGAAGAAGATCTATAAGGGAGGTTGTGTCGATCACCACTTCATTGAGATGATGTTGGTGAAGGGACCTCATGAAGGTCAGAAAAAAAACCATAGTGTGTGCAGATGTGGTCTCTTTGATAATGCAATGGCTGAGAGAGCCCTAGGGAGAGATGAGTTGTGAGCTAATGCAAAGAAGACTGACATGCAGTTCACAGTGGGAGAATATGTGATATGAAAATCTGACCCCTTTGAACTATAGCTGAGAAAGTTGAGTCCCCGATACATGGTTCCATTTGGGATGGATTGGTGTAGATAGTTATGTTTAGCCTTACCCCTCAGGATAACGTAATGTATGATGTGCTCCAAAAGTCCGATCTAGTGCACTATGTGAGGTACCCAAGCCATGATCTAAGCCATGAACCTATTTAGCTTTGAGAGAAGTTGTAATGCCCTGAGTCACCTATGAGGGTACAAGATACCAAGGTGAGAGAGAGCTCAGATGTAAGAATATAAGATGATGAAGGTTCTTGGGAAGCACCATGGGGGGGGGTAAATCCACATGGGAGCCATGATGTACATGAGGAAGTTCTATCCTACTTGTTTATATGATTGATGGAATTTTGAGGGCAAAATTCCTATAAGAGGGGAAGGATGTTACAACCTCAATTTGGCATATGTTTTCATAATTGAAATGTAATGTTTTTATGAATATGGACTTAATTGAAATGGTTGTATGCTTTGCTTCAAAGAAGGGATTTCTTTTCAAATGTCCCTTTTGATAGGAATTTCGTGGTTCCTGTTATTATATTAATAATGGATATAAAAGAGAAGAAAAGAAAAAAGTCCAAATAATGGATAAAGGTACAAGATAATGGATATTAAGCAAAATATTTGGAAATCTCTAGAAAGTGGAATTAATGGACACAATTGAATAAATTTCGTTTATATGTGATTTCTAATGAAAGAAATATGAAAAGAGGGAAAGGAAATAAAAGATAAAGAGAAATCCTTGAAAAGAAATCTTTTAGTAAAGAAGATAATGAGAAATAATGGATGTAGAAGCTTCTAGAAGGATAATGAGCATCCTTCAAAAAGGATTTAAAAATATTAGGATCTCTTGGGGTCCAAGGCGTCCCCAATTGATAAGAAGAAAGAGAAAATACAAATAATACAAAAAATATGAGGATAATGTGCTACATAATTAATGAATTTTTGGTATTATCAAAAGAGGTACTTTCTACTATAAGGAAGTATATTTTTGTGGCCAATGGATTAAAAGCCAAGCACAAAGCTGGTAAGAGAGATGATTTTCAAATTCCTAATATCTAAAGAATAAAGATTATCAAGGAGATAATTAAGATAAAGAGAATACTTCTTAATTAAGAAAAGTTGGTTTCCTATTGGGAAAAGACTTTGTTTTCTACATGGGCAAGCATGTTAAGGCATTGCTACCCTCTCTTGTATAAGGGGTAGAACCCTTGGCCAGAGTCTAAGAGGATCCCATGCATCATTCTCTCTCCTTCTTCTTATTTTCTCTCAAAACCCTAACCAAGAGGGTATAGAGAAATATCGGGGGCAACAAGTAGCTGTGATAGAATCTCGATGGAGGCACGAAGCTCCCACGACAACCTAGGATGATCAGCTATCATCCCCGTGCTCTTGACCTCACACAGCCACCTGCAGTAGACCTGCACGACCAGTCGAACATCGCAGGTCGTCGTGCTTGAAACCAGCCACCTCAATCGTAGCTGGGGGCTTCCGTAGGTGTGGCAGAGGGCGGCGGAAGTAAAGGGTCCCTCACTGGTTCCCTTTGGGTCCAAGGAAGAGGAGGAGGAGACCCCCATGAGCTGTTGTCGTCGGCAGCACTAGGTCTTCGCGAGGAGGAAGAAGATCAGGTAGTTTTTGATAGATCTGACCCTCTGTGTTGTACAGAACCAAGGCACTGCACAGGGGTATAAGAGTAAATCAATTATATTCTCGGCCGGCTACATGGTGCATTGGAAAGGCTGATGTGGCAGCCTTCCATTGGTCTAAGTAAGTGATTTTTGTAAAAATCATATCTAATTAATGGTAGCTCAGATGGATACATATAATTATGAATTTTTCTCAGAAAAATGTGAGGAATCCAATTAAAATAGATTTTGATCCAAATTCCTCTTTAAATTAGAAAAGTAGTTGAAGTTATCAACTTTAATGCATTAATACTTAAGAAACCCTAATCTATAATGGTTAATAATTTGGGAAGGGTTATATGGATGTTTAAAGTTGATATTAACCTATTGATTATAAAAGGACATATTAGATCCAAAAGGATAATGATTATGCATAGTTTAATCAATTTAAGGTTCCATATACACGAATATGCTTCGATGGACCTTGAAACCCTAATTGAGCATATTGGTTGAGTTCATGTTACTTAATTATTGAAATTGAGTACTTGCAACCTATTGGTTAGTTAATAACGAACTTGAACCTGATCTAGATGTTTCTTGCATGATTTAGGGTTTTACACCAAACAAGAATGATTAAGCAGATTAAAACTCTAATTTAGGGTAAAAGAGAAAAATATCACTTTTAATTTGATATATGTGATAATATGTTGTTGGAAGATGATCCTAATCCTGTTGAATGAAATAGGTTAGAATCATTAGGGTTTAAAAGAAATTTTTCCTAACTAGGGTTTGTAGTGATGAAAGTACAAGAAAAACCCTAACTGTAATGGAAACCCTAAAAGTGGACTAGAAACCCTAGGAAACAAGCTAGGTTTAATAGATCTTGATGACATGATTTATGATAGGAAATTATATGCATATTTTAGGATCTCTTTGTGTGCTTTCTTGCCTATTAGATTTCTTACATTGATTGGATTATTTCTATCCCAAATCAGCCTAACAAGTATGTGGTTATGCTTAGGAATATCTCGAACTAGTTTTCCAAAGATTTTCAAAGTTTTCATCGGTTGCTTGAATTAAATTGTTGGATGAATTTAATTCATGCATACTATAATGTGGATATAACTATCACCTAAGATATACGCCTACTAGCTCAGATCCTAGTCCCCTCTGTAGCGTGATCGGTTGACCTAGTACATGGCTACCTATAGGGTAGGTCCATCAGGTCCTTAGATGACTTAGTACATGGCTACCTACAGGGTAGGTCCATCAAGTCACCATGAGTCAGAGATTGGGCTACCTATGGGTAGGGCCATGTGACTCTACAACCCTAAGTAATGGCTACATGTGAGGTAGGTTCATGGGGCACTACTACATAAATAGCGTTCACTGTCGCTTTTCTGGGCATCGGTTATTTCGGACAACCGACACCTATAATATTAGGCGTCAGTTATTTATGCAAACCGACGTCTATATTCAAAGACCAGCTAGACACGGGTACCGCTTTGTATTCAGCGTCGGCTGAGTATAACCAACCGACGCCTAAAGGCGCCTGCAAATTCCAATTTTCGAGCGAAAACAATCTGGGTCACATACAACATCGGTTGTTTAACGATTCATCGACGCCTATGTAAAATGAAATTTTGCGCGAAAAGTTCCACTTTCGGTGTCGGTTATCCTGGGATAACCAACGCAGATAATAGTTCCCGCCAATTAATTTGGGGTAAAGATTGTCTAATTGGACGTCAATTTTTTACGATCAACCGACGCTGAAGATAATAGGCGTCGGTTGTCGTAGATAACCGACGCCGTTGAACAACTTAATAGAGGCCCGATCACCCGACTCTTCCCCCTTTCTTCCTGTTTCATCGATTCTCCAGTGCGCTGCTCATCGCCGCTCTCCCAAAATCGCCGCCTGGTGCCTGCTGCTTCTCGCTCACCGCCGACGATCCCTGCTGCTGCTCTGCATCGTCACTGCTGCCCGCCGCCTTCCTCCTTGCGCCGCCGCCGCCCGCTCCTTCCTCCCTGCTCATGCCCTACTGCGGCGTTGTCTTCTTGCTTGCCTCCGCTGCTCACAAGGTATTAGCTGTAGCACCTTCTTCCTTGTCTTATTCCTTGCCGCCCGCTGCTCTGCTCTGCTTGCTGCTCTGACTTCAAAACCTAAGACTAGTTAGTGGTCTACTTCTTTCACTGAGAACTGAGAAGAATGGCCTACCACGGCCGTGTTTGATTTGATTTAAACTTGTCCATTCTAGCATCCTAATTTGATTTCATTAAACCCTAACATTGATGAAACCCTAACATCAATTGTGATGAAACCCTAACATGTACATGTCTATTATTGTGTTTGTTGGCCTAGAAACCCGTCCAAGATTGACTCATTAGGAGTAAATCTTGGATAGTCCCCGGTTTGGGACTGTTCTTGAACACCTAATCTCACTTAGGATGTAAGTGTATAATGTGTATTGGGTTTTTGAGAAAATTTTGGTAGCATTTCCCCATTTGTTCTCTAAGTAAATATGTACTTAGAGAACAGTGGGGAAATGCTGCCGAAATTTTCTTGAAAACCCAATACACATTATACACTTACTAGTGAGATTAGGTGTTCAAGGATGGGATAGGTGGTACACATTTATTATATATAAGAATGACATCACATGTGTTTGTTGGCCTAGAAAGTGAACAATCATTGTTCTTTATATTACTTGTACATTGGTATAAATTAGAATGAACAATCACTAAATTATATACTATTTGTATGGAGTCCGGCTTCATTGTAGATATCTATTATTGTGTTTGTTGGCCTAGAAACCCGTCCAAGATTGACTCATTAGGAGTAAATCTTGGATAGTCCCCGGTTTGGGACTGTTCTTGAACACCTAATCTCACTTAGGATGTAAGTGTATAATGTGTATTGGGTTTTCGAGAAAATTTCGATAGCATTTCCCCATTTGTTCTCTAAGTACATATGTACTTAGACAACAATGGGGAAATGCTGCCGAAATTTTCTTGAAAACCCAATACACATTATACACTTACTAGTGAGATTAGGTGTTCAAGGATGGGATAGGTGGTACACATTTATTATATATAAGAATGACATCAAATGTGTTTGTTGGCCTAGAAACCCATCCAAGATTGACTCATTAGGAGTAAATCTTGGATAGTCCCCGGTTTGGGACTGTTCTTGAACACCTAATCTCACTTAGGATGTAAGTGTATAATGTGTATTGGGTTTTCGAGAAAATTTCGGTAGCATTTCCCCGTTTGTTCTCTAAGTACATATGTACTTAGAGAACAGTGGGGAAATGCTGCCGAAATTTTCTTGAAAACCCAATACACATTATACACTTACTAGTGAGATTAGGTGTTCAAGGATGGGATAGGTGGTACACATTTATTATATATAAGAATGACATCACATTATACACTTAGGATGTAAGTGTATACCCTAATCTTTTCCTAATATATACTTGTTTCCTAATATATACTTGTTTTCTCTTTGATCATAGAATGGATAGATCATGGATGTCCATAGATTTCATTGAAGACATTTGGGAGTTTGACTACATAGATTTCAAAATTCCTCTCTTTAAATGTAATTGGATTGATAACACCAAAGGAGTTATAGTGGATGAATTGGGTTTCACTTTGGTTAACTTTGAAACGATTGGCGAGAAGGGTGAACCATTCATATTGGCATCACAGGCGAAACAAATATTCTATATCGATGATCCTGCAAATGATAAATGGTCGGTTGTTCTTCATGGTAAAAGATAGTTCATTGAAGATCCTATAGATGAACAAGAGTACTATGATAAGTATGATGACTCCAGTCCATTCTCATTTGGGTTTCCAACTCCACAAAATATTGAAGCTAATGATGACTTATATGTGCGCAGAGATCACAATGAAGGATTGTTAATTGATAAAAGATCACAATTTTAGAGACATGTTTGTTTATACAAATGCTAAATGTTTGCCTTTTTCTAGTTAATACAAATGCTAAATGTTTGCGTTTTTCTAGCTAATACAAATGCTAAATGTTTGCCTTTTTAATGACATTTTCAGATGGCTGACCATGATGAGCATGATGTCCATGATGAGCATGAAGTCCATGATGAGCATGTTGTCCATGACGAGCATGGCGAGGATACCAATGGAAGTTCTAAAAACATATCATGTATTTCTATAAAATTCATTATCTTCTAGTTATGTCATATATCCTATATTTCTATATTGGGCTAATTCGCCGTGTTTATTTTTGTCAAATTTTAGGTTGATGATGCACATGTACCCACTGAAGCACTGGAGCAACATGATGCGCAGCACCAAACACTTAACAAGAAAAGGGGCATCACTCTGTTGAAGAAGTTAATAGTGCTAAGTGGTAGTGGATCCAAATTGGTTGTGGAGTTTGATAATGGAGGAAATGCAATTGGAGTGAACCGCAATAATTTTGTAAACTATCTTGGGTGTACCACTCGGAGCCATTGTGGCGTTAAGTATGATCAT
Source organism: Alisma plantago-aquatica (assembly GCA_963693085.1). NCBI lineage: Eukaryota > Viridiplantae > Streptophyta > Magnoliopsida > Alismatales > Alismataceae > Alisma > Alisma plantago-aquatica. The sequence goes on along the minus strand of OY856414.1, from coordinate 866,553,337 downwards.
TGGCATAAAGTTCCTCAGGGGAAAAAAGACTTGATATCGAAGGATTTATGCGTGAGTTATCATTAATTGCAATTCTATTTTGTAGATTACAAATTCTATTATTTGCAATTCTATTTTGGATACTAGTTAATAACATTTCTATTTTACAAAATATATTTGCATTGGATGAGAAGTTGCATCGTAAAAGTGTGATGCAACGCGCTGGAAAGATGCTTAGGAATTATAGGACAAATCTGAACAGAGAATACATAAAAGAGGGTGATAAGAAGAAGAAGTCAGCCCTTGAGCAATGGAACTTCTTGGACAAAGAAGATAGGGACAATTTTGTTGCTTCAAGAAAATCTGAAGAATTCAAGGTATTAGGCATCACTCCCAATTTAATTAATATACAATGTATTCACCTATTCAAGATTAACATTTAGTGATACTAACCAAATCATTAATGTGCATACTAACTAGGCCCTCAGAGACGCACAAAAAGCAAGGCGTGCACTGAATGTGCATGACCACACTATGGGTCCAAAAGGATATGCAAGCGTTCGCCAAAGACTACAGGCGGAGTCTGCGGCTACTCAGGAGTCTGCTCCTACTCAAGAGTCTGCCACACCCATGCCTCGCCATGATATCTGGATAGCTGGGAGGCAAAACAAGAAGGGTGAAATAACGAAGCCCGTAACTGCTGAAGCGGCTGCAAAAATGGTAAAATACAACTCTTAGAGCAATCATTTGAATATTGATTATTTGTGGTGTTAACTTACCAATTTCTGTTGATGGTGATTAGCGGGAGCTGCACGAGCAGTGGAAACAAGGCACGTTCATCCCTCAGGGCACAAGGGATGAATTAACAGTTGCTCTGGGTAACCCAGAGCATCCTGGACGTGTTAGGGGTGCAGGCGCTGGTGTGGGCATCAAAGAATTCTTTGGGCCATCCCAGTGCAAACCCAGAGCGGGACTTTCTCAAGAAGAGGTAACCTATTCTTTTTTTAGAATGTTACTGCAAAAGGAAATTCAATAATAAGAAGCTAATGTTTCTTTTATCCATGTATAGGAGAATAAGAGAGTCGAGGATATAGTTGCTAAGAAGGTCAATGATGTAGTTGCTGAGAAGGTCAAGGAAGAAATAGTGCGGTGGCAGGCATCTCAGGCTTCCAATCAGCCTATGACGACCCACTCTTCTCCTGATGCACAGACTGCGAGTAATCCTGGAGACCCATCGCCTAGCACGTCTCCTGTAAGTAGTATTGTTTATGACATTGTAGCTAGTATTTTCAAGATGATATGTTTTCAAGATGATATGTATATATGTATAACATTCTTTACGTAAATTTGTAGGCATTGAATCCATGCCGCTTAAGAATGCAAGACTATGTTGTTGCAAATGTGCGGGATTACCCGTCCCTTCCTGGGGCAACGTTTCATGGGACTCCACTTCCGTAGGGATACGTTCGTGTGAGCCTGATATGTGTATTACCCGATTGGAGGGAAGCTGCATTGCCATATGCCCACCCAGATATTGATACACTTGGTGAGGAAGAAGGCGGGGTGATATTGTGGCCCAAAGCAGATGTCGTCTACACTACTAAAATTGTAAGATAAATTTACATTACTTTAGATTGTTAATGTGTATATATGAGGTCAACTGATCTGAAATTATATATACAGGTTAAAAAGAAGACACCCGGAGCACCTAGGCCTCCACCTCCACTTCCTGCATTACCAAGATGGGTTCCAACTGACCTAAAATACCCGTTAGGTCCTGCTTGTAGGGGAATGGCATGTTGGCTACGGGAACATAATATACATTGCTCTATAGTTGTTTCTTTAGCAGTAGATTATGCAGGTCAATCATACGATAGCTCTTTATTTATACAAGATATTATTGAGTTGTTTATGTATTCTTGGTTGAATACATCAATGATAGAGACATGGATAAGGTGAGATCTTGTTTATACATCCATATACCTTGTGTAAGATCCGGTGATCTGGTTTCTTATATATTAATGCATACGTAATACATGTTTTGCAGCTACTTAGTCGAAGATCAATGCAAACAATTTGCATTTGATCATGTGGGATTTTTGATTCCATCATTGATTAGTATGGTACCTAAAGACCCTGATAGTGTTCAACAATACTGTATAGATGCTTTTACAATTTTTGGTCAGCAAAAGAAGACGATAATAATAGCTCCATTCAATGTCAAGTAAGTTTACTTTATTTATAATTTGGACTTAAGAAAATTCCATTTTTATTGTGCATTTTGAGTTATTAATTTTTAACTTTTTTACCTCTAGCGGTAGACATTGGGAGTTACTAGTTATTGTCCCCGGGACGTTCACTGTTTATTATCTAGATCCTGCGGGAAGTACATTGAACACTAAAATTGGACACACATTGAGAATGCCATTATTCTGGTGAGAAATATTTCATTTTTATATCCGTTAACATCTGTTATTACATTATTATTTAATTATGCAATTTATTGTGTTACATTAACATGTAGGGGTTTAGATGCATTCAAAAATGCTGGAGGAAATGTCCCAAGGAGAAAGAACCAACCAATAATTTGGGAGAACGTAAAAGTAAGTTCCCGACTCCAATGTATATATTATTTATGTGAACTGTACTTAGTTGTATTTTTTAATATTTTGTATGTTTCAATTTATAGTGCGCTACACAAGACAACGGATGGGCATGCGCATACTATGTGATGCGATTTATGCAGATGATTATCCGACATGCCGCATTGGATATTAATACCATACATGAGGTATTATATATAGTCTCATTAGTTAGTATGAAATATATCAATCTTATTTTTATATTATTACTTATATATATACATCATTCTCTTTGCAGGCATTTAAAATCGACCACACTATAGGTAAACGCTTAAAAAATGTACATGCTCCATACACGATGGAAGCATTAAATGAAGTAAGAGAAGAATGGGCAAAAGCCATACAAGCAGTGGCGATTATAAGATATAATTGAGATGTTGATTGTGATCCTGAATGATATTTTGTAAATGAATATTTCTGAATGTTTATACATGTATTTAAATGTTTCTACATGTGTGAATGTGAGAATTGAATTGATGTCTAAATGTATCTACTTGTGTGAAAAAATATTTGTTGATTTTGCAGGTTTATGGCCTGTTTGTAGGCTGATATCAATGGATGTCGTAAACCTGCAGTTCAGAAAACTAAACTGCAGGTTCTCATCCTGCTGACCAGCCACAGTAGGCCTACAAACTAATAATAAAAAAAAATTAAAGTATAGGCTTCGATTATTTATAAAACACCGTCATCAAAGGCCTATAGCGTCGGTTATTTGATAAAACCTGATGCCTAATATGACAAACAACCCGACCGTGCAGGAAAGCACGGCCGTGGTGGAAAAGGCGTCGCTTATTTGTATACAACCGATGCCTATAGTAATAAACACGGCCGTGCAGCGAAGCACGGCCGTGCTTCTCTGTGTCGTCTGGGCTTATGGCGTCGGTTGTTCAGTTGTTAACCAACGCAGAAAGTGTCCTAGGTGGTGCCCTTTTTTGTGGCACCAACCCTATAGACGTCGGCCAACTATATATAACCGACGCCTATAGGTCATATAGGCGTCGGTTAGAAAACCGAGGCCGAAGAGTTCGACCTTTAGCGGCGCCCACATAGGCATCCCTGGAAAACCGTCGCTAAAGGGTGTTAAATGACCGACGCCAAAGGCCTATTCTTTAGTAGTGGGGGTAAGGATCTACCATATGAGAGAGGTAGTATCCAAGTCCACTACAGGGACAACACAGAGATAGGGGATAGGTATGGATTGAGTAGTATTTCTTAAAATGCAACCTTAATTGTTAAATGATATTTGGTTACTTACATTGTTACCATAGTTGCACAATTTTTGTATTCCCCCACATACCAATATAATTCATTATACTGACCGACGTTCTGTTTTTCGGCGTTTTAGGTACGACATGGAAAAGGACTAACAGTAAAGTGTTACATTGTGAATGTATGAATTAAAGTGCAAGGAGGATTAGTTATAATAGACTGTTGTTGTGGATAGAAGTTCGATATCCAAGTTTTTTAAAAATGTATGCAAAGTTTTATTTTATTACAGCTTTTTAGTATAGTATGGTAGAATTTAGTCATTATTATTGATTATTTGTCAAACCTTTGATTTGGAAATTGGGATAACGGCTCTGACCTCTTGGTCTCCCTTAATGGGGGTTACCGGGAGGCGGGGTTGTTATAGATGATATACATGACTCTTTGCCCTAGTAATCTGCATGCCTCTAAGTGCTTAATCTCATTAAGACCACTTAATTAAGCCTAATCCAAAAGGCAACATGATAGGAGTGCACCCCGCTTGGTGGGCCCACACAACTACAATAACAGTTGGACGACATAGACAGCATACAACCCTTAGGATTCCCACGCTTGTCGATCAAGATTTTAATGTGTGATGCTTATGGAAAGCATCTAAGACTTAATACTATATTGAGGGGTTTTGTATTTATATACATATACATATACATATCCAATCATCACATATATAGTATGTATCATGTACATGCTATATCCCACAAGAAAACATGCAATATCGATAAAAGCAATGATTATGGCCATCCTATTGTAATTCCTTAGAGCCACAAGGAATTACAGTCATTTAAGGTCTACATCATATGCAACCTATTGTTGATGAAGATCTTTGTGCGTGAACCATTCTGGGTTGATCGGCTCATCCTATGACACTATCGGCTCGCCTATTTGTCAGTTGGTTGGTTGGTCGGTCTGGCCTCCGATGTCTGGACACCTCCAACAAGCGTTTGGGCCAACAGCCGGTCAATCCAGCTCCACCATCACAATCCTCCTCAGTTCTCCATGTGGTCGGCTCGTCTGGTGTTGAGTGTCTTCTTCTTCAATGTAATAGAAAATAAACTATCCTACTTTTACATAATCTTTGGAAGCCTCAAGTTACATTCAAGGGGAGCAAAGGTAGAAGAGAAAGGATCTTGAATTATCTCGAGTTACATGTGGAATAGAAGGTAGAGGCTCCGTATGCAAACTGAGATGCAAACAACCATAACAAAAAAAGCACACATAGGGTTTATAGGCCATAACCATGCTATACATCCACCATCAAATCTGTTTTAGGGTGACGTGTATCAATTGCATATATACCATATCATATATGTATATTAGCTTGTGGTCGCATGTGGTATTTAGTCGGATATGCACATTAGTCATTTTAAATATTCGCTTCGTATGAAATAAATAAATGATGATAAAACCAAAATCTGATCATATCGATTTATCCCAAAACACAAAATGTTGACGTGGATCTGATACCACTATTGATTTTTATGGCCTTAGAGTAGGAAATGGAAACAAAAAAAAAGATTATTATTGGCCATTAACCCATAACAGGAGATCACATCAATGACTATGTAATGGGAAGGATGGTTTTAGTGAAAAATACCTGGTCCTGGGGATTGCCCAGTGATAATACCTCATAGCCATGTGCAGTCTTCAATGCCATGTCTTGGACAGTGTCTGTGCACTTCCTGGTCTTCTCCATGGACTCTGGCCTCCACCACGGACTATGGCTGGCATGTCCTCCTGAGCAGAAGACATCTCCCGCCTCTACAGATGGTCCACACAGACCACCTAGAACTCCTGCCATTCTAGAAGAACTGGAAGGAAGGAGACGACCCTTCTATCGGTGTACTAGCACCAACCTAATGTCCTAAACTCAGACTAGTTTATGTAGTTGTATTTCCCTCGTTGTGCCTCCCTAGTTGGGTAGCACTTGCTTGGGCTCTCTCAGTTACCAGAACCAAAGAGGACAACAACTTTATAGATGAAACTGATGTTCTGAGTTGTGTGTTCTGAGAAGCCCCCGTACCCCTCTATTTATAGCAGTGGGTAGGGTCAGGGTTCACAGTCTGTTCAGGAGTTGAAGGATCCAGAAGTTCCATGAATAAATTACATTGCAGTAGGCGAACCGATTGTTTCACAAGTGAATCGGTCGGTTGGGAGTGTGATCCGATCGGTTCACCCAGTGAACTGGTCATTTCACTTCCCAGACTTGCCTGCAATTGACTTTCCCCAATCATTTCCAATTAATGCAAAGATTAATCCTTATTCCAATCAAATTGAACAAGTGAAACGTGAAAGTTTTCCTCCAATCGGTAAAATCGTTATTTCCTCGGCTGGTAGGACTATGAGCCTCCATGTTCACCAAGTGAACTGGTCAGTTGGCTCACACCATCCGATCGGCTCATAAGGGTGAATCGGTCGGTTGGTAGTCCTCACATTGCCAATGCAGTCTCCAATCGACCTGACATTCTTGATAGTTCTGAGTCCAGTTAGTCAATTATATGTTTAATTGAGTACTTAAACACCTTTAGTCTCAATCTAAACATCATTCATGAAAAATCTCCTCTTCCAAGGGTATCCTATGGGTGTGACCCTATAGGTTCCAATTTACATTGGTAGTGAATGTTCATAACAACTTATGACATCACAAGCAATGAGCAGAGTCTAATAACTCATCATTGCTACCTAAGTAACTCAAAACGTTGGAGAACTACTTCAACCTACAATATGTGATTAGTGTTACTGTGATCATATAGTTCCTTTGTCACTGACATTTGGATGGAACTCGAGGCATGGAACGTCATCCTCTTCAACATTCAATCCATGTTCCTTGACCTAGAGAAGAATATCAGAGATGCATGTGAATTCACATATCATATATTGAATCACATGAGTATGGCCATACAATTCTCATTATTGCTTATCAAGGGGCCCTAGATATCATACTCCTTGTATGAGGGACAAATCCCATATCTATCACTCACATTCAAGTCCCAATGTGTCAAAGTCACCTTATCATCACTATTATAACAACCAATATTTTCGGATTGTGTTTGATGATGTCAAAGTGTACACAATCACATGTAATGAGTGCAGTGATTTCAGAGTCTAAGAACCACAATCACCACCATCACTATGAGAGACGATGGTGACTACCATTCCATGGTATTCATGTATTACTCTCATGGTGGGTCTGTCCCATATATTGTTCTCTAACATATATCTATTTGCTTGACTTGATATCACATATCATGACTAATGAGACTCTGTCATCATTCAAGACACACTCTAGTCTTATGTATTACTGTTGTCTATTTTGCTTCCATAGTAATATCCAACTAGGGACATAACAACAATGTATGTACTCTTATCATACATATGGTCTCATTATTCAGGTCCTTAACCTGAAGACATATGTCACTGAGTCACATCACTCTTTACACATCTATCATGTATGTGTCATCATCTCATGAGTGAGACTGTATTTCCCGAGCCCACTTCCCAAGGCTCTAGCAGGGTTTCAAGAATGATGACTAGATCCATAGATCACCATTAACCTTAACTGTGCTCTTTAATCTCACTCACGTGCAAGCCAGGATCAAATTCCCGACTGGTCACCAATCCTAGTACTACTCCAAACTGAGCATGCTTAACTATGGAGTTCTTTAGTGATGGGCTCCCGGAAAAGGAGGTGCACCTTGGTGATATGGGTTGTTCAATCATTCCCTTTAAGATCATGTTATGTGAGGCCTCAAACCCTTGGATGTTACAATCTCCCCCACTTAGACGCTTGACTTCCTCGTCAAGGCTCAACTATATGGCCTCATAATATTTCCCCATTTCAATGCAGACCCAGAATAGCCCATGGATACCCAGCTCCTGATCATAGAATATCAACGCATGGGTGGCTACGTCAACCATGGACAACCCTTTCCAACATGCCTGGACCGCACGTCTCAAGACTGGCATGTCACATGCTCATGTGGGCCCACCTACTGGAGGGTTTTTTTGCTCTGATACCATTTTTAATGCCCGATCCCACTTCCCAAGGCTCTAGTAGGGTTTCAAGAATGATGATTGGCCCCACATACCACCACTAGACTTAACTATGCTCTTTAACCTCACTCACTTGCAAGCCAAGATCAACTTCCCGACTGGTCACCCATCCTAGTACTACTCCAAGCTAAGCATGCTTAACTATGGAGTTCTTTAGTGATGGGCTCCCAGAAAAGGAGGTGAACATTGGTGATATGGGTAGTTCTATCATTCCCTTTAAGATCATGTCATCAGAGGCCTCAAATCCTGGGACGTTATAATCTCCCCCACTTAGACTCTTGACGTCCTCGTCAAGGCTCAACTATATGACCTCATAATATTTCCCCAGTTCAGTGCAGACCCAGAATAGCCCATGGATACCCAACTCTCGATCACAAAATACCAACACATGGGTGGCTACATCAACCATGGACAACCCTTTCCAACATGCCTGGACCGCATGTCTCAAGACTGGCATGTCACATGCTCATGTGGGCCTACCTACTGGAGGGGTTTTTGACTCTGATACCAAATGTAACGACCCACATTTTTGCGTATCTAAAAGACCTTAAAGTCGTGAATCGTCACTCATAAACTCCAGGATCATATTCAAGAAATAATATAGAATAGTAAACATTTTCCATCAATGATCAAATATTTACATGTTTACATAAAAATCTCCTCTAAGGAGTTACATAACTTTTAAACAGAATTAACTTTTACATGTGTGAAGATAAACCATTAAGACTAAACCTTAATGATTAAACTATAGTTTCTTCAACATATTTAACTGTACCCTCATGTCCACGAATCAAGTATATCTGATACCTAAAATGCCGACAAACAAATATGCGGTCAATATATTACTATACTGGTATGTGGGTTCAAACAATAATCTCAAGTACAGATATAAGCAAACATCTTTATCTTGCATATAAGAACATAAACTTATTTTCATATTCTAACCCTTATTTGGTTTACTACCTCAGGTGTAATCACTGTCCCTTCAGGGCTCGTGTGCATTACCCTTAAGATCAGTCTAACCCAGGGTTCAGAATATTGTTATTTACTTTGCATGATACTCATTGGAACTTTATAGTTTGCAAGAACTAAATAAACAAGCAAGCAGTTTATTTATCGTTCAATCTCATCGAGAAAAATCGGCAATCTCAAAATTCGATACATGTATTCATAAGCGTAACCACGTACCTTTGCCATGTAGAAACCATGCAAAATATATCACATGTACTTTGAGAGTGTATCCAAACATCCAAGCAACAAAGCATTCAATCTGAAATATACATACTACATATGTGTCACCATGTATTCATGTTACATTAATCAGATCTAGATTCACTCCTAAACTAGGGTTTAGGTTATCTCTCAGTTGGACCAAGGATTAGGGTTACAAACACCAATTCCATCATAACATGGTTTCTAAGATTACAAAATCAGTTATGCATATTAGGTGAAACCCTAATCATCATCTTAAGCATATTAAACTACTCATTGACACCTAAATCACATTATTAGCATTAGACCATAACAAGATGTCGACATTAGTTTTGAAACCCTAAAACATCATATATAAGATTATTGGCCTGGAATCATTCATTATTCATCATTATCAAGCTTTTACTCATTATATATGCTTAGATTAGGCATTAGCTTAACATAAACAAATATGTCCAATTAAGCATCATATTAACCAAAACTAGGCTTTCCCTTACATTAAACACAATAGAACATGTATTTCACATACTTTTAGAACATGAAGCATAATCAGGTTCTGACACTATTTTATTTGGATTCCTCTCATTTTTCTGAGCAAGTTTCATATATAACTTATTGTGAACAGAGCTACGAATAATTTCCAATAATTATTCCAAGGTTATTTAGTTCTAACCAATCATTAGTTGCCCCATCAACTAAAAAGACATAACCTTTGATTAATCTGGCTCGGCTTCTGATTAGGGGGAAATAGACTTTTCCGCCCTTCAATCTTGAACATGAGGTTGGGGGTAAAAGAGTCTTTTGACTCTATTTCATCTCCTTCGCTACATAGAGCGCTCCCTGGCATGGCACTCATGCCTGACGGCCGTCCGCAAATCGAGGCTCTGCGCCAGGCTGTTGGAGGTGTCCTGTTGGTGCCCTCCCTCTCTCGTGCGGCGACACCTTTGCTGGATCGATCATGCGTAGGTGAAACAATAGGAATCTAGGCCTCTGAGCACTTCCTCGCCTCCTCTCCCTCACCCATCCATCCCTCTAGGCATTCGTCATCGGTGCTGTGGCAACTCCTATATCTAGCTTCTCGGCCACCTAGCGTCGACTGCTAGATTCTTTATCATGGTTGTCCCAACCATGACCCCCAACACTCAACTGCATGCCCCCTCAGGTACCTCTTCCCTTCTTACGCCCAACCAGCAGTCTTAAGGTTTTGAGAAAGACAATGTCGCTGCGTCGTGTCCACGCTACCTGTCACGCGACATCGCTCTCCCCTACTGCAAGGAGCCCGCGGCATGGTGCTGCTTCAGCACCTCCCTGTTGCCTCGATATCTCCAGTGAGGGCCCAACCTCCTGGCCACGGATAGAGAGGCACCACGTCGTCACCCTCCACTTGCAACTATGGTGGAGGGAAACTCTTCTCCATGGCCCTCCTTTCCCCAGGCCTTGAATCCTTGGACACTTCATGGAAGTGTTTGCCTCCTCCGCCGACCACTCATTTCTGATCACAGGGTGATGGTGACTAACCATGTTGCGGTTGGCTTGACTATACTCACGTGAAGAACAATCCTACAGATCTCTCCTCTCGTAAGCATGAATAAGCATATGTTCTGGTCAAGGAGAGGCTTCGATGACCCCTTATATAGATCCTAGTAGTACCCCTAGGGTTTGGGGAAGAGGATGGTAGATAACAAGAGGGGTGGAAGCAACATGGGTTCTTATTCCCATGTACTCACAAGGCAACATGAGTTTCCTCTCTAATTTGTTTCTTATTATGGATATTAACGTCTCACCAACTCTTCTTTATTACCATAATAAACAAAGTAAGGTTTAAGTTGATGGTTACTTAGGGCTAAATCATAGTGCCCATGAGTCACAAAAATTCCATCTTTCTCTTTCTTCATCTTTTATTGCTTTTTTTAGCAAATTAAATCAAGTTTTTTTGTCAAATGAAAACTACAAGATTACAAGGAAATAGAAGGGAGGCGGGCAACAAGCTACGTCGCCACCCCTTTTTGAATGGCAAATCCAATCCTCCGAAACACCACATCCATATATCTAGGAGTCATTACATTACTATGCATAACTTTTTGAACTCTCTTAAGAAGCTCCACAACCTCAGGTGCTAGGAACCCAAAAGTGTCAAAACCAAACAGGATAAAAACATGTTGATTGTTGATACATGCCATCTCATGTTTGGCCACTTTAGCAGAAACAGCTTTACGGGCAGCATGTCCCACAATAAAGTTGCCACCCTTCAGACCAATTAATGGGGAAACTCATTTAGATCTACACATGCATGTTTTCCTCCAACCCAGCCAAAAATAAGAACGTCTGCTGGCCTAAGTGTCAACCAGCCCTCCTTAAGATCAGTCAAAAAGTGCACAGGAGCTTCCTTCTTAGCTGCAACTCCTGCATGTCTAAGAACATCATAAAGAACGTCTCTTACGTGATCATGCCGATACTTGAATCCTGGGAGCTCTCTACAATGAACTGCATACTCCCCAAAAGTGTCTAAGCAAGATTTGTGGCACACTGGGCATACCTCATCAATAGGAAAAAGTGGAATCATAAGACGATATCTGAGAATAGTAAGATACTCCACTGGAGACATATGTAGTCCAAGGCCATCAATAGGTATAGCAAGAAGAAAGTCATGACCATGTTCAGCCTGTAAACACTGGAAGACTACTTTCTGTCTTACAGTCATATCAAATTCAACATTGGAACATTTCCTAAATTGAACATCCTCCCCACATGGAACTCATTAAATCCTTTTTCTACCTATATTCCAAAGTCGGGGTTCATTGGATTACCTTTAATATACCAAACTCCTCCTTTCCTTTAAACTATGTCTCATATTTCTTTTAAGAAACTTACATATTGTTCCTTTATTTGTCTTTCAAGAAAAGAGTGGATAATCTTTTAAATTAATTATCTATGCCACATGTTATCTTGGATTATCCTAGAAATTCTCTCATTATCTTATTTTCTGATTATCCATCAAACATAAATATTTTGGATACCTATTATGATCATGAATATCCACTATATCCAAAATCATGTCTCATGGGCCCACGTGTACACTCTGATCATCAAATTACTAGTTTTTCTTAATTTTCCATACTCTTTCTAAGATAAGTTAGATAGAATCCTTAACTTTCCTCTTTATTGTAAATATACCAATAGACTGACATTTCTCCTTTTCTTCTTACAGAAAAACCCCAAAAAATTGCAAAAATCCCCAAATAGTCCCAAGACCGAATGAAGTCCAAACGGTCTCAAGACCGTATGAACCCAAACGGTCCCAAGACCGAATGAAGCCAAATGGTCTCAAGACCGAATAAAAGACAAACAGTCGCAAGACCTTATGAAGCCAAACAGTCCCAACACTGTATGAAGGCCAAACGGTCTCAAGACCGAATAAAAGCCAAATGGTCCCAAGACTGTATGAAGCCAAACGGTCCCAAGACCGTATGAAGGCCAAACAGTCTCAAGACTAGATAAAAGCCAAATTGTCCCAAGACCATATGAAGCCAAGCGGTCTCAAGACCGCATGAAGCCATACGGTCTCAAGACCATATGAACCCAAACGGTCCCAAGACCATACGAATCCAAACGGTCCCAAGACCGCATGAAGCCAAGCGGTCTCAAGACCACATCAAGCCAAATAGTCTCAAGACCGTATGAACCTAAATGGTCCCAAGACCGAATGAGTCCAAATGGTCTCCAAACCGTTAAAGACCCAAACGGTCCCAAGACCGTTTGGGATTCCTTGGAAGCCTATAAATAGGACCAAAGGAGTCCTCATTTAGAATCGAATTCTTAGACATCTAGAGGCTGCCCCAATCACTCCAGAGTTGTTCATCCTTCATCCTTCGTACCAAGGCTGTCGGTTCAAGATCTACATTCCATCCTCAAGCTACTTCCTCTCTCATCGACATATAGGGTGGGAAGTGAAGGATTCTTCATCAAGGAAACAATGTGGTGTGAAGATAGTTTCTCTCTACTCCAAGGGGTCGACCTTCCTCCCTCCTATGTGGAGATGATGCTTTCTTTCTCTCTTCCCGACTCCTTATTTGTTCTTTCCATGAGCGAGTAGTCCCATACACTAGGGTGCAGGGAGTATCCCCGCTACCCATGTTTTCATTTGATACATTGTAATTCATTAAGTCACAATAGAGAAATACTATCTTTTTAGTTTGACATCAATCGTTTAATGAATGCTAGTTGCTTGATCACCAACTTGTGTTATCTATTATATATTAGTGTGAATTGTCTATGTTTGTGCTTTTAGATTTGATTATCGAGTGCATGTTGGTTCTTGATGTATGTAGTCACCATATGTTTGCTTCAGTATCTAGGAGCATTTCTCAAGGAGTGGAGTAAACTCACCTCCATCATTTTACTTTCATGCTATGAAATGAAATCAGTTGACGTATGAAAGTACAACCTTGACAGGTCCAGGAACACACTTCATGAGGGGAGTGATGCAAAGTAAGTGACCATTCGTTTGGGGATGGCTGGCATTGCAACGCTTCCACATTTCTCATAGTTAATTATCTGAAAGGAAGCTAAGTCTACAAAGATACTAACTGTTTAGACTCTCTTCTTTGCAAGCCATGTTTTTATAATGTATGTTTTGATCCATGTGTAGTGGTGATGAAACTCGATCACATCCTAGTGGTTTCCAAAATATTGTTTTCAACCTTAAATTTACTTTCCTGCCATTTACTTTGCCTTGTACTTTAGGTTAATCAATCAATCAACACTTTGATATAAATATCAACTTTTAAGTAGATAAGTAGAATTATTACATTTTCCATCTTGTTAAACTCTTAACAAGACCGTTGTCTTGTGGATTTGACCCTTAACTGTACTACAATAAGACTTCCACGTATCTTAGCATATGTGGGTGGAGATCTTATTATAGCACACAAAAGGATAAACTAAGAGACTCACTATCTCTAGGATTTTTAGTGGTGCACGTAACTCCATGCAAGTGGAGGCTCCATCAAAAATTGGTGCCATTGTCGGGGACAACGGAATGTTTTAATTCCATTTGTCAACTTGCTAGTTGATTAGGATTTTACACTTTACCTTGATAATTACTTCATATATCTTTTTGATCTCATCATCTTTCCCACAACGTCTAAAGTGTGATTTTTCTTCTATTCAGGTAGAAAACGTGTATGCAACCTTCGCATAACATCAGATTCTCCCCTGAACCAGAGTACGACTCTGAGGTAGAACGAAGCTTCCACCGACGCATCAAACTCAACCACCAACGACCCAGACAGATGGCTGAAGAATAATGCCAGGTCGCCATGGTGCTGGAAAGAGTCAACACAGCCATAGCATCTCATAGAGAACAACTCATCGTTGATACACATGCTCAAATTCAAGTTGAAGAGGAAGCCCGTATCCGAGCTGAAAATGAAGCAGCCATAGCCGCTGCTCAACTTTTGATAAGGAACATGCAGCTTCGGGATTATGTTGTCCCCAAGAACACTGAAGATAATCACCCAGTCCAGCCACCTCTCATCAATTCTCCTAACTTTGAGATCTGAACACAATGGATCCAAATTATGCAAGCATTCTCATTCTCAGGGAATGTTGGAGAGGATTGCATGGATCACCTAAAGCGATTCAAGACACTCTATCGATTGGTACCACAAGCCGAAGCTACTAATGATGTAATCATGCTTTGACTTTTCAACTTTACTCTGTCTGGAAGGGCATTAAATTGGTATAACTCATTAGATGGAGAGCCAATCACCACCTGGGCTCCCTTGGAAGAAAAGTTTTTAGAAACGTTCTTTCCTACCTCATTGACCTACCAGATTAGGGGACAGATCAACCAATTCTCCCAACATGCTGGAGAATCTCTAGCAGAATCATGGGAAAGGTTTAAGGAATTACTGAGGAAATGTCCACATCATGGGATCTCACAACATCATATCATAGAAACATTCTATAGAGGAGTAAGTGATGACATTAAGAATTTTTTGGATTCCTCATTTGGGGGGAATTTTTTGTGAAAGAATTATGAAGATGCCTAGAAGATTATCACGCTTAGAGCTGAGAACCAATCTAATTGGGGAAGGCCATCTACTGGAGGAGTTCTAAAGGTTTGTAAAGCTTAGGAATCAGTAGAGTTGAAAGTCATTGCCGAAGATCTAAAAACCATATCTCATAAGAAACAAGTTCTTGAATCATCGTTTGGGGAATACGATAGAAAGAAGAACTCCCATGTTCAACAAGTTAAAGTAGCTACTAAAACTTGTGAAGCATGTCATGCATCTGATCACCCCATGTTATCATGCGGTCTCTTATACAATGTAATGATGGATCTACAACCACTGCAACTACAATATGAACCAATTATTGAGCATCCCAAGGATCAGCTACCAGAGAAAGTGAATTCTATCCACTCCATACCAAAAAAGTATATTATAATCTGGATCAACTGAGAAACCATCCCAATTTTCAGTATGGGAATCCTGCGGGAACTGCCAACTCGCAGCACCAGACGCAAGGTGGGTCTTCCAATAGATTACCACCTGGATTTCAAAGCAATTATAATCGAAATCAAGGAAATTATAGGGGTGGGACTCAAAGGCTTGCCTACCCAAGAAATTCCTCTACATACTACCCTCTATTGCATCTACAATTGCAACAAACTCAACTACAACAACCTCAATTACCATCACCTCAGCAGCAAAAACCACAAGGGCAGCAACAAGTTACACAATATCAACAAAAGAATGATATGCCTCTGCCAACATATGAGTTATCCATGATTAGGGAAATGTTGCAATCTCAACAGACCATGCTTGCCAATCAGAAAGCCCAACAAAAGGCTATGGAAACTCAATTGGCACAGATCGCAGCCCAGCTAAAACCCTCGGTAGGTGCTTTTGCTGGTCAGACAGATATAAACTTGAGACACGATCAACGCACACTAGAACTGTAACACCTCATCCACAACAAAACACAATTACATGCAAACCAGCGGATTACCGAAAATCACGGGAACTTAAAACTGATTTACAACAAACACCACAAGATGAAGCATAGTACATCTGAGCCAACACTTTCCATTTCATAACATCATATCAGGGTGCTACAACATAATTGTCCATCATCTCTTTACATGAAATTAGTGTTTGTCATGATGCTTTACATCAAGATATATACTGAAAACCGTACATTGATCATTATACACGAAACATCAAAAAGCTCTTCCGAAGACCTGAGTGTACAGGGATGACACATAGGACTCTACTGCTAGACACTATCTATCCCACCGGGTATGATACCTCTGCATATCATCCATAGCCACATGATCTTCATTTCGCCAGGCACGTCCACCTAAAAAGGGTTATTAACCAACGGGGTGAGACACACAGTCCCAGCGAGAAACATAACCCTCTACCAACATTATTATGATCACAGATAACTGATATAAGCAGATTATAAGAGCAGTATACTAACCAGGGCTAATCTTACCACCAATCTTACCAAGATATTTATGAGGTTTGTAACCAGATGTTCTTTATGGAACATGATTGACAAGATAAGATTTATAGGATCTTATCACAAGATATAAAGAATGTACATATAACTGCAAGATATAACTAGATCATCTACACAAGCAAGGCCTCAATCAATGTTTCATGTTTTTCCTTAAGCAATATATTCTATACGGCTGGATTACGATTTATTATGCGCTGAGGAAGTGAGATGTACCGCTCAAATCCAACCTTCAGTTGTGAAACCCAAGACGGTGCCATAAAGGGTCGATGAAAGAGTCAGACTTCATGACCTCCCCACCTCGTGGTCAGTGCACGAGTGCAAAACAAGAAGGACCGCAGTCTCATGCTTAAGTGGCCTCAGCCACAGGGTCAGTCTACCCTCTACCTAGCCCACCTTGGTACAGGTATTGGCGCTAGTGAAACCAAGCCACGGGCATGTTCACTGTGCTCTGAGCCATGAACGCATTCATGCTCTCTCATCACATATCCTGACTCATGGGCATGATCACCATGTTCCAACATATTGAGCTACGGGCCTAAAATCGCGCTCTGGAGTCTACAACCGAAGTTGCACTATAACCTCCTCATTTTCGGCTAGGAGAAACCACACATATTCAATAATATGCGCTTCCACGTTAACCCACAGGAGAACCTGTTTCACCATCACCAACTACTGACGATGATGGATCTATGTCCAGGGAAAACTACATGAGAGATTCATCTATAATTAGTTAACGTATTTTAAGTAGATTTTTGGGGCAATCAAGTTGTATTAAGTAGCCACATATAAAATATGAACAACATTAGATTCATTAATTTGGTGTTATATTGCCACTGTTATTTCCATTGCCCTCAACAATCATCACATTTCCATGGGATATAAACCCCTCACATCATCTCATAGTGCTACTGCCTCTCAAGGCTTCATCATCATGGGATATAAATCCCTGAGTTCATCACATTACACCAGTGCCTCTCAATGCATCATTAATATCATTAGGGAATATCAATCCCTCATGTCATTACTAGAGAATCACACCTCAATAGGCCTTTCTCATCATACTGGTGATATATGTTATCTCATCAACAAGACATATCATTATTATTCAGTCATTTCACATTCATTAAGTGCTACATAAAGCACATAATCATATAATCACCATAGTTCTTACCTGCCTATAAATTCAATATACCTGCATAGTTAGCTTGCATAAAAAGAGATAATCAAATTACCAAGCATAGAACATATTGGGATTATCATGCTATCAGGAATTCAGGTGTAAAGAATTGGAACATCATCCATGTTCATATATACATGAGATTCAAGGTTGTATATGCAAGTAATGCAATTACATTATCATTACCAAACTGTGAGCACCCATCATGCCCCATATCTCATGAGCATATCTTTGATTATCATATCATAAAGATTAAGGTTTATACATTGGTATATTCTTTCATCATTATGAACATATGTAGATTAATTTCATGACTAGTGTATTCATCAATACACCATAGCTATCAAGTCAGGGATATCCCACCATATCCCGCATCTTCAGCTATTAAGCACATCATCCCTAAGGATTATCTTAAGGATCATACACCATGACCCGCCATCCAACTTTATCAAGGTTCATCAAGTACAAGAAAGACAACATATGGACAGTAGTAAAACGTAACCATCTCTATCAAAACAGATCTCATGCTCCACATGCATAAGCATCATAAAGATGGATAGCAAATTAAAGAACAAGATCAATATATGTGAATATGGAGAGTATACATAATAGAGATGGTTGAGAGTTATGTAACCTGCCTTAAGAGGATCTCCGTGAAAGGCACAAAGATCCATGATCCAAGAACCAAGAAAATGTTCCCCTCCAAGAACATCACCCATCCAAAGCTCCAAACATGCCTTCGGCACCATCAACATCACCTCAAGAAACAAAGGAAGAAGAAGAAGAAGATACCATGGTTATGCATAGCTAAAGAAGAAGAAAATAGGGGAGATAATCATGGCCTTGCTTTCTCACATCAAGGGTCTACCCATGGCTGAGAGGGGAAGAGGAAGGTGAAGAAGAAAGCACAAGGAAAATCTAGCAAAGAAGCATGACTCACCAAAGTCAGATCTTGAGCAAGGAGTTTCCATAGCCAAGGAGCTCGCCCCTCCATGCTCCATGGGAGTCTTACTTAGATCCCAAAGCTCCCATGATCGTCCCATATAGGTAGGGGAAGGAAGTTGGCCGAAAGGGAGAACTTGGTCAAGGAGGAAGGGAGTTATATACACCAAGGAAGAGAGAGGTAGCAAGGGAGAGGTGTCATAACCACATAAACCAAGGTGCCACTTGCTCTAGCACTTAACGCCACTTGTTGCCACCCTAGATGCTCATGCATGGCCTGGTGATACACTCTAGAATGTGAATCATGCAGTTGGGAAACTGCCATGGCCGATACACCCCTCTTGGGCGACATACTTCCAAGCCCTAACCGATACACTAAAGGACAAGGTGGCATATGTAACACATATATGATATAAAGACCATATAGAGATGTCACTCCTCATATAACAACCAAAAAAGGTGCCCCTACTTCCATACACGTTCTAGATGATGCAAAACATAAGGTAGGTGAGTCTAGAGCTAATAAATTGCATTTTGACCCTCCACTTTGGGTAATTTGCAATTTACACCAAAACTAGCACATAAAGTATAAACATCATCCAACCAAGCTCAAACTTGGAATATAGGTCCTCCACAAGGCACCCCACAACTAATTATCTTTATAATGATGCTAGATAACTAAAGGAATGCTATACATGTGACATATTGCAATATAACCCCTTACTTTGGGTAAATTGCACTTTGGTCCAAAACAAGCAAACATTGCTCAAACAGCATCCAAACGTTACCAAACTGGAAACATGAACTTGTTACATGATATCAAAACATCTAGAGAGATTAGATTAAGGTTCTAAGCACCTTCCATAAGCAAATCAAAGAGGGTTAGCCCAAAACATGGGTCAGGTTCCTTACAAGACATAAACCCCTAACAAGGATTTCATCCCCGAAATCCTGAGCGGAAAGAAGATGGGTGTTACTCATGCATCACATCCGTCTCATCATCCTTTGTCTGATAACACTCTTAGACACTAGTACATGACATGCAACTTGTATTACTTAGGTATCAGTTCCTTCTACTGATATATCACATTCCTCATTACGTATTCACTGCGCTACTCTGATCTCACAGGCCTGATTCTTAAGCTTCACTTAACTGGTAGTCACCATTCTTCTGTCATCTATGTTCCAACTGTTCCATATCCTTTCACATGGGTTGTCTCAAATCCAAGGGAGATTTTTCTCAGAAGAGGTTATCACAAGATACATACTCTACAAAACACATGCATAAGACAGGGCTCATAAGGCACCTCACTATGTATCGCTTAAGGCTCAACACAAAAGGAGTTAAACATTTTTGGGTTAAACAACAACCACATCATCTCGGTTTCAAGCCTGTCATGTGTTCATGTCAACTCCCAAGAGCACAACGAGTACCAACTCGGATGGTAACAGATATGCACTATCCCAACTGATCAGGATATTATTCTCAACCCTTGTTCATCCATCTCTAACCGCTGCACATCCCGCCTGGATCTTTCATTACTCGAACTTAGCCAGGAGTTGTCGATGAATCAGGCTCAACATGATAAACGTTCCCAATATGACCTCACCACACTTCCTTTTTCTTGGGTGCATACCTTCCGATGTCATGTTTATGCAGAGCATAAACTCCTAACAGGTGATAGCCATAATATAGGCACTTAGCCAGGTCAAATCCAAAGCCAACTTCTCCATCTGAGACCACTTCACACCTTTCCAAGGATATCCATTTCTGGGATTATCTCGATCCCTGATATGTCAAGTGGAAAGAGATTTGCTTGACTATCAAGTCCAGGAAAAGTAGGGATACGAGAAGGATATACCTCATCCTACACAACTAGGTCATCAACAAGGTGCTCGACAATAGGCTATCTCTCTCCTGACTAAAAGGAAGGAAACATCTATCAAACATACTACAAGTGCTCAAAGGAGGGTACATTTTGAACTGGATCAACTAGAGAAAATAAGAGGCAAGAAGAAGACAAAGCAGAATGGAGTGACTCCATTCAACCTGCCAGCACACCCTGGTCATCTCACCGTTTCTGGTCAGCTCATGCCTTGAGATCTAACTATTGCATGTTTCCATCTGCTGCCTGGTCAAACCATCCGGTCCTCACTTGCTTGTCCTTAACAGCATTCCTCTATGATGATGACTTGTTGCCTCGAGGGTCACCACATAGATCCAACTCCAAAACAAGCTTCCAGCTTGTGGGTTCAAGGTCATGGATGATATATATCCAGACGGTTCACCATCTTACATCTACAATCTAGGCATCTTGATTCTCAACCCCTTCTCAGAAGGCATGCCAAGAGGATCCTACTGTCATCATCTATCACAGACCTCTCCATCTTGGAAACCAAAGTCTAAGATCAGCTGATACTTTTCAAAGTATCAAAACAACGATCACTTCCAAAGCACACATATCAAGTGACACAAGGTCCACTTGACTGCCACTCCCTCGAAAGGAAGGGATGCAAAGGAATAAACTCCTCCCATCAACCCATCAACATCTATGGTTTCATATCAAAGGGGAGGATATTATAACTTTCTTTGATCCTTACATGAGTTTTCAACCGTTTATGCATCGTTAAACCTTGTTCCATCTGGTTTTTTTTATCTTGTATCTTCTTGGGTTCCTTGCACTCAGCACAGGAAACATCAAGACCATTACATTTTATTATTCTCTTTCTCTCGTTACCGTTTCATCATGATCATGATTATTTCTTGATTATATCAGATTTTCATTTTCTTTGTGTGAAAAAGATCGTTACTCTTTGCATATTCTTTATTGAACAGGGATCATCTCCCTTGTTCTCATTTTCTTATCACGAATTTGCACTTATACTTTCTCATTTTTGCTTACATTCATTGGTCGGTCTGAGATTATCTCAGGTTCCATCTTGTTTACTCATCACTTGTTCTTCTCTTTCTTCTAACTTTATCTTTGCTTTCACATATTTTCTTCATCTTGTGTAAGTTTTACGTTTTAACTTAGCTTGCTATTACAAGTTAATTTGTCCTTGTCATGTACATCTCTCAATATTATAGTTTCAAGAACTTATCTCATCATATTCTTATACATATTTGGGTTTCATAGAACCATTACTTCCTCTTTTGATTATTAAGCATACATGTTTTAAAGAGTTATGGTGCATTCAGTTACCTCTTTTATGACATGATTAAGATATTGACATTGTATTTCTAACTTGTTATGCTCTTTAGATTGCTCCAGAATGACTACTTGATCAGATTAATCAAGGAGGAAACAATCTAAGGCTCTACACTTACCTATGTCTTCAATATTTGAATACCTGGCCAGGGCATCCAAGTACTAAGATAAGGTAGTATGCACCATCCTTTATGTCATGGTCCAACCTTAAACACCATCCTAATCCTAGTCCTAGTGTCCCTATAGACTCAGTGAACCTAGAGCTCTGATACCAAACACTGTAACACCTCATCCACAACAAAACATGATTACATGCAAACCAACGGATTACCGAAAATCATGAGAAATTAAAATTGATTTACAGCAAACATCACAAGATGAAGCATAGTACATCTGATCCAACACTTTTCATTTCATAACATCTTATCAGGGTGCTACAACATAATTTCCCATCATCTCTTTACATGAAATTATTGTTTGTCGTGCTGCTTTACATCAAGATATATACTAAAAGTCGTACATTGATCATTATACATGAAACATTGAAAATCTCTCCTAAAGACCTGAGTGTATAGGGACGACACATAGGACTCTACTACTAGACACTATCTATCTCACCGGGTATGAAACCTCTGCATATCATCTGCAACCACATGATCTTCATCTCGCCAGGCACGTCCACCTAAAAAGGGTTATTAACCAGTGGGGTGAGACACACAGTCCCACCGAGAAACATAACCCTCAACCAACATTATTATGATCACAGATAACTGATATAAGTAGATTATAAGAGCAGTATACAAAGCAGGGCTAATCTTACCACCAATCTTACCAAAATATTTATGAGGCATGTAACCAGATGTTCTTTATGGAACATGATTGACAATATAAGCTTTATAAGATCTTATCACAAGATATAAAGAATGTACATATAACTGCAAGATATAACTGGATCATCTACACAAGCAAGGCCCCAATCAATGTTCCGTGTTTTGCCTTAACCAATATATTCTATACGGTTGGATAATGATTTATTATGCCCTGAGGAAGTGAGTTGTATAGCTCAAATCCAACCTTCAGTTCTGAAACCCAAGCCAGTGTCATAAAAGGTCGATGGAAGAGTCCTACTTCACGACCTCCCCACCTCGTGGTCAGTGCACAAGTGCAAAACAAGAAGGACCACAGTCTCATGCTTAAGTGGCCTCAGCCATAGGGTCAGGCTACCCTCTTCCTAGCCCACCTTGGTACATGTATCGGTTCTAGTGAAACCGAGCCACAGGCATGTTCACCGTGCTCTGAGCCATGAACGCATTCATGCTCTCTCATCGTACATCCTGAGTCATGGGCCTGATCACCATGTTCCAACATATTGACCTACGGGCCTGAAACCGCACTCTGGAGTCTACAACCGAAGTTGCACTCTAACATCCTCATTTCCGGCTAGGAGAAACCACACATATTCAATAATATGATCTTCCAGGTTAACCCGCAGGAGAACCTGTTTCACCATCACCAACTACTGACGATGATGGATCTATGGCCAGGGCAAACTACATGAGAGATTCATCTGTAATTAGTTAATTTATTTTAAGTATATTGTTGGGGCAATCAAGTTGTATTAAGCAGCCACATATAAAATATGAACAACATTAGATTCATTACCTTGGTGTTATATTGCTACTACTATTTCTACTGTCCTCAACAATCATCAAATTGCCATGGGATATAAACCCCTCACATCATCTCGTAGTGCTACTTCCTCTCAAGGCATCATCATCATGGGATATCTATCCCTGAGTTCATCACATTACACCAGTGCCTCATAAGGCATCATTAACATCATTAGGGAATATCAATCCCTCATGTCATTACTAGAGGATCACACCTCAACAGGCCTTTCTCATCATACTGGTGATATATGTTATCTCATCAACAAGACATATCATTATTATTCAGTCATTGCACATTCATCAAGTGCTACATAAAGCACATAATCATATAATCACCATAGCTCTTACCTGGTTATGAATTCAATATACCTGCATAGTTAGCTTGCATAAAAAGAGATAATCGAATTACCAAGCATAGAACATATTGGGATTATCATGCTATCAGGAATTCAGGTGTAAAGAATTGGAACATCATCCATGTTCATATATACATGAGATTTAAGGCTATATATGCAAGAAATGCAATTACATTATCATTACCAAACTATGAGCACCCATCATGCCCCATATCTCATGCGTATATCTTTGATTATCATATCATCAAGATTAAGGTTTATACATTGGCACATTCTTTCATCATTATGAACATATGTAGATTAATGTCATGATTGGTGTATTCATCAATACACCACAGCTATCAAGTCAGGGATATCCCACCATATCCCACATCTTCATCTATTAAGCACATCATCCCTAAGTATTATCTTAAGGATCATACACCATGACCCACCATCCAACCTTATCAAGGTTCATCAAGTACAAGTAAGACAACATATGGATAGTAGTAAAACGTAACTATCTCTATCAAAATAGATCTCAAGCTCCACATGCATAAACAACATAAAGATGGATACCAAATTAAAGAACAAGATCAATATATGTGGATATGGAGAGTATACATAATAGAGATGGTTGAGAGTTATGTAACCCGCCTTAAGAGGATCTCCATGAAAGTCACAAAGCTCCATGATCCAAGCACTAAGAAAACATTCCCCTCTAAGAACATCACCCATCCAAAGCTCCAAACATGCCTTCGGCACCATCAACATCACCTCAAGAAACAAAGGAAACAGAAGAAGAAGAAGATACCATGGTTATGCATAGTTCAAGAAGAAGAAAAGAGGGAAGATAACCATGGCCTTGCCTTCTCACATCAAGGGCCTTGTCACAGAACCGGAATCCCAGTCCCATGAACCAAACGTATACCAAAGGCGAAATTGAGAAGCGTAAAGCTTAGCACACATGAACAAATAACAAGATAAAGGCACCAACATAATCTCAACAATCAACAAGATATATTAAGCAACATCATTATATTACATGATTTGAATTACATATTCAAGAGTCACTTTGTACAAGTCTGCTCATGTATACTATATCTGGATCTTACAACAAGTACACCTAGCATAGCTCACCAAGCCCTTCATCTTTCAAGCTATCTCTGAACCTAAAAACAACATACAAGAAATTGGTCAACACACGAGGTGTTGAGTATGGGGCCAAAAGATACACATATATATAAGCTTTGCATAATTTTGAAAAGATTTCAAGACTAAATGAACAAGAATAAACATGTTAATTATTGAACAAATGCAAAACCATATTTTATGTCATTTCACTCCATTATACCAACAATATCAAACACGTTTAAGGCCTTTGACCATCTTCCCGTCGGAAGGGTCTGTAAGGGTGCTCAAGCTTAGCTAACCCTTTTACACGAGAGGGACCTCAAGGCCGTAGCCAAGAGCTAACCATTTATCAATCAACATTATAATGGACTTCTATCTATATATATGTGTTCAAGTTATAAAACTGATGAGGCAAACATCGAGTAAGACATAGCAATACTACATGGCAATATTTGAGCAAATAAACAAGCAATCATACAATATATGTATTTTCAAGCAAGAAAACGGTAGTCATATAACTCGATAAGGCCCATACCTGATTTTGAGATTCATAACCTAACATATCCTTCGCCATCTAGCCACATGCCAAACTTGATTAAGAACAAGATTGCATATACACATTAGATTCTTATCATTAACCCTAATTAAGTGCATTTTAGGATTTTGGCCAAGATGGGTTCCAAGTTTCTTATTGGTTCATTATATGATCTTATACTGATCTAGAGGTCATCATGATGGTATGGTTCAAGTTTCATATCATTATGATGTTCCATGCACTTTCTATGATCATATCATGGTTTAAGGCATTTACATGCATTCTAGGGTCGAAGGACTCACAATAGAGAAATCAAGGTCAAATATTATCAATTAAAGGGAACCAAGCATCAAGTATGGTTAAGATCAGAAAGAAAAGAACATAGGAAATACATTGAAGGTAAAGTGATGTCCATTAGGGTCTGAGCACCAAACCACCAACATGGGGTACCGATATTCAATGCAATTATCAAATTACCATGCTTATGCCATCAAGGGTACAAGGAATATTATAAGGTTTCCCAAGGGTTCCAATGGCATAAAATACCAATCTCATGATTAGGAGAGTGAAAAGTCATTAAAGATGCAAGATTGATCATAATAGTGAATAAATGTGCTCAAACATGACTAATGTTAGTATTTTCAAGAAATTAGGGAACAAACATTTGATTTAGAGTGTGGGACTAGGCCCAATGTGTAGGTCTCGTCGATTTGATCGATTTGATATATACTTTTGCCCTATTTGGTCAAAGGAGGAGGGAGATATCATTTTTTTAAAAGTTCACATTGAAACTATATCCAAGAGATTTAGATGTTACCATATTAATGTACATGCCGATGCTGACTGTTGATGTGTCGCCCAAGGGCCATGATCTCATGCCCTAGCTCCAGAGTGATGTAAGCCACCTGCACACATCCACCATTGATACTCGGACCATCATGGTCCTTCCTCAGATCGCCCAGCTCGTATCAGATGTATCATTGTCGTCGTTGGGACGTGCCCTCCATCCAACGGCTGGAAGCCGCTTGCCTGCCTCACGGCTCCCTTGTCCGTGATTCCTCTGTTCTAGGATTGAAACAGAGACAAAATAGGGGAGCTCCATCCCACACCCCAGCAGCACCTATAGCTTGCTTAGAATAAGGCGACGACACTTGGATGGGTCACCACAGACGTCTAGAAGCTTTCCGGTCCTCGCCCCGGACCTGGAGAGGGTGAGACCCTCCCCCTTCCGCCATGGCTAGCTCTAGCGGAAAGAAGGTTGATAGGGCATCCACCAGAGCACAAGAGAACAGGAAAGGAAGAACAAAGGAGAAGGGAAAGGGAGCAAAAACGGGAGGAGGGGCTTAAGCAAGAGGGTTTTTATAGGACTTTGGGGATAGGTTTAGGGTTTGCGTTCAATTGTAGTTGCGTCATCAATGCTTTCTAGATCTGGCTAGAGGAGAGGGATGACTCTCCAGTCGATCATTTATTTCCCTTTTTGGGAAGAAGGAACAAACTAGTAGATGGGCCGCACGTCTATGATATTGGGCCTAAAAGGCTCCAAGCAAGGTAAAAAGAATAAATTGAGAATTATTTGAACTAATTTCAAATGATCATAACTTGGGGTAGGAACCTCTGATTGAAGTGATTTTTGTTCCATCAGATTTGTATTTGAACGATTTATAGCTTGACATATATTGGGGAGTTAAAAGGTCATATTGAAAAGGTCTAAAATCAATTACAAGTTGGTCATATGTTAAAATAGGTCAATGTGTTCAAATTTACAAATAAATATTTCACATGGTGACATTGAGCATTGATGTTACTAAATTGGAGTATGACAACACTTGAAAAAAGAAATTGACATACAAACTAAACAATTGGTCATCATAGAGCAAGGGACAGCATAATCAAAGGGTGAGAAAATTTGGGTTGTCACATCCTTCCCTCCTTACAAGAAATTTCGTCCTCGAAATTTATCCAAGATCATGGTCAAAAGTCAAAGTCAAAAACCATTGAGCTCAGGTATCCAGTCATAGTTTTCAAGTCATTCCCCACAATATGGTGTACACTTAGGTTATCATCATTAAAAGTATACTCATCTCATCTATGTACATATTACTTTGCATTGTCTTACGACATCATCACAACATTAGGGTTTTTGTTCATATCTTTATATGAGACCAAGGGGTAACATAAAAAATCTATTTTATCAATTCAGAAATGAATATATGCATGGTCATGACTTCAAAAAAGACTATCATCAAGTGTGTACCTCATCTTTACTCTAGATTCCATGCATGTTTTTGTCTTCCCCAAAATTCTTCCAACTCTAATCGATTACGTTCATTATTATTCATCATGTTTATTCAAGTTATGATCCAAGGGCATCGATATCTAGAGTTAATCATTTTTTCCTCCATTCGGGGTATTTGATTAGGCATGTTACCCCTAACTATACAAGCTAAGATCTCTAGGCATCACCATATCGAGTTCATAATTTCAAGGCTACATCTTTTATGTATAGTATGATTTCATACTAGTTCTAGATTATGAGAGTGGCTATTGCACATTTATCAAAATTTGAACTTAAGTGAGATTCTTACATGTATCGCGCATCATATGAGGGACATAATTATCATCAATATCGAGGTATTGTAACTTTCTCACTTATATCTAGAAAGAGCTCCACAAGCTCAAGCCACTCAAGCTAAGACATATATGTGTCCTACAAGACACGTTAACCACAATCTTATATGTGTAACACAATTTCTACCCTTCTTTCGAAAAATAAGGATAACCTCTAGATTCCTTTATATACAACTACTAACCCCAAGTATGAGGCTCATCATGAATATCACACATCGTACACATTATCTAAGGGTCTTGGGACATCTCCCTCACCTATATATATATCAAGCATCAAATTTTCAATTGTCTCTTTCTCTAGGGCTAGATATTTTCATAGGACATCTAGGGTTCAACATTTTCAAGGAAACCGCACACTAGGTCACTCAACTCATATACTTAGAAGTATTCTAGCTATGGACTCATCATCAAGTATCTCATCATTCATATTATTCAACATTTGAAATATTTTGGAGTTTAGGTACTCTAACTGTTAAGACCCACTCCCTGATTAACTAATAAATACCTCGAATTACGTGAAACACCTCAATTAGTATTGAGTATCAAATTAAACATCATGGTTAATCAAGTAAGATAATATGTGAAGCAATAGTTGAGTTTGAATCATCTCAGACAATTAATGGTGTCAATGTTGATTAATTAGTTAATTAGGTCGAGTTGAATACCCAATGTTGCAATTTAGTGTTTTGACCTGATGTGACAAGCTAGTTAACATGATTTTATGCCCTGGGATGATAGAGAATCTCGTGCTTGAGAGTTTGCAAGAAAAAATCACCCGAAACCGACTTCCGAGCTAAAAGATATGGGCATATAAGTGTTCAGGGACCTAGTTGTAATTTTAGGATTCTGTTGGGCATTTTGCATCCCGGTCCCTCCGCGAACCGACCCCTCTTCTTCTTCTTCGCCCGATAGAACAGTAATACGGCAAAAGTGCCGACAGAGCAACAGAGAGGGGCGATCGTATGGCGATTTTAGGGGAAACAACTAGCCACCGAGCTCCATAGACCTTCGTCCTTCTTCCTCCTCCATTCCTATCTCCACTCCACCCGCCTAGCCACCAGCAGCAGCCCGAGCTGCTAGGGCGTCGGCCAGCAGAGCCGCGGCCAAGCAACAGGGCGCCGACCAGAGGTCCTTTGGTGCGGCCAGCTTCTCCACTCAACGGCGTCGAGGTCATCCTTGAGGCCCTAGCAGCAATCCGCCGCCATCAAGCCCTAGAGCAGCACCTAGCAAGCTTCCCCTCTCTCTCTTGTTGTGTGTGGAGCTGCTAATTGCAGCAGGTCCTAACAAGGACGGATTGGGCACGAAGAGCAACACTAAATCGACCGCTTGGAGTTCGGCCAAGAGGCCTAAGCAGAAATCCGCAACCAATAGCCAAGATTTCCGGTTGTGCGTGAAGCTGCTGTTGCAGCAGGTTCGTAAACTGGAAAAGACCAGAGGTAGAAGACGATCTGAAATCGTCTAGAATCCGGCCCTGGACGCATGAGACACCATAGAAAGGTAGCTTTGGCTTTTGATTGAGATTCCAAATCTAGAATCTGTAGCTTATAGCCTTAATTAGGTGCTAAATCGAGTTCGTCTACAATGAGATTTCCGTTTCTGTGCAGGTGCACGGCGTGCAACTCAGTTTGCACGGCGTGCAAAGTTACAGATAGCGGAACGAGCTTCTGCCCAGGTGCACGGCGTGCAAATTAGTTTGCACGGCGTGCAAGGTTGCAGAAAAGTAGAATAAGGATGCATTGAAGGTGCACGGCGTACAGCCCAGGTGCACGGCGTGCACTCTGCTGTAAAGGGAAGAATTAGGCATGGTTGTGGACGTTTTTTGGTGTATACGAACACACCGAAGTGGGTGAGTAGTAGTTCATTTAGAAATCAGTACTTAACTCAATTCAAATGCTTAATTGCTTCTGTATCAATTTATATAACTTCTAAACAGTATAGTACATACAATAGTGTATGTTAGATTTATTGGAAATGAATTTCTTATTATGCTTTGAGAAAATGATAAATTTCCTGTATTATAGCTGCAATGTATTTACTGATTTCAAATAGATGTTTAGCAATTGAAACTGGATATATGATATCGATTCGTGTTTAATTACGATAAAGGTTATATATGCGCTTCTTGTGATGTTCAAATTGTGCATTATGTATGGAATGTAATCTTCCTGTTATTTATTTATTGTTTAATCAAGTATAGACTTAGATGCCCTAACACCGTAGAACCCCATAAGTGGTATCTGCAGCTTTGGGGTGAAACTCGTGTTGCAACATCATCCGTGCTTGTGTCGCGGACAAACAAGGAAAGAGAAAATGCAGTGTCTAACAACAATCGTGCTTGTGTCACGATGGCACTGGGCAAGGAAAAAGGAAAACACGGTTATCTAACACCATTCGTGCTTGTGTCACGAAGGTAACCCTGTGACTCTCCGCCGGTGTACTCAGGTTTAAGGAGGAGTCGGGTGCACTCAGAGTAGTGCTTGAGGCCGTAGAGCCTATGTTTCTAGCCGGCGAGCCAGTGACCCTGTGGCAGAACAGGGCTGGCGTCAGACTTAGCATTCCCGGGTGTGTCGCTAAGTCTTGTACGGTGGGACCGTAGCATGGACTTGTTGCGGATCTTTATATGCAGAGTACACTGCATATATTTAGGGCATAATAATAAAATGAATAAATAATCATGTAGGTTCACAGTAAATTTATATAACTGTTCCTTTACCTGAATTACCTGTTGATGATTTAGAATGTGGTTATCAACTGTATATTTGTTATGTATTTAGAATTGCCTTGCTTAGTTCTGCATTTATGTTAATTTCAATTTATAAACCTGATGAGTTGTTTATTGATAGCTAAGTGAAATGCTATTCACTGAGCGAGTAGGCTCATACCTCTACTCAAAACATTTTCAGGTTATCATCAGCAGCAGGAAATCAGAAGGATCGATTTATCCTTACGCCTAGTCGATAGAAGGTTCGTAGTTGGTAGTTAGAGGTCTCTTAGTCCATTCCCCTCGATCCTCGGGACAAGGTGTGAGTGAGAGAGAGAAGGTCTTTAAAGATGTAAATATTTTGTTATGCTTTATTTATGTCAAACAATGTAATATGTTGTAGATTCTGCGTATATTGCTATTCAGTTAATAAAGATGCTTCCGCAAATTTGTTTAGTTTCATTTTACAGCATAAATCGGATTATCCTATAAATCTCTTTAAAAGGTTTTAAAAAGTGAAGAGTGGTTGGCTTATGTGTAAATCCCATCCTGTCGCGTCTTAATCTCGTGGTTTGTGGTTAATGTGAGATTGGGGCGTGACAACTCTTGGTATCAGAGCTTTGGTTTGAGTACATAGTTACTCAAGGTCAGGGGACGATAAGAGACCAATAGGATTAGGACTTAGGCGTCTTTCTTCTAACTGTGATTTTATAACAGGAAATGTTCTGTTATACTATTGCAGATAGCAGGAAGAGGATGTGGTCACGAGAATCAAGTAATGAGCTTAAGATGAGTCATTAAGAATAAATAAGGTCAAAGAATAAAGTTATAAGTAAGGCGAATAATGAATGATGTGTTTTAGCTCTGGAAGGTCTGAGTGTTTAGATACCCTGGCCAGGTGTCTGAATACTTAGATTGACCAGTATCAAGCTACTCTGTCTGTTCTTCTCTGGATGCCCTGGCCAGGTATGCAGAGGAAGGATAGGCTAGAGAAAAACCCTAGAAATCTTAGGGTTAAGAGATAAGAAATTAATGTAGGAATAAGAGATTATATATAAGATGCGATTCAACTTTTGTCTATCATTGTTTATTTGATTTAAGTATCACTAGAAATGCTCTTATATGCATGAATTAGACTTTCAGTTTGTACAATAAGTATGATTCTTTTATATTGTTGTGTCATGAAGTGAAAAGTTTAATGTTTGTTTTCTTTGTATTAAAGTAGACCCGAAATTATGTTTAATTGAGTTTGCCCTAAGTGGATATTCTTTCCACATGTTTTAGATTAATAGGGGTTGATTAATCCCGAGTAGCTCTTGGCTTCAGGACTACAGGTTCGGCCTGGTCCGGCTGGCAGGATGCGTTACTGGGATCTAATGACTCCTATTAACAAGTAACATAAGACTAGAAGTATAAATGTTCTTAATCTTGAGAATTAGGGCTTGAGAAGCATAGACCCTAATTGGCCCAAATTAGGATTCAAATAACGCATGAATACAGAATTTGATAAATAGAATGTCTCACTAAATGATTTTTAGTATCTTATATGTAACTCTAATTTGGCTAAAATTGGGATATGATTTGGATATATAAAATGTGAACAACATTGGAAGATATTAGAATTTTTGAATAATGCTCTGACTTGTTTATCGGCCGAGTTGCAAACTCGACCGATCACATTTTCAGATTTATATAGCAGTGTTGTAATCGAATTTTATCTTTTTATTGGTACGTCCAATTGATCCCAAATTTTAATTATGTTTGAAAATCACAAATTTTAGACACTCTATTAATTTGGCGTAATTTTTGGATGACTTTTGATCTCTACAGTAAGGTGTCGGTCGAGTTGCAACTCGACCGAATCTGCTGCAGACTGCTATATAGCAGCGCACTGTTCGATTTTTAATTAATTATTGGTAACTTGAAATGACCTGAAATTTTTACTGAAGGTCCAAAACTTTATTAGGCACAACATATAAAATTTTCAAAATTTTTTTGGAGTTTCTGTTTACAGTTTAATAAACGAATTACAGAAACTATTATAAAACTGAATTTTCCGCTGAATGTGATTAAAGTTGAGTATTGGATTAATATGCTATTGATCCAAGCAAATCAATTTGATCTATATAATCGACCACACACATACAAATGCTATGATATTGATTTAGACCAAAACCCTAGGATGATTAGGGTTGAAGTAGTTTAAAGGATATCATTAGTGATGTAACCTTGTATGCCAATATCTTTGTTAAATAAAGATCTTGAGATTTGTTCTATGAAAAGTAAACTGGTTTTGATAACGATCTAGGGTTTGAAAGAAGATAACCTGATCGGTACATGAACAACATGAGATGATTTAGAGGAATGAGTAAGACATAAACCTAATATGTAACAATAAGTAAGTAACATAGAAAGCGGAATATTATCCGATTATGATCTAAAGATAGTTGATGTAGTTCATGTTTTAAAGACATGGTGTCACTATCTTTATGATGTGACAATAGATTATCACCCTGGTAAAGAAAATGTGGTGGATGATGTTTCTAGCAGAAAGTCAAGTTCAACAGTTAATGCATTTTCTACGGCAAGTTTCAATCGAGACCTGCTAGTAGAAATGTGGGAGTTGAACCTAGACTTAGGGGTAATAACACAGAGTGATTTGATTATATAGATGTAAGTTAAGCTTACTTCTTATGATCAGATTAAGGAACTACAATAGGGTGATAGTGAGTTAAACCAGACCATGCATGACCTGGTAGGAGGAAAGAGACTAGAGTTTAAGTTTTTAGGTGATAAGGTGTTGTATTAGCATGACATGTTGTGTGTACCTTGAGTTAGAGTAAAATCCTTTTAAGGGGAAAAGCCTGAAAGAAAAGATTTTTATGGAAGTGTATGTATTGATGTATGCCATGTTTTCAGGAAAACACTAAGATGTATATGAAATCCAAGAAGTTGAAATGGATGGTCGGATATGCAGAAGGATGTAACTGAGTACGTGGTTAGAAGTAGTGTGTACCAGTAGGTTAAAGCTGAACCCTAGAGATCTATAGCTACCTTGTAATCTTTTTCTATGCCAGAATGAGAGTGGGAATTTATCACAATGGATTTTTGTGGTAAGATTACCCAGGACACCTAGAGGTTGTGATTTAATAGGAATGATTGTGAATAGGCTAATTTAGTCTGCTCACTTTCTTCATATTAAGTCGACCTTTGATGTCTCGAAACTTGACTAAGATACGTGGATAAAATAATTAGGTTGCTTGGTAATCCAGATTCAATCATGTCATTTTGAGATCCTAAGTTCACATCTAGGTTATGGAAACAGTTGCATCGTGCTTCGGGCACAAAGATAAGATTCAGTACAACCTTTTTACCCGCATACGGATGGTTAGTCTGAGAGAACCATTCAGACTCTTGAGAACATGCTGAGAGCATGTGTCTTGCTTTTCAGTGGAAATGGGAAGAACATTTAAGTCTTATAGAGTTTGCTTAATGTGAATGTTGAGATTAGAAATACACAACTGGTAATGGTACGGTTTGACTATAAAACCCAGACAATACAAATTTGGTAAACCATTAGGTGCATGATTTCAAGATAGTAAAATAGCATTAAAATATGTAAATAAACCTAGTTGTATGCTTCCTGTTATGTTAATGGGTATGACTTAAAATTTACATGAATTGGCACATTTCTCTGAGATATTATCAGAAATTCTCAGGTACCATTAAATATTTGTGATATGATACATAAATAACTCTTAATTGAGTTATGTGATGCATAAACCAGGAATTTGGTTAACATGCACGTACTTCGAGAAATTTCAGAAAATGGATAAATATTATAGATGGTTTTTTATAAGTGGAGTAAATTACTCTTGTTGGTGTAATAAAATGTTCAATTACATGAAATTCAGTATGTATCTGCCAAAATTGATTTGAGTTTGGGGTATTTATGAAATTTTTTTTTTTATCTGCCTGCATGCGTGATATAAAGATTACTTAGTAATTACAATGATTTGAAATATATTGTTCTGCCAGTTGTAGAATGATACCGTATTGTGATTTGAATTGCAATCAAACCGATGAGATAATGGAAACCCTAAGAGTAGGGTGTTTCCATGTGATTTCTGAATGAGGAAACCCTAAGAATAGGGTGTTGGCATGTGATGAATGAATAAGGCAAATGAAGCCCTAAGGATAGGGTGTACGATGAATCAAGTATTTTTATATCAATTCTCAGTATCAGATGTGGTGATATTTAACAGTTAAATTGCATGATTTAATTTTAGTACCAAGTTGACATGCATTCTATTTATTTAAGAATTTTAGTTTGTTTGCATGAATAATATGATAATTTCTTGGTAATTACCATAAGTTGGGATACTGTTATAACAGTTCCGAAAAGACAATGTTTTCTGGGTCGATCTGGAATCAGATCGGATGTATCCTAGGCTAAGGGACCTATACGGATGATTGATCAGTGGATCAAGGAACTCAAGAGTTGAGAAATCTTGACCTAGAGGAAGGCACGTGGAAACACGAGTTAGGAATGAATGACAAGTTTCCTTTTCTCTTTTAGGAATTTCGGGACGAAATTCTTTTAAGGGGAAAAGGTTGTTAAGACCCACTCCCTGATTAACTAATAAATACCTCGAATTATGTGAAACACCTCAATTAGTATTGAGTATCAAATTAAACATCATGGTTAATCAAGTAAGATAATATGTGAAGCAATAGTTGAGTTTGAATCATCTCAGACAATTAATGGTGTCAATGTTGATTAATTAGTTAATTAGGTCGAGTTGAATACCCAATGTTGCAATTTAGTGTTTTGACCTGATGTGACAAGCTAGTTAACATGATTTTATGCCCTAGGATGATAGAGAATCTCGTGCTTGAGAGTTTGCAAGAAAAAATCACCCGAAACCGACTTCCGAGCTAAAAGATATGGGCATATAAGTGTTCAGGGACCTAGTTGTAATTTTAGGATTCTGTTGGGCATTTTGCATCCCGGTCCCTCCGCGAACCGACCCTTCTTCTTCTTCTTCGCCCGATAGAACAGTAATACGGCAAAAGTGCCGACAGAGCAACAGAGAGGGGCGATCGTATGGCGATTTTAGGGGAAACAACTAGCCACCGAGCTCCATAGACCTTCGTCCTTCTTCCTCCTCCATTCCTATCTCCACTCCACCCGCCTAGCCACCAGCAGCAGCCCGAGCTGCTAGGGCGCCGGCCAGCAGAGCCGCGGCCAAACAACAGGGCGCCGACCAGAGGTCCTTTGGTGCGGCCAGCTTCTCCACTCAACGGCGTCGAGGTCATCCTTGAGGCCCTAGCAGCAATCCGCCGCCATCAAGCCCTAGAGCAGCACCTAGCAAGCTTCCCCTCTCTCTCTTGTTGTGTGTGGAGCTGCTAATTGCAGCAGGTCCTAACAAGGACGGATTGGGCACGAAGAGCAACACTAAATTGACCGCTTGGAGTTCGGCCAAGAGGCCTAAGCAGAAATCCGCAACCAATAGCCAAGATTTCCGGTTGTGCGTGAAGCTGCTGTTGCAGCAGGTTCGTAAACTGGAAAAGACCAGAGGTAGAAGACGATCTGAAATCGTCTAGAATCCGGCCCTAGACGCATGAGACACCATAGAAAGGTAGCTTTGGCTTTTGATTGAGATTCCAAATCTAGAATCTGTAGCTTATAGCCTTAATTAGGTGCTAAATCGAGTTCGTCTACAATGAGATTTCCGTTTCTGTGCAGGTGCACGGCGTGCAACTCAGTTTGCACAGCGTGCAAAGTTACAGATAGCGGAACGAGCTTCTGCCCAGGTGCACGGCGTGCAAATTAGTTTGCACGGCGTGCAAGGTTGCAGAAAAGTAGAATAAGGATGCATTGAAGGTGCACGGCGTACAGCCCAGGTGCACGGCGTGCACTCTGCTGTAAAGGGAAGAATTAGGCATGGTTGTGGACGTTTTTCGGTGTATACGAACACACCGAAGTGGGTGAGTAGTAGTTCATTTAGAAATCAGTACTTAACTCAATTCAAATGCTTAATTTCTTCTGTATCAATTTATATAACTTCTAAACAGTATAGTACATACAATAGTGTATGTTAGATTTATTGGAAATGAATTTCTTATTATGCTTTGAGAAAATGATAAATTTCCTGTATTATAGCTGCAATGTATTTACTGATTTCAAATAGATGTTTAGCAATTGAAACTAGATATATGATATCGATTCGTGTTTAATTACGATAAAGGTTATATATGCGCTTCTTGTGATGTTCAAATTGTGCATTATGTATGGAATGTAATCTTCCTGTTAATTGTTTATTGTTTAATCAAGTATAGACTTAGATGCCCTAACACCGTAGAACCCCATAAGTGGTATCTACAGCTTTGGGGTGAAACTCGTGTTGCAACATCATCCGTGCTTGTGTCGCGGACAAACGAGGAAAGAGAAAATGTAGTGTCTAACAACAATCGTGCTTGTGTCACGATGGCACTGGGCAAGGAAAAAGGAAAACACGGTTATCTAACACCATTCGTGCTTGTGTCACGAAGGTAACCCTGTGACTCTCCGCCGGTGTACTCAGGTTTAAGGAGGAGTCGGGTGCACTCAGAGTAGTGCTTGAGGCCGTAGAGCCTATGTTTCTATCCGGCGAGCCAGTGACCCTGTGGCAGAACAGGGCTGGCGTCAGACTTAGCATTCCCGGGTGTGTCGCTAAGTCTTGTACGGTGGGACCGTAGCATGGACTTGTTGCGGATCTTTATATGCAGAGTACACTGCATATATTTAGGGCATAATAATAAAATGAATAAATAATCATGTAGGTTCACAGTAAATTTATATAACTGTTCCTTTACCTGAATTACCTGTTGATGATTTAGAATGTGGTTATCAACTGTATATTTGTTATGTATTTAGAATTGCCTTGCTTAGTTCTGCATTTATGTTAATTTCAATTTATAAACCTGATGAGTTGTTTATTGATAGCTAAGTGAAATGCTATTCACTGAGCGAGTAGGCTCATACCTCTACTCAAAACATTTTCAGGTTATCATCAGCAGCAGGAAATCAGAAGGATCGATTTATCCTTACGCCTAGTCGATAGAAGGTTCGTAGTTGGTAGTTAGAGGTCTCTTAGTCCATTCCCCTCGATCCTCGGGACAAGGTGTGAGTGAGAGAGAGAAGGTCTTTAAAGATGTAAATATTTTGTTATGCTTTATTTATGTCAAACAATGTAATATGTTGTAGATTCTGCGTATATTGCTATTCAGTTAATAAAGATGCTTCCGCAAATTTGTTTAGTTTCATTTTACAGCATAAATCGGATTATCCTATAAATCTCTTTAAAAGGTTTTAAAAAGTGAAGAGTGGTTGGCTTATGTGTAAATCCCATCCTGTCGCGTCTTAATCTCGTGGTTTGTGGTTAATGTGAGATTGGGGCGTGACACTAACCTTTTCCTAATATGGGTCAACTCATATCAACATGTCACCCTATTCATATGTCCCATGCTAGAGGTCTTCCTTTGTAAAGAGATTGAGGCCCGTGTTGATCTTGAACCATATATCATATCTCCACACATACAAGACTAGGTACAAGAAAGCATGTCAACCCACTAGCTATGTTTAGCACATCAACCAAGTGGCATGTATCATATAAGGTGCTAGGTTTAGCTAGGGTTGCATGGTCAAACTCATCTCATATCATCAAACAGACTTAACCTTCCTCAAACATCTTGGGTATTATAAAACATCAACATCATCACCAATATCATAATCATCATCTTAGGTTTCTAGGTTACTCACATGCCTAACCTATATCATGGCTCTAGACAACTCTAGAGACTATCACTATCATCTAAACTTGATGTTACATCTCTTTCTCCTAGGTTGCATGGAAACTCACTGCCTTTCTACGTGTGGTAACATTTTTCATATGTACATATAATAATACTTGAAATATGTTTTCTCCAACGTTTAAACAGGTGATGAAAACCACCATACTC
The DNA here is from genome assembly GCA_963693085.1 of Alisma plantago-aquatica. Taxonomy (NCBI): domain Eukaryota; kingdom Viridiplantae; phylum Streptophyta; class Magnoliopsida; order Alismatales; family Alismataceae; genus Alisma; species Alisma plantago-aquatica. Next base: position 866,514,323 of record OY856414.1, on the reverse strand, counting down.
CATCCGAATAAAACCAAAACCAAAATGAGTTACCACACTCATGAGGCAGTCTAGTATCATGACACCTAGAGAACTAGCAAGAACATGGTGCACACTTGTGTAGACATCCTAAGCACATGTCGTGAATCATGTCAAGGGAAATAATTTACATAAGTCTACACCTAGTTCTAGAACATCTAGGGTCTAACCTAGAGGCTAAGTCAACCTAATCTACAAGGATATTTCATTAAGTTTCTAGGGTTGAGATGTAAAGTGAGTTTAGTTTGTGTTTCATGTGAGAAATGTTTGGTGTAGTTATTGTTCATGCTCTGATACCATCTGTCACGGAACCAGAATCACAGTCCCATGAACCAAACGTATACCAAAGGTGAAATGCATAAGCATAAAGCTTAGCACACATGAACAGATAACAAGATAAAGGCACCAACATAATCTCAACAATCAACAAGGTATATTAAGCAACATCATTATATTACATGATTTGAATTAGATATTCAAGAGTAACTTTGTAAAAGTCTGCTCATGTATACTATATCTGGATCTTACAACAAGTACACCTAGCATATCTCACCAAGCCCTTCATCTTTCAAGCTATCTCTGAACCTAAAAACAACATACATGAAATAGGTCAACACACGAGGTGTTGAGTATGGGGCCGAAAGATACACATATATATAAGCTTTGCATAATTTTGAAAAGATTTCAAGACTAAATGAACAAGAATAAACATGTTAATTGTTTAACAAATGCAAAACCATATTTTATGTCATTTCACTCCATTATACCAACAATATCAAACATGTTTAAGGCCTTTGACCATCTTCCTGTCGGAAGGGTCCGTAAGGGTGCTCAAGCTTAGCTAACCCTTTTATATGAGAGGGACCTCAAGGCCGTAGCCAAGAGCTAACCCTTTATCAATCAACATTATAATGGAGTTCTATCTATATATATGTGTTCAAGTTATAAAACTGATGAGGCAAACATCGAGTAAGACATAGCAATACTACATGGTAATATTTGAGAAAATAAACAAGCAAGCATACAATATATGTCTTTTCAAGCAAGAAAATGGTAGTCATATAACTAGATAAGGCCCATACCTAATTTAGAGATTCATAACCTAACATATCCTTCGCCATCTAGCCACATGCCAAACTTGATTAAGAACAAGATTGCATATACACATTAGATTCTTATCATTAACCCTAATTAAGTGCATTTTAGGATTTTGGCCAAGATGGGTTCCAAGTTGCTTATTGGTTCATTATATGATCTTGTATTGATCTAGAGGTCATCATGATGGTGTGGTTCAAGTTTCACATCATTATCATGTTCCATGCACTTTTTATGATCATATCAAGGTTTAAGGCATTTACATGCATTCTAGGGTCGAAGGACTCACAATAGAGAAATCAAGGTCAAAGATTATCAATTAAAGGGAACCAAGCATCAATATGGTCAAGATCAGCAAGAAAAGAACATAGGAAATACATTTAAGGTAAGGTGATGTCCATTAGGGTCTGAGCACCAAACCACCAACATGGGGTACCGATATTCAATGCAATTATCAAATTACCATGCTCATGACATCAAGGGTACAAGGAATATTATAAGGTTTCCCAAGGGTTCCAATGGCATAAAATACTGATCTCATGATTAGGAGAGTGAAAAGTCATTAAAGATGCAAGATTGATCATAATAGTGAATAAATGTGCTCAAACATGACTAATGTTAGTATTTTCAAGAACATAGGGAACAAACATTTGATTTAGAGTGTGGGACTAGGCCCAATGTGTATTTCTCATCGAGTTGGTCGATTTGATATATAATTTTGCCCTATTTTGCCAAAGGAGGAGGGAGATATCATTTTTTTTAAAGTTCACATTGAAACTATATCCAAGAGATTTAGATGTTACCATATTAATGTACATGCTAACGCTGACTGTTGATGTGTCACTCAAGGGCCACGATCGCATGCCCCAGCTCCAGAGTGATGCAAGCCACCTGCACACATCCACCATTGATACTCCGACCATCATGGTCCTTCCTCAGATCGGCCAGCTCGTGTCGGATGTATCATGGTCGTCGTTGGGACGTGCCCTCCATCCAACGGCTGGAAGATGCTTGCCTGCCTCGCGGCTCCCTTGTCTGCGATTCCTCTGTTCTAGGATCGGAACATAGCCAAAATAGGGGAGCTCCTCCCCACGCCCCGACAGCACCTATAGCTTGCTTAGAACAAGGCGAAGACACTTGGATGGGTCACCACAGACGTCTAGAAGCTTTCCGGTCCTTGCCCCTGAGCTGGAGAGGGTGAGACCCTCCCCCTTCCGCCATGGCTAGCTCCGGTGGCAAGAAGGTTGATAGGGCAGCCGCCAGAGCACAAGAGAATGGGAAAGGAAGAATAAAGGAGAAGGGAAAGGGAGCAAAAATGGGAGGAGGGGCTTAAGCACGAGGGTTTTTATAGGACTTTGGGGCTAGGTTTAGGGTTTGCGTTCAATTGTAGTTGTGTCATCAATGCTTTCCAGATCTGGCTGGAGGAGAGGGATGACTCTCCAGTCGATCGCTTATTTCCCTTTTTGGGAAGAAGGAACAAACTAGAAGATGGGCTACACGTCTATGATATTGGGCCCAAAAGGCTCCAAGCAGGGTAAAAAGAATAAATGGAGAATTATTTGAACTAATTTCAAATGATCATAACTTGGGGCAGGAACCTCTGATTGAAGTGATTTTTGTGCCATCGGATTTGTATTTGTAAGATTTATAGCTTGACATATATTGGGGAGTTAAAAGGTCATAGTGAAAAGGTCTAAAATCAATTACAAGTTGGTCATATGTTAAAATAGGTCAATGTGTTCAAATTTTCAAATAAATATTTCACATGGTGACATTGAGCATTGATGTTACTAAATTGGAGTATGACAACACTTGAAAAAAGAAATTGACATCCAAACTAAATAATTGGTCATCATAGAGAAAGGGACAGCATAATCAAAGGGTGAGAAAATTTGGGTTGGCACAGGCCTACCCATGGTTGAGAGGGGAAGAGGAAGGTGAAGAAGAAAGCACAACGAAAAGCTAGCAAAGAAGCATGACTCACCAAGGTCAGATCTAGAGCAAGGATTTCCATAGCCAAGGAGCTCGCCCCTCCATGCTCCATGGGAGTCTTCCTTAGCTCCCAAATCTCCCATGTTCGTCCCATACAAGTAGGGGAAGGAAGGTGGCCGAAAGGGAGCACTTGGTCAAGGAGGAAGGGAGTTATATACACCAAGGAAGAGAGAGGTAGCAAGGGAGAGGTGTCATAACCACATAAACCAAGGTTCCACTTGCTCTAGCACTTAACGCCACTTGTCACCACCCTAGTTGCTCATGCATGGCCTGGTGATACACTCTAGAATGTGTATCATGAAGCTGGGAAACTTCCATGGCCGATACACCCCTCTTGGGTGACATACTTCCAAGCCCTAGCCGATACACTAAAGGACAAGGTGGCATATGTAACACATATATGATATAAAGACCATATAGAGATGTCACTCCTCATCTAACAACCAAACAAGGAGCCCCTAATTCCATCCACGTTGTAGATGATGCAAAAATAGAAGGGAGGTGACTCTAGAGATGATAAATTGCATATTGACCCTCCACTTTGGGTAATTTGCAATTTACACCAAAACTAGCACATAAAGCGTAAACATCATCCAACCAAGCTCAAACTTGGAACATAGGTCCTCCACAAGGAACCCCACAACATCATTCTCTTTATAATGATGATAGAGAACTAAAGGAATTCTATACATGTGACATATTGCAATATTACCCCTTACTTTGGGTAAATTGCACTTTGGTCCAAAATAAGCAAACATTGCTCAAACAGCATCCAAACGGTACCAAACTGGAAACATGAGCTTGTTACATGATATCAAAACATATAGAGATATTAGATTAAGGTTCTGAGCACCTTTCATAAGCAAGGCAAAGAGGGTTAGCCCAAAACATGGGTCAAGGTCCTTACAAGAACAACTGAACGCAGTCACCACAAGGTATGGCAGTGTCCTTGCTGAAGTCACCAATGTTATTCAAGAAGATGAAGATATAACTGAAGTCAACCAAATTGCAAGCACAAATCAAGAAACTAAAAAATTTGTAGAGGTTGGGAAGGAAAAGGGAAAGGAGCAAGTTATCAAGGAACCAGAAGTCCCACTGTATAAGCCTAGGATACCTTACCCAAGTAGATTGAGAGAAACTAAATTGGACACTAGATTCTAGAAATTCAAGGAAGCTATGAAGAAGCTATATGTCGATATTCCATTCCTCGATGCTCTTTCTAAAATCCTAGCTTGGTCCAAATACCTCAAGACCTTACTATCAAAGAAATATATGACTGAAGTACATGAGACTGTCAAATTAGCTCAAACTAATTCTGACATCATTCTTAATAAGATGTTGAAGAAGCAGAAGGTCCCTGGCTCCTTTGGCATCCAATGTTCTATCAGAAATACCTCTTGCAAGAAAGGATTAGCCGATTTGGGGGCCAACATATCCATTATGCCATTTTCCATGTGTAAAAGATTGGGTTTTACTGATTTTCTACCCATAGCAATGACAATTCAATTGGCTGATTCTACCATAACTATACCTTTGGGAATTATCGAAGATATCCCAGTAAGAGTAGGGAAAGACTCGTATGTTCCCTGTGACTTTGTTATTATGGACATAAAAGAAGATCTTAGGTATCCAATAATATTTGGTAGACCCTTCCTTACTATATCCAGAGCACTAATCAATGTTGAAGCTGTCACCATTACCTTAAGACTAGGAAAGGAAGCTGTTCAATTCAAATTCTTTGACAGCTTAAAAGGTCCTAGCATCCACGAAGAAGTTTTTCTTCTCGAAGAAATTGATAAAATGTCTCAGTTAAAGAAAGAACCTTCTGAACCATCTGATGATTTGGAAAATGTCTTAACAAATCCAGAAGTTGAATTCTCAACCGAAGAACTAGTTCAACAATGCCTGCAATACCTTGAACAAGCCGAAGAAACTCCCAAAGCTACCTTTGAGGAATTGAAATATGTCACCTCTTTGGAAACCGCAGATGTACCTAAGACACCTGAGATGAAATCCCTACCAGTTGGTCTCAAGCATGTATTCCTTAACAAAGAAAAATTATGTCTGGTCATTATCAGTTCCACTTTAATAGACGACCAAGAATAAAGACAACTTATTGAGTTAAGAAAACACAAGAAAGTCATTGGATACAAGATGACTGACCTAACGGGAATAAATCCAGCTCTGTGCATGCACAGATTACCCATGGTGGAAGAGTTTAAACCTTCATGGGAACACCAGAGGAAACTAAACCCAAATCTCAAGGAGGTGGTTCGCCTTGAGGTTCTTAAACTCCTAAAAGCTGGTATCATTTATCCAATTTCCAATTCTCAATGGGTTAGTCTGGTCCAAGTGGTCCCTAAAAAGGGGGGAACCACTGTCATTTTAAATGATAAAAATGAACTAGTGCCCACAAGAACTGTCACTAGATGGAGGATGTGTATCGATTATAGGAAACTAAACAAGGCAACAAGAAAAGATCACTTCCCTCTACTTTTCCTTGATGAGGTCCTTGAACGTCTAGCCCACCAAAAATTATTTTGCTATCTAGATGGTTATTCAGGGTTTTATCAAATTCTGATACACCTTGAAGATCAAGAAAAGATGACTTTTACTTGCCCTTTTAGAACTTACACCTTTAGAAGGATGCCTTTTGGACCATGTAATGCACCCGCAACATTTCAGAGGTGTATGTCTGCCATATTTGCGGGATTAACTGCGTCCATCATGGAAGTTTTCATGGATGAATTTTTAGTTTATGGGGACTCATTTGACAACTGTCTTCTTAACCTAGGTAGAGTGCTACAAAGATGCGAGGAAACAAATTTGATCCTTAATTGGGAAAAATGTCATTTCATGGTGACAGGAGTTGTCCTCGGGCATCGAGTGAGTAAAAGAGGGATTGAAGTACAAAGAAAAGGTAGATGTCATTTCAAAATTGACACCACCAAAAGACATCAGGGGGGTACGAGCCTTTTTGGGCCATGCCAGATTTTATCAAAGATTTTTCAAAAATAGCAAAGCCCATGTCTCAATTATTGACTAAAGATGCAGATTTCAATTTTGGTCAAGAATGCTTACGTAGCTTCATGACTCTAAAGAATGCCCTGATCTCGGCACCTATACTATGAGCCCCTGACTGGTCACAACCCATCGAGATAATGTGTGACGCCAGTGACTATGCTATAGGGGGAGTATTAGGGTAGAGAATAGATAAGAAACCGTATGTGATATACTATGCATCAAAAATTCTTGATGAAGCCCAAAAGAACTATACAACTACCGAAAAAGAGTTCTTGGCAGTCATCTACGCTTTTGAAAAATTCCACTCTTATCTGATCGGATCAAAAGTCATAGTATACATAGACCACTCTACAATAAAATATCCAATTCAGAAACAAGATGCTAAACCCAGACTTATTCGTCAGGTGTTGATGCTTCAAGAACTCAATTTGGAAATAAAAGATAAAAGTGGGGTAGAAAATGTCGTCACTGACCACTTAAGTCGTATTAAGCCTCAGGACAAAGATAATATACCTATCCCAGACTCTCTACCTGATGATCAACTCATGAAAGTCGCCACTGGATTTCCTTGGTATGTCGATATAGTAAACTATCTAGCTGCAGTAATTGTCCACCCTGCTTCTTCCTACCATGATAGAAAGAAATTTCTTCATGACATCAAGCAATACTTTTGGGATGAAAATGTCTGGTCTCAATGGTCTCGAAACCATTTGGACCCAAACAGTCTTGAAACCGTTTGTTCTCAACGGTCTCAAAATTGTTTGGACCCAAATGGTCTCGAAACCGTTTGGACCCAAACAGTCTTGAAACCGTTTGGTCTCAACGGTCTTGAAACCGTTCGGACCCAAACGGTCCCAAGACTGTTTGATCTAAGGAGAATTTGTACAGTCGCCTCTCCTTTTTCAATAAATACTCCTTGACCCCTCCCTTCTTCTTTCCTTCGACTCCTGCAACTTCTCTAGTGCAAACCCTATTGCATTCCTCCCGACTTCTCTGCTCCCGCACGACCACCGTCTTCATCCATGCCAATGCCTCTGACGCTGCTTCCGTCGTACCATCCTCTCTTCTGCCATTTTTTCTCGCATGCCATCACCCCATCCTCTCCTTCTCTCAACCGTGCTCATCGCAGCAAGGTAGAGGATGCTCACCGCCGTTAGCACCTTTTCCGTTGCTACCACCGCTGACACCGCCGCTCTCCACCACAAACAACAATTTTTATTTCCACCTTTGCTTCGCCATCATTGCTTTTGCCTCGAAATCATCACCTTCACTTCACTCATCGCCAACACCGCTTCGTCTCCCTAGCGGTTTCGAAACCCGCTTGTTCCAAATGGTCTTGAAATCGTTTGGACAACAAATGGTCTTGAAACTGTTTGGACAACAAACGGTCTTGAAACCATTTGGACAACAAATGGTCTTGAAATCGTTTGGACATCAAATGGTCTTGAAACTATTTGGACAACAAACGGTCTTGAAACCGTTTGAACATCAAACAGTCTTGAAATCTTGAAATCATTTGAATATCAAATGATCTTGACTACCACATCATTTTTCTAACAGTTTTAATCTTCTCGGTTTGATTGTTAGACGTGAATCTTACACAATATTGCACTCCTTTCAATTCCATTTTTACTACAATTTCACTCTTTTCTAAATAATCTCTTGTTCAATTTTCAGAATGGCATCACCTACAAAAGAAGATGTTTCCTCCCACATCTGGACCAGGGAGAAATTGTTGGAGCACTGGAATAAGCTCCAGTGCATCCTTGACTTTTGCAACAAAATAGGAAAAAATCCTACTAGCTTGCCCAAGGTCATCCAAGACCATGAGCAAGTCAACAAATGTTTAGCAAAAGATCTGGATGAAAAAATTGAAGACCCTTCCTCCACTGATGAAGGTTTGGACTACGCATCAAATTCTGAGGAGGAATCCACACCAACAACGCAAAAGGCAAAAGGAAGGCCCAGGAAGCCACGACAGAAAGACCCACCAAAAGGTGGGCATGAAAGCAAGTCTGGCCCTCAACTGCAAGAGAAAAAATCCTGGCAGAACACGCCACGCCTGCTGCCACCACTGCAGTACCAATATCATCTGATCTGTATATCCAAAACCTATAGGCTGGTGACAAAGTGTTGCACCCAAAAAAGTATGTCTGCTCGAACATACTAAAAAGAATGGGAATTTATGACAGAGTTCTCACCTTGCTCGACAATGCAAATTTGTCAAAACTCTGCTTTGTCGAAGAAACTTCCTATGTTGATCCCACGATAGAGTTCTTCACCTACCTTAATAAAGAAACCATAGACGTAAAAGATAAATTAAAGGATGGAGGTGACCGTAGGCTACTAACCTCACTTTTTGGAAAAAAGGTGGTCTTGACTGAGAATCTGCTAAATGAAATCTTTATCGACAACCAAGAACAGCTAAATAAAGCTAAGGAGGCAGGCCTGGACCACTCTCAGTGCAACAGACACACCTTCTGGAAGTCCTTGACAGGGATTCCAAGCTACGAGGCAAAGACTTGCAAGGCCTCCAACATACATTCTGGCCTAGTGCGCACTCTGCACAAAATCATAACAGGTGCTCTTTTCCCCAGGATAGAGAGTGGGAACATTATTATTTCAGACCTCTTTATCATATGGTCCATTCTCAAAGGGCAGCCGGTCAACATAGGACAACAATTGATTCAGAAACACACATCTTTTGCCATTGGAAAGGAAATTTGTGTGGGTGGTCACACAACATCAATTCTAAAATATCTTAAGATGGATAGACCACTTCCCAAGTGCACAGTGATAAAGGGTGACATCCTAACAAATGAGCAGAGTCAAAAGAACTCATGTATCATAAAGGAGAAGGATTCCAAACTTCATTATATCTTCTGCCCAACTGTCAAAGCATCCCGGACACTGCTACCACTTCCAGAACTGGCTGACTATGACAAAGAAAAGCTTCTCTTCATTGAAGAGGAGCTTTCCAACCTCCTAGCCTCGGTCAAGAAAAAGAGAAAAAAGCAAAGACAGGGTAGACAGAGCATAGCGTCACTGCCCCGGCAACAAGGCCAAACAAAATACCAGTGACACGACCTTCAAAACTACACATATAGAAACAACAGCAGACGGGGATGCCCACATCAAAGATCAACCCAGAGACAGACCCACCACACAGTGCAGAGAACATAGTAAACCCAACACCAAAACCCTTCATCTTTGATCTGGATGTTGGGATTACCTCTACAAACACCGCCACTACATTACCACCTTCCACCATTTTGCCATCCACCACTTTTCCACCATTTTCCACAATAATTCCCACCACAATTTCTTTCTCCACAACCACAACTTCACACGCATCTTCCGCCTCACTCATTTTCTCTTCGGGCATCCCATTCTCCACCTCAACGTCAGATCTCACCTTAACTTCAACCACTTCCCCTCGGCATTCTCAGTTCTGTCTTTTTCACCTGGGATGTCGCCACCATTCTCATCCACCACCACCCCAATACCATTGGTGACTCCATCTATAGTCACCATGCAATTCGCGGGTCCATTAATAGTGTCTCTTTCACAAGGCACTACCACCCTTCCACCCCGACCCCAGCCATCTCACCCATCCATCTCTGGGGTCCCCTTTTCACAAGTTAGTGAGGAATTCGGACGGAAATTTGATGCTATATGAAACTTCCTCACCGACCCCTCTAACATATTACACTCCATTTTTTCTTGTGTGTAGGGACTTGCTACACAGGTCTCCAAGATTGATGAATGGAACCACGCCTTACCAGGCATCCTCTCAAGCATTCAACAATGGTAGGAAGCAGCGGCCCAGGAAGTCGACCGCATCGATGACCGCTTAAAACACCTGCCAGAGTTGGTACTTGAGATGAAAGGCCAGCAAGAAGTATTAGCCCAACAAGTTGATAGGGTATCTAAGCAAACTCAACCTTTGCCTGAGACCCTTCGCGAGCTTCAGCAGCAACAAACTTCCCTAAGCACGCGCTTGGACGACATCAATAGCAACCTCGCACAGCTCAACTGCCGCCAAGAGGAACACTCTGACAATTAACTCAATCATCTATGTGCACAAGTAACTGATCTATCAGCACGACTCCTCTCTACCAAAGCAAGATATACAGATATTAAAGAAAGCCATGACGCACTGCTCGAAACCCACGAGCACGTGCAAGTGGTACTTGAAGAATTACAAGCCATCTATCGGTAGTGCAAGAAAACATCAATCAAGAAAATAACAGATAAGGAAGCATATGATGATGAAGATGAAAGTGAAGATGACGATGAGAATTCTAATTCCTTGACTGACTCCAACAATGATAGCTCCTCCTTAGACGATCAACCTGACGACCCAGGCAATGCTGGAGAGGGAACCAGCTGAGGGGAAGAACCTGCAGAGAAGGGAAATAATAGAGACCACCAAGAAGGTGGAAACAAAGATACCAAGTCCCCCGATAATAATGACAATGTAAAAATATCATATGAGGATCAATTCCTTAACTTCTCAGCTATCAGATCCATAGGGGACGCTGCAAAAGAAGCCACTTTTGCTGAGTTTCAACAATGCATAATGGAAACCAGCATTAGCCCACCCACAGCAGCCATTCCTCAACATTCTGCTCTGGAGCAATCTGCACCCCTCCCTCCATAACAGGAGGAATCCAACAGAGTGAGTCTTGACACAGATGATAGACTCTACTCTAGATATGACTCTAAAAAAGATGAAGATCTCCCTCAATTTTTGGATGATAGCAAGTAGACTTGACTTCCTCTACCACAAGACCTTCCCCCGCTGCCACCTCTACCTCACAAGATGAAAGACTTGGACATGGCGGCCATCTCTACATTAGATATTCAGGACATCTTTATCATGAACACGATTGTAGATGATGCCAAGAATGAGGGGGACATCATCTATAACAATATGAAAACAAAGCGCAGGTTGACACGCGAAGACTTCTGTATTCTCCTTCGACCACAATCAGAGGTGAAGATGGCTATCTTTCGCGTCCTCCTTGCTAACACTATAGAGGAATTCCAGAGCCGAAAGAAGTTGCAGCCTATTTTCAATGCTTCACCTGCTCTATCCTTATCCTTATTACACAAGGACTTATAGGAAAAGTCCATAGAGCGACTGCGAACTGGTCTTGTATGGAAGGGACACTACATCATAGTACCCTTTAGAGTTTCTGGACACTGGCTGCTAATGATCGTCGATATTGAGGCCCGCGACGCCAAGGTGTACAACTTCTACGCTAGTGAGCTAACAGCCGGACAGATAAATTTTGCTGGTTTAGAAGTCGGGGAAGCACGATGCATTATGTGATGACCCTGATTTTAGGAGTGTGATATTCGATATAGTAATTGAAGAAGTACCTTGAGTATTATGAAGTAGTGATGGAACTTGAGGTATCATGTGGTCAATTGATAAACTCTAAGGTGTATTACAACCATAAAAGATATTTTTGGACTTAATTGATCAAGATTCAATTAATTTATAGAATTTGGTCAATGGTTACTGTTTACATGATCATGTTATAAAATTTTGGTCTCAAACATTGTTGGATGAGAGATTATGTGATAGGGGATCTATGTTCAAAAATTTGTAATGTTTTGAGGTCCTTGTTGGAGTTCATTAAGATTAGGAGATGTGATCTATTGGTCTAAATGAGTAAAAGCTTGTTCTTGGGAGAAGTCTCATCTAGGTCTATTACAAAAGTATATGTCATGCAGCTTAGTTTTTAATTGACATTGAGGATAATATATGTGGACAGATCTAAGTTACCCTTCCACTAATCTGAATATGGAGACTTCGTCTCCCTTCTCCTATTTCTGTGGAGGAGGCATCCTCAACCCAGCAAAATGACTCCAACGCAAACATTAGATCAAGGGGTTGATTGCCAAATAATAAAACTCCTTAGACCCCTCACACCCCTTACACAATATGAACCCACAGATATCGTCCTTAACCCAGAGATCATGCACACTTTTCAAGTCTGTCCAACACCTGCCGTCGAGGCTTCACATCTGGGGAGGCAGAGTCTGACCCTGGGTTCTTTGGACTTCCCCGCATCCACCTGGGGGTTCCTATGATTCCTCTGGTGATTGCAGGTAGGAACCTTTCAACATGTATCTGTAGAGATTTTCTAGCCATATCAGACATTTACGAGGAGAAAGATCTAGCCTTGAAGGCCTCTACAACCTTTTCTTGCCTGAGTTTGCACTTGAGGTGGTGATGGTGTGAATCAGAGGCGCAGGGGATGGTGAGCTTGTCGTCCCAATGGTCCAGACCTTGCAGAAGATTAGAAGAACATGGAGAAGAGGAATGGCGAGATGGGTGTGAGACGATGATAGGAATCACTCCTTGTTTGCTCACGGTGGCAGTGTCTGGTCACCCAGATCAGAGTGTGCACATGGCATAATAGAGAGAGAGGGAAACTGAGGCATCTGGCCTGAGCCTAGCCAAATTTCATGGCCTAATGCAGGACATGACAGCGTTGAGATCATGATAAGACCGATTTGAGATGATGGTAGGAGCCATTCCTTGCTCACCGAAGATCCACTCTTATGGCGGCATAACCTGCGACCAGGCCAGCCATAACCTGAAATAGTTCCAAGCATCCTGGTATTAGAACCCTTGCCCTTATTCTTCTTCTTTGTGGTCCTGCCAAGACCTTCGATCACAGTAGCTTAGAACCGAAGGAGACCTCGAGGGTAATCTGGAGACCGCAGTACCTCCTGGCCGATGGTCGCGGGTAACTACAGATCTATGGTGACCAAAAGGTGGGGTGAGGGTGAAGCTTCAGAGCTCGCACCCCAGGACCTTTCCTTGTGCCGAGCACCTGTACTCACATGAACAACAGAAGAGGAGAGGCTAAAGACGCGAGGCTAGGACTCGCGAGACGAAGGAGATGAGGTCGAGCGGGTTAGGTGGACTCCACCCTGATTGGATATCCTGCAAGATCCATCCAGCTTGGCCTAGAAAGGAATGCCCTGGATGCATCTCAGCCCTAGGATTTAGATCCAACAGTCTTGGTATTTCATAAAGGTACCTTTCTCTTATAAAATAGTAGATAATGTGTTGGACTTTCTTAATTCATTAAAAATAGCATACTTATCCTATAAATCCCCCAAAAATACTCCTAGACTTAGAAAAGTGTCCTCTACATTACTCAACCCTTAGATCAGACCTTTTATGAACAAATAATGATGATATTTAATGTAGATGATAATGCTTCTTTTTGAGATCATATTTTCTGTATAATTAGCATATCATGGAAATTAAATCTGAGAAAAATATTATTGAACCCTAGTATGATGTGGAAACCAAATATGAACTCAGATTTGACTATTATGTCAAAATAATAGGTCAGTTCTCATCAAAACCCAATTCCATGTTTGTAACCTCTTTTTAATTCTAGAAAATAGACTAGTTATCAGAAAAATATGAAAAGTGTACCAGACCTTTTTAATGGCATATAGATCAGACTAAAAATACTAGACATCATTCTATCATCACATTGGCCTAGGTTTGACGAAAACCCTAATTTGGAACTACAATATCAAGAATGTATGAACCATGTGTTAATGATGAATAATTGTTATTAATCAGGTTATGGACAAAGTTGTAGATGATCACGGATGTCTAAAGAATCTCTTAACTCAAGTATGTGGTCTTATAAGTATAAGACTAGATTTCTTGGTTGATTATGATATGTAATATCATGAATGCTATTATTTGGATATTCATTGCTTGGTTGAACTATTATGAGTTATACTTCGCCAAAATCTAATATAACATAAAATGATATGGATAGGTTGTAGCTACTAGTGCACCTAGCCCTGTATGGATGTATGTTGCCTAACATGGATGTATGATGCTTTGGCCCATGTTAGGTGTATGATGATATAATTTTTGCCCATACTAGATGTAAGTCAAGTGCAGATAAGTGTAGTACAACCGCATCAAATAAATGTAATAAAAAGGATGTTTACCTGATTTTCGCCTTAAGAAATGGTTTTTCTCTCTTTCTTCCTTCTTCAAGTATTTTCCTTTATGCAACCTTACTAGTGTATCTTTTACCATGTACCAACTTTTGTTGATTCGTTTGTTTTACATATGTTTTAGGTTCAGAGATAGCATGGGAGAAAAAGAACAGGGTGTGAGCAAGTTGTTCAGGTTACTTATTGTCTAGGATCCTAGTTAGCATACATGTTTAGAATGTGTAATTTTCTATTTTTTCAATATGTAAATGTAATCCAAGCTGTAATAACTCATGTTGTAAATATATATGTTATTGTTGAGAAATGTTATGGTTGTATGTTCATGTATGCGTATATTGCTTCCGCAACGCACTTTGATACAAATGCTTAACGTTTTCGGATTTTGTCTTCTCATCTCCATGGGGTTTTGAGAAGGTAAAAATCCGGGGACGTTACACATTCCTTTCCAGCTTCTCAAAGTAATATGGGATCCATGCCCATCTCTTCCACATGGTTGGAACCAACCCTGGTTCCAAATCATCAACCTAACAGTCCAAACACCAGAAGGATCAGGGGATTGCACTTTCTATACAATAAGATTCACAGAAGCACTCAATAGACAAATCCCCTTTATCGAGTTAGCCACAGAGGATATGCACTCTCTACGAGAACATTATGCCATGGAGCTTATTTGCGACAGACGGTTCTTCAAGGACCCTACAATGGCACAAGACGACATCCCTCGATACCTTTTTTCTACTATCCAACGTCTGCAAAAGCACCCATACAGAACAATTCTAAAGGAGTTGGACAAAAAGCAACATCAGACCGCCAAGGTCCCAGAACAACGCCAATGGGACCCTTATACTTTTGATATGGCGGATGACAAGGGGGACATTGATTTGTTAACCGGATCCATCATCAACAGATTATCCCAACCAATGGTGCCTCTATCTGCCATACAAACAACATTTCCAAACTTTGACCTTGTCGCATGCAAGAGCCTTTCTGATAATGAACTCACACTCATCATGTCTAGGCTATACACAGAGAATGATGTGCTTGTTTTCCTAGAAGGAAATATTCTAATAATGGCAGATTCACTCAGTGAAACTGTACAAGTTAAAGGTTCTTAATTCGTAAGCATGATGACTGCCTACCATCTTCTTCTAGAACGGGACCTGCCTACAGTTTATATGGCATCAGCATACATGAAGGATGATTTACTCGGATCTAAGAACTTCAGAACCACAGAGGCCCTTATCTCGTATCTTCAAAATACGAATCTGAAGTTCATTATGTTTCCTTTTCTTCACTCTGAGCATTGGATGTTGTTGGCAACAAACTTACATGAGGGAACTACAATCATTTACAATAGTTCCGACAGCCAGTTCAATCAAAACCAAAAAGAGTATGTTGTTACAGCAAAGACGCCCATGGAGGAAGTGGTGAAGGACTGTGTCAAATGACTACATGATCTTCTTGGCAAGCACACAAAGGCGTATAACAACGATCATTTTCACCACCCAGCCTTCAGCCACAGATGTCCCCATCAGATCAGAGAATCTAACGACTGTGGTTTCCATGTCCTTTACTGGATGTATACCCTTACTGTCCTTGGTAAGTGTGTGGAGGACATGAAGGATGTGGATTATCAAGCTTTACGTGGAAAGTTTGCAGCTAATCTCCTATGATCATATGGAGCAAACAAGGGATTAACAGAACTGCGATACCCTTACCCATGTACTTCTCAACCTATCACCTTGACACTCTAAGGACAGAGTGGATGATAAGTTGGGGGGGTACACTGAGCAAGGGTGAGGTATTACTTGCAAACCTTCTTCTCTCTACTCTTCCATTTTTTTTTGTTTCTTTCGCACAATTTTTTTTCTTATTTTAACACTTAGATTCTTTCGATAATTTCTTAGATATAATAGCTTTTGTACATGAGACAACATTCTTTTTGGAAAAGGGACACCCCTAGCTAAGTTAGAGACAAAGTAGTCTTCACTTACACAAGTAGCATTTAGGCATGTAATGGTGAATTAATAAATCACCTCCGTACTTGATTTTCATGTTTTTGCTTCAATTCTACATCAGACTCTCCACAGGTTAACATTGTGGCCGAAACAAGCCAAACACTCTCAAGGACGGGAGGGAACCAGGCGAAATCCAAATCAAGGAACCTCGCAAGTGGACCACCAAGTTCAAAACCAAAACAAGTGCATGTCTAAAAACTCTAGGGAACAATTTTCTTCTTTTCAAAAAGAGGCTTGGCAGCCCAAATAAATCCCTAAATACCCAATTCCTAAGTCATTGAGCATATGAATAAAAGACAAAGTGTTGAATAAAAACATGAGAGTTGTTCCATGCATAAGGACCTATATGAAGAGCCAATAAAAATCTTGCCCGGCAGGTACATTCAGCTGCCCTCACAAAGGTAGATGTGTCGCGTCTGGTAGTGAGATCCTAAGGTCTCCACATATATGAAAAAGTTGACAAAGGTCTCACCCAGCTGGTACATTCATCTTCCCTCACAAAGGCAGATGTATCGCACCTGGTAGTGAGATCCTAAAAGTTTAGATAAACCCTCCCCCCTTAGAAGGGGGAGTTACTCATCAGCCTTCAGCCAACCCTCATACTTATCTTAGCTCCTGGTAGGATTTTCAAAGAAGTATAAAACTACTTAGAGTCTAAGACATGCATAGAATGCGATTAAGGAAAGGGTGGTCCCAATGCGAGTTATGCGCTACGAAAGAAACCTGAGCTCCACGCAACTCCCGATACCTGAATTAGTCGATGCAAGTAGAAACCTCGATAAAACACTAGGAGATCTGTGGTTTAGAACTGAAGCAAGAGCATGGAAATATTCACTGAATAAAATCGCCTTGCTACTACATGTCTTAGCTCTATCCAGCTTGAGGACAAGCTAGACTCTAAGTTAAGGGGTGATAACCTCCCATTTTGTGATGTTATCTTACTAGTTTTCTTAATTTTCCATACTCTTTCTTAGATAAATTAGATAGAATTCTTAACTTTCCACTTTATTGTAAATATACCAGCAGATTGACATTTCTCCTTTTCTTCTTACAGAAAAATCCAAAAAAATTGCAAAAAGCCGCAAACGGTCCCAAAACTGAATGAAGTCCAAATGGTCTCAAGACCGTATGAACCCAAATGGTCCCAAGACCGAATGAAGGCCAAACGGTCTCAAGACGGAATAAAAGCCAAACGGACCCAAGATCGTATGAAGCCAAACAATCCCTAGACAGTATGAAGGCCAAACGGTCTCAAGACCGAATAAAAGCCAAATGGTCCCAAGACTGTATGAAGCCAAACGATCCCAAGACCGTATGAAGGACAAACGGTCTCAAGACCGAATAAAAGCCAAACGGTCCCAAGACCGTATGAAGCCAAGTGGTCTCAAGACTGCATGAAGCCAAACGGTCCCAAGACCGTATGAATCCAAACGGTCCCAAGACCGTATGAATCCAAACGGTCCCGAGACCACATGAAGCCAAGCGGTCTCAAGACCGCATGAAGCCAAACGGTCTCAAGACCGTATAAACCCAAATGGTCCCCAGACCGAATGAGTCCAAACGGTCTCCAAACCATTAAAGACCCAAACGGTCCCAAGACCATTTGGGATTCCTTGGAAGCCTATAAATAGGACCAAAGGAGTCCTCATTTGGAATCGAATTCTTGGACATCCAGAGGCTGCCCCAATCACTCTAGAGTTGTTCATCCTTCGCCCCAAGGCTTCCAGTACAAGATCCACATTCCATACTCAAGCTACTTCCTCTCTCATCGACATAGAAGGTGGGAAGTGAAGGATTCTTCATCAAGGCAACCACATGGTGTGAAGATAGTTGCTCTCTACTCCATGGGGTCGACCTTCCTCCCTCCTATGTGGAGATGATGCTTTCTTTCTCTCTTCCCGCCTCCTTCTTTGTTCTTGCCATGAGCGAGTAGTCCTGTACACTAGGGTGTGGTGAGTAGCCCCGCTACCCATGTTTTCATTTCATACATTATAATGCATGAGTTTGCAATAGAGAAATACTATCTTTTCAGTTCGACATCAATCGTTTAATGAATGCTAGTTGCTTGATCACCAACTTGTGTTATCTATTATCTATTAGTGTGAATTGTCTATGTTTGTGCTTTTAGATTTGATTATCGATTGCATGTTGGTTCTTGATGTATGTAGTCGCCATACATTTGGTTCATTATCTAGGAGCATTTCTCAAGGAGTGGAGTAAACTCACCTCCATCGTTGTACTTTCATGCTATGAAATGGAATCAGTTGACGTATGAAAGTACAACCTTGATAGGTTGAGGAACACACTTTGCGAGGGGAGTGATGCAAAGTAAGTGACCATTCATTTGGGGATGGCTGGCATTGCAACGCTTCCATGTTTCACGTAGTTAGTTATCCGAAAGAGCTAAGTCTACAAAGATACTATCTATTTAGACTCTCTTCTTTGTAAGCCATGTTTTTATGATGTATGTTTTGATCCATGTGTAGTGGTGGTGAAACTCGATCACATCCTAGTGGTTTCCAAAATATTGTTTTCAACATTAAATTTACTTTCCTGCCATTTACTTTGCCTTGCACTTTAGGTTAATCAATCAATCAACTCTTCGATCTAAATATCAACTTTTAAGTATATAAGTAGAATTATTACGTTTTCCATCTTGTTAAACTCTTAACAAGACCGTTGTCTCATGGATTCGACCCTTAACTATACTATGATAAGACTTCCACGTATCTTAGCATACGTGGGTGGAGATCTTATTATAGCACATGAAAGGCTAAACTTAGAGACTTACTATCTCTAGGATTTTTAGTGGTGCACGCAATTCCACGCAAGTGGAGGCTCCATCACTTATACCTTTTATATTTACATCTCGTGTATTATTATGAGCCTTAGCCAAATCCTCGAGGTCTTTAGGGGTATAGGTACTTTTGGAGTGATATCATACTTATGCATCAAGAGAGTGTCTTTCACATTAATAATTAGGCTACATGATCCTCATGGAGGTAGCTAATCTCCTGAGTCATGTACCTTGGATAAACCTAGATGTTACCTCCCGACCACATGGTCATGTGCATTTAGGGCATATCAACTCCCAACCCATCGGTCCTATGTACCTCTCATACACCCTACTTAACCCTAGGATTGCATTAGGTCTCTACCCTCCCTAAGGGTTTCTTTTGAGATGTCACATCTTTTAAGAACATTATTCTCTTATTTAATTCTTAAACCAGGATTGCCTTCATCTCTCTCTTTTGAGTACACATAATGCAGTGGCGTCCCATCATTGGGCTCGGTCCACCTTCCCTCCAGGGCTTAGTGTCATGTCGTCTTCCCTCCTGGGCTTGACCTCTGTGATCTTCTCTTCTAGGGGCTTGATCCTAAACAACTGCATTGTGGAATTAGGCCACCTTCCCTCCTAGTCTTGGTGCATGCCTAGTCTTCCCTCTGGGGCTTGACCATTTCATTACCTTCCCTCCTGGGTTTGGTCATCCACTTAGGCCACCTTCCCTCCTGGGCTTGGTGCCTTACTGGTCTTCCCTCCTGGGCTTGACCAGTTGTGTCACTCAGAGTTGGCATCCATGGGTTCAAAGAATTTAAGTACTTTAATCATTTTTTATATCTTTAACTCTTCACCCCCCTTAGGTGAGGATTAAGGTTATCTCATTACTTAAATATGTTTATTCACTACCCGTTTAAGGAAAAGTCCTTGCCTAGGGTGCCTTCTTGGCTCATAGGAGGGGGGTTAGGATCTCTAGCCACAACCTGATCCAAAGATCTAGGTTTTGCCTCCCTCATAGGTCATTTTCCTACTCTTTGGGTTGACCCACCCCTGGTTGCACACTAACCCTAAAGGTTTCATAGATATCTTTTTTTTCATTAGGTATAACTTTTATCATTATAACATTTAAATCCATGTTTTCTCAATCTCTGGAATACCCCCCCTCATGGTCTCTGTCCATTCAATGAACTTGGGTCACCTTCCCCTCTAGGGGCTTGGTGCAACCTTGGCCTTCCCCTCTAGGGCTTGGCCACCATCACTAAACTTCTAGAGACAACATAAGGGGTTTGAGCAAGCTATATACACTTTCATTTTCATATATATATATATATATATATATATATATATATATATATATATATATATATATATACCTCTATTGGATTCATGGGTTTCTTAAGATCTCTTACATTAAGTTTTAAGCTCCTCGTGCATACATGCATGGGAGACTGGGTCACTTAAACCCATCCCTTTATTTTTTTGTTTTCCTATTTTTAAGTTTCACATGGATGGTGTCCCATACCACCACACCATGTTAATTATTTCAGATTAAAGTTTTAGGGTTAGGGACTATACTCTACCTCTTATAGTTCTATATCCCTTGACTCTCTAGAGTTTTCATACCCTAATCCAAGTCCTCCCTCTAAGGAAGGGCTTACCCATACATGTATCTTTCTAGTGTCTACCCTCTCTAGAGGTACCTACACAAAAGGTTACATCTTTTCACATTTTACTTCTCTAATTAACAGTTTCTTTTCTAAAATTTTTAAGCAAAGAGACGAGAAGTAGACGAAAATGTGAGATGAGGAACTTAATTTTTCTCTTAAAATTTCTAAGGATAATTTGAAATTATAAACTGTTAAGTATTAGTTGATGAATCCGTGCTCTGATACCATTTGTAATGCCTGGGCCCACTGCCCAAGGATCTAGTAGAGTTTCAAGAATGACGACTGGCCCCACAGACCACCACAAGCCTTAACTGTGTGTTTTTTCCTCACTCATGCGCAAGTCAGGTTTAACTTCCCGACTAGTCACCCATCCTAGTACTACTCCAAGATGAGCATGCTTAACTATGGCGTTCTTTAGTGATGGGCTCCCGGAAAAGGAGGTGCACCTTGGTGATATGGGTAGTTCAATCATTCCCTTTAAGATCATGTTATCTGAAGCCTCAAATCCTGGGACGTTACAATCTCCCCCACTTAGACTCTTGATGGCCTAGTCAAGGCTCAACTATATGGCTTCATAATATTTCCCCATTTCAGTACAGACCCAGAATGGCCCATGGACACCTAGCTCTCAATCACAGAATACCGGTACATGGGTGGCTACGTCAACCATGGACGGCCCTTTCCAGCATGCCTGGACCGCACGTCTCAAGACTGGCATGTCACATGCTCATGTGGGCCCACCTACTGGAGGGGTTTTTGGCTATGATACCATTTGTAATACACAATCCCACTTTCCAAGGCTCTAGCATGGTTTCAAGAATGATTACTGGTCTCACAGACCACCATTATCCTTAATTTCACTCTTTAATCTCACTCACACGCAAGCCAAGATCAACTTCCCGACTGGTCACCCATCTTAGTACTACTCCAAGGAAAAGGAGGTGCACCTTGGTGATATGGGTAGTCCAATCATTCCCTTTAAGATCATGTTATCTGAGGCCTCAAATCCTAGGACGTTATAGTAATCCTGAAGGAGACCAAGGACGAAGGGTAAAATGAAGGATGGTTGGGTTGGATCGGTCAGTTTAGTCCTGACCCTGACATCATGGGCCACAGGCCACTCAACTAGGTGGCGCTGGACCTAACCAATGGGGAAGTGCCATGTGGCCCAGATCCAAGGTATAAAGGTTATTATTGCATAATTCGTAGTAAATGCTAGGATGGTCCAAAAATAGTGATATATCAAAATGAGAGGGATCCAAAGAAAATATAATCAGAGTCTAAATATGCTTTCTATTCCTAAAGTATATGCAATATATGTTTTAATATGGTTAATATAAAGGAAAGACCTAGATTCCTTTAATATGATGCTTAACTAAGTGGATTCGTATAATTTGAGATAATATCTAATCTTGTCATGTATTATGAGGAAATCCTTGATAATGATGAATAATTGATGTTTCTAGATTAATAATCTTATACATGTAGATTTAAGGTTTTGAAACCAATGTGAATATCTTTCTATGATCTTAATGCTAATAATATGATCTAGGTATCACAGATAACCTAATATGCTTAAGATGATGAATGGGGTTTCACCCAATATGCATAACTAAAGGTTGTAATCTTAGAAATTATGACATGATGGAATTAGGGTTTGTGACTCTTATCCTTAGTCCAAACATGATATAACCCTAAATCCTAGTTTAGGAATGAATCTAGATCTGATTAATGTAATGTGAATAAATGATAACACATATGTATTATGCGTGTTTCAGATAATGTTGATTGAATGTTTTGTTGCTCGGATGTTTGGATGCACTTTTAAAGTACATGAATTATTCTACATCGTTTCTGTAATGACATAAGGTACGTAGTTCTGCTTATGAATACATATATCAATTTACGAGTTTGTCGAGGTTTCTCGATGAGATTGAATGAATGATAACTGCTTGCTTGTTTATTTACTTCATGCAAATTATAAAGTCCGTATGAGTATTAGGAAAAGTAAATAATGATATTTTGAACCCTAGGTTAGACTGGTCTTAAGGATAATGCACATGAGTCCAAGGATGGATAGTGATTACACCCGAGGTAGTAGACCATATACGGGTTAGAATATGAAAGTAAATTTATATTCTTATGTGCAAATAACAGATGTTAAATATATGTTTATTTTTTATTATAGGATGAACACACATTCTAGTATAGACATATACTGAATGCGTATTTATTTGTCGGCAATTTAGGTACCAGATATACTTGATTCGTGGACATGGAGTTATAGATGAAAGATATTGAAGACACTAACGTTATTCATGAAGGTTTAGACATAGTGGTATATTATCATACATGTACAATTTAATTCTTTCTAAAATTTATGTAACTCCTTAGAGGAGCTTTTTATGCAAACATGTAACTATTTGTAATTTAATGAAAATTGTTTACTATTCTGTATTATTTGTTGAATCTAATTTTGGAATTTATGAGTAATGATATGCGACTTTAAGGTCTTTTGGACACTCAAAATTGTGGGTCGTTACAGCACTTTATTTTTACTATTAATTTGACATGTGCATTCAATCTTACTTAGCATTACTTTTCACTTCATATCCTCACTTTATAAGATCGCTCATAACTGATAATTCAGGTCATAACCTTAACGAGTTAAGTTGGGATTGGTGGTACTTTAAAACTTGAAAAATATAATTTTCTAAGGTATATTTTTGACAATTGATAGATGAGATGCCGATGTACTAATTTTTTATTTTTATTATTTGTTTTGGTTACTGGATGAAAAACAATGCTTTAAGCTTACAGAGATACAATAAATGTGTTTATATCATATTTTATAGCTTAATTGTGTGTTTATTGAATGATTTCATCTTTATTTAACATTAAAGAGGCACCAATAAGAATTGGTTAAATGTGTTTATATCAGAGAAGTACTCAGATAAGTGAAAATTGAAAACCTTACTATTCTACGTGTGAGTGTGTATAAAGTGTGCAATGATGGCTCTTGTTTGTTAATGGGTTAGCCATGTTGCCATGTAAAATTGTGTTCTTCACAAAAGTTTAAAACAGAAGTTGAATGTTAAAGAAAACGCCCCCTACAGTTTCATTTTGACATGACAGCGTAACCACCATTTCCAATATAAGGAGTTGCCATGTAAATCATGGACGTACCGTACGTTTAAGATATCATTTACATCACATCAGTTTACTTTAGAAAATTTTCTTAGCTATGTTGTATCTTCTTATATAAGAGAAGTATCGAATAATCCATGAAGACTCATCATGAAACTTTTGAGGTAAATCCTAGATCTTAGGATTTCTAAATTAGCTCATTGGTCTCCAACCAGTTTTGTCATGTTCGACCTTGGTGGCTGAATAATTTGTATGTAAAATTAGCTTTGGCCCCTTTTCCTTCGTACAATGATGAGGGGGATACACTCTAGACTTCTGAAAAATACCTTGTGCAATGGGTTCACAGGGAGCTGATTTGTTGTATGATATGTGATGAGTAGGAGATTGTAATCCCTAAATTACACTAACTCACTAGAAATTTGGGTACTACAACACTCACTGGTTTTAATTTTTTGGACTCCTATATATCACCATGCTCGTTGGTACTTTTACCCTCACCATGTTTAAGAGCTCTTTCCTACTAGGTTGGATCTCCGACACCCATTTTGGTATTTCCTAGCTATGTCATCGTAGAGTCTTCACATCAATATACATATTTCATCTATCACATTACAAACATTTGTGATGGATTTTGTGGTGTTTGGGACTTAATATCTAGTTTATACTGAAATTGGTTGATATAAACTCAAGTGACTCATAGTTGCTTTAGTGAAATAAAGAAATTGTGTGTATATATACTCATATCAACGACATGCACCTCATTTAAAAAATTAATTGAGATATACAATAAGATTATCTTTAAAGAAATTATTGGACTACTCATAGTAACATGTGCACCTCCTTTTCAGGGGGCACCAATAGGAATTGGCTAAGTGTGCTAGGAGAAGTAATTGAATGAGTGACCAATTGAAAATTTTACCATGCTACGCGTGAATGTGAACAAAGTGTGCAATGCAAGCTCCTTCTTGTTTATGGGTTAGTCACGTTGTCGGGTAGATTTATGTGTTTTAGATAAATTTAAAATAGGAGTTGAATGGTAAAGAAGATGTTTCCAACAATTTCACTCTGTTGTGACAATGTAGCCACCATTTTCAGTATAAGGAGTTACACAAAAAACACATACAAGTGAAATTATAGTATATATGAGAGCTCATGTCTATTTGGATTGTTTTATTGATTATATTGAGTTTAAACTTAATATAATGGATCTTTTGAATAGGGATTTTTCTCATATATCAAGATCGGGGATGGAAACGGAATCCATCGTTATTTGCGGTCAATTGATACCACACCTAAAGGAGTGGTATATATATTTGATTCAGTGTAATAATAACAAGTTGTCCGGTGAATAATATGATACTAGGAAAGAAGATGCTTTTAATATATAATGCGTCTATTTCCTGAAAACATGTTACCATCATGAGTGCAATATGAAGCAAAGACACTACTTTTTTAATGTGGTAAAAATCTCAGGACATGAAGGTTGAATCTTCGACGTGTTTAGCTAAACAATCGGGTCAACGATCATACAGGATGGGGTTTATTGCAATTTCAATGTGTGCGAGCTATAAATCAAACCCATGGTACTTTCTTTTGTTATTACCAACGGACGTTCTTACACCAAATGTTCATGTTTAATGGGTAAGTTCACCTTGTTCATGTAGCGGTGGTATTGGATAAGCTAGACATGGTACAAATCAAAAGGTATCACGACTGAAAGCACAATAGAATAGCTTAATGATAGAGCACTTTACACTTGCTACGGCTGGTATAACTATGCTTATAATTAGATCATGGACGTGCCGTGCCGTATGTTCAAGATATCATTTATGACACATTACTCTTTACTTGCAACTGGATTGTTGAACAATTAGATACCAGTACCATCCTCACTTTCTGAAAAGGAAAATTTCTGGCATCTCTAATTACTTGTTAGCTGTCTCGGTGGCTATTCATTCCGTGATTCATCAGTGTGGCATGGGCGGTTACCGGGGCCCTGTTTCCGCAGACTGTACTATAACATACGAAAAGAATGGATGGCGATGGCAGATCACCTTGGGATATCATTGGCTTGGCGCTTTCAGCAAGATCGATAATGTGCACAAATGTACCGAACCATCGTTCTCTATTGGAGATTTATACAAAAGGGTCATCTGTCCTGCATGCATTTGTTGGAATTATTTGAGAATGCATCTGTTGGCCACATTACACGCCAACAAAACACTGCCATTCAACCGTACTACATGCCAGCTTCTTCGTTTTCTGTAACAATTAATAGTGATATACAGTTTAAGCTGCTTATACTCATAATCCGTGATAGTACAGATACTCAGTTTAACGGGAGTTACGCTACCCACCCCCGTTCCTCCACTCGGGCGTCATCCGGTGGTTGGGAGGGGGCGTTGCTGATGTGGTTGAATTGTCTAATTTAAAGCGAAAAGAAGACTTAAAAGATGAGAGAGAAAATTATTTTTTTAGTAACTTTCAAATTTGAATGAATTTTTTTACGAAATAAAAAGAATTAGATTCCTTATAAAAAATATTTTCTAACTAGATCAATGTTGATATATTTTGGACTAATAATAATATGAGAGAAATATAATATTCATATTTCAAGGTACAGTACATATCTGTTGGGGTACGGTAATTGTATTTTGAGGTACAATACGTCATATACAAACATTCATATTGTTGTTATGGAATTTTGTAGGTATTGTGATTATGTTCCTAGTCCAATTATACAATTATGTATACTTTTATGATTAGTTAGGTACTATACCTATGCTTGAATAACTGAGTTTAAATAAACAAGTGAGTTTCGTACTTATGGATGCATCTTATAGCTGATCTCTTGAGCTGATATGCATTGTAATTTTGAGATCATTAACAAGTAGGTGTTCAACTTATGTCTGCATTTTGAAATAAATATTTGTCTAGATGACCAATCTGTTCTTATGTTTCTAGACTAGTTATACAATTATGCTTGATTTTGTAATTTGTTAGGTATTGTATTTATGCTTGAGTAAATGAGTTGAAATTAACAAGTGGGTACAGTACTTGTGGTTGCATTCTATAGCTGATTCTTGATCTGATGTGCATTGTACTTTTGAGATCATTAACAAGTGGGTACTCAGCATTTTGTAAAAAAAAATTCCATATGACAAATGTTGTTATGGCAATTCGTAGGTACTGTACTTATACTTATAGACCAGTTATACAATTATGCCTGATTTATAATTTATTAGGTATTATACTTATGCGTCAGTAACTGAGTTAAAATTAACAAGTTGGTACAATACTTATGGTTGCATTTTATAGGTGATTCTTGATCTGATGTGCATTGTACTTTTGAGGTCATTAACAAGTGGGTACTCAACTTATGTCTGCATTTTGTAAAAAAAATTGTCTAAATGACTAATGTTGCTATGTGATTCTGTAGGTAGTGTAATTATACTTCTACATCAGTTATACGATTATACTTGATTTTGTAATTTGGTAGGTAATGTACTTATGCTTGAATATTAACAAGTAGATACAACACTTATGGATCCATAAGTACAGTACTCACGAGTAATATTGATCCACCTTCATTCAAAAGTACAGTACTCACGAGTACAGTACATCTGTACCCAGAAATGTGTACGGTATCCTAATATATAGTACTATGTTTCTCGCGTATTATCATTATTTTAAAATATGTAAACACTAGTCTCGTTGGAAAGTATTTTCTATAAAGATTCTAAAACAATTTATTTAATCGAAAAATACGCTCCAGATTAAAAGTTATGGAAAAAAATATATTTTCTTTCTCTTCTACTTCCTTCATTTTTTATTGCTTTAATTGCTGCTGACCGCTATTCTTAAAAATCGGGTGGGTGAGCCGGTAGTAACATGACTATGTGTAGAATTTTTCTTTAAAAGAGAGCTTCGACGTTGGTCGAATATGCCACGCAGATCAGATTCCGCGTTATTAGTGTCTTTTAGCAACTGCTTGGTGGTGGAACCCTGATAATTAGTGCACCAAGGACGTTCGAACAACACCAACAACAACAGAAGCAGCCGAACAATCAAAATAGCACGAGGTGTATTCGTTGGGCGAATCCTGCTGTTGATGGACAGCGGCCCTTTCCGGACACCCTCTCGGCTCTCGATTAGTCAAGGGCATTGTCTTTGGATCTCCCGGCCTCGGGGCGCCGCCGTCAGGCAATGACAATAGGAGTGTGTGGTCGTCCTTCCTTTCTTTTATTACTGAGGAGATGTCATTAATTGCGATCTTGCTCCCTCTGCCAAATTCAGTGCAAGGTTTTATACTGCTGTTGTAGTGTTAGGTGTAAAGTTATGCTGAGTTGAAGTTCCCATTTCGTGGTTTATCACAAGCGTTGGGGGAGAACGGGGCCTTGTCAAATCGGTGATTGATGGTTTTGTAATGTTACTAACGAACAGTGTTGTCGAACAGAAACCATACTAGTTGATTAATAGCATTTTATTATTGAAACAGCATATATGCCTGATCCGTAATCCCTACTTGTTTTGTGGGGAGGTAAGGTGGGACCGTGGGTGGGCGCTTTGATCAGGCAATACATTTATCATATCTAGTCTGCTGGAAATATTCTGGTACTAAACGTCTTATCTTTGATGACAATATATGGCATACAAATCAGCATTGGTGAACACACACACACGTGCCACACATGTAAAAAATAACATTGGTCAATTTTTATGAGTACAGTTTTCTCAAATAAACAAATATAATTGAAAATCATATCTAAATCAATGAAGATAACTATAAATGTTCATAACATTTTTCAAGATAATGTTTACTAGTGAACACACACGTGCCACACACGTAAAAAATAACATTGGTCAATTTTTATGAGTACAGTTTTCTCAAATAAACAAATATAATTGAAAATCATATCTAAATCAATGAAGATAACTATAAATGTTCATAACATTTTTCAAGATAATGTTGTTTATTGGAATATATAAAGCATATGAATATATAGGCTTTACCTTTATTTATTAAGAAACATACATTATGGGATAGGAGCATCCTACTTAGTTGAGAAATAAGTAAATGTAAATAGAGAAAACGAACATCTAGTGTATATACTCTATAAAAATAAATTCTCAATGCCCCTCACGAACTCGTCCATCAATATTTCATTTATATTATATCATTTCTTCGTATAATATTATGGCATTCACATTTATAAAAACAAAAATTCCAAAAGAAAGTCCAGTGATAACATGCAAAAATGATTAAATATGTTGTAAAATACACTGCTAAGAGGGGAGCCCCATATGTTGAAATGCTCCTGGATGACAAACATTGATTGAGACATGATGTTCACCATAAAGTGAGCTATTATGCACACAGAAGTTGTGAAGGCCACATCTCAACATGGTGAGAGTTGTCAAACAATAGACATAGAAGGCCAAGTCTGACCATGGTGCAAGTTGCCAAGACATAGACATCACTTGACTTGCCCCACAACCACCACTCTGTGACCTAGGTTGATGTAGCACGCTAGCAACAGTTCGCATCTAGCATTACAAACTACACTTTAGGTGTGCAAGCTAATAATTATCGATGTGGCAAATTATGGACCTAGATGCATGAGACTTCATTTGACATATTATATTAATTTTTTAAGATAATAAACTCTTCATAATCTTTAAAATTATATGCAAGAAGACACTAAAGTAAATTAATCATTGTGCCCCTATAAATTTCCAGTCTATTTTTACTACATTGTGGGAGAAGTTGAAGTATTACTAAATAAGTATTAATATAAATAAAAAAGCCTCACGGTCTACAATATGAGAATTATGATGAAAAAAGAATATGAAATAAGGAAAAAATTTCATAGCAAGATTTTTACAAATGAAAAATATGGCGTAAACTTTTTACTTAAAAGTGGGAATTCAAAAAGAAAATAAATAAATTAACAATAGTTATTAATTTGTCTTGTATGTTCAACAACAAAATCATATGCATATAGAACCACCGACTGTAAAATAATATAAAAAAAGAGGACAAACCAATAATATGACACGTACGACCTAAACAAACGCCCTCTTCCTTTAGCACAATTAGCAATCAACCATTAGTGTCCTTGCCGGATTCTTATCTTGGGAATTATTGTTTGTGTTGGATAGGAAAAGGTGTGAACAGATAGCAACGTCCTACAAGATTCGTGCCATGACGATGCTCTTTTGTCTGTGGACATTATTTCTTGAATGCTAGTGAAGAAGTCGCTGCTCATGCCTTGCATATTCGTGTTCATCTTCATATATTGAGTTCTTCTCTTCTTTACCATCAACTGTACTGGAAATTATTTTCAATCTCCGTCTCTTTCCTGTAGGTCACATGTAACTGTAATGTCAAGTAAATGCAATACGTTCCATACAATTTATAAGTCACATGAAGTAATTTTAGAGATCCAAAACATTTGTTTTTGAACCATATATAAGGGAGAACTTTTGCATCTATATTATGATGAAATATATATAACCGAAAAAGGACAATAGTATAATGGAGGTGCGTGGAAATTTGGGAGGAACAAAAAGAATGAATGAATGTAATATCAAAATGTGTACTTACATTGTTATTGAATAACGTTATGCCATCTTATTGATTTTGCATTGGGGGATGCCTAGAGGAACTTCGCACGATCGTAGGCAGCCTGGAACGTCTCTGTAATGTCAAATAAATGCAATATGTTCCATACAATTTATAAGTTACATGAAGTAATTTTAGAGATCCAAAACATTTGTTTTTATCATCTGCGAAAAATGGTTTTGAACCATATATAAGGGAGCACTTGTGCATCTATATTATGATGAAATATATATAACTGAAAAGGACAATAGTATAACAAAGGTGCGTGGAAATTTGGGAGGAACAAAAAGAATGAATGAATGTAATATCAAAATGTGTACTTACAGTGTTATTGAATAACGTTATGTCATCTTACTGATTTTACATTGGAGGATGCCTAGAGGAACTTTGCACGATTGTAGGCAGCCTGGAACGTCTTCTTAGAATTCACCCTGTTTACCTCCAGATTTAGACTTTTAACTCCCCAATTCATCTTGCTTCAGCGCCTAGCCTCCAAGCTCTACAAATACATGGTTGTCTTGGTACTGTTCGTGCTAGACATTAATGATCTCCTAGAACATATTTTTGGACGGGGAAGAAAGTGGCAAGCTTTGAACTACATTATTGGCTAAAAGTGAAAGATAAATCATATTCACTTGTAGCCACAAGGAAGACCATCATCAAGAATGATTCTACACAAGAAGAGGTGTCACTTCTGGGAGCTCATCAATCACAACAGCTAGTGTTTCTATCGACGTCAACAGTGAGAGAATGACGATCTCTACTTAGTCGGTGGGATGGGTGCTCCCTCCTGGAGAGGAATCATGTTGTATGCATGTAAGAGGAAAGGTGGTCACCGTGTGAGGAAAATCGAAAGTCAAAAAATGGGGAATCCTACCAATGGTCGTAGTAGCATATGGGTCCAACGAATGCAGAAATAAGTCTAAATTGAGGATGGATTGTTATAGCTGGTGGAAGAGTTAGGATTCAATTGTGGTCTTAGTTAGTTAGAATGTGGTGGGTGATCGATCCATGGGTCATCACATCAGTGAACTGTCACCGCAAAGTGGGGCACGACTGCAGGAACCACCGGTTCCAAGTAGTTGGATGGGCAGGGAGTCTGATTATTATCATGCTACAACCAACCATCCTTAAGTCGGATAATGCATCCAGACGTGTGGATAATCCAACCAAAAGTGTGTTCAAGGTGGGAATACGTGGGCGAGAGATGGAAAGTTAGTTGTCGCAAATCCGTGAGGACGTGGGTTTTGAAAAGCGGGAGATTTGAGATAAAACATGGAAAAATGACCCCAAAAAATGTGAAAATAGTGAGAAGAGAAAGAGTCATGGAGAATGCTCTATTGTGAAAAGTTGCAATGTGATTGGCTAGAATTCTTTTGTAAAAGACTAAAATTATCTAACTAAAAACTCACTCTTTTTATAGTAGTATAGATTTTAATTTCCAAATTACAATTACGTTATCGTGATATAGACTACTCTGAATTTTGTTAGACGGAATCGAATTGCTATGGTTTTATTTTATTCAAGATTTTATGATGAACGGACCAAACGGGTCAAGATTCAGCAGGCTTTGCAATCTTGTTAAGTATTTCTTCCCTAATCTGTTGGTATGTTAGGTATGGAATCCAAAAAGTTGCAATAAAGGGACTAAGTTTAATAGACCCGTGATTAGTTACGGCTAGGCATAAACCCATGTGCTTTGGTAGGCTGCAATGAGTATTTCTAGGTTAAACTTTGAGAAAAGATGTGATAAATATGTACAATGCATATCTTAATAGGTTCTCTCATACACACATGGACCAATATGTATTTTTAAAAAACAATGGAGAAAATTGCATCATACCATCTTTATGGGTTATCTTAGATAGTATAGATGAGTCTCCTAATATAATATATGATTAAAAAAATTAAAGACAAAAGTGTAGTGTACACACACAGGGACCGGTATGTAATTTTGAAAAATAATGGAGAAAATTGCATTCAACCCCATCCAGGAACATTCTTATATAGTATAGATGAGTCTGATAATATAATATATAATTTGAGAAATTAAAGACAAAAGTGTGGTGTACACACAAAGAGACCAATATATAATTTCAAAAAATGGAGAAAATTGCATCCAACCCCTTCGCTAGTTCTTTTATATAGTATAGACGAGACACCTAATATAATTATAATTTTCAAAATTAAAGACAAAATTATGGTGTACACACAAAGGGACCAATATGTAATTTCAAAAAATAATAGACAAAATCGCATCCAACCCCCTTTGTGGGCTTTCTTATATAATATGGATGAGCCTCCTAATATAATATATAATTTTAAAAATTAAAGACAAAGGTGTGGTGTACACACACATGTACCAATATGTAATTTTAAAAAATAATGGAGAAAATCACATCCAACTCCCTCTAGGACTTTCTTATATAGTATAGATGAGCCTCCTACAACAACATATAATTTAAGAAAATATAGACAAAATGTGATGCGCACACACATGGACTAGTATGTAATTTTAAAAAATAATAGAGAAAATTACATCCAACCCCCTCTACAGGATCTCTTATATAGTATGGATGAGCCTCTTAATATAATATATAATTTAAAAAATCAAAGGCGAAAATGTGGTGTACACACATGGACCCATATGTTATTTCAAAAAATAATAAAAAATATTGCATCCAACTCCCTCTGTGGTCTTTCTTATCTAATATACATGAGCCTCCTCATATAATACATAATTTAAAAATTAAAGATAAAAGTGTGGTGTACACACAGAAGACCAGTAAATAATTTCAAAACTAATGGAGAAAATCACATCCAACCCCCTCCAGGGCTTTCTTATATAGTATAGGTGAGCCTCCTACTACAATATATAATTTAAAAAATTAAAGAAAAAAGTGTGATGTTGACACACATGGATTAATATGTAATTTTAACAAATAATAGAAAAAATTGCTTTCGGCCCCTACTATGGGCTTTCTTATATAATATAGATGAGTCTCCTACTATAATCTATAATTTAAAAAATTAAAGACTAAAGTATGATGTAAGCACACATGGACTAGTATCTAATTTCAAATAATAATGGAGAAAATTTCATCCAACCCCTCTACAGACTTTTTTGTATAGTATAGATGAGTCTCCAGATATAATATATAATTTAAAAAATTAAAGACAAGAGTGTGGTGTGTACACACATGGACCATTATGTAATTTTAAAAAATAATGAGAAAATTGCATCCAACCTAGTCCGCGGAGTTTCTTATATAGTATAGATGAATGGCCTAATATAATACATAATTTAAAAATTCAACACAAGAGTGTGGTGTACACACAAGGATCAATATTTAATTTTTAAAAACTAATAAGAAAATTGCAACCAATCCCCTCCACGGGCTTTCTTATATAGTATAGATGAGTCCTTTAACACACTATATAATTTAAGAAATTAAATACAAAAGTGTGGTTGTAACGACCCCATTTCCCGGTAACCCCCAATTAAGGGAGACCCGAAGGTCAGAGCCGTTATTCAATTAACAGGATCAAAGGTTCGACAAATAATCAATAATAATTAAATAAACTTTACCAACTAAAGTTAAAAACTGGTATAAAATAAAACTTTGTTTACCTTTTTAAAAGATGGGATTTCTAAACTTCTATCCATGAAGATGCTACTCTAACTAATCCTCATGTGCACGTTAATTCTCATTTAATTCCACATATGCCACTTTACTGTTTGTTCTTTTCATTTGTACCTAAAACATCGACAAACAAAACGTCGGTCAGTATATCGAAATATACTGGTATGTGGGGACAACTAAAAGTTTGCACATATGGATAACAATTTAAATATCACAATCAAATTATTTAACAAGCCAATTTATACTTTTCAGTATGACATTCTCCACCGCTTTTGCCCTAACCCTGGCATACCCACCTTAGGGTGCCCTTTGCCAATGACTTAAGGCCACCTTCTCAATCCCGAGCTTGGTGCATGGGGGTCACCACTCATGGTGCCCACTAGTCATGCAATATCATAGGCCACCTTCTTGGTGCCTGGGGTCACCACTCAAGGTGTCCATTGGTCTACCCATCTGGGCCTGACCTTTGGTATCATCCATCAGGGTGGCATGTAGGTGCGAGAATCCATACTTCTATTATTAATGTGATAATCATAGTGACTTTATAATCTGCAAATATGAACATCCAAACTGATAATTTGCAGTCAATGCGATCAATCATCCGGCAACCACGCGGGAAACTAATGCGGTTATTCATAAGTGTAACCACATACCTGATCTCGAGCAACTTGCTGTCCAAGCAATAATGATAAAGAACAAGCAACAAGCAATCAATAAGTATCCTGAAATTAATGCATGACATCCAAGTGTTATAATTTATCCAGAATATTCTAAAGCTAGACTTGGATTCCATCTTAGGCTTTCTAGACCACATTAGGGTTTTATTAGGGTTTTTGCTTTCATGACACTTTTATCATATTAACTGCTCCCTTAATTCATAAACCCTAATTTCAACATCATAAGCCCAATTAAAGTCGATCATTTCTTTTTTATACCAAAATTACCTTCTTTAACCCTTTAAGTTATTTCAAGGTCATTAGACTCAATTATCACCTTTAGTTCCTTTCGGATTAACAACTCATAATTTGTTATGGTCTAATTCCATATGAACTCTATTTAGTATTAATTCTACCTTGATTCAATCAGAAACCCTAATTTCTATATTAAGGTTATCTTTCCACAAATTAGTGACTTTAATGCTCAAAATATAATATTCCAACCTTAATCATGAAATTAGTCAGTTACAGCCATTAAGAGTTGAATTCACCAACATTAGGGTTTCAAGGCCCATTAAATCTTATTTATGCTCATGAACTCTCAATTAAGCTACTTACGTGCAAAACTCATCCTTTTTATTCTTAATGTTCCTTTTTATCATTAACAGGATAATATCAACATTGATCATCAATTAAACCCTACTAATCACATTAATTTTATCCAAATAGGGTTTCTTAATCATCATTACACTAAAGTTAATAACTTACCCTACTTTTCAAATTGCAAAAGGAAATAGTCTCTAAACATATTTTTATTACATTCCTCTCATTTTTCTGAGAAATTTCCATATTTTATCCGTACCAAACCGAGCTACGAATAGAGAGATACGAATTTTGCAAGGTTTTACTTACTTGAACCAATCGGAACATGCCACGTCACCCGGTTCCTATGCAAGGCACCCGCGCAAGATGGAAACATAATCAAAAGACCATTTTGCCCTTGATTAGTTCTTTGGTTCTTCAGCCCGCCGAGGGGCACATTGGTCCAAACGTCCGGACCTTCATCTTCCTCGCGAGAACCCTGATGTTGCCGACCTGTAGCGGCGCGGGGGGTGCTTCCTCATCCAACCTGGGATCTAGGGACCGCCGCGGAGGGCCGCCCAAGCTCCTACACCTCCGACGCACCTAGGGCGTCGCCCAGGTCACGCCATAACTGGCCAAGGAGAACGTTCTTGACCTGTCAAGAATGGCCGCCATTGCTGCCAACCTGCAGCACTTCGTGGTTTGCATCTTCCTTCCCCGACCATGGTTCTTGCCAGAAATCATTGCCCTAACTCCATTGTACCCTCATGCATGTGGGGCGCTTCTGACCTTGTGTCCATCACGGTCATCTTGAGTTGGCCAAGAGCACGACCGAAAACCAGAGTGCTGACCTTACGCAGGCCCTGCTTGACAGCTACAGCTATAGAGACGATGGTCGACCATCTCGAACCATCGTGGAGGCCTCATGCCTTCAACGAGACTTCCTCCCCGCTCTTTGGTGCCTTTGGGATAGGTCTAAACTCTCATTAGGGTTTTTATCATGTAGGAGCAAGAAGAAGGTGAGTAAGAGGGTTGGAGACGCGCCATCTCTCTGGAACTTGAACCAGAGGGGCTAATCTTTATATATAGGTGAGGAAAGAAGCCTTAGGTCGGATATACATGAATCAAGAAGTTCCTTTCCAAGTAGGAAAACAATTCCTTAATGAAAAGTGAATTCTCTCTCTCCTCTCTATCCTTGGGATATTCCCTTTTCTTGTGATAATAGGATTTCGAAAATCCTTTCCTTTATCTTCTTATTACTTGCCTCTTAATTATCCATCACGAAATTATATTTTCCTCAAATAGGAAATACTCTTTTTTATCAAAATTACATAATTGATGGATCATGTATTCCCATTATCTCTTTATTTTATAATTATGGTATTTTCTCTTTCTTCTCCTTTATTGGGGTCCCTTGGATCCCAAGGAACTCAAAGATATCGAAATTCCTCATTAAGGATACTCATTATCCTTCTAGATGCATCTAAATGCATTATTCTCATTATCTTGTTTTATTTCTTATTAAAATATTTCCTTTTTGTGGATTTCTCTTTATTTCTCTCTTATTTTCCTCATCAGTGTTCCTTTTATTATTAGGAATCCTTGGGATATGAAATCCCACTAAGAATTATCCAATTATACCTCTTTTCACATATTTTCCCTATTTCATCAATATTTTCAATTTCTTTATTAACAAGGAAATACTTAATTGTTGTTTTCTTTTCTTATTGCCTTTTCTTTGCAACTTTGGGCTCCTTGGAACCTAAGGAATCTAAGAGGCACGAAATCCTCTTTAGATTTGCCTTCTAGAGGTTTCCACACCTTTCTTATCTCAAATTCTCAGTTATTCATTAATTAATTGAATATTCTTGTTATTGGGCCCAATGGCCAATAAAGCCCACAAATCAAACAACAAGGCTATGAAATCCATTTATTCCAAAATAGATTATTTCATTTATTCATTCAAAAATCTTTAATATGAGAAATTATATTTCTCAGCAAATGAACCCAAAATTGGGGTTGTAACATCCTTCCCCTCTTATAAAAATTTTGTCCTCAAAATTCCATCAAGCAAGCAAACAAACAGGATAATCCATTCATATGTCCATCAGGGCTACCATGTGGCTTTACCCTATCCATGGTACTTTCCAAGAACCTTCATCATCTCATATTCTTCCATCTGAGTTCTTTCTTACCTTGGTATATCGTACCCTCATAGGTGACTCGGGACATCTCATCCTCTCAGAAGTTGAATAGGTTCAAGGCTCAACACATGGCTTGGGTACCTCACATAGTGCTCTAGATCGGACTTACATTACACATCATGTTATCCTGAGGGGTAAGGTTAAACACAACCATCTCCACCAATCCATCTCAAATGGACCCATATATCGGGGATTCAGCTCTCTCAGCTGTATCTTAGAGGGGTCGGATTTTCACATTATATTCCTCCATAGTGAACTGCATGTCAGTCTGCTTTGCATCAGCTCGTGACTCATATCACCACTGGGCTCTCTCTCAGCCATTGCACGATCAAAGTGACTTCATCTGCACACACCTGGGGTTCTTTTCTGACCTTTGTGAGGCCTCCTTCACCAACATCATCATAATGAAGTGGTGACCGACACAACCTCCCTATAAACTTCTTGCATCCCGATAAAGGCTATGGTGGTTAACATTACATCTTAAGAACGGTCTCTATGTATCACCCTAAATGAGCACACATGCTCTCATCAGTCCCTCTAGTCTGGATCATACTGTCCATTAGTATGGGATGATAAATTGTACAAACACTGAGCTCTTCATGTATCTACTTCCACCTCATGGAAGTGAACCTTTGGGTCACCTCAAAAACTTTTGAATTCGCATCATGGTGTAGTTGAACTGTCTCTTTTCATATGTAGTTCAACCAGATCTGTCCCTTGACAGAACTTTTCCTTTCTCATGTCATCTTGGTAAGGCGATCTACCATAACCCATATTGTATCTTGACCTTCTTGGTCTAGTAGAGACTCACAACATCCATAATGATGAACTCTCATTCTTTCTTGGGAACTCTTTATACTTTACATCCATGCACTGGGTTAATGGTGTTCGTCCTTCACCTCCTGGCTTGCATGGCCACATGCTACATGCAACTTTGTTTTAAGCATCCAAAATGCTACCATCACTTTACTATCTTTGTAGTATCAAGGTGTATCATGATCTTAAAACCATGATCTTCTGTAAGTCATGATTCCTCGAGATCGATACCTTAGAAACCCTAAACTATTTTCATTAGGGTTTTATTACCTCCCTATCCAAAGAAGTGTATCTAAGGTCTTATTACCATCCTTTTACTACATCAAGGACTAATCTGGCTAACCAAACGACCATTAACTTGTTCAATCATATCAAAACACATCTTCTTTCCAACTTAGGGTTAGCCAAACAACCTCCACTTCTCTAGTTTCCAGCTAAACTAGGCAGCTATACTTCAACCAGAGTATTTATTACCACCTCTCATCCTTAAGTGTTAGGTAACATACACCTTCATGCATTATACTTGTCATCTCATCTTAAACTCTACGTCTATTTTTATTAAGAAGCTCTGAGCTCATACTCACTGTGATCGAACTCGACCTTGATTAATCTGCAAATTCCACATAGTTCCTGATAAAACATTCCCATAAGCTGACTACACTACCTCTCTTAGTGTTCGTGAACCATCCATGTATAGACCACTTCACAAGGTTATGTTATCATCTCTTTCATCATTCCTCGTAGCAACATTCCAGCTCGCAACATCTTTTATTCTTGGTGTAAGGCATGCATATTGTCCTATCTCTCACTCCCATGACAAAAGGAAATGAACATTTGGTTGCAGTCCAAATACAGAGTTCTTCCTGTTCTAAGAGTAGAGATGGTACATCCCACCTTGCCAGTACACCTTC
Source organism: Alisma plantago-aquatica (assembly GCA_963693085.1). Taxonomy (NCBI): domain Eukaryota; kingdom Viridiplantae; phylum Streptophyta; class Magnoliopsida; order Alismatales; family Alismataceae; genus Alisma; species Alisma plantago-aquatica. The sequence goes on along the minus strand of OY856414.1, from coordinate 866,475,129 downwards.
AAATCTAAGTTGAAACGTGCCACATATCCTCCTGATATCAGAATTACATCCATGGAAAACTGATCCAAAACCTACTTGGGCCACCACACAATCCTTGGTCATCTCCTCTAGATATATAGGGTGCCGGCACTTTTGGGGTCATCCCTCTTCCCTTATGCATCCAGAGAGTGCCCTACTCATCTTCCCTTTGGGTCCCATGAGTTCATGAAGGTGATCAATCTCCTAACCCATGGCCCTCAGACAATGATAGTTGTTACCTCCTGACCCTATGGTCATGTGCAACTAGGGAATTAGGCAAATCCGTCTTTCATCGGTCTTATCCCTACCTGACCCTAGGATAGACTTGGGATTCTCTTATAGTACATGTCTGACATAGAACCTTACCCAAGACTTCATCATCTCTTTCTGCATTCATGACTGACTTTCATCACTTCACAGGGGTCATGGCAACCTGCCTACCTTGGTCAGGCCCCATACCGGTTACTCCCATGGTAACACGTCCATGCACTTAGAGATGGTTATCTATGGGCCTATAGGTTCATTTTCATACCATGTACTCTTCACTTAGCTTCTCAAGATCCTATGAGACCTCTTTAGGTCACCTCAAAACCGACAGAACTGGTACACACCCTACCAAAGGGTCCTCTCCCAGGATGGGAGGAAACTACAACCTGTGACAGCAAGGTCACAACCATCCTTAGGGTTTACATCCGTATGAGCATGCTTAAACCAACAACTACTAAGGCACAAGCGTACCTACAAAACCATACTAGGTCACACTTGTTCTCTTTCCTCAACTTATTCGTGAGGGGTTCATCAAACATACCCTTACCTGAAGGGGTTTTCCTTTACCTCTACACATTAAGAGTACCATGCTCGAAACTATAGAGACTCAAATCTCAACATGAGCATTGGGTACACCGCTTCCCCTATTAGGCCTAGGAACCCTAGGTTCACCTCCGGGTGTCCAACTGCATGCTCATTCTCTTAACCAGGAATCTAGCATGTCCAAGATATGTCATGTACTCCCATGATCTTTCTACTTAAGCAACACTCCAGAGTTGATTCCTCTTCCTGGACAACTACTAGGTATAACGCCTCACAACTGGTGCCCTAACCTCCTCATGGTCTAAAGCACTCTCTATCTCATCTAGTAGGTAATCACTTATACCATAGGTACCAGAAGCATCATCCTCTCTCTAGGGTCAAGATAACCAAGACATCATCAACCTCCAGGGATCATGCATGAGGCAACCATTATCATCCACTTAGGTTGCATCATTCTCGACTCCCAGTGTTTCTCAAGTTTCGGGGTTTTAGGGTTCCCACTTTCTTGGCCGAGGTCTGCTCCCTCTCTCTAGAGCTAATCCTACAACCAACCTCTATATAAGAGGTCATGTCTTAATGAAGGATCAAGCTCATAAGCATACCCCTACCTTAGTGAAGCCTATACTCGAACTTATGTTTACTCAAGGTCATCCATAACTCCTTATGATTATCTCACGATGATCCCTTGACTAGGGTTTCGTCAAGCTATACCCTACCTGCCTATGCATATAGGGTAACTATAGGTTCTCCTCTAACCTCATCGATGAAGGAGCTATCCTTCACTCTAACATGCACGACCCTCTCCAGGGTTGGGTCGCCAAAGGTACTAGATTATCCAACCTCTCATGGCTCGTATGACGATCCCAAAGCATGTCCAACCAAACACCCGGTCTAACTCATCATGTCATCTCTATCTATACCCTTCACTTAGGGTTAGGGTTAAGATCATCCTCAAAGGATGTGCCAGGTATCTACTTTTAATGGAGGTATCTACCTCTAAGACTAACTCTCTCTACTCATCCTCATGCCAAGGAGGTCTATCCTCAAGTCTCTCCTGAGGGCAATGCCAACTCGTGTCATACGACCTAAGCATGTATCTATTCCTTTACGCTTACTCTATTAAGCTTATGTCCATGACATCTTATTTACATGCTTTTTATTAATTTGGTGGAGGATTCCTTAATCCTTATCAATCTTGCCCATGCCTCAAGAGGGTGAGGAAAAGAGAGAAAACCCTAATCCTTAAGGTCCTTAACAGAATTTGAGTTGAGAAAGGATGAACGAGATGAGAGAGTCCTAAAAGGTATCTTGTTTCGATTCATACCCTAAGACTTTGGCCAGGCAGTCACACGGATCCGGGAGTCCTCGTATTCCGACTAGCGGTGCGGAGGAAAATCTTGCCAGCCCCCGGTCGTGATCCTTTTCTAGACACCTCTGTCTTTCGGATAATCCTCTAATAACTCCCTCGGTTTCTACAGAATTTGTAAAATTCAATAATTATTAAAGATTAAATGAGGAACCTATGCTCTGATACCAATTGTAACGACCCCATTTCCCGGTAACCCCCAATTAAGGGAGACCCGAAGGTCAGAGCCGTTATTCAATTAACAGGATCAAAGGTTCGACAAATAATCAATAATAATTAAATAAACTTTACCAACTAAAGTTAAAAACTGGTATAAAATAAAACTTTGTTTACCTTTTTAAAAAGATGGGATTTCTAAACTTCTATCCATGAAGATGCTACTCTAACTAATCCTCCTGTGCACATTAATTCTCATTTAATTCCACATATGCCACTTTACTGTTTGTTCTTTTCATTTGTACCTAAAACACCGACAAACAAAACATCGGTCAGTATATCAAAATATACTGGTATGTGGGGACAACCAAAAGTTTACACATATGGATAACAATTTAAATATCACAATCAAATTATTTAACAAGCCAATTTACACTTTTCAGTATGACATTCTCCACCGCTTTTGCCCTAACCCTGGCATACCCACCTTAGGGTGCCCTTTGCCAATGACTTAAGGCCACCTTCTCAATCCCGAGCTTGGTGCCTGGGGGTCACCACTCATGGTGCCCACTAGTCATGCAATATCATAAGCCACCTTCTTGGTGCCTGGGGTCACCACTCAAGGTGTCCATTGGTCTACCCATCTGGGCCTGACCTTTGGTATCATCCGTTTGGGTGGCATATAGGTGCGAGAATCCATACTTCTATTATTAATGTGATAATCATAGTGACTTTATAATCTGCAAATATGAACATCCAAATTGATAATTTGCAGTCAATGCGATCAATCATCCGGCAACCACGCGGGAAACTAATGCGGTTATTCATAAGCGTAACCACATACCTGATCCAGAGCAACTTGTTGTCCAAGCAATAATGATAAAGAACAAGCAACAAGCAATCAACAAGTATCCTAAAATTAATGCATGACATCCAAGTGTTATAATTTATCCAAAACATTCTAAAGCTAGACTTGGATTCCATCTTAGGGTTTCTAGACCACATTAGGGTTTTATTAGGGTTTTTGCTTTCATGACGCTTTTATCATATTAACTTCTCCCTTAATTCATAAACCCTAATTTCAACATCATAAGCCCAATTAAATTCGATCATTTCTTTTTTATACCAAAATTACCTTCTTTAACCCTTTAAGTTATTTCAAGGTCATTAGACTCAATTATCACCTTTAGTTCCTTTCGGATTAACAACTCATAATTTGTTATGGTCTAATTCCATATGAACTCTATTTAGTATTAATTCTACCTTGATTCAATCAGAAAGCCTAATTTCTATATTAAGGTTATCTTTCCACAAATTAGTTACTTTAATGCTCAAAATATAATATTCCAACCTTAATCATGAAATTTGTCAATTACAGCCATTAAGAGTCGAATTCACCAACATTAGGGTTTCAAGGCCCATTAAAGCTTATTTATGCTCCTGAACTCTCAATTAAGCTACTTACGTGCAAAACTCATCCTTTTATTCTTAATGTTCCTTTTTATCATTAACAGGATAATATCAACATTAATCATCAATTAAACCCTACTAATCACATTAATTTTATCCAAATAGGGTTTCTTAATCATCATTACACTAAAGTTAATAACTTACCCTACTTTTCAAATTGCAACAGGAAATAGTCTCTAAACATATTTTTATTACATTCCTCTCATTTTTCTGAGCAATTTCTATATTTTATTCGTACCAAACCGAGCTACAAATAGAGAGATACGAATTTTGCAAGGTTTTACTTACTTGAACCAATCAGAACATGCCACGTCACCAGGTTCCTATGCAAGGCACCCGCGCAAGATGGAAACATAATCAAAAGACCATTTTGCCCTTGATTAGTTCGTTGGTTCTTCAGCCCGCTGAGGGGCACATTGGTCCAAATGTCCGGACATTCATCTTCCTCGCGAGAACCCTGATGCAGCTGACCTGTAGCGGCACGGGGGGTGCTTCCTCCTCCAACCTGGGATCTAGGGACCGCCGCGGAGGGCCTCCCAAGCTCCTACACCTCCGACGCACCTAGGGCGTCACCCAGGTCACGCCATAACTGGCCAAGGAGAACGTTCTTGACCTGTCAAGAACGGCCACCATTGCTGCCAACCTACAACACTTCGTGGGTTGCATCTTCCTTCCTCGACCATGGTTCTTGCCAGAAATCATTGCCCTAACTCTGTTGTACCCTCATGCATGTGGGGCGCTTCTGACCTTGCGTCCAGCACGGTCATCTTGAGTTGGCCAAGAGAACGACCGAAAACCAGAGTGCTGACCTTACGCAGGCCTTGCTTGACAGCTGTAGCTATAGAGACGATGGTCGACCATCTCGAACCATCGTCGAGGCCTCATGCCTTCAACGAGACTTCCTCCCCGCTCTTTGGTGCCTTTGGGATAGGTCTAAACTCTCATTAGGGTTTTGATCATGTAGGAGCAAGAAGAAGGTGAGTAAGAGGGTTGGAGACGCGCCATCTCTCTGGAACTTGAACCAGAGGGGCTAATCTTTATATACATGTGAGGAAAGAAGCCTTAGGTCGGATATACATGAATCAAGAAGTTCCTTTCCAAGTAGGAAAACAATTCCTTAATGAAAAGTGAATTCTCTCTCTCCTCTCTATCCTTGGGATATTCCCTTTTCTTGTGATAATAGGATTTCGAAAATCCTTTCCTTTATCTTCTTATTACTTGCCTCTTAATTATCCATCACGAAATTATATTTTCCTTAAATAGGAAATACTCTTTTTATCAAAATTACATAATTGATGGATCATGTATTCCCATTATCTCTTTATTTTATAATTATGGTATTTTCTCTTTCTTCTCCTTTATTGGGGTCCCTTAGATCCCAAGGAACTCAAAGATCTCGAAATTCCTCATTAAGGATACTCATTATCCTTCTAGATGCATCTAAATGCATTATTCTCATTATCTTGTTTTATTTCTTATTAAAATATTTCCTTTTTGTGGATTTCTCTTTATTTCTCTCTTATTTTCCTCATTAGTGTTCCTTTTATTATTAGGAATCCTTGGGATACGAAATCCCACTAAGAATTATCCAATTATACCTCTTTTCACATATTTTCCCTATTTCATCAATATTTTCAATTTCTTTATTAACAAGGAAATACTTAATTGTTGTTTTCTTTTCTTATTGCCTTTTCTTTGCAACTTTGGGCTCCTTGGAACCCAAGGAATCTAAGAGGCATGAAATCCTCTTTAGATTTGCCTTCTAGAGGTTTCCACACCTTTCTTATCTCAAATTCTCAGTTATTCATTAATTAATTGAATATTCTTGTTATTGGGCCCAATGGCCAATAAAGCCCACAAATCAAACAACAAGGCTATGAAATCCATTTATTTCAAAATAGATTATTTCATTTATTCATTCAAAAATATTTAATATGAGAAATTATATTTCTCAGCAAATGAACCCAAAATTGGGGTTGTAACAGTGGTATACTCACATAGGGACCAACATGTAGTTTCAAAAAATAATGAAGAAATTACATCTAACCCCCTCTGTAGACGTTCTAGATGAATCTCCTAATTTTTGGTTTGTCTACCCTGAGAGCCAATCATATGATGATTGGATTGGCATACGTCATGATTTATTTGATAAATATCAAAGACAAGCTTCTAATTTATTCTAGTTCAATCAATTATGAGATAAATGATGGAGCAGAATGAATGTCTAAAGAATGACAATACTCAATGATGTATGTCTTCAGGTTAAGGACATGAACAATGAGATCATACTGATGATAAGAGTATGCATATTCTTGTTATGTCCCTAGTTGTATGTCATTAAGGAAGGTTGATAGACAACAATGAAACATAAAGACTAGACTGTGTGTTGGTTGATGACAATGTCTCATTAGTCATTGATGAATCCATTTTCACCATGATTTCAGTCACCATCTTGGCCCCAATTCGACTCAATACATCCGATTTCATCTCCTAAATCTTACAATATGCAATTTTTCTTGATTGGTTGAATCATCAAGCCTATTGACTAAGGTATGTATTGATATCATGCAGGTCACGATGAGGTTGAATCTTCAACTGGGGGCCACCTTCACTCAACCCTAGATCTCCCTATCAACGCCACTTCCATTACCACCCTTCACCCCCTCTGTTGATCTCGAGCACATTTACTTCACCTTTCATCAATAACCACCATCATCACCTAGGTGTCACTACTACAGAACCTACCTTTAGTGTCGGTTATTTAAAGCCTTTAGTGTCGGTTTCTAAGCGACACCTATGTGGGCGACACTAAAAGCTCACCCATTAGGTGTCAGTTCCAAAACCGACGCCCAAACTCTTCGCGCGCCACCGAAAACGCACCATCATGGCACTATAGACGTCGGTTATTAGATACGAAACTGACGCCCAAACCCTTCGCGCCACAGAAAGGGCACCTTCTTGGGCACTATCAGTGTCGGTTTTTTACAAATAATCGACGACATATATCTTCACGCCACAGGAGGGCGCCAACTTGGGCACTATAGGCGTCGGTTATTAGCTAATAACCAACGCCATATAACTCCCAACACGGCCGTGCTGGACAGCACAGCCGTGGTGTTAAGGAAATAGACGTCGGTCTCTATTAAAAACCGACACTGTAACCTATTTGGCGTTGGTTTTATACAAATAACCGACGCCTATTGTTTTTTTTTATGTCAGCCTGCAGACCTGCTGTGGCTGGTCGCAGGATGAGAAACATGTTCAGTTCAGTTATGAACTGCAGGTTTTACGACATCCATTGATATCAGCCGACAACAGGCCACAAACCTACAAAATTAACAACAAAAATATTCACACATGCATTTAGCAATGCAACCCGCAGTTCCATTTTATTTTCACACATTTAGAAACATTCATGTAGCTAGCAATCTGTAGTTCCATTCATTCACATTCACACATGTAGAAACATTAATATAGCAACCAACACTTTCATTCATTTGCACTCAGACACATGTAGAAACATCCAGACATGTAGAAACATTCACACATATATTATAATTCAAAAATTCATTTTAGAAAATATCATTGTTTAGTCATTATTCGCTATCAGGATCCCAATTATATTTTAAAGCCCCCACTATTTGTATGGTTGTTGCCCATTCTTCTCTTACTTCATTTAATTCTCCCATCGTATAGGGAGCATGTACATCTGGTAAGTCCGTTCCTGTAGTGGGGTCAGCTTTAAACACCTGTAAAGAGAATGATGTATATATATAATTAATGAGCTATAAATAAGATTGATATATTTCATATTATCTAATGAGACTATATAATACCTGAGCAATACAATCGATGTCCATACAACATGACAGACTAACACATATATAGTACATAACAATAACAACGTCGAATTTACATACAACACTAGCTTAGTACATATATAGTGGGACTTATAAGGTGACGATCCCACCTGGTAAAATAGGTTACCAACAACTACATGTTACGACTGGGAGGTCATGATTCAACAACCGTATGCATTAGCAGGAGGACAAACAGATCACCATATGTTTGTCCTCCTGCTAATGCATACGGTTGTTGAATCACGACCTCCCAGTCGTAACATGTAGTCGGTAACCTGTTTTAGTAGGTGGTATCGTCACCTTAGTCCCACTATATATGTATTAAGCTAGTGTTGTATGTAAATTCAGCACTGCTGTTGTTATGCACTGTATATGTGTTAGTCTGTCATGTTGTTATATGAATCTGAAGCACTTGTGTGTGCTGCACTTTATGTATTGTATGTGTATCCTGCTTCTCTTCATTGGGGCTTCTTTTGCTGTTTAGCATTTGTATTAACTAGAAGATAATGAAACATCAAATCAGAAAATGATATTGATATTAAAAAAGTAAACATTTAGCTTCAATAAAAAAATATAAACATGCATGCCTCTAAAATTATGATCTTTTATCAATTAACAATCCTTCATTGTGATCTCCGCGCACATATAAGTCATCATTAGCTTCTTCAATATTTTGTGGAGTTGGCAACCCAACTGAGAATGGACTGGAGTCATCATATTTATCATAGTACTCTTCTTCATCTATAGGATCTTCAATGAACTGTCTTTTACCATGAAGAACAACCGACCATTTATCATTTGCAGGATCATCGATATAAAGTACTTGTTTCGCCTGTGATGCCAATATGAATGGTTCAGCCTTCTCGCCAATCTTTTCAAAGTTCACTAAAGTGAAACCCAATTCATCAACTATAACTCCTTTGGTGTTATCAACCCAATTACATTTGAAGAGCGGAATTCTGAAATCTATGTAGTCAAATTCCCATATCTCTTCAAAGACACCGTAATATGACATTTTAGCTTCAAGTGGACTCTTATCCTTTGCACTTGCAAAAAACATAGTCGATGCTTGAAGGGTGACCCCACTATTTTGGACGACACTCTTATCATCTTGGCGCTTTGTGTAATATGTGAATCCATTAATGTCATACCCTTCATAAGACATAACAGTCAACTTTGGTTTAAAGGCGAGGAATTTGATAGTTTCAGTAATATCATCTGGTGTTTGAGATAGTTGATGTAAGACTTTATCTTCAAACCACTTAATAAAAGTCTTGTTATGCTCTCTAGCAAGCCACATTTTATTGGCTCGAGGATATTGTCTTTTGATGAAATTGGTATGTTCCTCGATATAAACATTCACTTCGTCCATGTTGTGTAAAATATACAAATGACCTTGTTCCAACTGCTCACGGCTGATTACTTTCACACGTGATCCCAAAATTCCTTTGCCAAATAGCTCGTCAATATTCTTGTCATTATCAGGAGTGTCATTACCACTGAGAAAGTCATTGCAGAAATCCATAACCTCTCTCGCCACATAACCTTCAATAATACTCCCTTCAGGCCGATAACGGTTTCAAACATCACCTTTAAAAACACTCATGTATCGTTCAAAGGGATACATCCAATGCAAGAAAACCGGTCCCAAGATTTTCACTTCCCTAGTCAAGTGGACAACAAGATGTACCATGATATCAAAGAACGAAGGATGGAAATACATCTCAAGCTGACATAGGGTAACAACCACTTCTCTTTGCAAATTATCAAGAGTCTCAGGGTCAATAACTTTGCTGCAGAGACTGTTGAAAAAGAAACAAAGTCTGGTGATTGCAAACCTTACATGCTTCGGCAATATAGATCGAATTTCCATGGGCAATATTTGTTGCATTAGAGTGTGACAATCATGAGATTTAAGACCTATCAACTTCAGATCTTTCATTGATACCAATCTACGGATGTTGGATGAGTAACCATGTGGCACCTTAACATTTACCAAGCATTCACAAATAGCTTCTTCTCCTTTCTAGAGAACGTGTAACAAGCGGGAGGTAAGTATGTTCTTTTATTACCCATTTCACGTAATTCTGTTAATTCTGACCTTATTCCCATTTCACGTAGGTCCAGTCTGGATTTTATCCCATCTTTAGTCTTACCTGGTATATTTAACAGAGTACCAATGATGCTATCATAGACATTTTTCTCAACGTGCATTACATCGATACAATGTCTGACTGTCAAAGAACTCCAATAAGGAAGATCCCAAAATATTGACTTCTTCTTGAATGAAGAATTGTCACTCTGTGTAGTACATTGTGATCTCTTACCAAATTCATTGACAAAGCCTTTTACTCTTTCATAAACAACCTCCCCTGGTATAGGTTTAGGTGCACTGCATTCCTCATTCAATCCATTGAATGCTTTGCGCTTCCTACGATAAGGATGGAATTTTGGAAGAAACCTTCGATGACTGAGATATACATTCTTACCGCCATGTTTTAGTCTTGTTGAATCAGTGTTCTCTTCACATATAGGACACGCTTTAGCTCCTTTGACACTATATCCAGACAAATTCCCATATGCTAGAAAGTCATTAATAGTGCAAAACAACATAGCATGCAAACGAAATGTCTCTCTTCGTGAAGCATCATAGGTCATCACACCTTCACCCCAGAGTTTCTTTAAGTCATCAATCAGAGGTTCAAGATAAGCATCGATGTCATTTCTAGGTTGTTTGGGGCCCGATATCAACAACGACAGCATTATGTACTTATTTTTCATACACAGTCAGGGAGGAAGATTGTATATAACAAGCATGACTGGCCAAGTGCTATGTTGGCTGCTCAATGTCCCGTATGGATTCATCCCGTCTGTACAAAGCCCAAGTCTTAGATTCCTGACTTCTTCACCAAATTCAGGGTACAATACATCAATCTTCTTCCACTGTGGGGAATCAGACGCATGTCGTAGGATCCCATCATTATTTTTCTTAACATCTGCATGCCACCTCAAATTTTTCACATCTATCGGATTGGCAAACAAGCGTTGAAACCATGATATTATAGGTAGATACCACATCACCTTGGCAGGAGAACCAGTTTTGGACTCCCCCGAAGTCATCAATTTATACTGTGACACACCACATTTTGGACAATCTTTCAAATCCGCATAGTCCTTTTGAAATAATACACAATCATTAGGGCATGCATGTATCTTCTTGGCATCCATTCCCATTGGGCACAACAATTTCTTTACTTGGTATGTTGAGATTGGCAGCTCGTTTCCTTCAGGAAGCATTTCTTTCAACAAAGACAGCAATGACGTGAAGCTTTTGTCGCTCCATCTATTATTATCTTTCAACTTATACAATCTCAACACAGCGTTAAGCTTCGTAAACTTAGTACAAACTGTGTATAACGGCATCTCAGCATCATGCACAATGTTTCTAAAAATGGGAGGTGGATCAGTGTGCTCTACCCCACAACTATCCAGCATCGCATCAACGATGTCTACTGGAACTGGTTCATTCACATCTACGTCATCGTAGGCAATTTCTTCTTCCACACAAGCACTGCTATCGACATCCACTGGTTTCGGGTTTGAAATCTCTCCATGCCAGTGCCATTCTGTATAGACTTGTATAATCCCGTTGCCCATGACATGAGTTTTGATTTCGTCACCAGTGTTGACTTTCAAGTTGTTACCGCAATGCCTACATGGATAGTAGAATCTATCTCCAGGTTGTTTCCTATGTTCCTCGGCAAATCTAATGAACTGGTCAAGACTAGAAATAAACTCTGGGGTGCAGCGATTGCGAATTGACATCCATGATCTATCCATTCTATGATCAAAGAGAAAACAAGTATATATTAGGACAAGATTAGGGTCTAGGGTTAACAAATACATGTGATGTCATTATTATATATAATAAATGTGTACCACCTATCCATTCTTGAACACCTAATCTCACTAGTAAGTGTATAATGTGTATTGGGTTTTCAAGAAAATTTCGGCAGCATTTTCCCACTGTTCTCCAAGTACATATGTACTTAGAGAACAAACGGGGAAATGCTACCGAAATTTTCTTGAAAACCCAATACACATTATACACTTACATCCTAAGCGAGATTAGGTGTTCAACAACAGTCCCAAACCGGGGACTATCCAAGATTTACTCCTAATGAGTAAATCTTGGACGGGTTTCTAGGCCAACAAATAATGTGTTGTCATTCTTATACCTAAAATCCTAGTTCTTCAAGTTAGGGTGATTATTGATGTCTTTAAAAGCATGATTGGCAATTTAGGGAAAAGTTCATCATTTACATTCCAAGCATGTCACATGTGTGCATTACAGTTCATCATTAAGCAAGATATAAGTAAGTATGACGTCATATTAAAATAGACTATACAATATGAGAAAATAGTAGTGTAATCATGCAAATGGGAACATTCATGGGAACACACACTTCAGTTATAAGCATTCATGTAGCAACTTTCAGTTCCATTCATTAATCTCTTTTTACATCCACACACAGGGGTGTACCCCTAAACAGTAACTAAACATGCGCATAATTAAAAAAACTATTAATATAGACAAGTCTAGATAGATAGACAACTAAATACTACACCAACATGGTCCCGCATGCATCAGTAACTTCTTTTTGATGATGAAGCTGTGTCACAAAGCTCCTCACTATATTTAGACAAATCTGAACTGACAGGGGCCTCAGATTCAAATTCCTCATAGATGATATCCGACGCCGTGCGCTCATACCGCAGAAGATGATCGGGGGTCTCGCAGTTGTTGTTGGTTATCCAAACTTTGATGGAATTATGGCCAACTGGACGGAGAAAAAGCATGTTCCAACGGACCACATGCAACTCTCCAATCCAATCACGCCAACCGGATTTTGATACAAGATTTCCCGCCAAATCATACTCAACCTCGATAACATGTGAATAATTGCCAAAAGTTAGGGTCACTTTACCAGGCATGTAGTGTCTTCCTTTTAGGAAACGCCAATGTTTGGGTATGACCAATTGGTTTAAAGAACGATCATCTAGGATGATGTCCAATTGTTCTTCAATAGGGAACGTTAACATTGACATAGAGGCCCAGTTCATAGTGACTGTTATGGGTGGACAGAGACTGCATAATATTAGTGTAAGTACATATAACGATGTTATATATTTTCAGAAAAACTTGTATAACATCAGTTAACCTTTTATTGCTTGTCATAACTAACTTTATTGTGGTAGACATGATAGCTTGAAAAGAAGTCTACATATGTACTTAGAGAACAAACGAGGAAATGCTACCGAAATTTTCTCGAAAACCCAATACACATTATACACTTACATACTAAGTGAGATTAGGTGTTCAAGAACAGTCCCAAACTGGGGACTATCCAAGATTTACTCCTAATGAGTAAATCTTGGACGGGTTCTAGGTGCTTACTAAAATAGAACCATTATATGGAACTAATCCTACATTATACACATAATTTTCATGAGTAAGATAATGTGCACTTCATGGAATTATTAAGATCTAAATATATATAAGTTGTTTCCATTTAGGGAAAAGTTCATCATTTACATTCCAAGCATGTCACATGTGTGCATTACAGTTCATCATTAAGCAAAAGAAGGGTGATTAAGATTCTCACCAAGAATATAGCTAAACTATTAAACAATGATTATAGCTAAACTATTAAACAATAGACTTGCCACACATAAAACACCCTATACAACTATAAAACAAAAAAGTATTAAGTATATATGCATGATACAATAACTATTTTGCATCACATTACAACAGACTTATCATTGATACCTTACTAACTTATTGCTACATTTACATATCATCACTTGATCAAAAATTACAGCAGTACATTTAACCAAAGTATGCATTCTAAAATCTATGTCATGATTAGTTACATGTAATTTACTTGGATATACAACAGTACCTGATTACTATGTCTTACATACAAAGTATGCATATTATATTAACTAAGGCTTATCATAGAACATGTATTGTATAGACAATAGAGGATTCAGCTCAGTAGAAGCACAAAATCAGTACCTAAACCCTAAAATCACACCTTTTTAGCATTTATTCTAACAGGTTTATGTACATCAATATGTGTATGAGCCCTAATTAAAACTGATTCTCATAGGAAGTAAATAAATTAAGAAAAAAATGCCCAGCAGTAGGGCGGGCACCTTGAGGGAAGAGGAGCAGAGGAAGAAGAAGAAGGCAGGGCAGGCACCTTGAGGGAAGAGGAGCAGTGGCCGGAGCAAGTCCTAGCAGCTGCCGGCGGCGAGGAGAGGAGCGGAGGAGAGGGCGGCGAGGCTAGGAGACCTAGCTGCTACCGGCGACGGCAGAGAGGGCGGCCGGCGGGCGGGCGGGCGGCGACTGCTTCTCGTGGCGACGGCGACGAGCGGCGAGCACGGAGGAAGGAGCGGCGGCGACGGAGCACGGCGGAGGAGCACGAACGGCAGGGAGTGGCGGCAGGGAGCAAGAAATCACCGGAGCTAAGGAAATCGAGAATGAAAAAGGGAAAGGGGAAGAATCGGTCGGGCTGGTGAGCTATTAAGTTGACAATAAGTGTCGGTTATTAAAAATCGACAACTAAACACCCTTTAGTCGTCGGTTATTTAGCTATGAACCGACGCCTTTTGTAAAATTTTGGAGTCAATTTTTTCGCTGGAATTTTGGGTTTGGCGGTTGAGTTTAGGTGTCAGTTGTTTATTAATTAATCGACACTTAATAAAAGCGGTACCCATGTCTGGCCGACCTTCGTAGATTGGATGTCGGTTTATGTTATCAACCGACACTGTAGCATTTAGGTGTCGGTTTTTGTATACAACTGACACTTGAAAAAGTGACTTTATAAGCCATTTCTATAGTAGTGTGTGCTTCGTCTTTCACCTCCACCCTTCATCTACATCATCTTCCATCCAAACCACAACCACCTACAAACTCATCGTGAACGCACCTTCAACCTCCACCTTTCTCAGCCCAAAAATTTTCATCACCACCTGCCTCCTAACAGTCGCCACCATTCTCACGGTTTTACCACCATCACCCCTCCAAACGGTCTCAAGATCGAATGGAGTTTTCCACAGTCTCAAGACCAAATGGAGGTGCCACCCTCTCCAAACCGAATAGGCACCATCTCTCAAGACTAAATGGAGGTGCCACCCTCATCCATCGTCGACCTGATCACCATCACCATCCCGCACACGGAACCCTAATCCTCCACGCCTACAACATCTCACTTTGTCTCACCAACAACAATCTTCATTTGTGACCTGCTCATCGCCACCATCTCGTCCTTGCAGTTTGGTGGGTTTCGACCCCCCCTCACAGTCTCAAGACCGCGAGGAGCGCCCTCACAATCTTCCAAAACCACGAGGAGTGCCCTCATGGTCCCAAGACCGTGAAGACCATCACCTATAGCGTTGCTCCTCCTTCGTCTTCACCAACAGACCCCGACACACCTACAACCCTAATCCACCACACCATCCATTCACAACACTACATCTCGTGATCTCCTTCTCTTCCCTCTCCAATCCCTCACAAGCATTGTGACCCTCCTCTTCCTTCACCTTATCCACCATTTCCCTCCTATCATCTTTGTCCATGGTCGATCTGACCACCTGCCCTAGCTGTCCTGAAACCGCGAGGAGCCCTAGCGGTCCTCAAATCGGGAGGACTCATCCTTCCCACCTTCGTGATCATCTACATCCCTACCACCGTCGATGCACCATCGTCACCCTCTGCCTCCACATTATGACGCTTCCTCCTCGCAATCTCTTCCTTCACCTGCTCCTCGCAACCATCACCTGCAACAAACCGCCCTCTCCGTCTGCTCCTCCACATCCTCGCAGTTTGCAACCTCAACCTACACAATCGGTACTCAGGGCCGTGAGATGATGATGGACTCTCCAAACTACACGAGGACAACTCTCAGTCTCAAGACTGAGAAGGGCCTTACGGTTTCCAAACCAATAGCACCACCGTTGATCCTCAAGACTATGAAGAACGTGCAATTGGCCTGCACGACTGTAAGGTCACGATAGCTTTCCAAAACCGATTACACGGCAACTGAAAGTCCAGGACTGTGAGGGATTCTACATTCCCAAACCATGAGAAGGACATCGATGTCTAAGACCATGAGGGAGTAATCGTTCTCAGGACTGTGAAAGTGTGATTGGTTTTAGGATCGTGAAGACCCTCACGGTCTTGAGACCGTGAGGAGGGTTGATCTTCCTCCCAAGCCACAAGGAGAGCAATTGGTCTCCAGACCAATTAGATCGTTATCGATCCAAGACCAAGAAGGATACTTTTGTTCCCAAACTGTGAAGAGGAGTAATCGATTTCCCAGATCACAAGACAGCTCTGCTATCTCCAAACCATGTGCGAAGACAGCTCTCAGTCTCAGACTGAGATGGGCCTTGCAGTTTCTAAACTGAGAGGGACCTA
This sequence comes from Alisma plantago-aquatica, assembly GCA_963693085.1. Taxonomy (NCBI): domain Eukaryota; kingdom Viridiplantae; phylum Streptophyta; class Magnoliopsida; order Alismatales; family Alismataceae; genus Alisma; species Alisma plantago-aquatica. The sequence continues at coordinate 866,458,961 of OY856414.1, read as the reverse complement.
ACTGGTCCTCAAGACCGTGAATATTTCTAAAGTTTCCAAACCGTAAAGACCCAGCCATCCACCTGTTTCTATAAATAGTAACGTCAGATAGCCACAAAGGGGGGATCTGGGATGCCGCCAGGCTGCCTGAACATAGGCACGACCCCTGGAAAGGGATCTCGATCCATCACTCTTCTCCACGATCCATCTATGTGCATCCACGCTACATACGCATCTAAAGGATGTCCCTCCTATTGTGAATAAGAATGACGAGAAGAGAAGGAAGGTGGAGAGAGAAGGTCTGCCCCGTCTGTCGTGGTTTCCCTCGCTCCTCGTCCAGATTTGCTCCGACGTGGCGTAGAAGACTGTATCTTCATCGAGCTGCGACCATCTTCTGCATCATGCTCATGGTAGAATCTTCCCTATCTTTTGTTCTTTTTGTTCCTCGCATCATGAGCGAGTAGTTCCTTTTGTTGGGGTGTGGGGACTAGCCTCGCTGCCCATGCTTATATGTCCTTTCATTAAACATTGCATGGCATGTATGCAACTTTTCATTTCATTGCTAATCATCGATGTATGTTTGTGGATTGATCACCTGCTTGCATTTATCTTATTCTTTCCTATGTTGCAAGAACTTCAATATGTAGGATTCGAATGTCGATTAACATGGTTGACTCCCTGATGAGAAATCGGATGGGATTCCCTGAGGTCGTGAGTGTGTGATCCATGAGGGGACGAGCCATCTAGCCCACGGTGATGGTTCTGTCTGCCTAAACATCCTAACGGAGGGCCACAACTTTAGTTGGATATCTATATCTTCAGAGTCGTAAGTACATGATCCGGATGGCGATGAGAAATTCGATGCCTAAGGTGATGCTTACTTGAACCTAAACATCCTAATGGAGGGTTTGTAGCAGCTCTATTTGGATGGTTAGATCTTGCCTAGATGTTTGTGATTGGATATGTTTGCATGTGTAGTGGTGGTAAAACCCGGGACCACCCCAGTGATCCCCATCATTAATCTAGATTCAATTTTAAATCCTGCTCTATACTTTCTTGCAATTAGTTTAATTAACCTCAAATCACCCCTTTGTTATTAATATTAGTCTTACTTGAGCTAGACTCGACTAGCAACAATTCTTTAAAATGTTGTCCCTTGGGATTCGATCCTTAACTATACTGCGATAAGACCCGTTTGCTTGTGGGTGGTATTATTGCACAAGGTTTTAGTTAAAAACTCTGGGATTTCAACCCCGAGTGAATTTGTTAGTGTTATAATAGACCACGTCAAATTATGGCGTTGTTGTCGGGGACAACGGAATCAGCTAGTCAAATCTAGTTCTTTCGAGTCTAATTTAGGGTTTTGCTTTTTCTTTTGATACTATTGATCATTCACTTGAATTCGGTTCTACTCCGTCAATCTTACTTCCAAAAAATATTTCCATCCTAGGTACCCCTGAAGACTAGTGAATGCACTGCTCGAACAGTTCTGGCCTTGCTGCTAGCTTTGACCCTGAGATCGAACGAAAATTTCATTGTCAAAGTAGAGAGAACCAAGCAAGGATGGCTCAAGAAGAGGAAATTGCCTGAAGGGTAGCTCAAGCCCTTAATGCACAAAGAGAAAGGCTCATGCAAGAAGCACGAGCTGCAGTTCAACAAAAAATCCAAGCAGCTCAAGTGGCAGCTCAACAAGCTGAGTTATAAAAAGACCTTAGAGAATTCTCAATCCCTAAAGCTGCTGACGTTCATCACCCAATGCAACCTCCTCCTATCAATGCTCCAAATTTTGAGATAAGGGCACATTGGATCACCTTGCTTCAAAATAGCCCATTCTACAGTAAGCAAGCAGAAGATAGTCAGGAGCACCTTCTGAGACTTATTGATCTATATGCTATGACAAAGAAAAATGGAGTATCTGACGATTCCATCTAACTCTGTCTCTTCAAGTATTCTCTTGATGATGGAGCTATAAGTTGGTACAACTCCTTGCAATGTGAACCCATCACCACTTGGGAACAACTTCAAAATGTCTTTCTGGAGAAGTTCTATCCTCCCTCTCTCACCTATGAAATTAGGGGACATATAACTCAATTCACTCAGGTCCCTGGAGAATCCCTTGTTGAAGCATGGGAAAGATACAAAGAGCTTCTACGCAAGTGTCCACACCATGGAATCCCTAAGAATTAGCTCATCGAAATCTTTTATAGGGGTGTAGATGACGACATCAAGAGGTTCTTAGACTCCTCAACTAGAGGAAACTTCATGCGTCAGAGTTATGACAGTGCATGGAAGGTTGTCACCCTTGGAGCTAAAAATCAAGCTAATTGGGGTATATCTATAGGTAAAGGAGTGTTGAAGGTAGTTATGGCTGAAGCTATTCCTGAATACAAGTCTATTGCTGAATCCCTCAAGATCCTATTTGCCCAGAAAGACCATCTCGAATCGTCTCTTGCCGCCTATGAAAGAAGACACTCACTCCCACAACAACAAGAACAGATCAAGTCAGCTTCATTGTTCTGTGAAGCATGTAAAAGCACTGATCATTCTACGCTAGCCTGTAATGTTCTCTACGATGTTGTTCTGAGCAATGTGTATGGCTAAGGAAATAATGGTCAAATGAAAAATCTTAATGTTGTCAACACCATCCCTGGTCAAGGATATTACAATCCAAATAAGAATAGGAACCATCCTGGTTTTCAATATGGAAACCCCTCAGGAGAGGAAAACTCCCAGCAACTTGGTTCAAACAACCAACAACGAGTTCCACCGGGATCTCCAGTACAACCAACAGCAAAACTTTAGAAATCAAGGAAACTTTAGAGGTAACTTCCCGAACAGGAACTACAACAATTATCAGAATAATTCTCAGTTCCAGAATCCCAACCAAGTCCCTTACCAGAACTAACAACAAGGGCAACAAGCTGGTCCCATCTCCCCTGATGACAAGCTGACAGCGATTGAGAAGATGTTACAGTCACAATAGGCTATGATAGCTAACCAGCAAGCCCATTAGAAGGCTATTGAATCTCAACTAGCTCAACTTGCAACTAGCATAAAGCCACCTGTTGGAGCCTTTGCTGGCCAACCAGAGAACAATCCTAAGCACCCAGAGCAACTAAAGTGGGGCAACACATCCCACTATCACACAGACAGTGAGGTGTTACGCGAAAATGTGCGGAAATCACCATAACCACAGATTATCAAAAACACGGGTTGATTAAAACCGATTGTGGAAAGCTGATAAACTGAGAAACTATTACATTTAAGTCCTCATTCTGCAAGCAAACAGGTTATATAAACATATCAAGTCTTGATACGTGTCCACAACTTAGAGGATCAGTTATTCCATCACATGAGTTCATCACCTATTTATATGTACATAAAGGCCCACATTCGGCCAGCAGCAGGATATACAAAACATCAACAACTATACATCGTGAAACAACGTCAAAACACCTCCAAGGACCTGAGAGTACAGGGATGACTCTAAGACTCTACTACAAAACATCCAAAACAGCAGCATATCCGTCTCTTGCCTTCTATTGCTCGTCTTGCTGCTCGGCCGCAACTCTGCGACCACCACCACGTCTAGCTCGAACACCTAAAAAGGGTGTAAACCAGCGGGGTGAGACACAAAGTCCCAGCGAGAAACATAACTCCCCGCCGAAACTACAAAACCTCAGAAAGATAAAGAAAAAGCAGAAGATAACTAATAAAGGTATAACAAGAGCAGTCTATAAAGAAAGGCTATTTATACCATCAAGCTTACTAGAAATGTACGGAAGGCATATACTCAAGTATTTCTTTATGGAACATGATTAACAAGATAAGATTTATAAGGTCTTACCACATAACCTGAGGAACATATAAGTAACTGCGAGATGTAACAAGATTAACTACAAGCAAGGCCTCAACCAATGTTCCGTGTTTTGCCTTAAGCAATAAATACTATTCGGCTGGATTACATATTCTTATGCCCTGAGGAAGTGAGCTGTACCACTCAAATCCAACTGACGCATGTGAAACCCGGAGCCGGTGCCAAACAAGGTCAATGGAAGAGCCAGACTCCACGACCTCCCACCTCTTGGTCAGTGCATGAGAACCAAAGCAGGACTACAGTCTCATGCTTAAGTGGCCTCAGCCACAGGGTCAGCTCCATAGGCTACCCTTCCTCTAGCCCGCCTTGTTACAGGTCACATCACTAGTATATCTGAGCCACGGGCCAGTTCACCGTTCTTTGAGCCATGAACGCATTCATGCTCTATCATACTGAGCCATGGGCCTGTTCACCATGCTCATATACATATCCCGAGTCTACAGTCGTAACTGCACTCAATTCCCTCTCTATTTTAGGCTAGGAGAAACCTCGCATATTCAACAATATGCGCTCTGGGTTACCCCATAGGAGAACCCGTTTCACCATCACCAGCTCCTGACGATGATGGATCTATGGCCAGGGCAACTACATGATATTTTCTACTGTGATTAATTAATATCTTTTATGTGGATTGCAAGATTCAACCAAGTTATATAACATGTAAACTATAACAAAATAAACAGTACGAAACTCAACAGTATGCTTTCATTGTAATCAACATCATCCTGATCCATCACAAGGATCCCACATTACATGTAATCACTGGGCCTCTTGCCAACCATCCAGATCTATCTCAAGGATCATCATATTGCCATGGGATCTCAATCCCTCATTCCATAGTGTTACTGCCTCCCAAGGCTTATGTCATCAACATGGAATAGCAATCCCAAGTACTTTAGTCAAACATATCATACATATTATCTCATTATCAAGAGTAATCATCATAGCAGAGTTACTCAACATATTTACCTCATAGCCCTTTCCCTGGCTATGCATCTTTGTGAGACCTTCATGGTTAGTATACATAATCATCATGAATAGCTTAGAAGTTGATATTATCATCATAGTGGTGACATGGATGTTCTATCAATCATGCCTCAACTTGTGACCATAGACATTGATCATATTATCAAGCAAAGCATCTTACATGCTTACCATTTGCTCGGCATTATACATAATATCAATATGATCACATACATATGTAATGGTCATGTTAAGTTCCATGGATAAGCTATACCATAACGAGTACCATCAAGCATATTAAGGGTCACCAACATAACTAAACGTGATAGCAAGAACAACATCTAACATATCATTTCCATAAGGGACAGGACCCTCACTAAAAGATGCCACTACCCTCACCAAAGGTGGTATCGGGAAGGGCACCCTCATCTATCGACCAACCATACAACGAACCAGCAAACCAGCCATCTATCGGCCAAGCAACCAGCAGGGGTGTCAGGCTACCTTCCCAAGGTATGTCGGGCAACAAGGGACCAAGATAACTCACACACCCATGTGTATTGTGCAACACGTGTCGTGCACATCTGTGTCATGCAACGCTGCGTCAAGCATATCGTCATAACGCCATGACGCCAAGCATAACATAAGATATCGGCCAACATATGAGCCCCAAGTATAACGGCTGACACTCCACGCTGCTAGGTGTAACATGCACTATAAGCAACGTGCAGCTCAGGCTAAGGAGTGTATCGTCCAACTACCTGCTAATGGGCACCCAAGACATATCGGGCAACCACACATGGCAGGTACTAGAGTGTCGTGCAACGCTCATCAGGTGTAGGGCTGTCGGCCGACACACACAGGACTGGTGTGACGCCCGTCACCAGGTCAGGGACCAGGGCTATCATCCATCACAGCCACCACAACATATCGTCCAAGGCTCTAGGTCAAGAGGTATCGGGCAACACAAGGAACAACCCTAAACGAGGTCCACAACTACCACCAAGCTCACCCTTCATGTCCATGGTGAGAGGAGGGTGTTGCTCAAGCTACTAGAACACAAGCTCACCTCTCAACTTAAACGAGAGAGGAGTGTTGCTCATGATACTAGAACTCAAGCTCACTCCTCAAGACCTAGGAGAGAAGGGAGTATTTCTCACCAAGAAACCCTAGAACACATGGTTCGGCCAACAAGAACAACTTAAGCAAGGAACTAACTAGCAACTCATATAGCCGACATGATCATAGCAACATATAGGAACATAAAAGAAGGTAGTGTAGTTAGGGTTAGGAGTTATGTAACCCGCCTTAAGCAAGCTCCAAGCTCCACGCACCACCAAGGAAGAAGGAGAGCAAGGCACTCTAGGGTTCGGCCACCACTAGAGGAAGAAGGAGACTCCAAGAAGGATCGGCCACCAAGCTTGCAAGAGAAGGGAGTGTGTCGTGCACCAAGGAGAGGAAGACTAAGGAACTAAAGGGATCCTTAGAAAGGGAAAGGAAACGCATATATAGAAGGAGATGGAGGAGAAACCAAAGCAAAGAAAAGAAAGGTGTCGCCCACCTAGGGACACTTGTCCATGTGCAAAAACCACCACTCTAGCATGTCTTAAACACGTGTCCAAGGCCATTGTCACATGCAAGCATCAAGCACCAAGTGTCCACTAGTGGTGACACAAACGAGGTCAAAGATGGTCAAAGGTCCATGGGCGACACACCTGGACGATACACCACCACCACCACCATGGGCGACACAGCCCTGGGCGAAACAAGCACCCACTTTCCCGACACAAGGGTCAACCAAGCAAAGACAAGGCACCACAAGGCCCAACAAGCTCAACCAAGCCCAAAGGAACTCAAGCAACGAGCCCAAACCTTCCTCTCTACTCTAGAGGAAGCAAGGAGAGGGAGGAACACCTCACAAGGTGACAAACTTGCTCACAAACCCTAGACTTGGGTTAAATTGCAAGTAGCACCTCCAACTCTCAACAAAGCACAACCAAACCCTAATCGCGACTAAAGGTGATTAGCAAGCAACTAAGCATCAAGGTTAAGCAAAGCAAACAGGGTAAACCCTAAACGGAGTTCAGGGTCCTTACATAAAGGTTGTCACCACCCAGTCTGGAAAAGACTATTCCGGTCCTCCTGTCAAGACGCAGGTGGTTATTACAAACAAGGGTGACTCTTTGATTGTCCAAGACTCTACAACACTTGAGTCTCAACAAAAAGGGCCAGTAACTGCTAATAAGATAGATGAGGAAAGTTCTGAAAAACCTACTATTTCAGAAATAGAAACACAAGCTCGAGATGTTCCAGTGTACAAGCCTCGTCCCCCTTTCCCTGCTCGTTGAAAGCAGACCAAGCTTGATACTTGTTTCAATGAGTTTAAGGAAGCTATGAAGAAGCTTCATGTTGATATACCCTTTTTTGATGCACTGGCTAAAATATCGGCATGGACAAAGTACTTAAAGTCTCTCCTCACAAGGAAGTATATAAATGAAGAATATGAGACAGTGAAGTTAGCAACAACCACATCTGATATCATCAAGAGCAAGATGCCAAAGAAGCAGAAAAACCCAGGATATTTTGGGATTTCATGCCATATCGATGACTCTTCATGTAAGAAGGGATTGGCCAATCTTGGTGCTAGTATCTCCATCATGCCACTTAGCCTTTGTAAAAGGCTAGGGTTTGCTGAACTGCTCCTGACTGGCATGACCATACAGCTTGCAGATAACACTGTGACTCTCCCCTTGGGAATTATTGAAGATGTCCCTATCAAGGTAGGCAAAGACTCCTATGTTTTGTGTGACTTTGTCATCATGGACATAAAATAATATGCTAGATACCCTCTCATATTTGGTTGTTCATTCCTTTCCACTTCAAGAGCTCTGATTGATGTTGAATCAGGAACCTTGCTCCTTCGACTAGGTAAAGGAACTCTCAAGTTCAAAGTTTTTGAAAGTATGCGAAGACCAAGCATGCAAGAAGAAGTCTACTTAATTGATTGCATAGAGTAGATGTCACTCCTCACGCAAGAGGATTATTAAGAAGAAGATCCTTTAGGAGTGGCTTTAACTAATCCAAATGCAAATAGTTCAGTTGACAAACAAGTGAAAAATTGTGTTCTCTACCTCGACACTGCTGGAGAAGATCCTGAAGACAAATTTGAGGAACTCAAGGTTGTGAGCGCTACTGAAGAACCGTACAAGAAGCCAGAAGCCCCTGAAATGAAACCCCTACCTGAGGGATTGAAGTACGTGTTTTTAGATGACCTTAAGGTCTGCCCAGTCATCATAAATTCAGATCTAACGACAGAACAAGAAGATAAACTCCTGATAGAATTAAAGGAAAGAACAAAAGCCATCAGCTACAAGATTAGTGATCTCACCGGGGTCATTCAAATGATGTGCATGCACAAAATCCCCATGGAGGAGGACCATAAGTCGATTGTCAAACATCAAAGGAAGCTTAATCCAAACATGAAAGAAGTAGTCCACCGTGAAGTTATTAAATTTCTTACTACAGGGATCATCTATCCTATATCTGACTCTCCATGGGTAAGTCTGGTGCATGTTGTCCCAAAGAAAGGTGTCACTACTGTTATACGGAATGAAGATAATGAACTCATCCCTACACAAACAGTCACCGGGTGGAGGATGTGTATTGATTACAGGAAGTTGAACAAGGCAACACGTAAGGATCATATTTCGATGCCTTTTCTTGACCAAGTCTAAGAGCGGCTGGCTCACCAAGAATATTTCTTCTATCTCGATGGTTACTCTGGATTCTATCAAATAACTATACATCCAGATGACTAAGAGAAAACAACTTTTACTTGCCCGTTTGGAACGTATGCCTTTAGAAGGATGCCATTTGGGCTTTGTAATGTGCCTGCAACCTTCCAACGCTGCATGACAACTATATTTGCTGGTCTAACTGAAACTATTATGAAAGTTTTTATAGATGATTTCTCCGTATATTGGGATTCGTATGACTCGTGCCTGAAGCATCTCTCCCTTATCCTCAAATGGTGTGAAGAAGCACAACTTGTTTTAAGCTGGGAGAAGTGCCACTTTATGGTAAAGGAAGGCATTGTTCTTGGCCATAGAGTCAAGAATCAAGGAATCGAAGTAGACATATTGAAAATAGAAGTAATTTCAAAACTCGCTATCCCAACAAATGTAAGAGAAGTTCACTCATCCCTAGATCTATCAACACCACTTCCATTACCACCCTTCACCCCCTCCTTTGATCTCGAACACATTTCCTTCAGATTTCATCAATAACCACCATCATCACCTGGGTGTGCTTCATCTTTCACCTCCACCCTTCATCTACATCATCTTCCATACAAACCACAACCACCTACAAACTCATCGTGAACGCACCTTCAACCTCCACATTTCTCGTCCCTAAAAATTTCATCACAACCTTCCTCTTAACGGTCTCCACCATCCTCATGGTTTTGCCACCATCAACCCTCCAAACCGTCTCAAGACCGAATGGAGCTTTCCACGATGTCAAGACTGAATGGAGGTGCCACCCTCTCCAAACCGAATGGGCACCATGTCTTAAGACCGAATGGAGGTGCCACCCTCATCCATCGTTAACCTGATCACCATCACCTTCCCGCACATGCAACCCTAATCATCCATGCCTGCAACATCTCACTCTATCTCACCAACAACAATTTTCATTCATGACTTGCTCATCGCCACCATCTCATCCTTGCGATTTGGTGGGTTTTGACCCCCCCTCACGATCTCAAGACTGTGAGGAGTGTCGTCACGATCTTTCAAGACCGCGAGGAGTGCCCTCAAAGTCCTGAGACTATGAAGACCATCACATGCAGTGTCGCTCCTCCTTCGTCTTCACCAACAGACCCTGACACACCTGCAACCCTAATCCACCACACCCTCTATTCACGACGCTGCATCCTGACGATCTCCTTCTCTTCCTTCTCTGATCCCTCACAAGCATCACGACCCTCCTCTTCCTTCACCTTCTCCACCATTGCCCTCCTATCATCTTCTTCCATGGTCGATCTGACCACCTACCCTAGCGGTCATCAATCCGTGAGGAGCCCTAGCGGTCCTCAAACAACGAGGACTCATCCTTCCCACCTTTGTGATCATCTACATCCCTACCGCCGTCGACGCACCTGCGTCGCCCTCCGCCTCCGTGTCCTGACGTCGCCTCCTCGCGATCTCTTCCTTCACTTGCTCTTCACAACCATCACCTGCAACAAACCGCCTTCTTCGTCTGCTCCTCCACATCCTCGTGGTCTGCAACCTCGACCTGCACGATCATTACTCAGGACCGTGAGATGATGATGGACTCTCCAAACCGCATGAGGATAGCTCTCGGTCTCAAGACCGAGAAGGGCCTTACAATTTCCAAACCAAGAGCACCATCGCCGGTCCTCAAGACCGTGAAGAACGTGCGATCGGTCTGCATAACTGCAAGGTCACAATAGGTTTCCAAAATCGATTGGACAATGACCTAAAGTCTAGGACCATGAGGGATTCTACCGTTCCCAAACCGTGAGAAGGGCATCGATGTCCAAGACTCTGAGGGAGTAATCATTCTCAGGATCGAGAAATAGTGATTGGTTTTAGGATCGTGAAGACCCTCACGGTCTCAAGATCGTGAGGAGGGTTGACCGTCCTTCCAAACCACGAGGAGCATGATCGGTCTCAAGACCGATTAGATTGTTATCGATCCAAGACCGAAAAGAATACTTCTCTTTCCAACCTGTGAAAAGGAGTAATCAATTTCCCAAACCACAAGACGGATCTGCTATCTCCAAACTGTGTGCGAAGACAGCTCTCAGTCTCAAGACCGAGATGGACCTTGCGGTTTCCATACCAAGAGGGACCTGACTGGTCCTCAAGACCGTGAAGATTTCTAAAGTTTCCAAACCGTGAAGACCCAGCCATCCACCCGTTTCTATAAATAGTAATGTCTGATAGCCACAAAGGGGGGTCTGGGATGCCGCCAGGCTGCCTAAACACATGCCCGACCCCTGGAAAGGGATCCTGATCCAACACTCTTCTCCACGATCCATCTACATGCATCCATGCTACATACGCATCTAAAGGTTGCCCCTCCTGCTGTGAGCAAGAATGATGAGAAGAGAAGGAAGGTGGAGAGAGAAGGTCTACCCCATCTATCACGGTGTCCCTCGCTCCTCGTCCAAATCTATTCTGACGTGGCATAGAAGACTGTATCTTCACCGAGCTGCGACCATCTTCTACCTCATGCTCATGGCGGAATCTTCCCTCTCTCTTATTCTTTTTGTTCCCCGCTACCCATGCTTATATGTCATTTCATTAAACATTCCATGACATGTATGTAACTTTTCATTTTTTTATTAATCATCGATGTGTGTTTGTGGATTGATCACCTACTTGCATTTATCTTGTTCTTTCCTATGTTGTGAGAACTTCAATATGTAGGATTTGAATGTTGATTAACGCGGTTGACTCCCTTATGAGAAATTAGATGGGATTCCCCAAGGTCATGAGTGTGTGGTCCGTGAGGGGACGAGCCATCTAGCCCACGGTGACGCTTCTATGTGCCTAAACATCCTAATGGAGGGCCACAACTTCAGTTGGATATCTGTATCTTCAGAGCCGTAAGTACATGATCCGAATGGTGAAGCGAAATCTGATGCCGAAGGTGATGCTTACGCAAACCTAAACATCCTAAAGGAGGGTTTGTAGCAGCTCTATTTAGATGGTTAGATCTTTCTTGGATGTTTGTGATTGGATATGTTTGCATGTGTAGTGGTGGTGAAACCCGGGACCACCCCAGTGATCCCCATCATTAATCTAGATTCAACTTTAAATCAGGCTCTATACTTTCTTGCAATTAGTTTAATTAATCTCAAATCACTCCTTTTTTCTAAATATTAGTCTTACTTGAGCTAGACTCGACTAACAACGATTCTTAAAAATGTTGTCCCTTGGGATTCGATATTTAACTATACTGCGATAAGACCCGTCCGCTTGCGGGTGGTATTATTGCACAAGGTTTGGTTAAAAACTCTGGGATTTGAACCCCAAGTGAATTTTTTAGTGCGATAATACACCACGTCAGTCATGATATATGATATCAAACCAAGCACACAGATACATGTTAGATAACAGTGTATTAGATAGACCCACCATGAGAGTGACAAATGGAACCATGACATGGTAGTTAGAATCATCTCTCAAAGTGATGGTGGTGATTGTGATTCTTAGACCTGAGATCACTGCACTCGTCGAATGTGATTGGGTACACTTTGACATCATCAAACATAGTCGTGTAACATGGGTTGTTATAAAGGTGATGATTGGGTGGCTTTGACACATGAGATAGACTGAATGATAGAAATTGGATTTTTCCCTCCTAAGGAAGTATGATGTCCATGCAACTTGATAAGAGAGACTGAGAATAGAATGTGCATGCACATGTGAATCAATATATGATATTGAGTTCACATATATCTCATACAGTCTGTTCTAGTTCAAGAAACATGAATGAACATTGAAAGGATGACAACTCTATGCCTTGAGTTCATTCAGGATATCAGAGACAAAGGAATTATACATTCATTGGAACATCAATCACAAACTGTAGGTTGAAGGTTGTTCTGCAACTTTCCATTCAATTGGGTAGCACTGATATGTGACTAAGCACCTATCTTTGCTTGTGATGTCATAAGATAGTTATGGACATTCACTGCCAACATGACATGGGATCTATAGGGTCACACACATAGGATTCACCTAGAATAAGAGTTTATCCATGAATTATGTTTGGATTGATTACTAAAGTGTGTAGGTACTCAATCAAACATTCAATCAATAGACTTGACTCAGAATCATTAAGTTCAAGTGTTGAACCAACTGATTAGATTGTCAGATTGATTGAGAACTGAATTGACTGAGTTTTGCATAATTTAGACCACCAACCGAGCGGTTCACTGGGTTAACCAATCAGCTCATGGTTAGTGAGATGACCGGTTCACTTAGACCAAACGAGCATGTGTTGGGTTTCCCAGTTCGTGAGAAAAGTTTTCCATTTCACTTATTCAATTTGATTGGGACAAGAATTAATCTTTGTGTTAATTAGAAATGAGTTAGAAAAGTCAATTACAAGCAGTTCTGACTTGTGAACCAACTGATTCACTATACCAACCGACTGGTTCATTAGTAAACTGATCGGTTCTCCTGCCACAGTGCAAATAGTTCATGGATAATCCAGACCCTTCTACTCCCGCACAGACTAGGAGCCCTGACCCTACCCTCTACTATAAATAGAGGGGTACAGGGGGCGTCTCTAGACACACAACTTAGAACATCTGTTGCTCTATAAAGTTGTTGTCCTCTCTGGTTTTGGTAACCAAGAGAGCCCAAGTAAGTTCTACCCGTCCAGGGAGGAACAATGAGGGAAAGACCACTATAGAAAAGAAAATAGTTGTGGGAGAGTGTGTTGTTGACTAGTACGTCAACAGAAGGGGATAACTCCTTCTAGTCCATTCTTCAAGACGACTCGAGTTCCTGGTAGTCCGTGTGGACTATCTACAGAGGCTGGAGACTTCTTCCGCTCAGGAGGATGACAGTCAACCGCAGTCTAGGTCAAGACCTGGAGCTGCACAGACGTTGTCAAAGATAGGTGGTTGGAGACCGCACTTGCTGTGAGATATAGTCACTGAGCAAGCCTCAGGACCCGATATAACTTGCTAAAACTATCCTTCCCATTACATACATGTTGATGCGATCTCTTGGTTATAGATTTATGGTTAAGTAAAATTTTTGTTTCCGCTGCCTACTCCGACCACGTAAAACCCAACACTAATATAATATATAATTTAAAAAATTAAATACAAAAGTGTGCTATAAACACAAAGGGACAATACATAATTTTAAAAAGATAATGGAGAAAATTACATCGAACATCCTCTATGGGGCATTTGTTGACTCAAGGTCAATTAGGTCAATGTTGACTCACGTCTAAATTGACTAAACCTGTGTTTTGATGATGACTAACCATTCCACATATTGGTGTCTAATATATCTACTTGAGTGATTTTAGATTAGGTATAGACACACTCCAAATGCCCTAACTTGCGCATATCAATTTCGAGAAAAGACAAGTCAAAATCCATACAAGTGCATGTTTTTGTAATATGATGTAAATCCATTAGAATCATGTTGTAAATCACTTGTAATGATTGTATGCCTTGTAATTAAGCATAGAAAAATATCAGGAGCACTTAGATCGAATATTAGAGCACTTTAGATGCAACTTTGAAAATTGATTACAGACACTTTGTCGGTCGAGTTTCCCAGCCTGAAAACTCGATCGATCATCCTTGATCAATTTTCTGGAGATTGCATTGGTCGAGTTATGTTTACACAGAACTCGACCGATGGAGTAATTGACCAAATTGATTTTCATTGGTCGGTCAAGTTTCCTCAGGACAAACTCGACCGATGGTCTGAATATCAGCTTTGTCTTTTGCTCTATCGGTCGAGTTACACTCATAGAAACTCGATCAATTGCACTGTACGGAAAAGTGCAAAAAAGTGCTTCTAGCCGTTGTGGAGTTGCAACAAGTGAAAATATATCCGTTGCAAGCCACAAAACAACTAGTTTTCATTCTCAAGTGTTCCCAAAGGCTAAGAGGAATCCCCAACTATAAATAGGACCTCTTGGGCTTCATTCCAAGGTTGAGCATTGATCCAACCCTATTCTAGGGTTGTATCTCGTGTCATTTTGTGCTTTTATTACATTCAAATGCATTAGAATTACATGTTATTCTCCCCAATATGATTGTCATCGCAAATACGCTTATGGATGTTCTTTGCACTATTTTTCAGGTACTTGGACCATGCCTAGATGGACGAGGGAGAGAGAGGGACCCAAAGAAGGCCCCAAAGTCTCCCTCAACCTACCTCCAGTGGCCAAGACTCATCCCCGAGCAAAGACATCCGAAATTGACAAAGTTAGAAGAGGAATCAAGAAGTCGAACCTCACCACGGCCGTGGCCACAAAGCCACGGTCGTGGCTTTTTTGTGCTAATCCAACAAATTGCAACAGGAAAATCCTCAGATCGCCCATGACCGTGGCCAGTAAAGACGACACGACTGTGGCCATCAGCACAGTCGTGGTCATGAGAAGGGAACACGGCCGTGGCACCCTGCCATGGTCGTGGGAATTAAATTGTGAAAAGTCAGATTCCAACAGGGAAGTTGCCCAGAAAGCCACGACTGTGGACAAGTTGCCACGACCGTGGCCGATGCTGATCAAGACGCCTGTGGCCCCTCCCCGCGGTCGGCCCGACTCCTCCAAAACGGTCGTGGTGCATGCTACCCACCACGACTGTGGCACTCCGCCACGGCCGTGGCCACCACCCTACTTTGCTTTTTCACCACTGCCTTCACCCCACGACCATGTTCACCACCCCACGGTCGTCCCCCACTACCCTCACCACGGCCGTGGCACACCCACCACGACCGTGGTGATCACCTACCCTACATAACTTTCCACTGTTATTCCTATTCTACCCCCACTTAACCCTAGCTCCTATATAAGCACTAGTTGCTTCTAGGGCTCGAGGTTAAGTCCTCCTAGCCGACCCTAGCTACTGCCCTTGCATCCTTTGCTCCAATCCACCCATTTCCTTGCAATCTACCCCATTTCCATCCATTTTCCACTCATTTCCACCATAGAAACCTAGTTTCTCTAGGTTTCTATCCATCCATTCCACCATTTTCATGCACCCCTGCACCTTTGGAGGAGGGAGGTCGTCCACAGCTGCTTGGAGATGAAGAAGGAGGCCACTACATCGAGCTTCATGGTTTTTTCCCTT
Organism: Alisma plantago-aquatica; assembly: GCA_963693085.1. NCBI lineage: Eukaryota > Viridiplantae > Streptophyta > Magnoliopsida > Alismatales > Alismataceae > Alisma > Alisma plantago-aquatica. The sequence continues at coordinate 866,443,278 of OY856414.1, read as the reverse complement.
CTTCTACCCCTTTCTTTTCCTGTTTTCATGATCATGTATAGCTAAGCCCCCTTGTGGCGGACTGTTTGGGATTAAAATGTTACTTTGATACCATGTTGGGGGATAAATTCTTGTAATGAACTCAATTCATATTTATGATGATTACTTCTTGCTTCCATCTTTTTTCCTATCTTATTGCATGTGGTTTGTGCTTCTTGCATGAATTGCTTGTTTTGAGGTTTTTGATGACACTTCATTTCTAGAGGAATTGGAGTGTATGTGGCAATCTTAGGAATGGCTCCTAGGTCTGATTAGTGGATCCCTAGCTAGCCCCCTTTGTTCCTACATATACATCCCTCCCCCTACAAATGAGTGTGATATTTAAGTGGCTAGTGCAAGTGAGAGTGATGCAATTGCATAGGGCCTTCTAAAGGCTAGAGTGGCTAGTGGCATGAGGTTAAACCCCTTCATCTCCACTCCCATCTCTACCCTCAACCCTCAATTGTCCACTATCACTTACCCTAGAAACCTAGATTTGGCCAATCTCACTAGAACTACACCTAACCCTAGTCTTCTACTAGTAGTATAGGGTATGTTCTAATGGCATTGCCCTTGTTCTTTGGTCTGGTAATCTAGATATGAATTGAGCACCATGCATGTTTAATGAACTCCCCCAACTAAAATCAAAGTGACATTTCCCTAACGGCCCACCCGCCTTAATCACCTTGCTTAAACCCTAATTGCTTGTTTCGCTTGTTAATGCTAGTGTAGTTCAAATTGCTTTAGTTACCTTAGCTAATTGCCTAGTTCTGCTAGCTAGTGTTAATTTAGGTCTTTGATCTTGAGTAGTAGTTAATTCAACTCCTTAGTTGTTAATTGCTTGCTTAGTTTAGTCCCTCTTGCCCTTGCCTTAGTTTAGCTAGTTTGTCACCTAGATTGCTAGTTTAGTCTTTTGATAACTTAGTTTCATTTTGCTTTTCATACTCGCTCTCTTAGTTTAATCAACCAACAATCAACCTTAAAACCCTAAAAACTTTACTCTCCACACTAGGAACGTAGCTCACGCCATATAACTCTAGTGCCCCCTCTATCTCCGAGGTTCGACCCCGTACTTGCCGCCTCACCTATACTACGACACGACCCCGTACGCTTGCGGGCGTAGTGTCTTAGTAGATGTAGGTAGTTAGTGTGGGACCATACAAATATCGAAAGCTAAGATCCCATCTCATCCCGTGCCTCTCGACCTCATGGATTGCACTCGTTGCAAGCCTCTAGCGGGAGTGCACCAAGCTTTCTGGCGCCGTTGCCAGGGATAGAGGCGCTCGACCTAGTTAGATAGCGTAGCTTAGCCTTTCCTTTTGCCCTCGCCATTGCTATTGTTTATTTTTAGTGTTACTCTTGCATATTGGTTCACTAACTTGGCTCTTTGTTGTTTGTTTGTGATTTGCTCAGGTGACAGCTGTGCATGCGCAGCACGCGTTCGACTTGCACCGACTTGGTGGTTTACGACCCCGAGATTGGGAGAAGAAGACGACAAGCGTGCTGCAATCTACACCGAGGGGCCGAGATGGCCGATAACAACCCGCCACTGGAAGTTCCACCTCCGCCACACCGCCCGCTTCATGAGTATTTCATGCTGGGGAACTACAATTCCCCCATCGCCACGCTAGTTGATCAAATGCCCGGGCAGCAGTTTTCCATCCCACCGACACTCTTGGGGCTTCTTCCCACGTACTACGGAATGGAGAACGAAAATCCTTATCACCATATAGACGCATTCTTGGAGACGTTCTCCACATTCTGTACGCCTGCCGCTATAGACAACTCGATTAGGAGGACGCTCTTTCCCTTCTCTCTCAAGGAGAAGGCCAAAGAGTGGTACATTTCGAGGCCAGAGCTCGTCAAATGGAATGAAGTGAAGAATGAGTTTCTGAAGAAATTCTTTCCGATAGCCAAGTTATCCTACATGAGAAGCTGCATCACGTCCTTCGCCCAAAAAGAGAACGAACCCTTCCATGAGGCATGGGAGCGGTTCCAGAAGTTGCTTCGTGAGTGCCCTCACCACGAGGTCCCTCTTTGGCAGCTAGTTCAGGCCTTTTACACTGGGCTTGAGGAGCAGAGTCAAAACAATGTAGATTCTTCTTGCGGGGGCACGTTCATGGCAAAGCCACCCGAAGACTCATGGCCGCTGTTTGAGCATCTAGCCGAGTACTCTCGCCACCGAGCTTCCACAAAAGGGGGCATTGCAGCCGGGACTACACTTCCCCACCCGGCTCCGTGGCTCCCGCACGCAACACCGCCAACCCTGATATGATAAAAATGATGGCAGATATGATGCAAATGATGAAGAATCAAGTGGGTGGCTCTTCTAGCCAACCCACAATGGCTGGGGAAACTGTAGACGAGGAAGTTAACGCCTTGCATTCCTTTGGTGGCCGCAACAACCAGGGCCCGATGTCCCAATCCTACACTCCCGAGTGGAGGAACCACCCAAATTTCTCGTGGAAATAATCAAATGAGGATGGACAAGGACAGGGGCAGCAGAAGCCACGATACAGCTCCAAATTTGAGGATGAGGTTCTTGGAAGACTAAGAAGCTTAGATGAGGTCAAAAAGGATGTTAATGCACATGGCCAATCTATAAGCCGTCTTGAGCAGAGGCTGGATCAGATCTCCCTCTCTTTGGCTAGGAGAGAAGAAGGAAGACTCCCCTCTCAACCTATGCTGAATCCAAACAACAATGGGACTTTTCTAGGGAGCACTTCAAGTGCTTATGTTCCACCATCTTGCCAAGCCCCACCGAACCCTTATGCTCCTCCGCCTCCTCAAGCGCTGCTCAATTATCAATATGCTCCACCTCCACCTCACACTTACCAACAACCACCTCCACAATATCACCCCCCACCACGACAACAACCGCAACCCCAATTCATCCTCCAAAATTCCAATTCCCCTCACCAAAGGCCTCCACCACCCCAACAGCCACAACGACCTCCACAAGCTCCCCCTTCTACCACCCATGAGCATGTGAAGGCTGTGACTACATTGAGGAGTGGTAGGACTTTGGAGAGACCCCATGGTACAGTTGTTGGCAGAGATGACACTGAGGCAAAGCAGGTTGATACTGAGATGCGGATGGATGATACTGTGATGAGAGGCAGTGTTGATACCGTGACACCAAGCAGTGATAATGTGACACCGAGTCGTGATACTATGATTCCAGTGATACCGGTAGATGATACTGTTGATTTGGACTGCTTGGGGGCCCAACTCCCGCCATATCCTGATGCACTTGAGGAACCTTTTGCTGCAAAGAAAAAAAAGAAGCATGCGGATGATATTTTGGAAATCTTCAAGCAAGTGAAAATCAATATACCTCTTCTAGATGCAGTCAAGCAAATTCCGTCCTATGCAAAGTTCCTTAAAGAATTGTGCACCTTCAAAAGAAAGACAACAGGGAGGACGCCTAAGAAGATCAAGCTCACTGAGCAAGTGAGCTCCATTCTCCAAGACACCATCCCCCGGAAAAGAAAAGACCCCGGTGCTCCAATCATCTCGTGCTACATCGGGGCACATTGCATAGACCAGGCTCTTCTTGACTTGGGGTCTAGCGTAAACTTGATGTCGTATGATCTGTTTGCTGAGCTCCAAATGGGGGAGTTGAGGCCGGCCCATTGCACTCTATAGTTGGTCGACCAATCTGTGAAGATGCCTAGAGGGCGTGTGGATGATGTGCTGGTCCATCTTGATGAGGATACTTCTGCCTTCTTCCCAGCCGATTTTATCATTCTTGATGTGGAAAAAGAAGCTAGAAAGGTGCCAATCATCTTGGGGAGACCTTTCTTGGCCACAGCCGATACCGTGATCCATGTGAGGACGGGGACCATGTATGTTACCTTCATGCACATGAAGATCAGGTTGAACATCTTCAAGTCTTCTATGACAGCCGAAGTGATAGGGGCCACCGAGGAAGATTGTTATTTGGTGGAATGCCTAGACGAGATTGTTGAAGAGTGCCTACCTGCGTGGATTGAGACTGCCACCCAAGGTAGAGGTCTTGAACCAATTTTTGAGTTCCCTAACGACGATGATGAAGAGGATGAAGAGTGTGAGCTAGCCTTAGTGGCTGCAAGTCAGGACCTCCCTTCTATTTCTGCACCTTTGAAGAACTCCCTTGAAGCACCTCCCGTTCTTGAGTTGAAGAAACTTCCTGAAGGATTGAAGTACGCTTTCCTTGGCTCAAATGACACCCTTCTGGTGATCATTTCATCTATTCTCTCTCCTGAGCAAGAAGATGCCTTGATGGAAGTCTTAAGGAAGAACATCCAAGCCATTGGATGGTCTATTGCTGACTTGAGAGGGATTGACCCCTCTATTTGTGTGCATCGAATATACTTGGAAGAAGATGCGAGGCCGACCCGTCAAATGCAAAGAAGGCTAAATCCAAAGTTGAAGGACGTTGTAACTCAAGAGGTTGTTAAGTTGCTTGATGCAGGGATCATCTACCCCATTTCTGACAGTACGTGGGTGAGTCCCATCCAAGTTGTGCCCAAGAAGGGCGGGATTACTGTTGCAGAAAATGCCGATGGTGAGCTTATGCCGATGAGAGAACAATCCAAGTGGAGAATGTGCGTAGATTACCGGAAACTCAACGAAAAGACAAAGAAGGATCACTACCCACTCCCATTTCTTGATCAGATTTTAGAGAGATTGGCTGGACAGAGCTTCTACTGTTTTCTTGATGGGTACTCAGGATATTTTCATATTGATGTGCATCCGGCGGACCAGGAAAAGACGACATTCACTTGTCCAAGTGGTACATTTGCCTATCGGAGAATGCCATTTGGATTGTGCAATGCCCCATCCACTTTCCAGAGATGTGTAACCTCAATCTTTGCTGACATGCTTGATTCGTCACTTGAAGTCTTCATGGATGATTTTTCAGTTTTCAGGAAAACTTTTGATGAATGTCTGCTACACTTGGCTGTCGTCCTCGAGAGATGCGTGAAAGTTCAGCTGGTTCTTTCTTGGGAGAAAATCCACTTCATGGTGCCCGAAGGCATCGTCCTAGGCCACCGAGTCTCTAAAGACGGGATTGAAGTTGACAAGGCCAAAGTGGGCCTTATCTCTACACTCGACATTCCTTCGACCGTAAGACATGTTCGATCTTTCTTGGGACATGCAGGCTTCTACCGTCACTTTATCAAGGACTTTAGCAAAATCTGAAGACCACTCTGTCGATTACTTGAGAAAGATGTCGAATTTCAGTTTGATGACAAATGTGTTGAAGCCTTCAATCATTTAAAAGAAAGGCTTATTTCTTATCCTATTATGCAGCCCCCGGATTTCTCTCGGCCATTTGAGATCATGACGGATGCATCCGATATGGAGGTAGGGGTTTTGCTGGGTCAACGCATTGGCCGAATTCCTCATGCTATCTATTATGCAAGCAAAACATTAGACGATGCTCAAAGAAACTATACGACTATCGAGAAGAAGTTGCTTGCGGTGATCTTCGCTCTTGACAAGTTCCGGCCGTATCTCTTGCAAAACAAAGTGACAATCTACATGGACCATGCTGCGTTGAAGTATCTCATGTCCAAGAAAGACTCAAAACCAAGGTTGATCCGATGGATTTTGTTGCTCCAAGAATTTGACATAGAAATTGTGGATAAGAAAGGAGTAGAAAATGGTGTTGCAGATCATCTCTCCCGCCTTGATGGACCTTTTGATATGACAAGTCCAATCAAAGAGACAATGCCACATGAACAACTCCTCTTAGTCTCATCTGTCCAAAAGCCATGGTACAAGCACATAGCAAATTTCCTAGCTAGTGGGAGGATACCGAGCATGTGGACAAGAGAGGAAAGCAAGAGATTGTTTGCTATGGTAAAGAACTACATTTGGGATGACCCTCACCTCTTTAAGTATTGCCCGGACCAACTCATTAGGAGGTGCATTCCGGAGATGGAGCAGCAAGAAGTCTTATCTATGTGCCATTCCGGAATATGTGGAGGCCATTTTGGAGGAAAACGTACGACCGCCAAAGTTCTTCAATGTGGATTCTACTGGCCGACGCTGTTCAAAGATGCTCATGACTTTTGCAAGAGTTGCTTCAAGTGCCAAAAAGTGGGCACTATCTCAAAAAGGGACATGATGCCTTTGTCACCTATTCTGGTGGTAGAAGTGTTTGATGTTTGGGGGATTGACTTTATGGGTCCTTTCCCCCCTTCTTTCGGGTATGTCTACATCTTGTTCGCCGTAGACTATGTGTCAAAATGGATTGAAGCTGTGGCAACAAGAACAAATGATCATAAGGTGGTGTGTGATTTCGTGAAATCCAACATCTTTATCCGTTTTGGTGTTCCAAGGGCTATGATTAGTGATGGCGGGAGTCATTTCATCAACTGCACCTTCGAAGGGCTGCTGAAGAGACATGGGGTGAATCATTGTGTAGCTACTCCTTACCACCCTCAAACGAGTGGTCAAGTTGAGTTGGCAAATCGGGAGATAAAGCTCATTTTGGAGAAGACGGTGCGACCGGACCGCAAGGATTGGTCACTTCGCCTCAATGAAGCTTTATGGGCATATAGGACTGCTTACAAAGCCCCGATTGGCACTACACCGTTCAAGCTTGTCTATGGTAAGAGCTGCCATTTGCCAGTTGAGATGCAACACAAGGCATTGTGGGCCTTGAAGAAGATGGACTTTGATGAAGAGAGCGCCGGAATGAAAAGAAAGTTTCAATTGCATGAGCTAGAAGAAATGCGGCATGAAGCATATGAAATGTCAAAGAGTTACAAGGAAAGAACCAAGTTTCTACATGACAAGATCATAAGAAAGAAAGAGTTTGAGCCCGGCAAATGGGTATGGCTCTACGATTCTAGAATGAAGTTCTTCCCCGGGAAACTCCGATCGAGATGGGAAGGACCTTACCTAGTCAAGAAGGTGTACCCATCCGGGGCAGTGATCATTTGTGCAAAAGAAGGAGCTAAGGAATTTGCCGTCAATGGGCAAAGGTTGAAACCAATCGTTGAGGTCGGCCCGGACAAGGCCAACCAAGATTTTGATATTGTCATGATGGTAGAAGAAGAATTTGATGAAGATGAATGCTTAGATGAGGATGAGAAAGGGATTTACTACAAGGATCTCTTAAAAGTCCCAAAGAAGTGAAAAGTCCAACAATCAATAAGCCTGGCTGAAGGCGTTAAATTTAGCGCTAGTGGGAGGCAACCCACATGGTTTGAGACTCTCAACCCTTCTTTTGATACTTTAGTTTTGTTTTACACAAATACACACACGCACACTTGTGCTTCATAGTTTTTGTTTGAGTTTTGATGATGGAAGGTGATAGACATCAGAGAGAGAGGATCTAGAAGTTAATCATGGTCAATCAGTTATATTTGTGGCAATAGAATAAGAGAAACCAAAAGATCATGTTTTGAAGTTTGAAAATTGAAGTGACAAATCCACCACGGCTGTGGAGCTGGACCACGACCGTGGCACAGGCGGCCAAACACGACCGTGTCTCTATGCCACGACCGTGGGAATTAAAGCACCAAATTGGCCAAAGTTACAGGTTGTTTTGAAGATCGGCCACGACCGTGGTGAGCTGCCACAACCGTGGCGAAGGAGAATGCCAACGACCGTGGTCCTTACCATGGCCGTGTTAAAGAAGGCTGGCCACAACCGTGGGCAACGGCCACGACTGTGGGAATTATCGCTGCATTTTGGCCGAAGTTACAGGTTGTTTCGAAGATCAGCCACGACCGTGGCAGGCCACCACGACCGTGGCGAGGTCAGACCGGGGAGTTCTTCATAGACAAAACAACCATGGCACCCGCCACGGCCGTGCTACCCAACCCTGGCCACGACTGTGGCCGAACCCGGTTCAGAAAAAAATATATACTTTTAAACGTCCAAACCTGACCCCCTCCTCATTCCATCGTCTTCCACCTCCAGAAAATGACTGTGGCGGAGGAAAACAGACTTGGGCTCTCCCATTTGTCACCCCCAGCCCCCAAAACCACCTCCTTTTGATCCTGAATCCATCCAAAATCGATCCCCAGCCATCCCTCTCCCATTCCCACCGTCCAATCTCTCCCAATCGCACCTCCATCTCCATTTCCATCTCCATTCCGCCCAGCAACCCCCCCACACAAAACCTCCTCCAAAACCCCTCCATTCTCACCCAAATCCACCACTAATCATATAACCATCATCCGTACATCACTATCCTTCCATTCCACCCATAAAACCACACCCACACCACCTTCTCCACCAAATTCGAAAATTCCCCTCCTATCACCACTTCCACCTCCATCCTCACCATGAAGAAGTTTGGGAAAGCCTTAACCAAGGAGATGAACATCATCACCAGAGGGAAGCGGCATTCTAAAAACGCCTCCTCTGAGGTGTCTGTTCCATCCCACACCTCATCACCCACCGCTTCCGCCCATCACTCCCTCCGTCGGTCGCAATCGGTGAGCGGGTCACACACCCACTCATCTGATAGCCACCATATCACAGACGCTACCTACGAGGGGGAGGAAGAAGAAGAGGAGGAGTCCATGGGGGTCGACATGGACAACCTCATTGACGAGATTGAGCCGGAGACCGCAAAAAGAAACCAGCGATCCAAAGCGGCGCCGTCCTCATCCAGGCTGCCTCCAAAGCCCGCACCACCCCGCCACTCGACATCCGGCGCAGCGGCGAGACGTGAGGTGCAGCCGCAACCCTCACGGCAATTGTAGCACGACGAGGAGCAGTCGGCCCACTGGTACAATTTTGATACCAGTTCGGGGTCGCAATCTTATGCAATAGAGGAAGAGCAAGATAGCGAGGAGGAAGAGGTGGAGCTGGAGCCGGAAGGCGAAGATGTTATGACATTTCTGGAGGCAGACAGAGAGAAGACCCTAGGAAAAGCACCGGCAGGGGTGTCCTATGGTAGAGGACACAGGAAAAAGAAAGTTGATCTTATCTACCCCGAGTGCATGACGAGGTGAGTTGTCTCCACCAAGTACGGGTCGTAGAAAGTGATCGAGGATCTAGGGATCAAGGAGGCAGTGGAAATGAACTTAAAGAGAATAGGGTTGTGGGATATCCTTTTCACACCGCAGCCAACCTAAGTCGCCTTGACCCGAGAATTCTTTGCTACTCTTGAAAGGACTAAAGTGAGGAGTTGTGACGCAATCAAGTTTGCCATAATGGGCAATGTGCACACCCTCACTTCCACTCAGCTGAATGGGATTTTTGCTGCAAGTCCTGAAGAGGTCATCAAGATGGATGACGGCTTGTTAGAGAAGGTCCACGATTTGGATTTTGCCTATTTCTGGGAGGAAATCACAGGCAGCGGCGTGTACGATGTAGGAAGATCAAAGACAACTGCCATAAGCAATCTAATGATGCGCTATGTGCAAAAGGTCGTGGCGAACACAATTGTAGGGAGGTATGATAATCAAGGCTCCATCTCACAAAAAGATATGTTTGTCGTGATGTCAATGTACCTCAAGAAGCACCTCGACCTTGGTGTTCTATTGATTGATCGTATGAAGTCCATACCCTACAAGAGCACAAAACCCTTTTTCATAGGTGGGTTTGTGACTTCGATTGCACTAGAGTTGGGATATGATCTCTCGGGGTTACAGGACGCACTTGAGGCAGAGTTTGTGGACCTCAACTACTTGGTGCGCTCGCACACTATAAAGATAAAGGAAAAGAAGATGATCTATCTTACTACCAGTGTGCCGGACTTCGAGCTCGAGCTGCCATACCATGTGGTGCCTCTTCTTTCCGCGTTGGGAATTAATTTCAGGTTGAGAGAAAAACTTCTCACATGGCAGCAAGAACACCCACGAGAGACGTATACAAGGGGAGCCGCATACAAGGGGAGCCGCTTCCGTACATGAAGACGTTGTAGAATCTAATGTACAAGGGTAGGAGCATGAAGCAGAAGAAGAACGGCAGCCCCGAAGAATTATAAGGAGGGATGAGGGGACATCCCAGCTGCAGCCGCCCTCAGGGAACACCTATGACATGGCTACCATCCAGGCGCACCTTGAGAGTATTCAGAAGACTCAAGGCGACATGCAGCTTGTCCAGCAGTACATGTGGCAAGATCAACAGCAGATGTACTACCAGATCAACCATTTGTACCAATACCAGCATGCCCAAGCAGCACGAAACCCCGAATGGGGTGCAGACTTTTGGGGTGGTATAGCTGGACATCCACAGGCGTATCCTCCACCCCAGGACGACTACTGGGGGCACTACTATCAGCACCCTCCTTCCAGCTCGGCTTCAGACTCAGCTCCTCCTCCGGGTCCTCCTCAGATGCCGGAACAGCCACCACAGCCTTGATTCTTCCCCTATCTTCCCTAAGCTATAGTTTCATGCTGAGGACAGCATGATTCTAAAGTTTGGGGTGGGTAGGGCGGTATGCACCACTCCTTCTCTCTTTTTGTCATTTTGATATTACCTCGACCATCTAGTTTAGTTTTACTGATTTTGTTGCATAACATGTAGTTCATTTCTGCATTTTTGAGTAATTTTTAAATTACTTTGCTTCTTCAGCCATGCATTGCATCTCATGTAGGTTTTTGCTAATTTTTGCATGCTTTAGCTAGGATTTACTTGCTTTTTACCTAAAATTGTGTTTGAATGTGATTTAGTACAATGTGACACAGTTTTGGCCAATTTTGCCCAGATTTGATGTTTCTTGTCCAAAAAGCGTGTTTTGACTCAATCTTTACCATATTGAATGAAATTGCTTATCTTTGACAAATACAAGATGATATGCTATGATAAAGTGCTATGTGGTATCAATGAGTGACTTCTTACATGCTCGTCACCTCCCTTGGGAATGTGTTGGTTTGATTGAATTATGATCCGAGCAAGCATAGAACGTTTAATGTTTGTGGAGTTACTTGATTGATATATGGATTTCATTTGGTTCATTCATGAGATGTGATATCTATGGCAAAGTGTCAGACTAGTTTTCATGCAGGAGACCTTATGTGGAAGATTATGCCAAGTGACCCCTCTTTGACCCGACCACTCTCTCATCATCTTCATACCTCTCCACCTCATAAAAAGATGCCAAAGTGCACATATTAGCCGTGGCCACCTCCAAAAGTTTGGGGTGTCCACATCTTTATCTCCCCGCTTCACTCTATCCACCATGTGCCCTATCTACACCAAGGGCAAAGAAAAGAAAAAAAGAAAAGACAAAAAAAAAGAAAAGAAAAAAAAGGATGCTCTTGTTTAAGAGCATTCAAATAAAGAAAAGATGAGTGTGTAAAAGCACTCCAAATCTTACCGCAACCCTTTCTTCTCCTTTCATACCCATGGAGCTAGGAAACATTAAACCTAGCTCGCTTTATCCCTTTTCCGCAGCCATGTGGGTCATTTGGCATAACTTGAAGCATAAGGTTGAAGGCATGAAGGTGAAACGACACTCCTAGTCATCTGCGATTAACATCATCATGAAACGGTCTACCCGGAACCTTATGGATGAGATATTGATAACTTGGGCAATCCATGCATTATATGCGAAGTTCTTGTGCTCTGTGCTCCCTTCATGGTTGGTTTGTGAAAGTAGAAGAGGAGGGAAGTGATTTGCATGTACCTAGTCACCATTGATCCCATTTAGCATTTGTCACCCATCATATTCTATTTGTCATATCTTTTGATTATGGAAAATGGAAAAGAGATTGAGTTGGAGCATACTTGAGGACAAGTATGTTTCAAGTTTGGGGTGGTGATCCAACCCTATTCTAGGGCTGTATCTCGTTTCATTTTATGTTTTTATTACATTCAAATGCATTAGAATTACATGTTATTCTCCCCAATATGATTGTCATCGCAAATACGCTTATGGATGTTCTTTGCACTGTTTTTCAGGTACTTGGACCATGCCTAGATGGACGAGGGAGAGAGAGGGACCCAAAGTCTCCCTCAACCTATCTCCAGTGGCCAAGACTCATCCCCGAGCAAATACATCCGAAATTGACAAAGTTAGAAGAGGAATCAAGAAGTCGAACCTCACCACGGCCGTGGCCACAAAGCCACGATCGTGGCTTTTTTGTGCTAATCCAACAAATTGCAACAGGAAAATCCTCAGATTTCCCACGACCGTGGCTAGTAAAGATGACACCACCGTGGCCATCAGCACGGTTGTGGTCATGAGAAGGGAACACGGCCGTGGCACCCTGCCACGGTCGTGGGAATTAAATTGCGAAAAGTCAGATTCCAACAGGGAAGTTGCCCAGAAAGCCACGACCGTGGCCAAGTTGCCACGACCGTGGCCGATGCTGATCAAGACGCCCATGGCCCCTCCCCACGGTCAGCCCGACTCCTCCAAAATGGTCGTGTTAACCAACACGGCCGTGGTGCATGCTACCCACCACGACCGTGGCACTCCACCATGACTGTGGGAACAACCTTACTTTGCTTTTTCACCACTACCTTCACCCCACGACCGTGTTCACCACCCCACGGTCGTCCCCCACTACCCTCACCACGGTCGTGGCACACCCACCACGACTGTGGTGATCACCTACCCTACATAACTTTCCACTGTTATTCCTATTCTACCCCCACTTAACCCTAGCTCCTATATAAGCACTAGTTGCTTCTAGGGCTCGAGGTTAAGTCCTCCTAGCCGACCCTAGCTGCTTCCCTTGCATCCTTTGCTCCAATCCACCCATTTCCTTGTAATCTACCCCATTTCCATCCATTTTCCACTCATTTCCACCATAGAAACCTACTTTCTCTAGGTTTCTATCCATCCATTCCACCATTTTCATGCACCCCTGCACCTTTGGAGGAGGGAGGTCATCCACAACTGCTTGGAGGTGAAGAAGGAGGCCACTACATCGAGCTTCATGGTGTTTTCCCTTCTTCTACCCCTTTCTTTTCCTGTTTTCATGATCATGTATAGCTAAGCCCCCTTGTGGTGGTTTGTTTGGGATTAAAATGTTACTTTGATACCATGTTGGGGGATAAATTCTTGTAATGAACTCAATTCATATTTATGATGATTACTTCTTGCTTCCATCTTTTTTCCTATCTTATTGCATGTGGTTTGTGCTTCTTGCATGAATTGCTTGTTTTGAGGTTTTTGATGACACTTCATTTCTAGGAGGAATTGGAGTGTATGTGGCAATCTTAGGAATGGCTCCTAGGTCCGATTAGTGGATCCCTAGCTAGCCCCCTTTGTTCCTACATATACATCCCTCCCCCTACAAATGAGTGTGAGATTTAAGTGGCTAGTGCAAGTGAGAGTGATGCAATTGCATAGGGCCTTCTAAAGGCTAGAGTGGCTAGTGGCATGAGGTTAAACCCCTTCATCTCCACTCCCATCTCTACCCTCAACCCTCAATTGTCCACTATCACTTACCCTAGAAACCTAGATTTGGCCAATCTCGCTAGAACTACACCTAACCCTAGTCTTCTACTAGTAGTATAGGGTATGTTCTAATGGCATTGCCCTTGTTGTTTGGTCTGGTAATCTAGATATGAATTGAGCACCATGCATGTTTAATGAACTCCCCCAACTAAAATCAAAGTGACATTTCCCAAACGGCCCACCCGCCTTAATCACCTTGCTTAAACCCTAATTGCTTGTTTCGCTTGTTAATGCTAGTGTAGTTCAAATTGCTTTAGTTACCTTAGCTAATTGCCTAGTTCTGCTAGCTAGTGTTAATTTAGGTCTTTGATCTTGAGTAGTAGTTAATTCAACTCCTTAGTTGTTAGTTGCTTGCTTAGTTTAGTCCCTCTTGCCCTTGCCTTAGTTTAGCTAGTTTGTCACCTAGATTGCTAGTTTAGTCTTTGATAACTTAGTTTCATTTTGCTTTTCATACTCGCTCTCATAGTTTAATCAACAAAAAATCAACCTTAAAACCCTAAAAACCTTTCTCTCCACACTAGGAACGTAGCTCACGCCATATAACTCTAGCGCCCCCTCTATCTCCGAGGTTCGACCCTGTACTTTCTGCCTCACCTATACTACGACACGACCCCGTACGCTTGTGGGCGTAGTGTCTTAGTAGACATAGGTAGTTAGTTTGGTACCATACAAATATCAAAAGCTAAGATCCCATCTCATCCCGTGCCTCCCGACCTCGTGGATTGCACTCGTTGCAAGCCTCTAGTGGGAGCGCACCAAGCTTTCTGCCAGAAAGCTTGGTGCACTCCCGCTAGAGGCATGCAACAAGTGCAATCCACGAGGTCGGGAGGCACGGGATGAGATGGGATCTCTAGCTTTCGAAATTTCTAAGGTCCCAGACTAACTACCTACGTCTACTAAGACACTACACCCGCAAGCGCACGGGGTCGTGTCGTAGTATAGGTGAGGCGGCAAGTACGGGGTCGAACCTCGGAGATAGAGGGGGCGCTAGAGTTATATGGCGTGAGATATGTTCCTAGTGCGAAGAGTAAAGTTTTTAGGGTTTTAAGGTTGATTGTTGGTTGATTAAACTAAGAGAGCAAGTATGAAAAGCAAAATGAAACTAAGTTATCAAAAGACTAAACTAGCAATCTAGGTGACAAACTAGCTAAACTAAGGCAAGGGCAAGAGGGACTAAACTAAGCAAGCAATTAATAACTAAGGAGTTGAATTAACTACTACTCAAGATCAAAGACCTAAATTAACACTAGCTAGTAGAACTAGGCAATTAGCTAAGGTAACTAAAGCAATTTGAACTACACTAGCATTAACAAGTGAAACAAGCAATTAGGGTTTAAGAAAGGTGATTAAGGCGGGTGGGCCGTTTGGGAAATGTCACTTTGATTTTAGTTGGGGGAGTTCATTAAACATGCATGGTGCTCAATTCATATCTAGATTACCAGACCAAACAACAAGGGCAATGCCATTAGAACATACCCTATACTACTAGTAGAAGACTAGGGTTAGGTGTAGTTCTAGTGAGATTGGCCAAATCTAGGTTTCTAGGGTAAGTGATAGTGGACAATTGAGGGTTGAGGGTAGAGATGGGAGTGGAGATGAAGAGGTTTAACCTCATGCCACTATCCACTCTAGCCTTTAGAAGGCCCTATGCAATTGCATCACTCTCACTTGCACTAGCCACTTAAATCTCACACTCATTTGTGGGGGGGGATGTATATGTAGGAATAAAGGGGGCTAGCTAGGGATCCACTAATCGGACCTAGGAGCCATTCCTAAGATTGCCACATACACTCCAATTCCTCCTAGAAATGAAGTGTCATCAAAAACCTCAAAACAAGCAATTCATGCAAGAAGCACAAACCACATGCAATAAGATAGGAAAAAAGATGGAAGCAAGAAGTAATCATCATAAATATGAATTGAGTTCATGACAAGAATTTATCCCCCAACATGGTATCAAAGTAACATTTTAACCCCAAACAGCCCACCACAAGGGGGCTTAGCTATACATGATCATGAAAACAGGAAAAGAAAGGGGTAGAAGAAGGGAAAACGCCATGAAGCTCGATGTTGTGGCCTCCTTCTTCACCTCCAAGCAGCTGTGGACGACCTCCCTCCTCTAAAGGTGCAGGGGTGCATGAAAATGGTGGAATGGATGGATAGAAACCTAGAGAAACTAGGTTTCTATGGTGGAAATGAGTGGAAAATGGATGGAAATGGGGTAGATTGCAAGGAAATGGGTGGATTGGAGCAAAGGATGCAAGGGCAGCAGCTAGGGTCGGTTAGGAGGACTTAACCTCGAGCCCTAGAAGCAACTAGTGCTTATATAGGAGCTAGGGTTAAGTGGGGGTAGAATAGGAATAACAGTGGAAAGTTATGTAGGGTAGGTGATCACCACGGTCGTAATGGGTGTGCCACGGCTGTGGTGAGGGTAGTCGGGGACGACCGTGGGGTGGTGAACACAGTTGTGGAGTGAAGGCAGTGGTGAAAAAGCTAAGTAGGGTGGTGGCCACGGCCGTGGCGGAGTGCCACGGTCGTGGTGGGTAGCATGCACCACGGCCGTGTTGGTTAACACGGCCGTTTTGGAGGAGTCAGGCTGACCGTGGGGAGGGGCCACGGGCGTCTTGATCAGCATCAGCCACGGTCGTGGCTTTCTGGGCAACTTCCCTGTTGGAATCTTACTTTTCACAATTTAATTCCCACGACTGTGGTAGAGTGCCACGGCCGTGTTCCCTTCTCATGACCACGACCGTGCTGATGGCCACGATCGTGTCGTCATTACTGGCCACGGTCGTGGGCGATCTGAGGATTTTCCCTGTTGCAATCTATTGGATTAGCTCAAAAAAGCCACGACCGTGGCTTTGTGGCCACGGCCGTGGTGAGGTTTGACTTCTTGATTCCTCTTCTAACTTTGTCAATTTCGGATGTCTTTGCTTGGGGATGAGTCTTGGCCGCTGGAGGTAGGTTGAGGGAGACTTTGGGGCCTTCTTTGGGTCCCGCTCTCTCCCTCGTCCATCTAGGCATGGTCCAAGTACCTGAACAACAGTGCAAAGAACATCCATAAGCGTATTTGCGATGACAATCATATTGGGGAGAATAACATGTAATTCTAATGCATTTGAATGTAATAAAAGCACAAAATGACACGAGATACAACCCTAGAATAGGGTTGGATCAAGCATTCAATGCAAACTCTATGTGAGGCTCCTATTCTATAGTTGAGTGCTTCCTACAGCCTCCTCTCTCTTTAAGATTAATCACTTGCTACATCCATTAGAGTGAGTAGGAAATTTGTAAGAGAGCTAGTCCTACAAGTATATCTTGTGAGGCTCTCACTTCCACCACCTCCATATCTCTCATTTCAATCATGAAGATGAAGGTTCTCTCTCTTGTCCAAGAGAGGTGAAGAAGAACAAGGGAATGAGTCCCTTGGTGAAGATCAAGGCTGAAGACTAGGAGAAAGAGTGGGTAAGTCCTTGGTGAAGGCAGAAGACTCCTTGCTCAAGTAGGTAAGTCCTTGGTGGAAGCTTCTCCGAGTGAAGGTGAAGTCAAAGGCGGAAGATCCAAGAAGAGTGGGTAATTCCTACAAGGCTGAAGAGTGCAAGAGTGGGTAAGTCCTTGGAGAAGGCTGAAGACTCTTGTAAAGTGGGTAAGTCCTTGGTAAGGTTGAAGACTCTTTGTATTGGATAGGTAAGTCCTTTGGTTGGTCATGTATTGTATGTCTTATGAATGAATATAAGAGTGCAATAGTTTGGAAGTCCTAGAGGTTGACCTCTCTAGGCAAGTGGACTGACACACATCTAGTTTGAAGTGTGGAACCACTCTAAATAGCTTGTCTAATTGGTGCATGTTCAATCTCTCTCTCCCTTGCTATGTATGTTTTAGTTGCACACAAATTTCCTGTTTATCAACCTTATCTTGTGATATATCTTGAAGGTTTAATGAATTTTATTTAATTGCTTTCATCTCTATTCACCCCCCCCCCTCTAGAGCATCTAATCACCCATCTAGGATCCAACAATTGGTATCAGAGTGGGTCTTCTGCAAGCATACTTCTACAAGTAGGAGAAGATGGGTGACTACCAAGGAGGGAGATACTCGATCAGCCTTCCAATCTTTGATGGGAGCAACTACCTCTATTGGAGAAGAAGGCTTCAATTCTACATCTAAGGATCAAGTATTGAGATGTGGAAAATGGTGAACAACCCATACATGCAACCAAAGAGAAAGATTGAAGAATGGGATGAAGCTACCTTGATGAAAGCAACCTTGAATGCTAGAGCCATGCACATCCTATATGCCTCCATGACCCCCACCGAGTTCAACCAGATTTCTTCATGTGAAACAGCCTATGAGGTATGGAGAAAGCTTTGCATCACTTATGAAGGGACAGATCGAGTGAAGGAAAGCAAAGTCTACATGCTCAAAGGGCTGCTTGAGAACTTCAAGATGGGAAAGGAGGAGAGCATAGCCAACATGTACTCTAGGCTCAACACCATCGTGAATGGTCTTGCTGTTCTAGGACATCCTATGTCTAGTGGAGAGATCAACTCAAAGATCCTTAGAACTCTCCCCAAGAGGTGGGAACCCAAGGTGACTTCAATTGAAGAAGCAAGGTCTCTTAATGATATTCCTATTGAAGAGCTCATTGGAAATCTACAAGCACATGAAGCCACATTTGACAAGAGGGAGGAAGTAGAAAGACAAGAGAAGAGAGAGCTAAAGAGAATGAAGAAGGCTGAAATGAAGGCTCAAATTGAAGCTATCATGGAACAAGTCTCTCCATCCTCTCAAGCTAAAGAAGATGCCATGTACTCCAAGGGTCGACGCTACAAAGGCACGTCCTCCTCCATCCGATGCTTCACATGTGGAAAGAAGGGTCACTACAAGGAAGATTTCCCACAAGGCAAAAAGACCCATCTTCACAAGAAGGAGAAATGGCACTCAAGCTCAAGTGGCTCCTCCAACTCAAGCTCAAGTGAAGATTCAAGTGAAGGATCAAGCTCAAGCTCTAGTGATGAAGGAGAATGCCATTTTGCTCTTATAGCATCAACAAGTGAAGACTCAAGTGAGGTAAATCTAAACTCTTTAGATAAAGAATCTTTGATTGCTATTATTCATGATATTTGTGCCTCTCTTAAGTCTTCTAAAAAGAAAAAGAAAAAGCTTGCTAGAATTGTTGATAATTTGCATATAGAACTAGATGATCTTGAATATGCTAATTCTTGCTTACTTAATGATAAAAATGATTTCCTTAGTCAAGTAGACTCTCTTAAACTTGAAAATGCTAGTTTGCTTGATAAGATTAGATTTCTAGAAGCTCAACCTCTCATGCCTAGTTCTAATGAAGAGCATACTTTAATTGTTGATTCTCTCATGCATGACATTGATGTTCTTAAATCTGAAAACAAGGACAAAGATTTTGTTTTGCATGAATTAGAAATAGAAAATGCCTCCTTGCTTGCTAAAATCAATGGGCATGAATCTTGTTCTAGTTCTACAAGTAGAGAGAATGATGTTGCTGCTCTTCATATTGATAGAGATTCTCATTTAACTAAAGTTCTTTGCTTAGAAAATGATCTTTTACATGCTAGAGATAATATCAATCATTTATCTTCTACTATTACTTCTCTTATGCATGATAATGATAGTTTGAGATCTTCTTTGCAAAGATTCTTAGTTGGTAAAAAGAGTCTTAATGACATCCTACACTATTCTACTAAACAAATTGGTAGACATGGTTTAGGATATGATAGTAGTCAAGGTAACAATAAAGATAAAGGACCTCCAATATTCCATGGAGAATCCATAGTTCCAAGACTACGGGCACATGCAACTATTGCAATGATTTTGGTCATTATTCTACTTGTTGTCCTTTTAGGAAAGCACCCAAGAGCAATAGGACTTGGGTTGCTAAACTAACCCCTCTGGACCCAAAAACATGATTGGGGACCATTTCATCTTTCTTCTTGTAGGTATTTGCAAATGGATTGACTTGAGCTATTGAATTGCAAATTGACTTCTCAATCCACATGAAAGAAGAAAGGTGAGATGTGCAGAGGGTGAGAACAAGTGGAAAAAGGAATGGTAAGCACAAAGATAGTGTTTTCTTGCTTATAACCATTTCTAACTCATTTTTGTCAAGTTAGTGTGCACTATACATATAGTTTTTGAGTCAAAAGTGGTATTTTGTGTGTCTCTTCACACACTTGCTCAAAAACTATTTCTAATGCTTCTATAGTGCATTACCAACTTTCTTAGACATGTTTGGATATGGTTTGTATTTCTAGCATGCCTTTAAATATATTTTTATGAAATATATGTGCTTTTTGACAGCTGCTCTGTCGGTCGAGTTTTCCCTATTGAAACTCGACCGATAGGCACCAATGGGTGTTGCCAACAGCTGTCATCAGTCGAGTTGTCAATGCACAGAACTCGACCGATAGCACTGTGCACAGAATATACATTTGGCTTATTGAGTGAGAATTTCCCTCTCAACTAGTTTTTCTCAACCAATAGCCTTATTCTTTGGTACTCTCATTTGGTACCTTTATATATGCATATTTCCATGTTCTAAATTGCCTATCTTGCTTAAAACTCTATCTTTCAAATTGCTCTAAATTGGTATATCTATATGTTACAATTACTTACTTTGAGTTGTTTTGCAGGTTTTGATGATGATCTCTTTGGATCTCTTGGTTGTGTCAAAAATTGCTTCCGTTGCTCTCTAACTTGCTACATCTATCTACATGTATATCTTGATGTGATACAACTTTTAGGTTCTTAGGGGAAATCATCTTATGGTAAGGATGCATATCTAGTGAGTTATATCCTTTCATGCTTCTAAAATTGCATATCTCTTTGTTTGGATATATCTCTACATCTACTCATAGCTTGTTTTATCTTGTGTATCTTTTGGTATCTCTTGCTATGATCTAGATCCTACTACTAGTCCTAACTTGTGATATCATCTACTAGTAGTTCATATACATGTAGTTCTAACCCTGTTTATAATTGGCATCTTTGCTCGTCTATATTCTATGCTTGTATCTTGTCTCATACATGCTCAAGATTGTTCCTTGAATTGCATATCTAGTATCTTGAGTTGCTTGCATAACATTGTGATGCATGGTACATAGATCTACATTGTATGTAGAAATTGGAGTATTTTTTGAATTTTATGCAGTTTTTGCTCCAGTTTCAGTTATTGGTACAAGACTAATGTTTTTCATGCAGAAACAACCTTTTGAGAAAGACTCATTGCTTAGCAATTAGCTCTGATGGATTTTGGTCAAATTCCGTCATCTTGAGGGTCAAAATTGCGATTTATTATTTTTCTGCAGCACCTTATCTTACTTTTTGGGTTTTTCAAGTATATGTTTTAACTTGCGTATCTTTCTATGCTTGGACAAGCCCCTATATGTTCTCTTCTACTCTCCTTATATATATTTGTGTTATCTCCTTTCTCTTTAACAAGTGATGTTTCTTATCTCTTCATAACCCCACTTTTTGAAATGACAAAGGTGGAGAAAGGTATGTCTTCTTTTAAAAGAGGAAGAAGGCGTGTCTTACATGAAGAAAAGAAGCATGTTCATGTAAAGGGAGTAGGTAAAAGGGGAGAAGACATATATGTGTAGAACATATATGAGTAGAAGACATAGTATTCTACAAATGTTATGAAAGCTAACCATGCAGGAGAAATAGCATCAATTGAGGGGGAGTATGAGAACTCCATGCGCATCAATTGAGGGGGAGCATATGAGATCAATCATATTGAAACCCCTAGGTTTTTCCAAAGGTATGACTTTATTTAAATGTTTTCAATACATTTATGGAATGGTTTGTCATCTTCAAAGAGGGGGAGATTGTTGACTCAAGGTCAATTAGGTCAATGTTGACTCACATCTAAATTGACTAAACCCATATTTTGATGATGACTAAGCATTCCACATATCGGTGCCTAATGTCTCTACTTGAGTGATTTCAGATTAGGTATAGACACACTCCAAATGCCCTAACTTGCGCATATCAATCTGGAGAAAAGACAAGTCAAAATCCATACAAGTGCACATTTTTGTAATATGATGTAAATCCATTAGAATAATGTTGTAAATCACTTGTAATGATTGTATGACTTGTAATTAAGCTTCAAAAAATATCAGGAGCACTTAGATTGAATATTAGAGCACTTTAGATGCAACTTTGAAAATTGATTACAGGCACTTTGTCGGTCGAGTTTCCCAGCCTGAAAACTCGATCGATCATCCTTGATCAATTTTCAGGAGATTGCATCGGTCGAGTTATGTTTACACAGAACTCGACCGATGGAGTAATTGACCAAATCGATTTTCATTGGTCGGTCGAGTTTCCTCAGGACAAACTCGACCGATGGTCTGAATATCGGCTTTGTCTTTTACTCTATCGGTAAATTTACACTCATAGAAACTCGACCGATTGCACTGTACGGAAAAGTGCAGAAAAGTGCTTCTAGCCGTTGTGGAGTTGCAACAAGTGAAAATATATCCGCTGCAAGCCACAAAACGGCTAGTTTTCGTTCTCAAGTGTTCCCAAAGGCTAAGAGGCATCCCCAGCTATAAAAAGAACCCCTTGGGCTTCATTCCAAGGTTGAGCTGTCTAACAGAATACACCAAGATGGTTAGACACTCAGTTTGTTAGTGAGAGGTCCCAGGATCGAGCCCAGGCCACGGGATAAATAGAATGGCCAATTTTTTTTAAAAAAAATTCCAAGGTTGAGCATTCAATGCAAACTCTATGTGAGGCTCCTATTCTATAGTTGAGTGCTTCTTACAGCCTCCTCTCTCTCTCTAAGCTTAATCACTTGCTACATCCATTAGAGTGAGTAGGAAATCTGTAAGAGAGCTAGTCCTACATGTATATCTTGTGAGGCTCTCACTTCCACCACCTCCATATCTCTCATTTCAATCATGAAGATGAAGGTTATCTCTCTTGTCCAAGAGAGGTGAAGAAGAACAAGGGAAGGAGTCCCTTGGTGAAGATCAAGGTTGAAGACTTGGAGCAAGAGTCGGTAAGTCCTTGGTGAAGGCAGAAGACTCCTTGCTCAAGTAGGTAAGTCCTTGGTGGAAGCTTCTCTGAGTGAAGGTGAAGTCAAAGGCGGAAGATCCAAGAAGAGTGGGTAATTCCTGCAAGGCTGAAGACTTGTGCAAGAGTGGGTAAGTCCTTGGAGAAGGCCGAAGACTCTTGCAAAGTGGGTAAGTCCTTGGTAAGGTTGAAGACTCTTTGTATTGGATAGGTAAGTCCTTTGGTTGGTCATGTATTGTATGTCTTATGAATGAATATAAGAGTGCAATAGTTTGGAATTCCTAGAGGTTGACCTCTTTAGGCAAGTGGACTGACACACTTCTAGTTTGAAGTGTGGAACCACTCTAAATAGCTTGTCTAATTGGTGCATGTTCAATCTCTCTCTCCCTTGCTATGTATGTTTTCGTTGCACACAAATTTCCTATTTAGCAACCTTATCTTGTGATATATCTTGAAGGTTTAATGAATTTTGTTTAAGTGCTTTCAGCTCTATTCACCCCCCTTCTAGAGCATCTAATCACCCATCTAGGATCCAACAATTGGTATCAGAGCGGGTCTTCTCCAAGCATACTTCTACAAGTAGGAGAAGATGGATGACTACCAAGGAGGGAGATACTCGATCAGTCTTCCAATCTTTGATGGGAGCAACTACCTCTATTGGAGAAGAAGGCTTCAATTATACATCCAAGGATCAAGTATTGAGATGTGGCAAATGGTGAACAGCCCATACATGCAACCAAAGACAAAGATTGAAGAACGGGATGAAGCTACCTTGATGAAAGCAACCTTGAATGCTAGAGCCATGCACATCCTATATGCCTCCATGACCCGCACCGAGTTTAACCGGATTTCTTCATGTGAAATAGCCTATGAGGTATGGAGAAATCTTTGCATCACTTATGAAGGGACAGATCAAGTGAAGGAAAGAAAAGTCTACATGCTCAAAGGGCTGCTTGAGAACTTCAAGATGGGAAAGGAGGAGAGAATAGCCAACATGTACTCAAGTCTCAACACCATCGTGAATGGTCTTGCTGTTCTAGGACATCCTATGTCTAGTGGAGAGATCAACTCAAAGATCCTTAGAACTCTCCCCAAGAAGTGGGAACCCAAGGTGACTTCAATTGAAGAATCAAGGTCTCTTAAGGATATTCCTATTGAAGAGCTCATTGGAAATCTACAAGCACATGAAGCCACACTTGACAAGAGGGAGGAAGTAGAAAGGCAAGAGAAGAGAGAGCTAAAGAGAATGAAGAAGGCTGAAATGAAGGCTCAAATTGAAGCTATCATGGAATAAGTCTCTCCATCCTCTCAGGCTAAAGAAGATGTCATGTACTCCAAGGGTCGACTCTACAAAGGCATGTCCTCCTCCATTCGGTGCTTCACATGTGGAAAGAAGGGTCACTACAAGGAAGATTGCCCACAAGGCAAAAAGACCCATCTTCACAAGAAGGAGAAATGGCACTCAAGCTCAATTGGCTCCTCCAACTCAAGCTCAAGTGAAGATTCAAGTGAAGGATCAAGCTCAAGCTCTAGTGATGAAGGAGAATGCCATTTTGCTCTTATAGCATCAACAAGTGAAGACTCAAGTGAGGTAAATCTAAACTCTTTAGATAAAGAATCTTTGATTGCTATTATTCATGATATTTGTGCCTCTCTTAAGTCTTCTAAAAAGAAAAAGAAAAAGCTTGCTAGAATTGTTGATAATTTTCATATAGAACTAGATGATCTTGAATATGCTAATTCTTGCTTGCTTAATGATAAAAATGATTTCCTTAGACAAGTAGACTCTCTTAAACTTGAAAATGCTAGTTTGCTTGATAAGATTAGATTTCTAGAAGCTCAACCTCTCATGCCTAGTTCTAATGAAGAGCATACTTTAATTGTTGATTCTCTCATGCATGACATTGATGTTCTTAAATCTGAAAACAAGGATAAAGATTTTGTTTTGCATGAATTAGAAATAGAAAATGCCTCCTTGCTTGCTAAAATCAATGGGCATGAATCTTGTTCTAGTTCTAAAAGTAGAGAGAATGATGTTGCTGCTCTTCATATTGATAGAGATTCTCATTTAACTAAAGTTCTTTGCTTAGAAAATGATCTTTTACATGCTAGAGATAATATCAATCATTTATCTTCTACTATTACTTCTCTTATGCATGATAATGATAGTTTGAGATCTTCTTTGCAAAGATTCTTAGTTGGTAAAAAGATTCTTAATGACATCCTACACTATTCTACTAAACAAATTGGTAGACATGGTTTAGGATATGATAGTAGTCAAGGGAACAACAAAGATAAAGGACCTCCAATATTCCATGGAGAATCCTCTAGTTCCAAGACTACAGGCACATGCAACTATTGCAATGATTTTGGTCATTATTCTACTTGTTATCCTTTTAGGAAAGCACCCAAGAGCAATAGGACTTGGGTTGCTAAACTAACCCCTCTGGACCCAAAAACATGATTGGGGACCATTTCATCTTTCTTCTTGTAGGTACTTTCAAATGGATTGACTTGAGCTATTGAATTGCAAATTGACTTCTCAATCCACATGAAAGAAGAAAGGTGAGATGTGTAGAGGGTGACAACAAGTGGAAAAAGGAATGGTAAGCACAAAGGTAATTTTTTCTTGCTTATAACCATTTCTAACTCATTTTTGTAAAGTTAGTGTGCACTATACATATAGTTTTTGAGTCAAAACTGATATTTTGTGTTTCTCATCACACTCTTGCTCAAAAACTATTTCTAATGCTTCTGTAGTGCATTACCAACTTGCTTAGACATGTTTGGATATGGTTTGTATTTCTAGCATGCCTTTAAATATGTTTTTATGAAATATATGTGCTTTTTGACAGCTGCTCTGTCGGTCGAGTTTGCCCTATTGAAACTCGACCGATAGGCACCAATGGGTGTTGCCAACAGCTGTCATCAGTCGAGTTGTCAATGCACAGAACTCGACCGATAGCACTGTGCACAGAATATACATTTGGCTTATTGAGTGCGAATTTCCCTCTCAACTAGTTTTTCTCAACCAATAGCCTTATTCTTTGGTACTCTCATTTGGTAACTTTATATATGCATATTGCCATGTTCTAAATTGCCTATTTTGATTACAACTCTATCTTTCAAATTTCTCTAAATTGGTATATCTATATGTTGATATTACTTGATTTGAGTTGTTTTGCAGGTTTTGATGATGATCTCTTTGGATCTCTTGGTTGTGTCAAAAATTTCTTCTGTTTCTCTCTAACTTGCTACATCTATCTATGTATATATCTTGATGTGATACAACTTTGAGGTTCTTAGGGGAAATCATCTTATGGTAAGGATGCATATCTAGTGAGTTATATCCTTTCATTC
This sequence comes from Alisma plantago-aquatica, assembly GCA_963693085.1. Classification (NCBI taxonomy): domain Eukaryota; kingdom Viridiplantae; phylum Streptophyta; class Magnoliopsida; order Alismatales; family Alismataceae; genus Alisma; species Alisma plantago-aquatica. Next base: position 866,417,471 of record OY856414.1, on the reverse strand, counting down.
TTCTAAAATTGCATATCTCTTTGTTTGGATATATCTCTACATCTACTCATAGCTTGCTTTATCTTGTGTATCTTTTAGTATCTCTTGATATGATCTAGATCCTACTAGTAGTCCTAACTTGTGATATCATCTACTAGTAGTTCATATACATGTAGTTCTAACCCTATTTATAATTGGCATCTTTGCTCCTCTATATGCTATGCTTGTATCTTGTCTCATACATGCTCAAGATTGTTCCTTGAATTGCATATCTACTATCTTGAGTTGCTTGCATAACATTGTGATGCAGGGTACATAGATCTACATTGTATGTAGAAATTGGAGTATTTTTTGAATTTTATGCAGTTTTTGCTCCAGTTTCAGTTTTTGGTGCAAGACTAGTGTTTTTCATGCAGAAACAACTTTCTGAGCAAGACTCATTGCTATGTAATGAGATGTGATGGGTTTTGGTCAAATTTCGTCATCTTGAGGGTCACAATTGTGATTTATTATTTTTCTGCAGCACCTTATCTTGCTTTTTGGGTTGTTCAAGTATATGCTTTAACTTGTGTATCTTTCTATGCTTGGACAAGCCCCTATATGTGCTCTTCTACTCTCCTTATATATATTTGTGTTATCTCCTTTCTCTTTAACAAGTGATGTTTCTTATCTCTTCATAACCCCACTTTTTGAAATGACAAAGGGGGAGAAAGGTATGTCTTCTTTTAAAAGAGGAAGAAGGCGTGTCTTACATGAAGAAGAGAAGCATGTTCATGTAAAGGGACTAGGTAAAAGGGGAGAAGACATATATGTGTAGAACATATATGAGTGGAAGACATAGTATTCTACAAATGTTATGAAAGCTAACCATGCAGGAGAAATAGCATCAATTGAGGGGGAGTATGAGAACTCCATGCGCATCAATTGAGGGGGAGCATATGAGATCAATCATATTGAAACCCCTAGGTTTCTCCAAAGGTATGACTTTATATAAATGCTTTCAATACATTTATGGAATGGTTTGTCATCTTCAAAGAGGGGGAGATTGTTGACTCAAGGTCAATTAGGTCAATGTTGACTCACGTCTAAATTGACTAAACCCGTGTTTTGATGATGACTAACCATTCCACATATTGGTGTCTAATGTCTCTACTTGAGTGATTTCAGATTAGGTATAGACACACTCCAAATGCCCTAACTTGCGTATATCAATTTGGAGAAAAGATAAGTCAAAATCCATACAAGTGCACGTTTTTGTAATATGATGTAAATCCATTAAAATCATGTTGTAAATCACTTGTAATGATTGTATGACTTGTAATTAAGCTTAGAAAAATATCAGGAGCACTTAGATCGAATATTTATTGCACTTTAGACGCAACTTTGAAAATTGATTACATGCACTTTGTCGGTAGAGTTTCCCAGCCTGAAAACTCGACCGATCATCCTTGATCAATTTTTTGGAGATTGCATTGGTCGAGTTATGTTTACACAGAACTCGACCGATGGAGTAATTGACCAAATCGATTTTCATTGGTTGGTCGAGTTTCCTCAGGACAAACTCGACCAATGGTCTGCATATCTGCTTTGTCTTTTACTCTATCGGTCGAGTTACACTCATAGAAACTCGACCAATTGCACTGTACAGAAAAGTGCAAAAAAGTTCTTCTAGCCGTTGTGGAGTTGTAACTATTGACTCAAGGTCAATTAGGTCAATGTTGACTCACGTCTAAATTGACTAAACCCGTGTTTTGATGATGACTAACCATTCCACATATTGGTGTCTAATGCTTCTACTTGAGTGTTTTCAGATTAGGTATAGACACACTCCAAATGCCCTAACTTGCGCATATCAAATTGGAGAAAAGACAAGTCAAAGTCATACAAGTGCACGTCTTTGTAATATGATGTATATCCATTAGAATCATGTTGTAAATCACTTGTAATGATTGTATGACTTGTAATTAAGCTTAGAAAAATATCAGGAACACTTAGATCGAATATTAGAGCACTTTAAATGCATCTTTGAAAATCAATTACAGGCACTTGTTCGGTCGAGTTTCTGTTGGGTTTTCGGGGAGACAGAGAAGGCAGCGGAAACAAAAAAAATTTCTCCCCCAACCCATACCGAGGAAATGCGTCAACGTCTATATAATAGGAAAGGATGGTTTGTGGAATCATACCTTATCCCGAGGCTTGCTCGGCGACAATACCTCGCGCAATGTGCGGTCTTCAACTCCGGTCTTGGACGGTGTCTGTGCAGCTCCTGGTCGCACCGGGACTGACGAATCCTCCTCGTACCGGACTGTCGGATGACAGTTGTCCTCCTAAGTGACAGTGTCCTCCCGCCTCTGTAGTAGTCAACACGGACCACCTGGAACTCCACTCTCCTTTTCCCACAAGGAAGTGGAAGGAGCCACACCCTCCTGTTGATGTACTAGTCGCCAACACACTCTCCTGCTATCAGTTGCAACTGCAGTTGTCCTTCCCTTGCTGCACCTCCCTTTTGCGGGAAGTACTTGCTCGGGATCTCTCACGGTTACCAAAACCAGAGAGAACGACAACTTCGCAAAGCAACCGGCTTGCATTGAGTTGTACTTTGAGAAGCCCCCAATACCCCTATATATATAGGCGGGTCATGGGATAGGGTTCTCTGTGCCCGGCAATACGGGACTAAAGCAAGAGTAGAAGGGTTCGAGAATTTTCCACAAAAAGCAACCGGTTCGCAACTTGAAATGATCGGTTCACAACTGAACCGATCGGTTCGGCCATTGAGCCGATCGGTTGGACCTGAGCCGATCGTTTGGGGGACTCCAACCGATCGGTTGGTGCCCTGAACCGATCGGTTCATGGTCCTAATCCGGCTCAAAAAGACTTTCCATGTTTCGTTCTCAATTGGTATCGTATACCAATGTTATTCCCAATCGAATTGGGAAATTTGAAACCAAAGGAAAATTCTTGCCGACATGACTTTCCCAACTGGTCGGTTGCACCAGTTGAGCCGATCGGTTCAACCCTTGAACTGGTCGTTTCAACCTGGTCATGAGCCGATCGGCCTGGACACTCCAGCCGACCGGTTCAGCACCTCAGCCGACCGGTTCAGCACCTCAGCCGACCGGTTCAACACATGAGCCGATCGGTTGGGAGCACAGGTTGGGCAAAATCAGTCAATTGCGATTTCAATCAATCTGATACTCCAATCAATGCGTCCAACACCTTGAACCATATGATATTAAGCTATCGACTGATTGAGTGTTTAATTTAACTACTAAACTCCTTTAGTAATCAATCTAAACATTGCTTTGTGGACAAAACTCCTCTTCCAGGTTAAATCCTATGTGTGTGACCCTGCAGGTCCATTTCACGTTGGCAGTGAAAGTCCATAACACTTATGACTTCACAAGCAAAGAGCGGTGCCTAGTCACACATCAGTGCTACCCAAGTGAAAGTAGAAAGTTGGAGAACAACTTTCATCCTACAATCCGTGAATGGTGTTACAGTGAATGTATAATTCCTTTGTCACTGATATCCCGAATGAACTCAAGGCATGGAACAGTCATCCTATCAACGTTCATTCACTTTCTTGATCTCAGAGTAGATTGAAGGAGATATGTATGACATCAATATCACATACTGATTCACACATGCGTGCGCACGCCTATCTCAATCCTACTCATCAAGTGGCCTTGGATATTAAACTCCCTCAGGAGGGACAAATCCCATATCTATCACTCACCCCTCAAAAGCCCCTTGTGTCAAAGCCACCCAATCATCACCTTTATAACAACCCATGTTTCAGGACTGCGTTTGATGATGTCAAAGTGTGCCCAACGACATGTGTTGAGTGTAGTGATTTCAGGTCAAAGAATCACACTCACCACCATCACTGTGAGTACTGACTGTGACTACCATCTCATGGTTCCATGTGTCAAACTCACGGTGGGTCTGTCTGGTACCTTGTTCTCTAACAAGTACCTATGTGTTTGGTTTGATATCTCTATATCATGACTAATGAGATTCTGTCATCAACCAACACCACAATCCAGTCTTGTGTGTCATTGCTGTCTATCTACCTTCCACAATGACATCCGACTAGGGACATAACAAGAATGTACAAACTCTTAGCATCTGTATGATCTCATCGTTCAGGTCCTTAACCTGAAAGCATACGTCATTGAGTACTGTCATTCTCTAGACATTCAATCTGTTCTATTACTATCTCATATGACTGAACCATATTGAATTGGAAGCTTGCCTTTCATGTTTATCAAATCAATCTTAATGTATCCCACCAATCATCCCATGATTGGTTCTCAGGGCATACATACCAACAGACTCCCACTTGCACTGCGAGCCAATCACTCTTGAATCATATTCATAGTGATATTCAAACATGTCCCACAGGTTACTGTGCTCTAGTGCCAACATAGTGAGTAATGGCAACACCTTGCCAAAGTTAGTATAAATCGCATGTCTCTCATCTCTTCGCTGTACGTCGCACGTATGAGATGGAGTTGCCGTAATATGCGATCTAGTATTCCATTGCTAACCTTTAGCCACATTGCATGATCAAGGATTCCAGACTTGTCATCAATGAGTGGAATATAAGTTCATCTCATGAACTTTTAGATCCATATAGTATCCACTGTTGTTTACTAACACACAGATACTCGGCATTTCCCTTTTAAATGGTTTTATTGGAACACTTCCAATTATCAACAAACTTTCACTTTTATACATCCTATGTATATTTTGCGATTAATTTTCTGTCCTTTCGGAAGTTCGCATCAATGTAACTCTTTACATCAAACTCTTCCTTATCTCCATAGAACTAGTACTTCACAAGTACTTATCAAGTTCTCATGGTATTCCAGTAACCCTTACTAGAAGTAGACAGACATCCACTCGTCATGTCCCACATACGAGTTATCAGGATGAGCACATCATATTGCCATGTCCTACATACAAGATGATGAATGCATTTTATTCTTGCCATGCAAGACAATGGGATGATTACATACATGATAGATCCATATCTATTCTTAGTGTTCCCATTCTTCATAAGAATTGGACACTTGGCCTTGGGATACTAATATCCATATAACATGGACAAGTTTTCTCCCACTGAATCTGTGCATACTGAACCCTTCAGTACAGATTGCCAATGTATGCTCTCTCTTTTCCAGGTCAAGAGATTTGTCGAGAACTAACTCTATAGATCTCCATTCCTATCATATAGGAAACATCTCTATCTTCCTTAAAGATAATTTCCACTTTTGGATTTCCATTTTAGAACATTTCCATTTCACATCAATATGTGGAATGTGAATATACTCCCACTAAATCACAGATCCCTTCTTTATCTTTGACATATCAGTCAAACCCTTTGACTATATCATCAAAATAAAGATCCAATTTTGAGTTGCTTGTACTCAATCAATCACATTGATTAGTCCATTGTAACTTATAGACTTCATTTGCATTAATGGATTCATAAACCTTATAGGTTGTGTCACGTACACATCCTGATTTTATTCCTCAAAGGAATGCGGTTTTAGTATCCATATGCCAAATGTCTTAGTCATTAAGTTTCAATCAACAAGCATCATCCTTCTCAAAATGTTATCCATGTGTCTTAACACTTAAGACTCATTTGCACTTATGGATATCATCCAATGAGTGCTACCATCAAGGTCATACCTTATGGTTCACATGGAAATCATTTAGGATGTAATGGTCTTATACCATAACTCAAAATATGATTCCTCATATTCATCTAGATAGTTGACTCATCATATGAACAACTCATCACATAGATAATTGAGGTGTATCTGTCAAGAATATAAGAATTCACAACCCTTGTGATTCTTAATGTCCTTTATTAGTGTGGGGTATTCTTTTATTAAGAAGAATTCAGTTACTTGATAATCATTCTCTAACTCCTTAGAGTATGATTCCTTCTTGATTTAGACATCACCATGCCTTAATCATGAGTTCACTATGATACACTATCATAATCACTCATAAGGATCTCAAACATTTGGTCCAAGTATTTCATTCATTGATCTCATCAAGAATTAATACTTTACCAAATTTGTACTTCATCTTATGACAATCTTGAACACTTCAAGATGTTCATATTGGTATTTATCTAAACACCATTTGAAGTATTAGCATTTGTTCCAATTGGTATGTAAATACATCACATGTATTATACCTAATAGGATAATCACTCTCCCACTACATTAGTGAAGATTGATTAATCATGTACAAGAGATTCATGTCTCTTACTGGTTCTCTAACCAAAAGAGTCTAGATTTATCCATCATATGGAAACTAGAAATGAATTTCTCATGATTGATGCTAATTTGATTGTTTGAGTTATCAATAACTTTAGGTATCATTTTATCTTATGCATACCATGTATCACAAGATAAACAAGGCATTGCCAGAAAGATCATATCTTTAATATTGAAACATCAACTTTATTAATTGCCATCATTGTCATACAATATGCAATAATAAAGTGTTTCTATCTATTGGAAATATATGAAATAGCAGTTATCAAATCTATTCCGTGCCCTTTAGGCTGAAATAAACTGAAAGATACTCCTATCTATGGCAGCAACACTTGCTCCAATGATGGGTACTTCTTTCTTGGTCCTTTCACAAAGGCCATCACTTCTTTGTGGATATTGCATATCATATATGACATATCCATATCTTGGTATCATATACCTCGGATAAAGAAGCGGTTCATTTCATGATACCTTTGGTGGAGATCTCCATCCCCTCCTTCATCTTCTTTTGTTCTTCCAGATATAGAGGGAAGTTCCCTCATACACCCTTTCCCCATGTGCCTTGAGGCTGAAGACGGCTTGGATTGCTGGCTAGCATCAGAACACTTCTTTGCTTTGCCCTTGTCCTTGCCCTTAAGACTTACCTTTTCTTTGATCACATCAAAGATTATGGTTTGTCTTTCTTCATCTTTGCCTCTACTATCCTCAACATGTCTAACAACTCTGTCAATGCTTGTCAAAGTTGTTCATGTTGTAGCTTATCATGAATTGTATGATTCTCACAACATTTGCAGTATCATACCAATAGCCAACCCTTGGCTCAGATGGAATCCTTCTTAGTCAGGTCTTTCCACATACCCAATCACATTGAGTGTGTGAATACCTTACTGGATCTCCTTCTGTCATGCCATACTAGGACAGTGTCTTGGAGACATCATATGTCTCATGTTGTCTCTGCAACTCATAGTTCAGAGAACACAACATCAAGCACTCCTCATCAATGTCATCCTCAGTATGCTTCCATAAGCATACTTTCAGCCATTGATGTGGTGGGATCGAGTTAATCTGGTTCTGGTATAACTAGGACTTGGAGCTTTCGCTCTTTGATTGAGAACACTTCTCATCGTCCTAACCAATCGAGGAATTATTCCCATTTAATTTGTTGGTCTCAAAGACCGATCGCAAATAAAGTGATTTTTTGATTAACCATTTATATTAACAAAAAGGAAATATATGCAATTTTAGTCCAAAAACTCATTTTTGACTTGTTTGATTGATTTGAAAAGTTGACGATAAAATTAGGCCTTTAATTAATTATCGCTCCCACTATTTTAGTTCAAATTGATATCCCTCACCACCAATTCGGAAGATTGCAGCGTACAACCTTCTAGTGGGCAAGATCCTGAAATCCTCTAAGCCATGGACCAGCTAGGGCTGTCACCCACAACATAGATCTCTCAGGTAGGCAACTTTTGCCGATTGCATCATATGCAACTCTTGATAAGATGTCATCTACAACTCTTTGCAATGATCATCTCCATGCCTCAAGGTACTAGATCCCATCTAGATCACCTTGTTAAGTCCGACCCAAAGCAAACACGATGAATATGCACCCTGCTAGGGCAGACCCACACATTCATCCTTCACGCTTCCACGAGGTAGACGGTGCACCACTCTAGGGCGTGCCCCCACTTGGTCGAACAAGCTTTTCACGTGTGTCGCATTTGGAAGGCATCTAAAACTTAATATTTTAATGAGGGATTTGGTTTTATATACATATACATATCCAATCACTATAATACATAGTATGTATCATATACATGCTATATCCCACAGAAAACATGCACAAAATGATAAAAGCGATGATTATGGCCATCCTAATGTGATTCCTCGAGCCAAGAGGAATCACGGTCATCTAGGTCTACATCACATGCAACCTGTACAATATGAACTTTGTGCCTTGCCTTCCGAGTTGATCAACTCATCACATGAATGATCTGTACTCTCCAGCCGGTCGTCTGGGTGCCACCAGCCGATCGGTTGGCTCCTCCAACCGATCGGTTCGCCTGGTCGTCATGCATCTCATCATGTTCGCCACACGCTCGTCTCGCTCCTCGAACCGGTCATCAACCGATCGGTTCACTCCTTGAACCGACCGTTTGGAACGTCAACCGATCGGTTCACCCCTTGAACCGATCGTTTCAGCTGTCGTCTTGATGTCTGCCCGTCTTTGACATAACAGGAAATAAAAATCTATCCTATTATTACATTGCTTAAAAGAAGAAACCCCGAGTTACATTCGGGGGGAGCAAAGGTAGGAAAGAACCTCAAATTATTTCGAGTTACATAAAGAATAAGAGAGGGAAGATCGGTGCGCAGACCGAGATCCAAGCAACCACAAACAACCACACACAGATAGGGGTTTATAGGCCATAATCATGCTACACACATCCACCACAAAACTTGTTTAAGGGTGACGCGTATCGAGTGCATTAATAATACATATCATATATGTAATTAGGGATTTGTGGATTTAGGATTGGACATGCATAAAGCCAATATTATTCACATCGTATGCAATAAATAAAGGCGACAAACCAAAATCGATCATATCGATATTCCTAAAATATAGAGCAGTTGACGTGGCTCTGATACCACTGTTGGGTTTTAGGGGAGACAGAGAAGGCAGCGGAAACAAAACAAATTTCTCCCCCAACCCATACCGAGGAAACGCGTCAACGTCTATATAATAGGAAAGGATGGTTTGTGGAATCATACCTTGTCCCGAGGCTTGCTCGACGACAATACCTCGCGCAATGCGCGGTCTTCAACTCCGGTCTTGGACGGTGTCTGTGCAGCTCCTGGTCGCACCGGGACTGACGACTCCTCCTCCTACCGGACTGTCGGATGACAGTTGTCCTCCTAAGCGGCAGTGTCCTCCCGCCTCTGTAGTAGTCCACACGGACCACCTGGAACTCCACTCTCCTTGTCCCACAAGGAAGTGGAAGGAGTCGCACCCTCCTGTTGACGTACTAGTCGCCAACACACTCTCCTGCTACCAGTTGCAACTGTAGTTGTCCTTCCCTTGCTGCACCTCCCTTTTGCGGGAAGCACTTGCTCGGGATCTCTCACGGTTACCAAAACCAGAGAGAACGACAACTTCGCAAAGCAACCGGCTTGCATTGATTTGTACTTTGAGAAGCCCCCAATACCCCTATATATAGGCGGGTCATGGGACAGGGTTCTCTATGCCCGGCAATACGAGACTAAAGCAGGAGTAGAAGGGTTCGAGAATTTTCCACAAAAAGCAACTGGTTCGCAACTTGAAATGATCGGTTCACAACTGAACTGACCGGTTCGGCCATTGAGCCGATCGGTTGGACCTGATCCGATCGTTTGGGGCACTCCAACCGATCGGTTGGTGCCCTGAACCGATCGGTTCATGGTCCTAATCTGGCTCAAAAAGACTTTCCTTGTTTTGTTCTCAATTGGTATCGTATACCAATGTTATTCCCAATCGAATTGGGCAATTTGAAACCAAAGGAAAATTCTTGCCGACATGACTTTCCCAACTGGTCGGTTGCACCAGTTGAGCCGATCGGTTCAACCCTTGAACCGGTCGTTTCAACCTGGTCATGAGCCGATCGGCCTGGACACTCCAGCCGACCGGTTTAGCACCTCAGCCGACCGGTTCATCACATGAGCCGATCGGTTGGGAGCACAGGTTGGGCAAAATCAGTCAATTGCGATTTCAATCAATCTGATACTCCAATCAATGCGTCCAACACCTTGAACCATATGATATTGAGCTATCGACTGATTGAGTGTTTAATTTAACTACTAAACTCCTTTAGTAAACAATCTAAACATTTCTTTGTGGACAAAACTCCTCTTCCAGGTTAAATCCTATGTGTGTGACCCTGCAGGTCCATTTCACGTTGGCAGTGAAAGTCCATAACACTTATGACTTCACAAGCAAAGAGCGGTGCCTAGTCACACATCAGTGCTACCCAAGTGAAAGTAGAACGTTGGAGAACAACTTTCATCCTACAATCTGTGAATGGTGTTACAATGAATGTATAATTCCTTTGTCACTGATATCCTGAATGAACTCAAGGCATGGAACAGTCATCCTGTCAACATTCATTCACTTTCTTGATCTCAGAGTAGATTGAAGGAGATATGTATGACATCAATATCACATACTGATTCACACATGCGTGTGCACGCCTATCTCAATCCTACTCATCAAGTGGCCTTGGATATCAAACTCCCTCAGGAGGGACAAATCCCATATCTATCACTCACCCCTCAAAAGCCCCATGTGTCAAAGCCACCCAATCATCACCTTTATAACAACCCATGTTTCAGGACTGCGTTTGATGATGTCAAAGTGTGCCCAACGACATGTGTTGAGTGTAGTGATTTCAGGTCAAAGAATCACACTCACCACCATCACTGTGAGTACTGACTGTGACTACCATCTCATGGTTCCATGTGTCAAACTCACGGTGGGTCTGTCTGGTACCTTGTTCTCTAACAAGTACCTATGTGTTTGGTTTGATATCTCTATATCATGACTAATGAGATTCTGTCATCAACCAACACCACAATCCAGTCTTGTGTGTCATTGCTGTCTATCTACCTTCCACAATGACATCCGACTAGGGACATAACAAGAATGTACAAACTCTTAGCATCCGTATCGTTCAGGTCCTTAACCTGAAAGCATACGTCATTGAGTATTGTCATTCTCTAGACATTCAATCTGTTCTATCACTATCTCATGTGACTGAACCAGAATGAATTCGAAGCTTGCCTTTGATGTTTATCAAATCAATCTTAATGTATCCCACCAATCATCCCATGATTGGCTCTCAGGGCATACATACCAACAGTTTCCCACCCTGAAACTCGGCCGATCAACCTTGGTCGATTTTCTGAAGATTGCATCGGTCGAGTTGTGCACCCACAGAACTCGACCGATCAGGTAGCAGGCCATTTCCAGTTGAAATGGTCGGTCGAGTTTCCTCAGGACAAACTCGACCGATCATCTGAATATCGATTTGCATGTTACTTGATCGGTCGAGTTACACCCATTAGAACTCGACCGAATGCACTGTACGGAAAAGTGCAGAAAAGTGTTTCAAGCCGTTGTGGAATTGCAACAAGTGAAAATAGATCCGTTGCAAGCCGAAAAACGGCTAGTTTTCATTCATAAGTGTTCCCAAAGGTTAAGAGGCATCCCCAACTATAAATAGGACCCCTTGGGCTTCATTCCAAGGTTGAGCATTCATTGCAAACTCTTTGTGAGGTTCCTATTCTATAGTTGAGTGCTTCCTACAGCCTCCTCTCTCTCTCTAAGCTTAATCACTTGCTACATCCATTAGAGTGAGTAGGAGATTTGTAAGAGAGGTAGTTTCTACTTGTATATCTTGTGAGGCTCTCACTTCCACCACCTCCCCATCTCTCATTTGCAATCATGAAGATGAAGGTTCTCTCTCTTATCCAAGAGAGGTGAAGAAGAATAAGGGAAGGAGTCCCTTGGTGAAGATCAAGGAAGAAGACTTGGAGCTAGAGTGGGTAAGCCCTTGGAGAAGGCAAAAGACTCAAGCTCAAGTAGGTAAGACCTTGGTGGAAGCTTCTCCGAGTGAAGGTGAAGTCAAAGGCAGAATATCCAAGAAGAGTGGGTAATTCCTGCAAGGCCGAAAACTTGTGCAAGAGTGGGTAAGTCCTTGGAGAAGGCCGAAGACTCTTGCAAAGTGGGTAAGTCCTTGGTAAGGTTGAAGACTCTTTGTATTGGATAGGTAAGTCCTTTGTTGGTCATGTATTGTATGTCTTATTAATGAATATAAAAGTGCAAATTGTTTGAAGTCCTAGAGGTTGACCTCTCTAGGCAAGTGGACTGACACACTTCTAGTTTGAAGTGTGGAACCACTCTAAATAGCTTGTCTAATTGGTGCATGTTCAATCTCTCTTATCCTTGCTATGCATGATTTAGTTGCACTCAAATTACCTATTTAGCAACCTTATCTTGTCATATATTTTGAAGGTTTAATGAATTTTGTGTAAGTGCTTTCAGCTCTATTCACCCCCCACTAGAGCATCTAATCACCCATCTAGGATCCAACAAGTGGTATCAGAGCGGGTCTTCTCCAAGCATACTACAACAAGTAGGAGAAGATGGGTGACTACCTAGGAGGGAGACTCTCGACCAGCCTTCCAATCGTTGATGGGAGCAACTTCCTCTATTGGAGAAGAAGACTTCAATTCTACATCCAAGGATCAAGTCTCGAGATGTGGCAAATGTTGAAAAGCCCATACATTCTACCAAAGACAAATGTTGAAGAATGGGATGAAGCCACCTTGATGAAAGCAACCTTCAATGCTAGAGCCATGCACATCCTATATGCCTCCATGACCCCCACCGAGTTCAACCGGATTTCCTCTTGTGAGATGGCCTATGAGGTATGGAGAAAGCTTTGCATCACTTATGAAGGGACAGATCAAGTGAAGGAAAGCAAATTCTACATGCTCAAAGGGATGCTTGAGAACTTCAAGATGGGAAAGGAGGAGAGCATAGCCAACATGTACTCAAGGCTCAACACAATCTTGAATGGTCTTGTTGTTCTAGGACATCCTATGTCTAGTGGAGAGATCAACTCAAAGATCCTTAGAACTCTCCCCAAGAGGTGGGAATCCAAGGTGACTTCTATTGAAGAAGCAAGGTCTCTTAGGGATATTCCTATTGAAGAGCTCATTGGAAATCTACAAGCACATGAAGCCACACTTGACAAGAGGGAGGAATTAGAAAGACAAGAGGAGAAAGAACTCAAGAGAATGAAGAAGGCTGAAATCAAAGCTCAAATCAAGGCCATTGTTGGTCAAGCTTCTCCATCCTCTCAAGATGAAGAAGATTCCATGTACTCCAAGGGTAGACTCTACAAAGGCAAATCCTCCTCCATCCGGTGCTTCACATGTGAAAAGAAGGGTCACTACAAGGAAGATTGCCCACAAGGCAAAAAGACCCATCTTCACAAGAAGAAATGGCACTCAAGCTCAAGTGGCTCCTCCAACTCAAGCTCAAGTGAAGATTCATGTGAAGGATCAAGCTCAAGCTCTAGTGATGAAGGAGAATGCCATTTTTCCCTTATAGCGTCAACAAGTGAATACTCAAGTGAGGTAAATCTAGACTCTTTGGATAAAGAATCTTTAATTGCTATTATTCATGATATTTGTGCCTCTTATAAGTCTTCTAAAAAGAAAAAAAAAAAGCTTGCTAAAATTGTTGATAATTTGCATATAGAACTAGATGATCTTGAATATGCAAGTTCTTGCTTGCTTATTGATAAAAATGATTGTCTTAGCCAAGTAGACTCTCTTAAACTTGAAAATGCCAGTTTACTTGATAAGATTAAATTTCTAGAAGCTCAACCTCTCATGCCTAGTTCTAATGAAGAGCATACTTTAATTATTGATTCTCTCATGCATTACATTGATGTTCTTAAATCTGAAAACAAGGACAAAGATTTTGTTTTGCATGAATTAGAAATAGAAAATGCCTCCTTGCTTGCTAAAATCAATGGGCATGAACCTTGTTCTAGTTATACTAATAGAGAGAATGATGTTGCTGCTCTTCATATTGATAGATATTCTTATTTAACTAAAGCTCTTTGCCTAGAAAATGATCTTTTACATGCTAGAGATAATATCAATAATTTGTCTTCTACTATTGTTTCTCTTAAGCATGATAATGACAGTTTGAGATCATCTTTGCAAAAATTCTTAGTTGGTAAAAAGAGTCTTAATGACATCCTACACCATACTACTAAACAAATTGGTAGACATGGTTTAGGGTATGATAGTAGTCAAGGGAACAACAAAGATAAAGGACCTCCAATATTCCATGGAGAATCCTCTAGTTCCAAGACTATGGGCACATGCAACTATTGCAATGAATTAGGTCATTATTCTAATTGTTGTCCTTTTAGGAAAGTACCCAAGAGCAATAGGATTTGGGTTGCTAAACTAACCCCTCCAGATCCAAAAACATGATTGGGGACCATTTCATCTTTCTTCTTGTAGATAATTGCAAATTAACTTGTCAATCCACATAAAGAAGAAAGGTGAGATGTGTAGAGGGTGACAGCAAGTGGAAAAAGCAATGGTAAGCACAAAGGTAAAGGTTTTATTGCTTGTAACCATTTCTAACTTGTTTTTGTCAAGTTGGTGTGCACTATACATATGGTTTTTGAGTCAAAAGTGGCATTTTGTGATTCTCTTCACACTCTTGCTCAAAAACTATTTCTAATGCTTCTATAGTGCATTACTAACTTGCTTAGACATGTTTGGATATGGTTTGTCTTTTTAAGCATGCCCTTAAATATGTTTTTATGAAATATATATGCTCTTTGACAGCTGGTCTGTCGGTCGAGTTTTCCCTATTGAAACTCGACCGATTGGCACCAATGGGTGTTGCCAACAGCTGTCATCGGTCAAGTTGTCAATGCACAGAACTCGACCGATAACACTGTGCTCAGAATATACATTTGGCTTATTGAGTGAGAATTTCCCTCTCAACTAGATTTTCTCAACCAATAGCCTTATTCTTTAGCACTCTCATTTGGTACCTTTATATTGCCATGTTCTAAATTGCCTATCTTGCTTACAACTCTATCTCTCTACTTACTCTAAAATTGGCATATCTATATGTTGCAATTACTTGCTTTGAGTTGTTTTGCAGGTTTTGATGATGATCTCTTTGGATCTCTTGGTTGTGTCTTAAATTGCTTCCGTTGTGCTCTAACTTGCTACATCTACATAGGTGTATATCTTGTGTTTGATACAACCTTGAGGTTCTTAGGGATAATCATCTTATGGTAAGGATGCATATCTAGTGAGTTATATCCTTTAATGCTTCTAAAATTGCATATCTCTTTGTTTGGATATATCTCTATAACTACTCATAGCCTGCTTTATCTTGTGTATCTCTTGCTATGATCTAGATCCTACTAGTAGTCCTAACTTGTGATATCATCTACTAGTAGTTCATATACATGTAGTTCTAACCATGTTTATAATTGGAATATTTGCTCATCTATATGCTATGCTTGTATCTTGTCTCATACATGCTCAAGATTGTTCCTTGAATTGCATATCTACTATCTTGAGTTTCTTGCATAACATTGTGATGCAAGGTACATAGATCTACATTATATGTAGAAATTGGAGTATTTTTGGATTTTATGCAACTTTTGCTCCAGTTTCAGTTTTTGGTGCAAGACTAGTGTTTTTCATGCAGAAACAACTTTCTGAGCAAGACTCATCGCTTTGCCATGAGCTTCGATGGTTTTTGATCAAATTCCATCATCTTGAGGGTCAAAATTGCAATTTATTGTTTTTCTGCAGCACTTTATCTTACATTTTTGGGTTGTTCAAGTATATGCTTTAACTTGCTTTTCTTTCTATGCTTGGACAAGCCCCTATCTGTGCTCTTCTACTCTCCTTATATATATTTGTGTTATCTCCTTTTCTCTTTAACAAGTGATGTTTCTTATTTCTTCATACCCCCACCTTTTTGAAATGACAAAGGGGGAGAAAGGTAATGTCTTCTTTTAAAAAGAGGAAGAAGGCATGTCTTACATGAAGAGGAGAAGAATGTCCATGTAAAGGGGAGAAGGTAAAGGGGAGAAGACATATATGTGTAGAACATATATGAGTAGAAGACATGATATTCTATAAATGTTATGAAAGCTAACCATGCAGGAGAAATAGCATCAATTGAGGGGGAGTATGAGAACTCCATGCGCATCAATTGAGGGGGAGCATATGAACTCAATTCTATTGAAACCCCTAGGTTTCTCCAAAGGTATTCCTTTACTTTAAAGCTTTCAATACATTTATGGAATGGTTTGTCATCTTCAAAAAGGGGGAGAATGCTGACTCAAGGTCAATTAGGTCAATGTTGACTCACGTCTAAATTGACTAAACCCGTGTTTTGATGATGACTAACCATTCCACATATTGGTGTTTAATGCTTCTACTTGAGTGTTTTCAGATTAGGTATAGACACACTCCAATTGCCCTAACTTGCGCATATCAAATTGGAGAAAAGATAAGTCAAAGTCATACAAGTGCACGTTTTTGTAATATGATGTATATCCATTAGAATCATGTTGTAAATCACTTGTAATGATTGTATGACTTGTAATTAAGCTTAGAAAAATATCAAGAACACTTAGATCGAATATTAGAGCACTTTAAATGCATCTTTGAAAATCAATTACAGGCACTTGTTCGGTCGAGTTTCCCACCCAGAAACTCGACCGATCAACCTTGGTCGATTTTCTGAAGATTGCATCGGTCGAGTTGTGCACCCACAGAACTCAACCGATCAGGTAGCAGGCCATTTCCAGTTAAAATGGTCGGTCGAGTTTCCTCAGGACAAACTCGACCGATCATCTGAATATCGGTTTGCCTATTACTTGATCGGTCGAGTTACACCCATTAGAATTCGACCGAATGCACTGTACGGAAAAGTGCAGAAAAGTGTTTCTAGCTGTTGTGGAGTTGCAATAAGTGAAAATAGATCCGTTGCGAGCCACAAAATGGCTAGTTTTTGTTCATAAGTGTTCCCAAAGGTTAAGAGGCATCCCCAACTATAAATAGGACCCCTTGGGCTTCATTCCAAGGTTGAGCATTCATTGCAAACTCTTTGTGAGGTTCCTATTATATAGTTGAGTGCTTCCTACAGCCTCCTCTCTCTCTAAGCTTAATCACTTGCTACATCCATTAGAGTGAGTAGGAGATTTGTAAGAGAGCTAGATTCTACTTGTATATCTTGTGAGGCTCTCACTTCCACCACCTCCCCATCTCTCATTTGTAATCATGAAGATGAAGGTTCTCTCTCTTGTCCAAGAGAGGTGAAGAAGAACAAAGGAAGGAGTCCCTTGGTGAAGATCAAGGCAGAAGACTTGGAGATAGAGTGGGTAAGCCCTTGGAGAAGGCAAAAGACTCAAGCTCAAGTAGGTAAGACCTTGGTGGAAGCTTCTCCGAGTGAAGGTGAAGTCAAAGGCAGAAGATCCAAGAAGAGTGGGTAATTCCTGCAAGGTCGAAGACTTGTGCAAGAGTGGGTAAGTCCTTGGAGAAGGCCGAAGACTCTTGCAAAGTGGGTAAGTCCTTGGTAAGGTTGAAGACTCTTTGTATTGGATAGGTAAGTCCTTTGTTGTTCATGTATTGTATGTCTTATTAATGAATATAAGAGTGCAAATTGTTTGAAGTCCTAGAGGTTGACCTCTCTAGGCAAGTGGACTGACACACTTCTAGTTTGAAGTGTGGAACTACTCTAAATAGCTTGTCTAATTGGTGCATGTTCAATCTCTCTTATCCTTGCTATGCATGATTTAGTTGCACTCAAATTACCTATTTAGCAACATTATCTTGTCATATATTTTGAAGGTTTAATGAATTTTGTGTAAGTGCTTTCAGCTCTATTCACCCCCCCTCTAGAGCATCTAATCACCCATCTAGGATCCAACAGTAACAAGTGAAAATATATCTGTTGCAAGCCACAAAATGGCTAGTTTTCATTCTCAAGTGTTCCCAAAGGCTAAGAGGCATCGCCAGTTATAAATAGGACCCCTTGGGCTTCATTCCAAGGTTGAGCATTCAATGCAAACTCTATGTGAGGCTCCTATTCTATAGTTGAGTGCTTCCTACAACCTCCTCTCTCTCTCTAAGCTTAATCACTTGCTACATCCATTAGAGTGAGTAGGAAATCTGTAAGAGAGCTAGTCCTACATGTATATCTTGTGAGGCTCTCACTTCCACCGCCTCCATATCTCTCATTTCAATCATGAAGATGAAGGTTCTCTCTCTTATCTAAGAGAGGTGAAGAAGAATAAGGAAAGGAGTCCCTTGGTGAAGATCAAGGCTGAAGACTTGGAGCAAGAGTGGGTAAGTCCTTGGTGAAGGCAGAAGACTCCTTGCTCAAGTAGGTAAGTCCTTGGTGGAAGCTTATCCGAGTGAAGGTGAAGTCAAAGGCGGAAGATCCAAGAAGAGTGGGTAATTCCTACAAGGCTGAAGACTTGTGCAAGAGTGGGTAAGTCCTTGGAGAAGGCCGAAGACTCTTGCAAAGTGGGTAAGTCCTTGGTAAGGTTGAAGACTCTTTGTATTGTATAGGTAAGTCCTTTAGTTGGTCATGTATTGTATGTCTTATGAATGAATATAAGAGTACAATAGTTTGGAAGTCCTAGAGGTTGACCTCTCTAGGCAAGTGGACTGACACACTTCTAGTTTAAAGTGTGGAACCACTCTAAATAGCATGTCTAATTGGTGCATGTTCAATCTCTCTCTCCCTTGCTATGTATGTTTTAGTTGCACACAAATTTCCTATTTATCAACCTTATCTTGTGATATATCTTGAAGGTTTAATGAATTTTGTTTAAGTACTTTCATCTCTATTCACCCCCCTCTAGAGCATCTAATCACCCATTTAGGATCCAACAACATTCTTAGATATAAAAGACGTGTTTGTAATTTAAATTTTTTTAGAATAATTGCATGACTAATTCAAAATGGCTTGTATTATATAATATAGATGAGTGGATTATGATTTGAACCCCAGTGCTAGACTTGATTATAGACGCCCTTACTAACCGGCCAACAATTAATTCTATTTGCGAGTACGAAACGGGGATAGGTATAATGTATTTAGTATTTACTAATGTTATATATATATATATATATATATATATATAGTTTGAGATTTGGAAAAGAACATAAATATTAGGCAGCCCCTAAAATCGGTTCTGAGTGAGGTGTGAATATGGTGAAGGTTGTTCGTGGATTTTCAATAAAAGAACAAAAAAAATAAGAATGTAGCATTTTGAGACTATATGTGGCTACTGTTAGGGGTGTAGGCTGTCGAGACTGAAGCCTATCCCCTCCCCCCAAAATTTAAATGTATGTGTATCGATATTAGGAAGGGGGCATGTGTATCTATAGCTGCAGTGGTATGTTTTAAAACACCACACCCCCCCCCCCAAAAAAAAAAAACAATTACAAACTCTTCTAATTTTTTATATGATGAGTTCGTAAATCAACCCCTCACCCCCCTCTCTACCCTAATGAAAATTTCTAGATTCACCAATGGCATCTTCGGTAGTTTGAAACTGAAACACCACTTCGATAACATGTGTAGTTGGGATGAAATTGAAACCATACCATACCTCGTATAGTTATTACTCAATTTTCTTATACGTTTTCCGTTCGATTTCTTCTGAGTAAGATCTCACACACCTCCGGTGGGCTCATTTGTGACCTTATTTCTACATGGTTGGCTTAGTGATTGATCAAAGCAATCTTATAAAAGGGGCACTAACATATTAATCTATCTATAACAATTGCTCTGACACGTCATTCATTCGACAATCAATAATAACATATGATACATCCTGGACCAGGAAACGATTATTGGTGACAATTGACAGCAAGATGGTCACATCATGTCGGTGTTTTATATGTAGGGCTCAAGGTCGACACCATTTATGACCTCCCTCCCACCCCAAGTCCTGTGGAGTACCAGAACTAACGAGATCTACACAATAATGCAATGTAACTCCTCCACTCTTCCCGGGAACAAAGAGTACCAGCCACCATTCAAGAGTGGAGACAGCAGCAAAGCAGTGAGCGGCTCCATAGTTTCTGGCGGTCCATGGTCAGACCAGTTCAACAAGGAATAATCGAGGCAGGACTGGCGCTGTAACAGGGCCACGGCTGGCTAACTTGCCGTGGTCACTCTCCATTATAAGTGGAACCGGATGTATATATATGGGCCATGCGTGATGCGTCCGGCCGGGTTCTCGATGATGTGCAGCCTGTGCTCAATGCAATGTCCCGGATCTGGAGTGGACTGGACCAGAGGATGACCAGCTAAAGTGGAGGTGATGCGGAACGTATAAGACTGACTTTACGATGATGATGACGAGGATAGGTAACTATTATTTCGTGTGATTAAAGCAACTTGATTGATATTATTTGGTTACATCACGTGATTCTATTATTTGTTATGCGGTCCAGCACCACTTAGCGGCAACGGATTGAGATTATGGAATCCGGACTAGATTAGAATAGATTAGGATTGGGGTTTCCTGTTTGACTCTGTTTGGCAAACCCAACTGGCCTCTAACTTGTGTTTTTCAGTCTGCTATATAAAATAAAATACACAAAAGACAAAGCGAAATCCGGACTGAGATTCCTAATCCTGCTGCTAGCATGACTGAGATAATCCAGCTTTTGGGATTACGGAATCCCGAAACGGGGGTTTCCAGCCAAACGCGCATGTGCGCAATGCTACAAAATCGCGACTGGATCTGCTGATATGGCGCAAACGTGGCATAATAAGACAAGCTGAAATTTGATCGTGATCCATTGCCAAACAGGGGCTTAGGTTCTGGAACCTAGTCCAATTCGAGACACTGCTCACTTCATTTCTTCCTCGTAGGAGGAATAGAATAAATGGATCGTGACGTGATGACATATAGCCCATGACGACACACAACCCATGACACCTCTTGAGGACCCTTTGGAGAAAGAGGTCTGCTATCTAGACCCATAACGGCACCTCACTCATTCTCCACTACATATTTGAAGGCATTGTTATGCTCTCAAATATGTGGTGGAGAATGAATGGGGTTTCATTTTGGATTCCAAAATGATGTCCACTTAACATATTTCTTGGAGAAAATGATTAAAGTCCCAGGAACTAGTGCCCTGAATACGATGTTCTTCAGTCTAGGCGGAATAATAGTCATAATAATCATAGTCTAGATCGTCTTGCAAGTTGAGTGGGGATATACCACACGCCCCCATCTGGTCCCTAATATGTGTAAGTAACAAAATTATACAATACACACTCGTTCCCGGATCATACATTACGAAATAAGGTCTGATTTTGAGTATACAACTCATAACAAATTATGTCCCCGTGATGTTTTGGATCAATGTGATTGTTGTCCAGACGCCAAACTAATGTTTTAACACCCTTTACCTGGTATTTAATCAGTTGGCTCAGCAGTAAAGCATACATCTCGTTGTAGAGCAGGTCGAAGATTTGAAATCCGCCGGTACACCTGAAAGGGAGGAAGCAATAATAAAAGTCTTGCATCGCCAAGAGCAGAATTAGAAAATATGAATAGAAGAGACTGCGAAGAAATGTCTTAATAATAACTATACTAGGGGGGCTGAGAATGAAGAGCTCGTAAAAATATGCTTTAGAGGGGATTCAAACTTAGGTCGCTTGTCTAGAAATAACATTCTAATACCAAGTCCACTAGCAATTTGCTGGTGTTTATATTAGAAAATATCCAATATATACAGTACTTGCCCATGTTATATATGTATAATATATGTATTTTGATTTTTTTTTTTTTGGGGGGGGGGGGGGGGGGGGGGCTTCAGCCCCTGTTGCCCCTAGATCCTTCCTTGTACATCGCGAACGTAATGGGACCCCTCCAATAGAGTAGATTAAAAATTATCAAAAGAATGTGGCGTTTGGGGGGTCACGAATGTGGCGCTTCTGCGGGGGTGGTTCTCTCGTAAATCTGGAAGAAAAAAAATTATCAAAAGAAAAACATCCCTACCCACATGGCCCCACGTGTGAATGAAATAAAAAGGATGTATGGGATGTGCCAGTTGCTACGGTTTTCTAACAAAATAATATCACGTCGACAAATTATTTTCCAAGCCCGATAGAAATAAAAGAAAAATTCGAGACTATCCATCTAAAGGGGCGTTATGACAACATAATTGGTAAGATCCTATTTCGAAATGGGAAATGATATCCATAGGCCGAATGAGATGATTTTTGTCTTTTTGTTCCCATGCCCCACTCTCATTTTCCCACCTACCTATCTGTCTCTACTTGTCATGTCACATGTTGCGAGACCTACCTATCTGCCTCTACTTGTCATGTCACATGTTGCATCAGCAGTGCTGTTATTTTTGCAATGTGAGACAAAAAGAGGGAGAGAGATAGAGAGAGAGGGGGGAGGAGGGGAGTGGAGAGAGAAAGTAGTGGTAGGAGAGAGAAAAAAGAGAATATATTTTTGTTAATACCTTTTAAACATGAATGAATTTTTTGAAGAAATAAATACCATTCCACTCCTTACAAAAAATATTTTACAACAAGACCAAGTTAGACATATTTAAAAAAAATAAAATATACAATCTATACGAGGATTAGATAATGTGATTGTAAAAAGTAAAAAAGGAGGAGAGAGAAATTTATTTTACTTATAACTCTCAAACCATAATATACTTTTAAATGGAATAAAAATTGATGGCTTACTAACAAAAATACTTTAAAATAAGACAAATGTTGATATACTTTTATAATAAAAAAATTTAACAAAATAATTACAACACATGAAATAACATGTGATAACATGGGATAACATGTGGTATAAAATACACTAACATGGGATAACACATGAGATAACATAGAATTTGTATCATCCCATGTAATCCCATTTGTTTCCCATGTTATCCCGGGTCAAATTATTTATTATAACATGTTATCACATGTTATTCGATGTCAAATTGTGTGTTACCCCAGGTCAAACTGTACGTTATCCCATGTCACATTGTGTGTAATCTTATATTGTCTATGTCACATTGTGTGTTATTCCATATTATCCCATGTCAAATTGCATGTTATCTCATGTCATACTGTGTGTTGTCTCATGTTATCTCATATCATTTCATGTTATCCCATGTTATCCTATGTCATCCCATGTTATCCTATATTATCTCATGTCAAAATTGTGTCTTATCTCATGTTATCCCATATTATCCAATGTGTCTTCCCATGTTATCTCATGTGTTTCCCATGTTATACCGGGTCAAATTGTTTATTATAACATGTTATCACATGTTATCCGATGTCAAATTGTGTGTTATATCAAGTCAAACTTTATGTTATCCCATGTCACATTGTGTGTTTATCTCATGTTGTCCCATGTTTATCCCATGTCATTCCACGTTATTCAATGTTATCACATGTTATTCCTTGTCAAATTGTGAATTTTCTCTTGTACAATTATATGTTATTTTCAGTCCAATTTGATGTTATATATGGTCTAATTGTATGTTATATCCGGTCCAATTATATATTATATGGAGTTTACTTGTACATTATCTATGGTCCAATTGTATGTTTACCTCCGTCCAATTGTACGTTTTCTCAAGTTAGATTTTTTTTTTGAATGAGAGATAAAATATGTGGAATATGAGGCAAGTATTGTCATCCATTTTCTATCAAAATTAAGTTGATATTCGTCTTGTTTTAAATTATTTTGTAAAGAACGTAACTTTTTTTATTTTGTCCAAAAATTCATTACAATTATAAGAAAAATAAATTTCAATTTCGTCTTTAACTTTTTACAATCACATTATCTCCCCTATTTTAGATTATATTTTTTTATTTTTAAATATGTCGAACTTGATCTTGTGCAATATATTTTTTGTAAAAAGTGCAATGATGTTCATTTTGTTAAAATTATATTACGGTTCAAAAGTTATCAAAAGTAAGTTATTCTTTTTTTTTCTCTCTCTCCTATAGCCACTCTCTCTATCCATTTCCCTCTCCCCACTCCCCTCCTACTCTCTCTCCCCCTCATGTTTCTCTCTATCACGTTTAAAAAGAAACAACCATTAACAACCACTCTCTCTCCCCACTCCCCCTCTTCCCACTCTCCTCTTTCTCTCTCTCTCTCATGTTTTTCTATTGCCTCATATTTTGAGTAGCACACTAACATTGATAGCAGCGTACATATGGTACAAGTCGTCTGGGTTGGTGTATGGATTGGCCTCCATATATTTATCTCTTTAGAAATAGTCACAAGGCAAAATTGATCAGATCCACTTTCCAAAATATACAACCTATATGTCCACTATAAAGTATATCCACAATAATTATTCATGTCTAGACCACAAAGTACTAAGATAAGCCATCGTATTACATACATGGTTCCATTTAAAGTATTTTGTAAAGAACGTAACTTTTTTTATTTTGTCCAAAAATTCATTACAATTATAAGAAAAACAAATTTCTATTTCCTCCTTTTTAACTTTTTACAATCACATTATCTCCCTATTTTAGATTATATTTTTTTATTTTTAAATATGTCGAACTTGATCTTGTGCAATATATTTTTTGTAAAGAGTGCAACGAAGTTCATTTTGTTAAAATTATATTACGGTTCAAAAGTTATCAAAAGTAAGTTATTCTTTTTTTTTCTCTCTCCTATAGCCACTCTCTCTATCCATTTCCCTCTCCCCACTCCCCTCCCACTCTCTCTCCCCCTCATGTTTCTCTCTATCACGTTAAAAAAGCAACAACCATTAACAACCACTCTCTCTCCCCACTCCCCCTCTTCCCACTCTCTCTCTCTCTCTCTCTCTCTCTCTCTCTCTCTCTCTCTCTCTCTCTCTCTCTCTCTCTCTCTCTCTCTCTCTCTCTCTCATGTTTTTCTATCGCCTCAGATTTTGAGTAGCACACTAACATTGATAGCAGCGTACATATGGTACAAGTCGTCTGAGTTGGTGTATGGGTTGGCCTCCGTATAGTTATCTCTTTTGAAATAGTCACAAGGCATAATTGATCAGATCCACTTTCCAAAATATACAACCTATATGTCCACTATAAAGTATATCCACAATAATTATCCATGTCGAGACCACAAAGTACTAAGATAAGCCATCGTATTACATACATGGTTCCATTTAAACCATACTATCCAAGCATCAAGTAAATTTGAACTTCAGTTGTCAATCTAAATCTAAAATCACATCCTTTGAAACCTCGACATCCAGTCATACGTAAATGGAAAGCATGTGTATGAAATATAAGGAATTGCTATAAGAAACATACTTTTTTCATATAGTGCAGACCGCCACGACAAATTGTAATCTAGTTTAGGGCACTTATGATTGTTTCAACTGTATTTATCCATTCAGAAATCATATTGTCACATCGCAAATTCTAAATCCATGGTTTAGATAAATGCTAGTTGTTGCATATTGCATACCCGTAGAGACATATTTTCACATCCACTTTATCACCCACACCCAACTAGGAACAAACCAACAGTACATAAGAGTTCTTATATGCTAATTCTAAACTAAAGTTAGAATTTGTAACTCCAAGAGGTACATGTGCGTTTGGAAGAGTAGTGTTCAAGGTGTGGTGGTGACGTGCTTAAAAGAATTTATTGCGCCTGAATTGCCAAAACCAACACCAAGATATACATTTGTTTGGAAGAGAAATGTTTAAGGTGTATGAGTAGTGAGGTGTTCGTTCTTAATGACAATGCGAAGAGAGAACAGTAGGGGAGCCGGAGAGATTATCAGCATCTTTTGATATAATCGACATTAGGGCGCATACATAGCAGTCTAATCTAGTGTATCGTCAATAACACCAAGTGCGTTTGCGTCGGACAACCGTGCCCCACAGGGAGGAAAGGAAAGTATAGGAAAACTAAATGGCTAAAAAATCAAAATGACATGTTTGGACATTTTAATTATCAAAATGGCACGATTCAGAATTTTATTTCCAAAATGACACGTTTCTGGGGCAATACGTCTCCAAAAATGATGCATTACTTCTGGTGGGGCCAATACGTCCCCTCGGGAGACGTATTGCTACTTTAAAAAGTAATACATCCTCAATGGGGACGTATTGTCTCCAGCAGAGTATTGTGTCCCCAGTGAGGACGTATTGCTTGTTTTATTTTATTTTTTTAAAATTTTTAATTATGATACCATGTATATTATATATACATGTATATATGTTAAATTGTTAAATGAATATAATCTACATTCACTTATATACAATTAGCCATATATTTGAAATAATACCTGAAGATAATAAAATAATAACATAATTTTGTATTTATTAATACATAATATTTATAAATGTAGATAAAAGTACTTAAAATTAATGGATATAATACTAAAATTATATAATAAATTTTAAAATTATAGAAATAAAGCAAATATATACAGTATTTATTTGTAAACTTGCAAAAAAGAAAACTAATATAGCAATAAAAATAAGAAAATACTAAAATAAAAACTAATATGGTAGTATATAAGACACGTTGGTGCACATAAAATACACACACACACACACACACACACACACACACACACATATATATATATATATATATATGTATGATTTCTGACATATATATGTACATATACATACATATATATATATATATATATATATATATATATATATTAAAGGTATAATACATAATATTAAAAAAATAAAAATAAAATGTCAACTATATAAAGTAAATATACATGAACAATAACAATAGATAATCAAAATAAAATATATGATACATATGATCATAAATGCAACACATAAATATCATAATATATTATGAAGCAGACTTTTTTATTATGTTTAAAAAATAATATATTAATATAAATCATAATACCATAATAATATTTGTAACTTTTTATCCAGTTCAGAGATAAATATAATATGATAAAAATCAAATATATTATGATTTATATAATTTAAAATTATATGTATCATATATTTTAATTTGATTGTTATTGTTATTGTTCTAATATATATATATATATATATATATATATATATATATATATATATATATATATATATATATATATATATATATATATATATATATATATATATATATGAGTATGTTTTCAATACCTGCGCGGGTACTTTAGAATTGCTACCCGTGCTTGACTAGACAGTGGCATCTTTGTAAATACAACCAATACTCCCGTGTTCTCTCATACATTGATTTGCAGCGACGCTGATTTATCTCATCGGCCGCACACTTTCAATTAATATCACGGCCCTAAATACTATTCATTTGCACTTTTCTAGCTTGTCGACTGCAATATCAACATCGGCGTTGTTGCTTAAGTCATGGATCTCGACTATGTCTGTGTGCAATTTACTTGCTTGAGTGTACTACTACAGTGGATGCCACCGTCGGGCCGTCATCAGCTTCTGGTATCTAGAGGAGCTGACAGAGCTGTCGTGCAGGTGGTGGCGTCGTCAGCCGGAGACCTCAAGGGTGACCTCATAGGACTACTGGAGGAGGAGATCACTGGCACCGTCCAGGACTTCGTCAGCCCAGCCCGGCTGCCACATCCGTTGTCGACGACGACATAGTTGTCCATGGCCTGAAAGTCGGCGATGCGAAGATGTATGCTGCTACCTCCGGAGGCCGGCGGCACCCACATGTTGTTAGGCAGGAAGAGGACAAACATGGACCCTTTTAGTTCCTTTATAACCATTTAGGTTTTGTGATTCACTGATCTCTTGCGGCAACGATGGCGCATAGACAGTCATGTTTCAGTTTTTTAGTAATGTTGATTTCGTTGTTGGAGACGAGAATTGATGGAAACCCCCGGCCCCCGATGTTCCTACCACTGGATGAGTGAATTACGACGGCTCCGCTAGCTTCCAGTGTCGAAGCTGCAGTGAAATGCCGGGAAGTGCCGGCAACGTAGGGGCAGGTGAGGGCGGAACGACCAGTCCTCCAAATGGCGCACTCGGAGCTCTGCGGCTTTAGGTTGTTCGTCAGAAACGGTCCACTTGTTCACTAACAAGCAGCCGTTGCGGCTCATGCCCCACTCGGCGGCGATAGCGGATGCTGACATGGAGGTGACCCAGAACGAGGAGGCAAAGATGAGGAGCCAACCAGACATCAGCTATCACTTGCGGGCGTGCCTGTTCCGGAGCGTTGTATCCCAGCGGCGGCTGGAACACGTCGTTGTCTAAGGGCATGTCCTGTGACGGCTCGGTAGGACGGACGTAGGTGCCGGTAATGCCGACGACACAAGGGGCCGGTGATGGCAGTGCCACTGCGAAAATGAATAGCAGAGCCACTACTGTCCTCGTCGCCATGGCCTGCTCTCCTCTCCTGTATGGCTGATCGATGATCACCTGCTGCAAACGGAGGCGAGGACGCTCGAGTGAGAATTCTTCCCTTTGTGATGTTCAACAAACTAACAGAATCCTATGAAAGCGACGGGTTTATAAACACCAGAGCCCGATTTTCAAAAAATGGCAGGTTGTGATAAGAATTGAATTCCAAAATTAGAGGAGGGTTTAAGAGCCGAAGGAATATTCTCAAACTGTTAATAGATCTAAATGGAACGGACCAGTCCTTCCATTTTTTCCTTCTTAATTCTATTTTTTTTTCAGAAGAGAACTCTGTTGTATTTTTCCAGAAGAGAAACTAACGGCAAATAAATTAATCTGATTATAAATTGAAACAAAGGATGGGGATGAGGACGACTAGTTAAATAAGGGATGGGGATGAGGATGACTAGTTAAACGGAGATGAATCGGAAATAGCTGCAACCACAATGGAGCAGTAGATAAGAGATGGCAGAGGAGGTTGGGGCTGTAGGAGGAACAAATCATCACAATAATAACAATTGTTATTCTGAGGTCTGTTCTGGTCGTGTTGATACACCACCATGCTTCAAACTTTGTCTCCTGTAGACACAATAATGAAACAAATAGAACTGAAAGTAAATATAAAGAAAGCAGCTAGCTTCCTCTTCTTTGCTTCCAAATCAAAATAATAATACATAAGAATAATCTGTAAGATGAGTATACATTTTGTAATCCATACGCATAAACTATAATCTTAGAGAACAAATTGTCAAATTGTAAGGTGGGTGTGTCTTTTGTAATGTACATAAAAAAATTGTAACATGTCAGAATAAATTGTAAGGCCGATAGACATTTTGTAATGTATATACAAAAGGGTCATTCATTCGCTGCATCTGTTTTGTAATAGGAAGATACATATTTGTAATGAGACATCAATGTTTGTAATGAGATGACCAATTTGTAATACAAACACTCTTTTTGTATTACCAAGTTGTTTCTGTTACAAATATCATTTTTACCTGATCTCTACACAAGGCTATCACCGCGAGTCACGCGCTTCGGCAGCACTGCTGACTGTGCCGGAGCCTGGGGCGACAGCGACTGATATCATCCAACTATAGACGGGAGGTTTCATACCAACCCCCAAAATGTAACAATTTTAGTCTAATAGACAAGAGCCAAGCATAATGTAGGTGATAATTTTGTAATATATATACTCATATTGTAATAAGCACATGCCATCTGTAATATGGGCAGTCACATTGTAATAGGCAAGAGTCGATTGTAATGTAGGTGACATTTTTGTAATATGAATAGTCATATTGTAATAAACAAGTGTCATATGTCATATGGACAATCACATTGTAATAGACAAGAGCAAACCATAATGTATGAGATAGTTTTACAATACACATACTCATATTGTAATAAGTAAGTGTCATCTGTAATATGGAGTCACATTGTAATAGGCAAGAGCCAACCGTAATGTAGGTGACTATTTTGTAATATGAATACTCATATTCTAATAAGCAAGTGTTATCTGTAATATGGACAGACACATTGTAATAGGCAAGAGCCAATTGTAATGTAGGTGATAGTTTTGTAATATAGATACTCATATTGTAATAAGATAAGTGTCATATGTAATATGGACAGTCACATTGTAATAGGCAAGAGCCAACCGTAATGTAGGTGACAGCTTTGTAATATGGATACTCATATTGTAATAAGCAAGTGTCATCTGTAATATGGACATTCACATTGTAATAGGCAAGAGCCAACTATAATGTAGGTGATAGTTTTGTAGTATGGATACTCATATTGTAATAAGCAAGTGTCATATGTAATATGGACAATCAAATGTAATATGGAAGAGTCAACCGTAATGTAGGTGACTATTTGTAATATGGATAGTCATATTGTAATAAGCAAATGTCATATGTAATATGAACAGTCACATTGTAATAGGCAACAACCAATAGTCATGTAAAAGATGATTATGCGTGATTGAAGATATTACATCCCCAATTGAATAACAAATTTAGGACCAGTGCTAGAGACTCGAACCTAGATGTGGTGACAAGTTTGTTCTCCATCAGCACTGTATTCATCTTCATGCTCATGGTCGAGGTTCTGCTCGTCTAGAGGTATTACTTTTGCTTCTGTTGATCGTCTACATCAATGATGACTTGTTGCATGCTCTTTGGGAGGCTTCTGAATTGCGTAACATACGAATTTGAGCTGCCGAACAAGATGATGGAGGAGTTGCAATGTGCACATTTAATATTAATTTAATAGCAGCACCGCATGTACTATATTCCAAATATTGTTAATGTTTGATAATACATCTACATCACAGAAGATCCACGAACTCAGTTCTTGCCTAAAGCTTGATGATGAAAGGCAAATGCTTGGATCTAGAATAGCATAGTATGCACAATATTCAAAAAGTAACATACTCCAGGAACACCATTGCAAATCCATGGCCACATACTGCAATGGAACTGTTATATATAAATTAATGAAGTTACCAGAACAGGGGGAGGAAGAAGTATGCAGATTTTAGAGAATCGGTTGACATTGTACCATTTTATATATCTAATAACAGGATGCTTAACTAATAATTCTGGAAAATACAATAAGGCCTGAAAGATCGAGTCCGTCAATAAGGCCCTGGATGCCACCAAACCCATGTGATACCCTGGGCGGCAAGCGCGTCCGCCCCATGCTCTGCCTCGCGGCCGCCACCCTGGTCTCCTCCATCCCGGACTCAGACTATGTCGCCATTGCCTGTGTCTGTGCCACCGAGATGATCCACACCATGTCGCTAATTCACGACGACCTCAGGCGTGGAGCGCCCACCAACCACCGCGTGTTCGGCAAGGACGTCGCAATCCTCGCCGGCGACGCACTACTGTCCTTCGCTTTCCAGCACGTCGTCGACTCCACCCCCACCAACAGGGTCGAGCCGCGCCAGATCGTCCGGGCCGTGGCAGAGCTCGGGCGCTACGTCAGGTCGGAAGGGCTCATAGGGGGTCAGATCGTCGACATCCAGTTCACGAGCTACGACGGCGACGGCGGGATGGACAGACTCGAGTACATTCACATCCACAAGACCGTCGCGCTCCTTGAGGCGGTCGTCGTCATGGGCGCCATCGTGGGAGGCGGGACCGACCAGTAGGTTGAGCGGCTCCACAAGTACGTCTGCTGCATCAGTTTGTTGTTCCAGGTCCACAAGCACGTCAGCGATGGTATACACAAGCCTGTCGAACTCCATCATTATGCTGCATCTCATCGGCAATGGTGTGGTAGCGTGCCTCCAATTACGCCGGACTCCAGTTCCTAATTACGATGGAATCCATGTCGCAAAAATCTGTAAGAATGTTGATTTAAGAGGTAGAGCAGGAAGCCGCGAAGCAGTAGCACCACCTTCCTTGCGGCCGAACTTCCACCACCGCTTCTCCGACCAGGTGCAGTGCTGGGCCAGGCTTGACGCATGGGGTGTGGACGGCCAGTCACCGAAGTGGGGAACTGCATATTACTAGGACACTCTAGCAGACAACGACCACGTCCTGTACGCCGGAACGGGTTCGCATCTGCAGACTTGAGAACGCGGCTACTTTTTTTATTTACGATTGCTGCCACCGTGTCCACGGGTAGTTTAGCAAAGATACCCACGCGGGCATCCAATAAACTCCCTATATATATATATATGTATGTATGTATATATATATATATATCAAATATATATATGTGTGTATATATATATCAAATATATATATATATATATATATCCATTGATACATTATATATATATATATATATATATATATATATATATATATTGTGCATATCAACGTGTGGTATATGCTGCTATATTAGTTTTCTTTTTCTTTTTTCTAAATTTACAAATAAATAAATATATATACATATATGTATATATTTGTTTTATTTCTATAGTTTTAAAAATTACTATATAATTTTAGTATTGTATCCATTAATTTTAAATACTTCTATCTACATTTATAAATATTATATATTGATGAAATATAATATTATGTTATTATTTTATTGTGTTCATGTATTATTTAAAATATATAATTAATGGTATATAAGTTAATGTAGATTATGTTCATTTAGAAATTGAACATATATATGTATATATATAACGTACATTGTATCATAATTAATGGTATCATAATTCAACATATATATTGTATATAATTACATGCATTATTCTCCTAGAGGCAATATATATTGGTTCCATCAGGAGCAATACGTCCTCTTTGGGTATGTATTGCCTCAGAAATGTCCCATTTTGGGAATTAAGTTATGAATCATGCCATATTTGTAATTAAAATATCCAAACATGCCATTTTGGTTTTTAGGCCAAACTAAATTACCCCCGCCAAGATCGGATGGTTAGGCACACCCATTATTCACAGGATCTGATCGCACAATCAACCAGGACGTTAGGACGTGCTGAGAAAATGAGTTGTCACTGTTGGATTTTGACTGCTTTCAGCAACATCGATCATATGCTCAAATGTCCGCATCCAACCATCGTGATCGGGAGAATTATGCCAAAAGGTTATACTGTCGAACATGCATCTGTTGGAATTATTTGAGAATACATCTACTCGGGAAAATTTGGTTACCTGAATTTTGCCGTATTGAATTGTATTTTTAGGACTCCAGTTCTGCAAATTTTATGTTTGGTTTTCGGGATTGGAGAAATGGGGCAAATCCCAGAATTTTCAGACAGAATAGGAATCCCGCATTTTGGTCTCCATTAAAATTCTCCCGGACGCCAAAATCCATTATGGGCAAGACAGCAAATACGAAAAAAGATAAATCTCACACTTACAAAATCCAACAAACCAAACATAAAATTTTACTTTGTGGGATTTTGAAAATGTAGCATTTCAGCAATACATGATGGAAAAAATACAGGATTTCAATAAATCCAGCTAACTAAACATAACGTGCCATACATGCCAACAAAACAGATTCATCACAATCAATTTACGAAGTGACATGGAATAATTCCAACCGTAATGCGTGCCTTCTTCTTTGGTCTGATAATTAGTGCACCAAGAACGTTTGAACAACACCAACAACAACAGAAGCAGCCGAACAATCAAAACAGCACGAGGTGTATTCGGTAGGGAATCTGTTGTTGCTTCACAGTGGCCGTTTCCGGACACCCTCTCGGCTCTCGATTAGTCAAGGGCATTGCCTTTGGATCTCCAGGCCTCGGGGCTAAGCCGTCGCAAAGCACAACGGGAAGTAATGTAGGATTCTCAAATAATTCCAATAGATATATGCTTATCTGAGAATGTATCTGATGGAATTATTTGTGGTCGTGATGTGATTGCGATATCGCTTCCTCTGTCGAATTCAGTGCAATGCTTAATACTGTTGTAGTAGTGGTAGGTATAAACATGGTAATAAAAAACCCGTCATGAGGCTTTCGAGGCTTACGCTTCTTGGCAGAGGCTATCCCAAATACACCTCGAGACTTACGCCTCAGTGTCCTGGACTAAGGCTTACGTCTCACAACATCTGAGGCCCGCCTCAAAGGCACTGAGGTTCTGAAGCTTAGCTGAGACGCATGCCTCAATTATAGATGATAACATCTTATATTGACTACCAAATTATTTACTTTTAAAACTATTACAAACATTAAAAAAAATTAGAGTTCTTGTAGTTAATTGTTATTTTTCATTAATAAACATTTAATCATTATTTTTTGAGTGACATCTTTCAATCTTCGTTGTTAACTTTGTCTTTGATTGCTACCTTCTCATTCACTATGTTGGTGAATTTTATATCATTGTCAACTAATGTTGATTCCTCGTTCCTACTAATGTGAAATTCTATCTCCTTTAATATTTCTATCAACATCTTTTATTCTGGAAGTATAAAGAATTGATATCTTATTTTTTTTACATATTTTTTTGTGGCGGGTCTTTAGTCTCTAATATCATTATTAAGTTTTAAAACTATTTTCTATTTCATATTGTTGTGCTTGTATTTATATACCTATTTTTGTTATATACAATCATATCATAACACATATAAATATATGTGCAAATACATGAATAAATTTATTCTTTATGACCGCCTCACACATATTTTGAGGCTTACGCCTCAAATGCCTATAGGCTTACTCCTCGCCTCACTAAGACAAAAACTTCTCGTTACGCCCCACACACTTTACAACCTTGAATGTAATGCTATGCAGAGTCGATAGGCTCATTTTTCATAGAGGTTTGTTACAAGAACAAGAAATGAAACTTTTTTTGCCCCACATATGCATAACAACAAAATAGAAGAAAGAAGCAAGTTACTTCGCTCTTCTATTTTGTTGTTATCCATATATGGGGACAAAAATAGTCTCATTTCTCATTTCTTGTTTATGTAACATTATTTCTCTCACGAGTGTGGGGAGAGCGTAGCCTTGTCAAATCGGTGAGGAGAGAACGCAGCCTTCTCAAATCGGTGATTGATGGTTTTGTAATGCTACCGACGAACACGAAAAGAAACCATTCTACACAATTAATAGCATTTCATTATTGAAATTAACGGCATATATGTCTGGTCAGTGATCCCAACTTGTTTTGTGGGGCGGGAGATGGGGGAGTGCTTTGATCAGGCATTAAATTTATCGTGTCCGGTCTGCTGGGAATATTCTTCTATTAAACATCATATCATACACATCAACATATTTTATTCATATTTCCATTTCTAACATACGATTCCTTTATCGTGATACAGATTATTCTGAATTTTGTTAGACGGAATCAAACTGCTATGGTTTTATTTTGCTAAGAACATACGAACCGATCACACGGGTTCAGATTCAGCAGGTTTCGCAATCCTGGTAAGTATTTTTTTCCTAATCGGCTGTTGTGTTGAATAAGGGGTCCAAAAAGTCTCGATATAGAGACTGAGTTAAATAGACACGCCATTAGTTACCAGAAGAAAGATGAGTAGATAAGGATTTTGACCCCGAGCGCTAGACTTGATTATGGACGCATTAACTAACCGGCCAATGATTGATTTGGTCTCGAGTCTGACATGGGGATATGTATAATGTATTCAGTTATGCAATAGACTAATATATACATAGTTTTAGATTTGAACGAGAATACAAATATTATGCAGCCACGCAAATCCACCCTTGAGTGAGGTGTGAATATGGTGGTGTTCGTGTAGATTCCAAATTAATATCAAAATGGATTACAAAGAGATACATGAGAAACGAACAACAAGTTGACCAACCGTTCTTTTTAGACGACAAATAAAAAAAAATCTTGCATTTTGAGACTATTTAAGAGCTACCGGGCAGAAGCCCTCCTTGTCCCCCAAAATTCAAATGTATGTGTATAAATATTAGGAATGAGGTGTGTGTGTGTGTGTCTCTCTCTCTCTCTCTCTCTCTCTCTCTCTCTATATATATATATATATATATATATATATATATATATATATATATATTGTGTGTATGTGTATATATATGTGTATGTGTGTGTGTGTGTATATATATATATATATATATATATATATATATATATATATATATATATATATATATTGCATCTTCAAAAATGACTGAGGTGTACGGTGTCTCCGGTACACTCGAGTGTACACTAGCCTAACTCTCTCTCTCTCTCTCTCTCTCTCTCTCTATATATATATATATATATATATATATATATATATATATATATAGAGAGAGAGAGAGAGAGAGAGAGAGAGAGAGTGAGTCAGGCTAGAATATACTCGAGTGTACAGATTACTCCGTACACCTCAATGGTGTTTGCCTATCTAGACCTTGTCTTTCCAAAATCCAATCTATTGAACTTCACGGTTATAATAATAATAGGCCACATATAAAATTTGAGCTCATTTGGATGAGTGTAAGTCACTCATCCAAGGACAACAAAATCGACGTACAAAACTATTTTGAAATGCATGATTCTTACCTCCTTTAGATGCACGGTCTATAAGTATCCAAATGAGCTAAAATTTATTATATAATATGTTCTTAAGATATTTAAGAAGGTCAACAGTTTAGAATTTTAAAAAGTTACATCATCTTTAAAAATGACTGAGGTGTATAGTGCCTCCGGTGCACTCGAGTGTACACTAGCCTGACTATATATATATATATATATATATATATATATATATATATATATATATATATATATATATATATATATATATATATATATATATATATATATATATATATATATATGATTGTGTGTCTGTGTGATTCTTGACAACTACTTATTGTGTTGGTACATGATACCTAGCATGTGCAAGTAGTCCTTAGACCGAATCTCTACAGAGCAGTTGTATTGCCCCTAGTTACCTGGGATTGGGTTGTTTGAAACTGACAACCCATCTGGATGCATATTTCTAAAATACTAGTATTTACTGCATTAAATCATAGTCGATTATGTTGGATTTGGGTGTGGTAACTGGCGTCCCGTCGCCAGCAGAATACTAATCATGAACTTCTCCGGTCACCCCAAAAATGGAGGGACTAATAAATACAATATCATGTTGTGTCTCGTCCGTCTTCTGCACCACATCTCGTCTGTATTCTATAGAGCGACCACCAGGCTAGTAACATACCAGATCTTGTACGGACCCTATCCTAGAATTTTGACCTTTTGAACTTAGCCAAATAAGGTTACGATTTTAGACCTAAAAAATGTTTAGTACAAACTAATGAGCTAATGCATGCATAAATCACCCTAATATAACCTAATGTCTTCACATTAGTCTTAGGACAATAACAGACACATAAAATATGTCACATGATGAAGATTTCATAATTAATCATGTAAAATAATCTTAATAATTTCTTTGTTGCTAATATGAAAATAAGAAACATAATTGAATGGATAATTGGGTTAATGGTGAAATAAAATAATAATGGGCCACAAATGTCAAATTCTGCAAAACTGATAAAAGAAAGATAAATTGGTTAAAAATAACCTCAGAGTTGTTTCCTTTAGCTATGCTTTGGCTTGGAGGCCAAGTTTCACAAATTTAGGATAATAATATCACATCTATTTTATATTAGAAAAGAAAAGGTGATATTCCTTTAAAATGTGAAATAAAATATTTAATGACTCCAATAGTGGAAAATAATCTTAGATTCGTAATCTACACATCAAAATATACCTTTGGGTAAATTTTCACTCAATTTGGAGAATGTTTGATTAAAAGATGAATTCAGGAGAGAGAGTGTGTAAAAAACCTTCAAAATATTAAATAAATGTACAAACAACTTCAACATATAAAATTGATGCCAAATTCGTATCCAAGATTGTTAATGTGACTTGTGGGTGAAGTTTCATCAAATTTGGATAATCCTAATGTCATTAATGCATGAGGAAAGAAAAAACATGACTTGCTTAATTAATACATCAATTGTTTCCAAATGTGAAATCTAATGCCAAAATTGGATTCTACTTGTTCTATTACATCTAGGTGCAAAATTTAGTTTAATTGGATAGTGTTTATTAGCCTAATTTGTTTGAAGAAGATAAATGCAATCCTAATGTTATTGGATTATGGTTATTTGGTCAAAATTCCAATTTCATCTGTCACGCGGGTAAAAATCTCGATTTTCCTTTGTTTCACTTGCATTAAAGTGTCACCTGGTTTTCATTTTTCATATTTTGGGGGGGTTTAATCACCACGTTTGATTTTTGATCGTATGGTCTCGATTTCCTCTCCTACCTTCTCCCTCCGGTTCCCCTTCCTTTTTCTCTGCTCAGGAACCATGTTGCTTTGGGTAGATTTTCTTGCTCTCAATTCCTCCTCGGTCCAAACTTCCATCCCCTTCTTATTCCTCTCACCACCCCGACTATATACAACCCAATTTTTCTGGTGTTTCATCACCTATAGCCCTAGAAATGTCTCTGTCACCGGGTTCCTCTGTTCATGCTCTATTTCCCTTTCTTTCCCTTCTCCTTGCAGGCCAGAGGCGTCAGAACCCTATAAAACTATCCACGAACGTTGTATGATATTCCCAAGGTTTAATTCCGATATTTACTATCCCTATTCCTCCTGGAGTAAGTCTCAGCCAGTATTACTCTCTGACGTCGGCAACCTTGACTGCGGGTGAATATTTCCGACCTGGGTAAAGCCTGGTGATGGTCTGAGATTCCTCCTATACTGCATGAGATCATTTCCCAACCCTCAATTTGTTTGTTTAAGATAATTCCTTGATTCTCCTCTTTTAGTATCTACCACCGACAGTGACATGAAGAGGGCGATTGGGGAGTCTTGTCATCGTTTCCCTTTAGTTTTGAAGATATTCATCTTTGTCTGATGATAAAAAGGCATTGTGAATGTTTATTTTTATTAGATATCATGATTTGCTGAGTTTTAGTTTTCCCCCGTTGCTATGGAAATGGTGGAAGGGTCATGTTGGGTTCCTGGATACCACGATACTTCATCTTGAGGTCTTTGGATTCTTCAGATCATGGAGTACTTGAGGGGGTTGAGATCTAGTTTGGGGGGGTTGAGATTCATGAAGCTGATCATTGATTTCCAACATCCACTGAGGTTTCAAACCTCCTGGTTCATGTCCTGAAGGGAAGACAATGATTGTATCTAGTCTTCTGACTTTTCCCCATTATCGATGTTTGTTTGCTTTTTTGCCTAATGGGTAATTTGGTCATTTGAGTGGGGTCTTATCTTTTGATCGAGTGTAGGTTTGAGAGGGTGTTATAGGCCACATGTTCAAATTTTATTGGGTCACTTCAGCTAAAACTTTCTTGTTTGGGATAATCTTGCATGTGTGGGGTTTCTCTATTTTCTTATTGGTCCTTATTGGAAAATCCATAACTAATTATTTATAGCTCTGGAAAATTATAAAAAAATATGATTTGGAATCATTAAATTATAACATGCTAAGTGGTACCAGTTTCATCAATAAATTCCAATTTAATAAATAAGTGATTTTATGGATTTTCTTAATTGGTTATAAATTTGAAAAATTCATAACTAGTAATTTATAATTCATAAAAATAAAATAAAATATCTTTTGGAATCATAAAAATCTTACCTATAATATGGCATGATTTTGATAACATAATTCACTAATAGTAAACAAGCAATATTTAGGGTTTTGAGCATTTAATAGGAAGTTAACCCTAATTCCACATACATGATTAATAGGTGCTTTAGAGACCTAGACTTGGATCTAGATCTAACTTGGACTTGTATAGACTCTGAAGTAAGGTATGATTACATCCCAGAATATTTCTATATTGAGCAATTTCTATTCTCTCTTTTATGTATGTTTGCATCCCCTATTATTCCTTTGAGAAATTAACCTATTTTTATCATTCTCTTGGTCCTATGGACATTAACCTACACCATATCTTGTTCTTTTAGAAAATATACTTCATGTGAATTACCTTATATTGTTACTAATCTTGTGATCATATTATCATGTTTGAACATTCTCTTGGTATTTTCTTATGCTTTGTTCATGATGGAACTCAATTTGTTGCTATGTGCCCACTTGGAGGTGGATGTTCATGATGGTCGTTTTTGTGGTGACTACTTTGTAAAATCTAACTATACTTTCTACCTACCTCTACATTAAAATGCTATGTGATTCAGTAGCACCAGAGTAGTGTAATTTCATTAGTTTTTAGGCATATGTGTATTTCCTACTCGGGGCAGTATGCTCCTATTATTTTTGGGATGGAGGTGGCCCCATGCCCGGGTAACAAATTTATGAGGTTTGGCCCACTTTATATATATTTGGGAGTTTGGTTATGTGCCATTCTCTATCAGGTTTCAAGTTTATGAGACTTGGCCAATTTGCTTTTATATTGTTCTAGGGCTGTGTTTATCTCACATGCATGCATTTTGTCATTATGTGGATGGATTTTATGCCCAAAGAATTATGTGTTATTTTGAGGCACCACTTTTATTATTGATTTTATGGCAAGTATTTCCTTTATCATATGATGATGATTCTTTCTTATTATGCCCTTTTGGGTCGTCTTTTTCTTTTCTATGGGAAGCTTTCCATTTTGGCGTCCTTTATTCCATATATTGCTCAATTTCCTTTTTAGTATGCACATACCAACCTTTGCTGATGTCATCTATTTTTCTCTTCTTGTTGGGGTATGCTTCCAACCCTAGGTGAAGGACAAGGAGGACATGGCATGAAGTTATGGACTTAGCTTAAGGAGTTAAAGCTCAGAGATAAACTTGTTATGGTTTAGATTTCTCTCTACTTAGACCCATACGTTGTATCTTACATGTAAACCCTATGTGGGAGATTACGATGTACTTTCGTAATATTTTGTGAAGAATTGAATATAATCTTTATTTATATTCCTCTGCTACACTTTGGTTGTTTTGATTACCATTAAATAATATTTGAAAATTTTAGACCCGTTTCAGCATACCTTTTGAGTATGTTTGGGATGGATGTTTTATTTTTCAAATTTTTAGTAAAGGGATGATTCCACTCTTTACAAGGATGGTTGTAGATGGCTTATTCAGTCTCCCCAAGAATAGTAGTCTTCCTATTGGGAAAGAAATATGATTTCGTCTGATGTCCTAGTTGGATTTGGACTTGAGTAGGAGTTGGCTTGTGCTACCAATCCTAATAGGAGTCAAATTTAAAAGGGAAAGAAGATGGTTTCCTATGTGCAACATGGAGTTTGACTCAGAGTTGGACAAAGATTCCTAGTTTCATCCATATGCCATGGTGTCCTATAAATAGAGGCCATGGGGGAGCCATTAAGATCATCCTTCCAATTTCTTGTTGGTGCCTTCTGTGGTAGAAGAGCCAGAGAATAAGAACAAGTGGAGGATCTCTCTTGGTCGAATAAGAGCATCTTATCATCATAAAAGGAATATGAAGAATATGTAAATTTGTTGTCAACTATATTGTACAAAAGCATGCAAGGACTCATCTAATATTTCTATATTTGATCTTATACAAGTATGCTACACAGCTGGTTACGTATTTTGTTATGCCCCGAGGATTTGAGTCGTACCACCCAAATCCAACCGACCACTACTAAGTCAAAAAACATGCCATACAAGGTCTATGAAAGAGTCGGAATCCACGACCTCAGATACAACTAATATAGATACAAGTACATCAACGTATCGATACTAATAGGTCATAGGAAATGTAATGTTAGTAGACTCTCTCTATTGTAAATTACTAATATAAAAGTGACTATTAATCAATCTCACATCAGATGGTGATGATAAATCATGAAGTATTGGACATATAATACTTAGTAGGTTAATGAAACAATTTAGTTCACATTAATATACTTAATAATACAAATGTATAGAAGCTTGCGAATAGGATTCCATGTTTTTATTTTATCCTAAGAAATCAAACAACTAACGGTAATGAATATGATACATAGAATTTCTTCAATCACATACCTACCTATATATGAATACATATTTAATGGTAATTGGATGATAAAATGGGTACACACACTAATATCAACGACTTTGCCTCGAAGCGAAGTAGCGGCTGACAGTCAATGACACATTGGGTGCACTAATAGAACATCTCTTTTGGTTGATAAGAGAGAGTCATCGACTTCACCTTGAAGCAAAATAGTGATTGGCGGTTACAGACATAGTTTTTCCATAAAAGCAACGGTCCAACCTAGTCAACGGCCATAGCAGCATCAAGCGGTCCCCATCAACGAGAGTGGCCTTGTGAGGAGATCAAGTAAAGAGGGGGATTTTGTACACGGTGGATGTGATTCTCTTCTTCCTCATCTTTGTTCTCGTGTGGCGAGGGCTACCTGGATCTAGGGGGAATAAAATCTAGACAGTGGGAGTTGTAATCTTAATTACATAGTGCTTGTTGACCGATATTTCCCTATAGTTTTTCTCTCCTTGTCTTGGAGAGAGTTTTCCACATTAAATCTAGTGTTTCTTCTTTGGTTTGATACGCTTGTTGGTAACGCTTTTGCAATAAGTTCTCGTCACATTTGGGACCGTATTGCTACAACATCCCCATCAAGTGGTATTAGAGTGTAGGCTACAAATACTGATTTGGATGGGGAAGAATGAAGATGCGATGATGATAAAGTTGACAAGCACAAATTGGTAGATTTGGAAACCCAAAATGTATGATATTGTCTATTGTAAAAATGTGTACGATCCGATAGAGGGACAAAATCCAAAGAGTACGTCTAATGTGGACTAGAAGAAATTAAATAGGAAGATCTTTGTAACAGTTTGAAAGTGGCCCGACATTTCTCTATTCCATCATGTCTCAGAAGAGATCAATGCTAAAGATTTGTGGGAGAAGCTCAAAAAGTTATATGAGAAGAAGACTGGCACAAATAAAGCTTTCTTGATTAGAAAGTTGGCGAACCTCAAGTACCGAGA
Organism: Alisma plantago-aquatica; assembly: GCA_963693085.1. Classification (NCBI taxonomy): domain Eukaryota; kingdom Viridiplantae; phylum Streptophyta; class Magnoliopsida; order Alismatales; family Alismataceae; genus Alisma; species Alisma plantago-aquatica. The sequence continues at coordinate 866,374,796 of OY856414.1, read as the reverse complement.
CGGTAAAAGCATCTCCGAGTATATGAATGAATCCCAAAGCCTTGTAAATCAAGTGGGGTCCATGGAGATGGTTTTTGATGATGAACTACATGTTCTACTTCTTTTTGGATCATTACTTGATAGTTGGGAGACGCTTGTAGTGACAGTCAACAATTCTGTACAGGAAGGCAACTTGAAACTTGACCAGGTAAAAAGCAGTCTACTGAATGAAGAGACTCGATGACGAGCCTCAGGCGACAACATATTAGTGGTGCACTTCACAGAGAGTAGAGGCGTTGATAGAGAGAAACTATGGAAGATCCAAGAGGTGTAATGAGTCTTAGAACTATGAGAAGTCTAATGGTAGATCCAGGTAGAAGAGTAGTAGACGGTACTTACATTGCGACAAGACAAATTATTCCAAAAGAGATTGCAAGGTTTGGAAAAAGAAACATAGGTCTAAAGCCAAAGACCAGCAATACAATGACAAGAATACTGTAAGCGACAATCTTAGATGACGGGGACGAAGACGACAATGTGGTCTTAATAGTCTAAGATAGTGTTTGCATGTTGAGGATGATGATTCTGAGTGGGTGGTGAATACCACAACTTCTTATCATGCTTCATAGAGTAAAGAATTCTTCACTTCATAAAGGAGGGGAGACTTCAGGAGGATGAAAATGGGAAATTTTAGCTTCTCTAGAATTATCAGGATTGGAGATATTTGTGTTCAAACAAGTTTCGATTGCACACTCATACTGAAGGATGTTCGTCATGTTCTAGATTTGCGCCTGAGTTTGATATCTGGTTCATTCTTTGATAGAGAAGGTTGTCATCTGGATTTTGGTCATGGGAAATGCAAGATCACCGAAGGGTTTTTGGTTTTTATATGGGGCAAATTGTGTCACACATTGTACAAGAACCATCTTAAGGTGCTCAAAGATGACCATATATATGCAGTTGAGGATCACCAGAAAGCTCTATGGCATAGACGGCTAATACACATGAGCGAGAAAGGCTTGAAGCTTTTATCGAAGTAGAGATTGATTCCTTGTGGAAAGGACATTGGTCTCAATTCATGTGATGCACGTCATATAAGAAAAAATTGATGTGTTTCATTCAAGACAAGATCAAAGGTGAAGTCACATATTCTACAACCGGTTCATTTGGATCTCTACATTTCATTTGAGGTTGCTTCACTGGGTGGGAATAGGTATTTTGTCACATTCATTGATGCATCTAGGAAGGTGTGGGCCTACTTACTGAAGACTAAGGATTAGGTCTTTCAGTGTTTTTTAGAAATTTCATGCCATGGTGGAGTGGGAGACAGAGAAAAAGCTGAAGTGTCTCCACACATATAATGGAGGAGAGTACGCCTCCAGGGAGTTCCAGGATTATTATACGTAGCATGGAATATGGAATGAAAGGATAGAGCGTAGCACACCACAAAACAATGGTACAACTGAGAGGATGAACTGTACCATAGTGGAGAAAGTTAGATGCATGTTGAATACTGCAAAGTTGCCAAAGATATTCTACAATGAGGTAGTGTGTACTTATTTCTATCTGATTAATTGATCTCCATCAGTTTCTTTGGGGTTTGATATACCTGAGAAGGTATGGATAGAAAATGATGCATTATGTGCTTATCTGTGAGTATTTGGGTGCAAGGCTTATGCACATGTTCTAAAGGAAAATAGGAAAAAGTTGGATGATAAAGCGATGTTGTGTATCTTTGTTGGCTATGGAGATCAGTAGTTTGGCTATAGGTTATGGGACCCTGTGAAAAAGACCATGAGAAGACACAAAGATGTGACATTCTGTGAAAGTCAAATAGTTACAAAGCATGAGAGTGATGATTGAAATTGTTGCAGGATCAGGTGATAGTTTCTCTAATGATGAGTATGAGGATGCTTCAACTTCTTCACAAGTGCAATCTTCAGATGACGAATATGAGTAGCATGATCATCCTGAGAAGAAGAGTGATAGTACATCGAGTGTTCTGCTTCCAGATGTACATATGAGTGATTCAGAATCACAATCAGAGACATTTGGGTAGGGGGAGAAAGATGATCACCAGGCAGAGTCCTCAGAGCAGCATGTGAGGAGGTTTGATAGATTCTATCATCCTTAATCTAGATATATGACATCCTGATATATTCTCCTTACTAATTAGGGGGATCCAGAGACTTATCATGAGGCACAAACTCATAGAGATAAATCACAGTGGCATTTGGCAATGTAGGAGATGTCTTTTACATATAACAATGATACCTATGAGCTTGTGGCGCTTCCCAAGGGCCAGAAAGCACTAAATAACAAGTGGGTCTATAGGATGAAGAGAGATGATAGTAGTAAGGATATCAGATACAAAGCCAGACTAGTTTTTAAGGCCTTTAGTAAAAGACCAGGGGTGGATTTTGGTGAGATATTTTCTCATATTGTGAAGATGACTTCTATAAGATTGGTTCAAGGCTTGGTTGCTATCCTAGATCTAGAGTTTGAGGATATGAATGTGAAGACATCATTTCTTCATGGTGACCTAGATGAGGAGAGCTACATGGAGCATCCATAAGCTTTTCAGGTGAAGGGGATGTTGGATCAATGGGCTCTAGAGGGGGGGGGGTTGAATAGAGCTTCACAAATTCTCACAAGATAAATTAGACCATCAAATTATATATTTGAAAAGCTTAAACAAGAAGCAATTTGATGTCCTAATCTAACATACATAGCAAGGATGAGAGATAGTGAAAAAACAAGCACTTGGACATGTGGTTTAGAGTGGTTCCATGTCCTAAACTTAGGAGAAATGTCAGTCCACTACCTAGAGTGGGTTAGTCTCTAGGATTTGCAATCTTGGTACTCTTATATTCCACAATAAGATTACAAGACACAACAACCACACATCCAAGGGCTTAGTACCTCAAATCTTCAACCTATAGAAGGATCTTACCCACTTGAACCATGAAGTGTTCAGCCATCAACATGGACTTACCCACTCCTTTCTTCAAGTCTTCTGCCTTCAAGGGATTACCTATCTTCCTTGAGTGTTGCCTTGCTTCTCTCCTTCACTCAGAGATCTAGAGAACCTATCTCCTTCACTTAGAGACATGGAGAAGCTTGCCTTCTTCAATCTTGAAGAACAACACCTCCTTCTCCTTCACTTGGAGAGGGATCTTCAACTTGACTTCAATAGGAATTGAGGTTGGAAGATGGAGGAGGAGAGCTTTACAACAATACAGGGAGTAGCTCTCTTAAACAGGAACCTATCTCACTCATACTCATGAATTTGACTTGAAGGTAGAGAGAGAAAGGGGCTCAAAGGCTTAGAACACTCTCATCTATGCTAGGACTAAGTTTGCAATGAATGAGAAACCTTGGAATGAAATCCAAGTGTTCTATATATAGTTGAGGGTGTTGCTTTGAGTTAGGTGAACTCTTGGGCCAAAATATAGCCATTTTCCTTCAAGAAAATGTCTCTATTTTCGATCAAATAACCCACCAACGGTCACATCACGTTTTTCTACAAATTTCGTACAGTGCAATCGGTCGAGTTTCAATAAAGTTAACTCGACTAATAGAGTAAATGAAAAACCAATTTTCAAAGTATCCGTTGAGTTTGTTTTGAAGAAACTCGACTGATAAATGAATGATCATTTTGTTCAGGTACTCCATCGGTCGAGTTCTGTGAAGACAAAACTCGACCGATGTAATCTTTAGAGATTGTATCAAGGTGGATCGGCCGAGTTTGTCCTGGGGAGAAACTCGACCGATTCACAACCTGATGTCAATATTTGAATATGCATCTAAAGTGATCTAACATTGGCGTTTTATGTCCCAATCATTTTTCTCATCTTAGTTACAAGTCAATTCATCATTACAAGTGATTAAAAATATGTTCTAAGGTCATTTACATAGATTTCTGCAAAAGCACACTTGTAGCTCTTTGACTTGAACTTGAGTCAATCTAGGGTTTTGGATTTGGGATCCTTTTCATGTACCTAATACCTGAAATCAATCTTTAATACACATGTTAGATACATATGAATGGAATGGTTAAGTCATTATCAAAATATAGGCAATGTATAACCTCTAGGTCAACATTCTCCCCCATTTTGACAATGACAAACCATTCCTCAAACATATTGAAAAGGATGTAGAAAGTATACCTTTGCTTTACGAAATAGGGAGATTCATGAAATGAAAAATGTGAATTGCCCCCCCTCAATCTGTGCTTCTATTAACCTGCATGGTTAATATATCTACACAATGCAGTAGCAATATACATGTAGTATGTAGTCCTTTGCAAGTTCACATAATAAGCAGTGAATTGAACAAGAAAGGATCTCATTAGCAAAAAGCAACATTATAGCAAAGAAAAACCAATATGATTGAGTTTCAAGACTTGAGATATCTCTTGAAATATCTCTCCCCCTTTTGACATTATCAAAAAGGTAGGGGGTAGAAGAGCATAAGCCAGGTCTTCTCCAAACACACAACCATATATGCAAAGGAATAAGCAACAATTTAAAAGCATACATCACACAAAGACAAAATATAACATACATGCCAAGTCATAATCAAAATATAACTCAAGATGACACCAACGCATAGGATAAAAATAGAGTAAATAGCCACAGTGCACATCAAAGATATTACAACTCATATATATGTCCACATGAGAGCAACTACAAGCACAAAAGTGATAAAACAAAGATAAGAATTAGTACAGCTCAGAAGAATGTGCCAAGATGTTTCTTATACAAAATTAGTCTAGAACGATGTATATAATAAGCATGCTAGACTACAAACTAAGAAACCACCTAAACATCTAAGCTATCTATATCAACAACGTCATCATCGTCAGGTGTGTAGTCCTCGTCCCCGTCAGAAGGTGGAGCAGTAGTGCCAGCATCATCGTCAGCACCATCACCATCACCGCCGTCGAAAGCATCCTCGTCGTCACCTTCATCATCATCAACATCCTTATCCTGGTATGGCATCTCCTCATCAGCAGGAGGTCCAAAGGAACGACCAGGCCAGTGGGCATTTTGCTCAGCCCAAGACATACTAAGAGCATGAATCTCATTGGCCTGTGGGAAAGACGGAGCATATTCACCCAATGAGGCTAGCAGGGTGTCCAGGGGGTCAGTAGGTAATGGGAGGACGGTAGGAGTAGAGCTACCAGCAAAAAAAGGTGGCGGAGCAGCAACGGAAGGCTCGGGAGCAGGATAGTAATGATCATATGCATATGAAGCATAAGCACTATCGGGATAGGGATGGTAGGTGGGATAGGGGTGAGCACAAGAAAGGTTCATGGTTGACATGATGGAACACAAATCCTGGTGCAGGTGGTCCTAAACCTATTGGTTGTACACCTGTTGATGCATCATATAACTCAAAAGGGTTTCATTTAACACACGTAAAGACAGACAGCTGGGTCTAGGAGGAGGCTGCAGAGGTGGAGCTCGGGTAGAGGAGGATGGGGTAGCTGAAGCGGAGGCAGAGGCAGAAGCACCAGAGGTGGAGGAAAACACGGGAACAGACTTTTGAAGAGTGGTTTCACTAATACAAACACCTTTTCTAGAAACTGGGTAATGGAAGTCAAAAAAGAGGGATTTGTCAGTGGAGAACTTGAAAAGACAAAATCAAAGCTGGGTAGGGTGGGTGGGTGCCTTTGGTGTTCTTACCAGTGTTGAAGTAGGTCATATGATGTAAGATGTATCTGGCCCACTTGACACTGATATTGTTCAACAAACAATACATAATGACTGCAGTGTTCTCTGCAATGTCCGTTTGATTTTTCTTAGGATGGACATTACAGTTGATCACTAAAGCCAATATGTACCTCTTTAGGTCAAGATAATATGAGGGTAGTGTGGACTTCTTCTTGTAAGCCACGTCGAGTTTCTTCAAAAACCGATGAATATTCGGTAACGTCAATTCATGGTGATTGTAAAAACCTTTCAGGTCAAGAAGATCGAGGTACTTTCCATAATACTTATGTTAAGTGTCATTTTCCTCGTCTCCGGCAAGAAAGTTATTTAAAGTATCCTTAGATATTTGGAAATGACGATCGGCGATCATAGATGTAAGAATTACTTTAGTATTTGGCGGCGGGATAAGCAAATTGTAGTTCCAACGCAAATTGGCATAGAACTCATGAACAACCTTAGTGCTTGTCATGGAGTTGTGAAAGTAGTCACGTTCGATCGCTAGGGCAGACAAATGGTGAACGATGAGCAACCTAGCTACTTGAGTAATAATCACTTGATACCTAGGAGAAGGATCGATCAAAGCGCGAAAAGGAAAAGGGCTTTGAGGAAGAAGGTCCATGTACCTATGTATAGCCTCAGTCGACACAAAGGAGGTATTATCAAAGGGAACCAAGCAATTATGCGAAGCAGAAGCATGTGCATTTCTTGGAGTAGCTCGTTTTCTTCTTTGGGAAGCCATGGAGGCAAAAATGAGATAGAAAATGTGCAAACAAGCAAAAACAAACCTCAAACGCCTACAAAAACCACCAGAGACGCCCAAGAAGGTCTAGGTTGAGCTTTCTAGGTCAAACTAGGGCTAGGAGCGAGAGGTTTAGGGCTAGGGGTGAGAGGTTAGGGCTAAGAGATGAGGAATCGGTTGGCTATTTTCAAGTTGAGAAGGAAAATAGTCAGCCGATCCTAACTTAATATTGGCTCATCCCATAGATCGGTCGAGTTTTATGAGTGTAAAACTTGACCGAACGGTTCTCTGAAGAACAACTCTCGGCTCCTGATAGGTCGAGTTTATCCTGGTGAAACTCGACCGAAGGTCAACCTGACCTAAAAGTCACAGTCTTGGTTTCTAGCCATATACATGCCAATTAAATTCATTTTTCAATTCTATTATGTATCATTAACATACTTAGGCACATTTAGCTCATCATTGGGTACTATTTAGAGATAAAACAAGAAATTCAATAAAACCCCAAAAAAAGCAAAAACTAAGCATGTTAATAAGTAATTTAGGCAGATTGAAGCATATATAGGCATATAAGATGAGAAATGACATGAGCAAGCATATAGGTTGAAAACAACTAGCTAGATTACATAGAAACATCATCCAAAGCAACAATAAGCAGTTTATATTGAATAAAATTAAATTGATCTCTAGCTAGAGGTTTAGTAAAGATATTCGCCAATTGATTTTCCGTGTCCACATGCATGATATAGATATCCTTCTTGGCAATGTGATCACAGAGAAAGTGATGGAGAACCTCTATATGCTTGGCTCTACTATGCAATATAGGATTGTAAGAAAGATTAATTGCACTGGTATTGTCACAAAAGGTAGGAGAAGCATCAAAGAATATGTTATAGTCTTGGAGCATTTGCTTCAACCATAGGACCTGGGCAGAACAACTCCCGACTACAATGTACTCAGCCTCGGTAATTGATAATGCCACGGTGCTCTGTTTCTTGGAGAACCAAGACACCAAGCATGGTCCTAAGAGAAAGCAAGTGCCACTTGTGAGCTTTCTATCAACCAAACAGCCTGCATAATCCACATCACTATATGCTCTAAGAGTAAAATCCATTGATTTAGGATATCATAGTCCAAAATTTTGGGTTTTGGCTAGGTACCTTAAAATCCTCTTAATAGCTATAAGATGTGATTTTCTAGGGCTAGATTGAAAGCAAGCACACAAGCCAACACTAAACATAATATCAGGTCTAGAGGCAGTTAAATAAAGTAAACTTCCAATCATACCTCTATAGAGCTTCTCATCTACTTTCTCACCTTCTTCATCTTTATCAAGTTTGGCAGTGTTGGACATGGGTGTATCCATTGGCTTCATATTCTCCATCCCAAAGCGTTTGAGTAGTTCATTTGTGTACTTGCCTTGGTTGATGAAGTTTCCTTCTTTGGTTTGTTTGTTTTGAAAGCTAAGGAAGAAGGTAAACTCACCCATCATGCTCATCTCGAACTCACTATACATAAGAGAACTAAACTCCTTGCAAAGATCAAGATCAGTTTCACCAAAAATGATATGATCAACATAAATTTGAATAATAAGAAAATGGTTAGAAGTGTGTTTTAGAAACAAGGTAGAATCAACTTTGCCCATGACATACCTGTTATCTAACAAAAAGTTCTTTAGTTTCTCATACCAATCTCGAGGTGCTTGTTTGAGACCATAAAGAGATTTTTGCAACAAATAAACATGATTAGGTAGCTTGTCATTTTCAAAGCCTGGAGGTTGAGCAAAAAATACTTCCTCCTCGATTGTACCATTCAAAAACACACTTATAACATCCATTTGATATAGCAAGAAATTTTTATGACTAGAAAAATCAAGTAGCATTCTAATGGATTCAATTCTAGCAATAGGAGCATAAGTTTCATCAAAGTCAATACCTTCCTGTTCGTTGTAACCTTATGCTACTAACCTTGCTTTGTTTCTTACCACTTTGCCTTGCTCATGTAGCTTGTTGCGGTAGACCCACTTGGTGCCAATGATCTTTCTATCACTTGATCTTGGCACTAGAGTCCACACATGATTCTTCTCGAATTGCTCCAACTCTTCTTGCATGGCAAGGATCCACTCATCATCACTAAGGGCTTATTTAATGTTCTTTGGCTCTAATTGTGAGATGAAGGCATTGTCTTCTTGTTCTTTGTTGTATGCAACTCATGTCTTCCCTCTCTCAAATGGATTGCCGATGATTAGTTCTGTTACAACCCCACCTCCCGGTAACCCCCAATTAAGGGAGATCGAGAGGTAGAAGCCACACCCATAATTTCCAGATCAAAGGTTCGATAATTAACCAAGAACCATTATTAAATTTTAACAGACTAATCTGAAAAGCTGTAAGAAAATAAACTTTTGCATACCTTTTTGAAAACTTTGATCTCTAAACTTCTATCCACTTATGGATTCTACTCTAACTAATCCTCCTTGTAACACAATATGACGATTTACTGTTTGTCCTTTTGGCTTGTACCTAAAATGCTGACAAGCAAAACGTCGGTCAGCCGAAGCTAGTATGTGGGGGAAGAAATAACCGTGCAACTATGATAACAATGTATTGCAACCAATTACCATTTAACAAACAATTTTACATTTTAAATATAACTGCACGATCCATGCATCCCCTATCCTCTGCGATGTCCCTTCAGTGGACCTGGATGCTACTTTCCTCATAGTAGATCCCCATTAAACCCTCATGATCCCACCCATAGGTGAACCAGTTTCTAGGGTTGAGTCACATGACACTACCCGTAAGTAGCCCACTCCTTAACTCATGGCATGCTAAATGGTCTCATGGAACTACACTTGGTAGCCCGGTTTCTAACGCACGATAACCTAGACCTTACTCTAGGTTACCCCCTTTTTAGCCTTTACAAGCCATAGAGGTGGATTCAGATCTAAGCCAGTTATATATATATATATATATATATATATATATATATATATATATATATATATATATAGTTGCATGAAATAAAAGGCATCCAACAGTTAATTTCAAGCAACTGATAAAACATTCGGAAATCGCCGTGAAACTAAAGTAATTATTCATAAGCATAACCACATACCTTTGATTGCAGATTTGAGACAGAATTAACCAGAACAGAGAAATCCCAAGCAACCAATTATGCACAGAATCCTGAAATACATATACCAATTTCCTTTTATTAATATTTATCCAATATCATCATATTCCTTAGGATTTCTATTCCAATTTTAGGGTTTCCTTGGAAATTAGGGTTTCACTTCATCTTTTATTATTCTAAACCCTAGTTTTATACCATTACTCTTAAACCCTAATCATCTCATCCATTCTTTAATATTAAGGTTATATTAACAAAATATAACCCTATTTTTTGGATTAAAGGCACCATTAACCATTAATTAAGTTCATTAAGCCTCTTTTACATTAAAGCTACTATTTTTATCCTTTTAATCCATAACAAGATCATTATCCGCATTTATCATCACTTCCAAGTTCATTATAGTCTAATCACATATAAACTTGATATATCATTAAATCCACTTTTTATTAATTGGAAAACCCTAATACTATATTAATGGTATTTACCCATAATCAAGGACTTTTGTATTCAAATAACTTAGAACCATCATTTAACAACTTATTTTCACATCTTTCCAATTATATATGATCTTATCCTCTTTTACGCTAAATTAGGGTTTCTAAATGCTTAATCATTCTCATATGGGGTAAAAACCCTAAATCATGCAATTTTACATCTAGATCAGTTTCGAATCTAACATTATCATTCAACAAGTTATTAATACTTCAATTAACCCATTAAGCATACTAGATTCAACCTTGAATCACTTATAGGGTTTTTAACTTAACTTTAATGCACTTTTCATCAACTTATAGTACTTTTGCAATTTGGAACGGAATCAATCTTTAATATCATTTTTATTGGATTCCTCTCGTTCTCCTAATCAAAATACATATATTATTCCTATCTATCTGTGCTACGGTTTATTAGATATGATTTTTGCAAGGATTCACTTGGCCAATCGGATTGCGCCACGTCGCTCGACTCCATGCAACATTGCCAATTAGGAAACATAACGCAAAGTCAGTTTTGCCCCTACCTAAGTGGCAGGCTCCTTAACCCGCGGAGGGGTATAAACATCCAAAGCTCATTTGATCATCTTCTTCCTCTGGAACCCTTCGCAGCCGCGGTCCTGCAGTCAAGCATGGGCTGCCCCTTCCTCCTTGGGCCACAATCTTCGTCGGAAGCTCCCTCTCTGCCTCCGCCATGATCTGGCGCACGTGGGCCACCTCTTGATCTCGGCCAAGGCGGCCGCTTCGTCGCTCATCAGGCCAGACTTCGTCAGCCATCATAGCAGCCTAGCTGCTACTGCTGCACGTACCTAGGAGGAGGGGAACGACCACTGAGCATCTACTTCATATCATGGGAGCAGCACAACCCTATTGTATCTCTTCCACGATTCCTCATCTCCAGGGATAGGGTTATACCCTCATCGTTAGGGTTAGTACGGAAAGAAGAAGGAGAAGGGGTGGTATTGCGTGGAACTTCTCTGGATCTCAACCAGGGCTTTACCCCTTTTTATAGGGTGAGTATCCATGCCCCAGTAGGCTTCCCTTCAAAGCAACCAAGCCCTCTTCCAATTAGGAAAATGCTTCCTTCACTACTAAGCAAGTTTCTCTCTCTTAGTCATCTTCTTAAAACAACATATTCATTGGATTTTTAGAAATACGAAAATATTCTCCCTTATTCTCTTTTGACTTTCTTTTTAATCCATTAATCATGAAATTATGTTTTCCTTAAGTAGAAAATACCTCTTCTTTAACAAAGCTACAAAAACCATTAATAATGTATCATATTATCCTCTTATTTTGCATTATTGGTATTTTCTTTTTCTTTTTCTTTTTCTTCATTGGGTCTCCTTGGATCCCAAGGAACTTTATTATTTCGAAATTCCTTTTCGAGGATACTTATTATCCTTCTAGTTGCATCTAAATGCATTATTTCACATTATCTTGTTTATTTCTCATTAAAATATCTCTTTTTGAGGATTTCTCTTTATTTCTCTTTTATTTTCATCATTGGTATTTCTTTTAATGTTAGGAATCCTTGGGATAGGAATTTCTACCAAGGATAACTCAATTATACCTCTTTTCACCTATTTTCCACATTTCATCATTGTTTTCAATTTATTCCTTAATAAATAAATACTTAATTAATCTTTTCTTTTCTTATTGCCTTCTCTTTGCAACTTTGAACCCAAGAGGCACGAAATCCCTCTTTGGATTTTCCTTCTAGAGGTTTCCACATTTTTCTTTTCTCAAATATTCAATTATTCATTTACTAATTGAATTTTCTTGTTATTTGGGCCCAACACCCAATAAAGCCCACGACATAATCATCAAGGCTATTGTAAGCAAAATCCATTTTTTCCAAACAAATCATATTATTATTTGTTCAAATATCCTTAATATGAGAAATTACATTTCTCACCAAATAAACCCAAAAAATTGGGGTTGTAACATCCTTCCCCTATTATAGGAATTTTGTCCTCAAAATTCTATCAAGCAATCAAACAATTCAGGATAAGACTTTTCCATGTCCATCATTGGCCCCTATGTGGCTTTTTCTTACCCATGGCACTTCCAAAGAACTTTATCATCACATATTCTTTTCTCTGAGTTCTTTCATCCTGGCATCTATAAACTGCACAGGTGACTCAGGCAATTTCAGCCTCCCTTGGGGCTCACTAGGTTCATTGCTTAGCACATGGTCTGGGTACCTCACATAGTGCTCTAAATTGGACACCTGGAACTTATCACACATTACTTTATCCTGAGGGGTAAGATCAAACTTACCCTTCTCCACCAAACTGTCCTATGTGATCCCATGTATCGGGGACTCAGCTCTCTTAGTTGTAACTTAGAGGGGTCGGATTTTCATGTCACCTATTCTCCCACAGTGAACTACATGTCAGTCTACTTTGCATCTGCTCACGACTTTTGTCTTCTCTAGGCACCTTTCAGCCATTGTACGATCAAAGCGACTTCATCTACACGTACGGTGGTCCTTTTCTAACCATCACGTGGTCCTTTCACCAACATCACCTTACTAAAGTGGTGACCGACGCAACCTCCCTTACATAGATTCTTTAAATCTCGATACTGGCTATGGTGGTCTTCATCACGTCTTTCTTAGGACAAGGACTATCTCTACATATCACCCTAAATGAGCACACATGCTCTCATTAGACTCTTTTGTCTTGATCATACTAACCACTGGTTAGGGGTGATAAACTGTACTAACATCGAGTTCTTCATGTACCTACTTTCACCTTTTGGAAGGGAACCTTTAGGTCAAACTCAAGAACCTTTGAACTCGCATCATGGTGTAGTTGAATCATCTATCTCATGGGTAGTTCAACCAAATTTGTCCCTGGACAGAACTCTTTCTTTCTCATGTCATCTGGGTAAGACGATCTACCATACCCCATATTGCATCTCAACCTTCCTAGGTCCATAGGAGACTTACAACATCCATAGTGATGAACTCCCTTTCTCTTTTGGGGACTCTTTATCCTTTATATCAATGCACTGGGTAACTGGTGTTCGTCTTTCTCCCTCGGCTTGCATGGCCATATACCACATGCAACTTTATCTTAGGCATCTAAAGTACTACTGTCACTTATCATCTTTGTAGTACGGTGTATGGTGATCTTAAAATCATGATCTCATGTATGTCATTATTCCTCTAGATCAATACCTCAAAAACCCTAAACCATTCTAGTCGGTGTTTCATCACCTTCTTTTCCACGGAAGTGCATATGAGGTTCTACCACCATCCTTTCATTGCATCAAGGATTAGACTGGATAACCAGACAACCATTAACTGATCTCGTTATATCAGAGTGTTAGACAAACATATCTTCTTTTCCAAACTTAGGGTTAGTCTAACAACATCTTCTAGCCAAACTAGGCAAATATATCTCAACCAGGGCATCCATTACTACTTCACCTTCTTATGTATTAGGTAACATTGAAGACATACACTTTCATGTATTTCACTTATCATCTCAAACTCAAACTCTAAGTTTATCTTCATTGAGAACACTTTGAGCTCATCTTCTTGGTGATCAAACTCAAACTTGTATGACTCATATCTCATGATAAAAACATCCTGATAAGGTGACTACCTCATTCCTCTTAATGTTTGCAAACCATCCATGTATCATTCACTTTACCAGGGTATATTATCTTCTCTATCCCCATTTCTTGTGGCAACGTTCCGACCTACATCATCTCTTATCCTTGGTGTATGGCATGCGTAATGTCCTATCTCTCACCCCCATAATAAGAGGAAATAAGCATTTGGCTATAGTCCAAATATAGAGTTCTTCCTGTTCCAAGAATAGAGATGGTACATCCCACCTTCCCAGTACACCTTTAAATCTAAGTTGAAACGTGTCGTTTATGCCTCTATATTAAAATCATCTCCTTATCGAAGTTACTTCCATGGAGAACTGGTCTCGAACCTATTCGAGTCCACACACATTCCTTGGTCATCTCCTCTAGGTCTATAGGGTGCCAGCACTTTTGGGGTCATCCCTCTTCCCTCATGCATCAAGAGAGTGCCCTACTCATCTGCCCCTTGTGTCCCATGAGTTCATGAAGGTGATCAATCTCCTAACTCATGGCCCTCAGACAATGACAGCTATTACCTCCCGACCCTATGGTCATGTGCAACTAGGGAATTAGGTAACTCCTACTTCCATCGGCCTTATCCCTACCTAACCCTAGGATAGACTTAGGATTACATTATAGTACATGTCCAACTTAGAACCTTACCCAAGCCTTCATCATCTCCCTTTCTGCATTCAAGGGATGACTTCCATTCCTTTCATAGGGGTCATGGTGACCTATGTCTACCTTGGTCAGGCCCCATACTGATTGCCTCCATGGTAACACATCCACATGCACTTAGAGATGGATATATATGGGTCTACAGGTTCATAGTTTTCACTTAGCTTCTCAAGATCCTATGAGACCCCTTGAGGTTTCCTCAAAACCACTCAAAATTGGTATACACTCTACCAAAGGGTCCCTCTCCCAAGATGGGAGGAAACTACAACTCTTGACAACAAGGTCACAAACATCCTTACAGTTTGCATCCATATGAGCATGCTTAACCCAGCAACTATTATAGGCATAAGCAGACCACATGCTAGGTCATACTTGTTCTCATTCCTCAACATTGGATCGAGGTCATACCTTCCCTTGTCATCAACTTAGCTATGAGGGGTTCATCAAACATACCTTAAACTTAATGGGCTTACCTTTTCCTCTATACATGAGGAGTTGTTGGGTTTTAGGGGAGACAGAGAAGGCAGCGGAAACAAAACTTTTCTCCCCAACCCATACCGAGGAAACGCGTCAACGTCTATATAATAGGAAAGGATGGTTTGTGGAATCATACCTTGTCCCGAGGCTTGCTCGGCGACAATACCTCGCGCAATGCGCGGTCTTCAACTCCGGTCTTAGACGACGTCTGTGCAGCTCCTGGTCGCACCGGGACTGACGACTCCTCCTCCTACCGGACTGTCAGATGACAGTTGTCCTCCTGAGCGGCAGTGACCTCCCGCCTCTGAAGTAGTCCACACGGACCACCTGGAACTCCACTCTCCTTGTCCCACAAGGAAGTGGAAGGAGTTGCACCCTCCTGTTGACGTACTAGTCGCCAACATACTCTCCTGCTACTAGTTGCAACTGCAGTTGTCCTTCCCTTGCTGCACCTCCCTTTTGCGGGAAACACTTGCTCGGGATCTCTCACGGTTACCAAAACTAGAGAGAACGACAACTTCGCAAAGCAACTGGCTTGCATTGAGTTGTGCTTTGAGAAGCCCCCAATACCCCTATATATATAGGCGGGTCATGGGATAGGGTTCTCTGTGCCCGACAATATGGGACTAAAGCAGGAGTAGAAGGGTTCGAGATTTTCCACAAAAAAAAACAACCAACTCGCAACCTGAACCGATCGATTCACAAGTGAACCGGTCGGTTGGGGACCTGAACCGGTCGGTTGGAGCACCAACCGGTCGGTTGGGACCCATGAGCCGATCGGTTCACTTATGAACCGATCGGTTCGTGGTCCTGATCAGTTCCCGTTTGACTTTCCAACTTTCGTTTCTAATTGGTATCGAATACCAATCCTTGTTCCAATCAAATTGGGCAAGTGAAACGCAACGAAAATTCTCACCGACCTGACTTTCCAAACTTGCTCGGTTGCACCAGTTGAACCGATTGGTTCAACACTTGAACCGCTCGTTTCACCTTGAGCTTGAGCCGATCGGCTCAACTCTTGAGCCAACCGGTTCAGCAACCTCAGCCGACCGGTTCAACACTTGAACCGATCGGTTGGGAGTACAGGTTGTGCAGAATCAGTCAAATGTGATTTCAATCAATCCGATACTCCAATCAATGCGTCCAACACCTTGAACCATATGATACTGAGCTATCTACTGATTGAGTGTTTAATTGAACTACTAAACTCCTTTAGTAATCAATCTAAACGTTTCTTGTGGACAAAACTCCTCTTCCAGGTTAAATCCTATGTGTGTGACCCTGCAGGTCCATTTCACGTTGGCAGTGAAAGTCCATAACACTTATGACTTCACAAGCAAAGAGCGGTGCCTAGTCACACATCAGTGCTACCCAAGTGAAAGTAGAAAGTTGGAGAACAACTTTCATCCTACAATCCGTGAATGGTGTTACAGTGAATGTATAATTCCTTTGTCACTGATATCCCGAATGAACTCGAGGCATGGAACAGTCATCCTGTCAACGTTCATTCACTTTCTTGATCTCAGAGTAGATTGAATGAGATATGTATGACATCAATATCACATATTGATTCACACATGCGTGCGCACGCCTATCTCAATCCTACTCATCAAGTGGCCTTGGATATCAAACTCCCTCAGGAGGGACAAATCCCATATCTATCACTCACCCCTCAAAAGCCCCATGTGTCAAAGCCACCCAATCATCACCTTTATAACAACCCATGTTTCAGGACTGCGTTTGATGATGTCAAAGTGTGCCCAATGACATGTGTTGAGTGTAGTGATTTCAGGTCAAAGAATCACACTCACCACCATCACTGTGAGTACTGACTGTGACTACCATCTCATGGTTCCATGTGTCAAACTCACGGTGGGTCTGTCCGGTACACTTGTTCTCTAACAAGTACCTATGTGTTTGGTTTGATATCTCTATATCATGACTAATGAGATTCTGTCATCAACCAACACCACAATCTAGTCTTGTGTGTCATTGTTGTCTATCTACCTTCCACAATGACATCCGACTAGGGACATAACAAGAATGTACAAACTCTTAGCATCCGTATGATCTCATCGTTCAGGTCCTCAACCTGAAAGCATACGTCATTGAGTACTGTCATTCTCTAGACATTCAATCTGTTCTATCACTATCTCATATGACTGAACCAGAAAGAATTGGAAGCTTGCCTTTGATGTTTATCAAATCAATCTTAATGTATCCTACCAATCATCCCATGATTGGCTCTCAGGGCATACATACCAACATACTCCCACTTGCACTGCGAGCCAATCACCCTTGAATCATATTCATAGTGATCTCTAAACATGTCCCACATGTCACTGTGCTCTAGTTCCAACATAGTGAGTAATGGCAACACCTTGCCAAAGTCAGTTTTAAATTGCATGTCTCTCATCTCTTCGTTGTACGTCACACGTATGAGATGGAGTTGCCGTAATATGCGATCTAGTATTCCTTTGCTAACCTTTAGCCACATTCAATGATCAAGGATTCCAGACTTGTCATCAATGAGTGGAATATCTATAAGTTCATCTCATGAACTTCCAGAATCATATAGTATCCACTGTTGTTCTCTAACACACGGATACTCGACATTTCCTTTATAAATGGTTTTATTGGAACATTTCCAATAATCAACAAACTTTCACTTTTATACATCCTATGTATTGAAAACTACTAGAGGGGGGGTGAATAGAGTTTTATAAAGATTTTAATAATTAATTAACTCAAACAATCAATCACAAAGATATTGGACAAGGAGACAAGAGTTTAGAGTGGTTCCAACCTTAGCAAATACTAAGGAAGTCAGTCCACTACCCGGTTGCTTACCCAACCGGGATTTGAAAAGAAATTTATTTTATTACCTCGCAAGGATTTTACATAAAATACAATTTCTTTTCCTAAACCCTTCAAGCAGCCTTCACCTAGAAGTAATCGCCCAACCTTGAAGTAGCCTTCACCTAGAAGTAATTGCACCACCTTGAAGCAGCCTTCCTCTTGAAGTAGCTTCCCGTTGCAATAGCCTTCTTGAAGTAGCTTCCCGTGCGATAGCCTTCTTGAAGTAGCTTGAAGTCCCCTTCTCCACCTGAGAAGTCAAACTCTCTCCAATCCGCAACCTCCAACCCTAGGAGTAGCAAGGAGAATACAAAGGATAAAAAGGAACAAGAAAGGAAATAGAAATTACAACTTATCCTTTTAAGCACAAGGCTTGATTTTCCTATATCAAGCGTATTGATCTCCTAACCAATGAGTGTAGAAGTGTAAGTGCTGTAGTAAGGAGATGCTAGCCTATAGGACACGAATTTGAGCTAAGGAGAAAGTAGGCCAATGATCACAATGCTCGAATTGCTTGCAACAGATTGCTCAAGTATGCTCAAGTATTTCTCAAGTGTAACAAGTGTGTTTTTAGTGTCCTATGGCTTGTCCTATTTATAGGAATGGCCTAAGGATGCTTAAGGACGTTCTAGACAACTTCTAGGGGTTTCTAAGTGCTTAACTAGCCGTTAGGTACAAAGTTGTTGCTTTAACAACGGCTAATTAATTTATTCTGCAGTTGCTGTCAGAGACCATCTCGGTCGACAAATGGTCGACCGAGACACCTACTCGGTCGAACTTTTGTCGACCGACAGGCTCTCTGGAACAAGTGATTTGCAACATCTTTCTTCAACTGCCAACTAACTTGTCTGTTGTGTCTAACGGCTACTTTGGATCTTTCTCGGTCGAGAAGATTGTCGACCGAGAGTGTCTCGGTCGAGGGGTTTGTCGACCGAGATTGATCCTGTTTCAAGGTTTCAATTTAGGCACTAATTATGTGTGTGAGTGTGCAAAAATAATCCTATTTGAATGGGATGACTTGTCTAACTGTGGTGTTTAGCTAGGGAGAATCTAACGCTTGATTTACATGCAATTCTAAGTACTTGTACATTATATTTTTGTACAAGTTTTTACAATAGTGATTACATTGCATGAAAATGTAAATATGTAAGCTTGTAGATTTTCCCTTGTTGCTTTGTCATCCTGCACACTCAAGTAGCTTGTTATATTAATAAGAATGAAATGTTTGTCATAATCAAAACAAAGGGATTTTATAGATGTCCATTTAGCCAACAATCTCCCCCTTTTTGAAGATGACAAACATTTCCAAAATATAAATAAAGGAAATATAAAACATATGAGTTTCTTACCTTTAGATTACCTTTTGTAGCTTTTTCTCTTGTGTATAAAATGTGTGCTTATTATTCCCCATGAATTATGGAACATGAAATCCAGATCATTTGGGAATATAGCAACTTTCAATGTAAAGCCAAGAGTTTATTTATGAAACTCATTAATTGAGTTTGACTAAATGTTAATTTTATATTTATCTCTCCCCCTTTGTCATTTCAAAAATATAACCGTTAAGAATAAAAACTCCCCCTTAATTAGATATCCTATTAGGAACATGGATTTAATATCATAATTTTCTAATTTAGCCACAATTTGTTTCTCAATCATTTGCAAAGGATGTTAAGCCTTGAAATGATATGAGATCCTGTTAGATACATGGCATATGTATTGATTTCTCATCCATTTTACAAGGAATGTTAAGCCCATAAAATGATATGAGAATCCTTTAATCTCAGAGTACATAAAAATGTCTCCATCCAAATGCAAGGGATGTTAAGTCCCGATTTGTTTAGAGAGTTCCTTTAAGTACAAGTTATATCATTTTTCTGAAATTCATAGATTTCTTTATAACCAAAAATACTAAGGTCGTAACAAGCTCCAAATAATGTTTTTGTAAGCTTCTTAATAAAATAATCAAATTTGTTTTTATGAGCTCCCCCTTAATCTTACAATTAAAGCAATTTAAGGCTGCTAAGGTCACAAATGATTTTAAGTTTTGATTTTGACCTTTATCAAAAGTATACTAAGATTAAGTACATTAAAATGATGTCCATATAACAACCAAGAGCTTGTGTTTAAGTAGCATCAATATCAAAGAAAACATCTTCCAAAGTGGAAGCGGTTTCGCCAATTTTATCTTCAACATGATGAGGAGAAACATGATTAATTTGCGAATATATTCAGTTTTATTGAAAACTTGACAACAGAAACCTGCTCGGTCGACGATCTTTCGACCGATAGTGTTCTCGGTCGAACAGTTTCTCGACCGAGAATGTGTCTGGATTTGTTTCATAGCTGTTTTAAGTAATTTGTCAATTTTTCCACAATTATAAAGGTTGCATTTTTATTTATTACTCCCCTTATTTGGTATGTTCTACAATGATGATCTTATAATCCATATTTTGAATATGTCTCACATAAAAATATCCATTGGAATCAAGTAAAGATGGCCAATTTCATTAAAAGCATGTATTACAAGCATAAAAAGATAGACACATCATATAGAGATGACCCATTACAATTATTCAAAAGATATCATTACAATAACTCCAACATTTACTGGAAAGACTTAAGGATTACATCAATGTCAGGGTCTTTCCCAAGAAAAGGCTCAGTTCCATAATATTGGACCAATGTTTGCCAATCTAGAGCACCTGTCTTAGTTAGAGCATATGCTTCCAAGAATGTAGGTACTCGGTCAAATCGGAAATGAGCGGCAATATCTTGCAGTTGCATGGATGAAAACTGAGTGTGCGTAAGATCCACAGATGGTGGAGATGGAGTTTGATAATAGTTGTACGAAGGATTGTATGGATTGAGCATGCCAGGATTTAAAGAATACGGATATTCATCAGGTTGGTTTGGTGAAAGGGTTTGCATTCTTTGGTTTATATAAGGCATGGCATGATGGTTATAGTCTAGTTGTTTGCTTAGGTGATATTGGGAACCAGCTATATAAGTAAGAGTGTTTTGAATGGGGTCATGTGATAGATTAGTAGAAGGAGGGGGTGGTGGTATGTCTTGATGAGATGTTTCTCCTTCAACTCTAGCCCTTTTATGACCAAAATCAATCCCCATTTTTTCTACTGTATTCTTACTTATTTTTTGTGGTCTACGCTCCCATGTATATCCCATATCCTCAAGTGGGGTCTTAAGGAAATGTTGAGTAATTTGGCATATAAAATCGGCATATGGAGGATTGCCAGAAAACTCAAGCATGTTTTTAAGAATGATGCGGATAAAATTTGTGGGAATACGTTGGATAATGGCATATATTAGACACATACGAAAAACAGGAACTTCAGACTTATTGGCTCTAGGATGTATGTTTGTTGATACAATAAGGTTTACAATCCTAGCAGCTGGTTTAAGATTTATAGCATAATATGTGCCTCTATCTTCGTGACAGGTAGTATTGGATTTAAAAATGGTCCTTTTGATGTCACTAAGACTAATGGTGTGGTCATCTTGGAGAAATTGGTTAAGGGGGTTTCCAGAAGTAAGGTCAAGGCTGTCTTGATATTCATCTATGTCAATGTTTAGCATTTCAAGAATATCCCCTTCAGTAAATCGGAAGCTATGCCCATTGACCATAGTGTAGAAGAAGATAGTTTCATTTTCAGAGTGGGAAATGAGGTTTGCATAGAATTCATTCACTACCTTGATTGAATAGGAAGGAAAAGAAGGGTTGATGAATTCTTTTAACTTTTGTACTTCGAAAAGGTCCTCCAAGTCGACGATGTTGATGAAGTCCATAACTTCAATTGGTCGTCGTGGGAGAGGAGCTTTAGAGGAAAGCCGTAGATATCGATCACCAGCATCTCCATCGACGAAGGCAATGTTGATGATCGTCAGTGGTGGAGTAGCTTCCCGAGCTTCCCTTCCTTTCCTGCCGGTGACCTTCTTCTTCCCACGAGCAGATGATGAGGCCATTGTGTTGCTTGAAGGTGGAGAAGAAGCAAGGAAGGCTTGGGGATGAGGATGCTAAAGAGTTGCACAAAAAATGCACTAGAGAGAGCCTATGGAAGCAAGAGTATGCAAGTGTGAGGAAGTGACCCGTTTTTGGTTCCTTTTATAACAATCCAGCGACCTGGTCGGTCGACGACTCGTCGACCGAGCATCCTCAACGGTCATGTTGCAGACGCGCCACTTGGCTCCCCAACGGTCATAAACAGTCATAACGGTCGGTTTACAACGGTTATATCCAACGGCTATTTCTCGGTCGAACAATTGTCGACCGACATTGTCTCGGTCGAACATTTGTCGACCGAAAGTGTGTCTGATACTAAATCTGTATAGATTCTGTCGGTCGAGAGAGAGGGACTGACCGAGAGGTTTTCGGTCGAAGAGTTCGTCGACCGAGAGACTTACTGAGTACGAATTTGAAGCTGATTTTTAATGTAATTGATAGACTATTTTTGTAAAACACATATATAGATTTTCCAAGGGAGTAATTTTGTGTTTATTATTGACAATATTTGGACAAGTTGTGATTAATTATTCTTTTAATCATAAAAGGATATCCAAATAGTTATTATGTCAAACTTGTTTTAGGTCGAATTTGACTACGACCATAGCGCCCCTTTGTCAAATTTTATTTTGACCAAGAGGCAAATTTTTTGCAGATTTTCAGATTGAATATATTGAGTATAATAGCTGCATAAGATTTAATTAAATATCAAGTTGAAGCATACTACTTAAGATTCTTCATTGAAGGTACAATTAGTTTTCTCAAGATTTTTAAAGATACTAATTTATGGATTGTGTTGCAAGCAATAACATATAACTAATAAATCATTTTTGCTTGCCTATATATTTTTATGGATCCATGCATACAATTTTCATTATCTATGCACACCCAATGATGAAAACATGGTATAATGGTAATAACATCATACAATGATAATTCCATTACATGATTAGTATATGAAAAGACCAGAAAATACTTTTACGAACAATCATGTGAAAATAGGAATTTTCTTTTCATTTGACTAAGCATAACTTTAAATCATCTAGGGAATAAACTAATATTAATTTTATTTACATTTGTAATCTCATTATGTTGAGTTGAGATAGACACAGAAATATGCAACTAATGTCTTTGGTCATATCTCAACTTGATTTTGTTCATTTAGTTTGGAGGTTTTGGAACCCAAACTAACTCGACATCTTTTCTCTTATAAGGACATGAAAAAAAGTAATGTCCAAGACGTGAGCAATAATGGCAACATATAGAATCAACCTCAAGTCGTTTTCTATGGTTTTGTTCTAGGTTGTTCTTTGGTAAAAATGTATTTGTTCCTTTAGGTACATATATAGATTGATGGGTTTGTGACTTTTTCCAACTAGGTTGATAGGACTTCCCTTTAGGCTTATAACCTAGTCCTCTTCTCCCAATTTGATGATAGGAATTATCTAAGATTTGATCAAGAATGCCATTATCATTTAAATTACTGAATTTTTGTTGTAACTTGGCAATCTCTTCCATTCTCTTCTTAATATCTAGTTTTGCTTGGTCTAGATTAGTTGACAATAAATTTCTTTCTTTAACAATAGTGTCATAGTCTATATGGGTGCACAATAATGGTTGTTTTTGAAGATCGTTTACTTGAGTCTGTAAGTTTGAATTTTCAACAGAAAGGAGCTTGCAATCGACTTCCATAGATTTTAACTTAAGATCAGAATATTTATTTCCCTCTTTGAGATCCTCATTTTCAGATGCAAGAGCAAGAAGTTTAACATTTAGATCATCATTTTCTTTATTTGATTTCTTTAATTTCTTTTTGTACTCAACATATTTATTATGTGTCTCTTCAATAATAGCAATAAGTTCTTCTTTAGATAAATCAAAGAGACTTACCTCTTCTTCTTCTTCACTAGTTGTAGCAATAAGACATTCTTTGTGCTCTTCCTTTGATCTCCATGGGCATTCGGTTGTTTTGTGGCTTGTTCCTAAACACCAATTGCAGCATGTTGTGGTTTTTTCCAAACAGCACCTTTCACCATTTCCCTCCATTCTTCAAGACCTGGTTAGGGTTCCTTGAAGCCTGCTCTGATACCAATTGAAAACTACTAGAGGGGGGTGAATAGAGTTTTATAAAGATTTTAATAATTAATTAACTCAAACAATCAATCACAAAGATATTGGACAAGGAGACAAGAGTTTAGAGTGGTTCCAACCTTAGCAAATACTAAGGAAGTCAGTCCACTACCCGGTTGCTTACCCAACCGGGATTTGAAAAGAAATTTATTTTATTACCTCGCAAGGATTTTACATAAAATACAATTTCTTTTCCTAAACCCTTCAAGCAGCCTTCACCTAGAAGTAATCGCCCAACCTTGAAGCAGCCTTCACCTAGAAGTAATTGCATCACCTTGAAGCAGCCTTCCTCTTGAAGTAGCTTCCCGTTGCAATAGCCTTCTTGAAGTAGCTTCCCGTGCGATAGCCTTCTTGAAGTAGCTTGAAGTCCCCTTCTCCACCTGAGAAGTCAAACTCTCTCCAATCCGCAGCCTCCAACCCTAGGAGTAGCAAGGAGAATACAAAGGATAAAAAGGAACAAGAAAGGAAATAGAAATTACAACTTATCCTTTTAAGCACAAGGCTTGATTTGCCTATATCAAGCGTATTGATCTCCTAACCAATGAGTGTAGAAGTGTAAGTGCTGTAGTAAGGAGATGCTAGCCTATAGGACACGAATTTGAGCTAAGGAGAAAGTAGGCCAATGATCACAATGCTCGAATTGCTTGCAACAGATTGCTCAAGTATGCTCAAGTATTTCTCAAGTGTAACAAGTGTGTTTTTAGTGTCCTATGGCTTGTCCTATTTATAGGAATGGCCTAAGGATGCTTAAGGATGTTCTAGACAACTTCTAGGGGTTTCTAAGTGCTTAACTAGTCATTAGGTACAAAGTTGTTGCTTTAACAATGGCTAATTAATTTATTCTGCAGTTGCTGTCAGAGACCATCTCGGTCGACAAATGGTCGACCGAGACACCTACTCGGTCGAACTTTTGTCGACCGACAAGCTCTCTGGAACAAGTGATTTGCAACGTCTTTCTTCAACTGCCAACTAACTTGTCTGTTGTGTCTAACGGCTACTTTGGATCTTTCTCGGTCGAGAAGATTGTCGACCGAGAGTGTCTCGGTCGAGGGGTTTGTCGACCGAGATTGATCCTGTTTCAAGGTTTCAATTTAGGCATCAATTATGTGTGTGAGTGTGCAAAAATAATCCTATTTGAATGGGATGACTTGTCTAACTGTGGTGTTTAGCTAGGGAGAATCTAACGCTTGATTTACATGCAATTCTAAGTACTTGTACATTATATTTTTGTACAAGTTTTTACAATAGTGATTACATTGCATGAAAATGTAAATATGTAAGCTTGTAGATTTTCCCTTGTTGCTATGTCATCCTGCACACTCAAGTAGCTTGTTAGATTAATAAGAATGAAATGTTTGTCATAATCAAAACAAAGGGATTTTATAGATGTCCATTTAGCCAACATGTATATTTTGCAATCAATTTTCTGTCCATTCGGAAGTTCGCATCAATGTAACTCTTTACATCGAACTCTTCCTTATCTTCATAGAACTAGTACTTCACAAGTACTTATCAAGTTCTCATGGTATTCCAGTAACCCTTACTGGAAGTAGACAGACATCCACTCGTCATGTCCCACATACGAGTTATCAGGATGAGCACATCATATTGTCATGTCATACATACAAAATGATGAATGCATTTTATTCTTGCCATGTCATACATGCAAGACAATGGGATGATTACATACATGATAGATCCATATCTATTCTTAGTGTTCATATTCTTCATAAGAATTGGACACTTGGCCTTGGGATACTAACTCCATGTAACATGGACAAGTTTTCTCCCACTGAATCTGTGCATACTGAACCCTTCAGTACAGATTGCCAATGTATGCTCTCTCTTTTCAGGTCAAGAGATTTGTTGAGAACTATCTCTATAGATCTCTATTCCTATCACATAGGAAACATCTCTATCTTCCTTAAAGATAATTTCCACTTTTGGATTTCCATTTTAGAACATTTCCATTTCACATCAACATGTGGAATGTGAATACACTCCCACTAAATCACAGATCCCTTCTTTATCTTTGACATATCAGTCAAACCCTTTGACTATATTATCAAAGTAAAGATCCAATTTTGAGTTGCTTGTACTCAATCAATCATATTGATTAGTCCATTGTAACTTTTAGACTTCATTTTCATTAGTGGATTCATAAACCTTATAGGTTGTGTCACGTACACATCCTGGTTTTATTCCTCATAGGAATGCGGTTTTAGTATCCATATGTCAAATGTCTTAGTCATTAAGTTGCAATCAACAAGCATCATCCTTCTCAAAATGTTATCCATGTGTCTTAACACTTAAGACTCATTTGCACTTATGGATTTCATCCAATGAGTGCTACCATCAAGATCATACCTTATGGTTCACATGGAAATCATTTAGGATGTAATGGTCTTATACCATAACTCAAAATCTGATTCCTCATATTCATCTAGATAGTTGACTCATCATATGAACAACCCATCACATAGATAATTGAGGTGTATCTGTCAAGAATATAAGAATTCACAACCCTTGTGATTCTTAATGTCCTTTATTAGTGTGGGATATTCTTTTATTAAGAAGAATTCAGTTATTTGATAATCATTCTCTAACTCCTTAGAGTATGATTCCTTCTTGATTTAGACATCACCATGCCTTAATCATGAGTTCACTATGATACACTATCATAATTACTCATAAGGATCTCAAACATTTGGTCCAAGTATTTCATTCATTGATCTCATCAAGATTTAATACTTTACCAAATTTGTACTTCATTTATGATAATCTTGAACACTTCAAGATGTTCATATTGGTATTTCTCTAAACACCATTTGAAGTATTAGCATTTGTTCCAATTGGTATGTAAATACATCACATGTATTATACCTAATAGGATAATCACTCTCCCACTACCTTTAGTGAAGATTGATTAATCATGTCCAAGATATTCATGTCTCTTAATGGTTCTCTAACCAAAAGAGTCTAGGTTTATCCATCATATGGAAACTAGAAATGAATTTCTCATGATTGATGCTAATTTGATTGTTTGAGTTATCAATAACTTTAGGTATCATTTTATCTTATGCATACCATGTATCACAAGATAAACAAGGCATTGCCACAAAGATCATATCTTTAACATTGAAACATCAACTTTATTAATTGCCATCATTGTCATACAATATGCAATAATAAAGTGTTTCTATCTATTGGCAATATATGAAATAGCAGTTCTCAACTCTATTTCGTGCCCTTTAGGCTGAAATAAACTGAAAGATACTCCTATCTATGGCAGCAACACTTGCTCCAATGATGGGTACTTCTTTCTTGGTCCTTTCACAAAGGCCATCACTTCTTTGCGGATATTGCATATCATATATGACATATCCATATCTTGGTATCATATACCTCGGATAAAGAAGCGGTTCATTTCATGATACCTTAGGTGGAGATCTCCATCCCCTCCTTCATCTTCTTTTTGTTCTTTCAGATATAGAGGGCAATCCCTCATACACCCTTTCCCCATGTGCCTTGAGGCTGAAGACGGCTTGGATTGTCGGCTAGCAATAGAACGCTTCTTTGCTTTGCCCTTATCCTTGCCCTTAAGACTTACCTTTCTCTTTGATCACATCAAAGATTATGGTTTGTCTTTCTTCATCTTTACCTCTACTGTCCTCAACATGTCCAACAACTCTGCCAATGCTTGTCAAAGTTGTTCATGTTGTAGCTTATCATGAATTGTATTTGCAGTATCATACCAATAGCCAATCCTTGGCTCAGAGGGAATCCTTCTCAGTCAGGTTTTCAACATACCCAATCACATTGAGTGTGTGAATCCCTTACTGGATCTCCTTCTATCATGACATACTAGGATAGTGTCTTGGAGACATCATATGTCTCATGTTGTCTCTGCAACTCATAGTTCAGAGAACACAACATCAAGCACTCCTCATCAATGTCATTCTCGGTATGCTTCCATAAGCATACTTTCAGCCATTGATGTGGCGGGATCGAGTTCATCTGGTTCTTGTATAACTAGGACTTAGAGCTTTCACTCTTTGACTGAGAACACTTCTCATCATCCTAACCAATCGTGGAATTATTCCCATTTAATTTGTTGGTCTCAAAGACCGATCGCAAATAAAATGATTTGTTGATTAACCATTTATTTTAACAAAAAGGAAATATATGCAATTTTAGTCCCAAAACTCATTTTTGACTTGTTTGATTGATTTGAAAAGTTGACGATAAAATTAGGCCTTTAATTAATTATCGCTCCCACTATTTTACTTCAAATTGATAGCCCTCACCATCAATTCGGAAGATTGCAGCATACAACCTTCTAGTGGGCAAGATCCTGAAATCCTCTAAGTCATGAGTCAGCTTTGGCTGATCGCCCACAACTTAGATCTCTCAGGTAGGCAACTTTTGCCAATTGCATCATATGCAACTCTTGTTGAATGAACATGCACAACTCCTTGCCATGAACATTCCTTGCCTCTGGGCCTAGACGCTCTAAGAATCACCAGTTAAGTCTAACCCAAAATCCGACACGGTAAACATGCACCCTACTTTGGCAGAACCTACATGTCTACTCTTCACACTTCCACAAGATAGACGGCGCACCACGCTTTGGCGCAACCTACGCTTGGTCGATCGAGCTTTTCATGTGTGCCGCTAATGGAAGGCATGTAAGACTTAATATTTTAATGAGGGATTTGGTTTTTATATACATATACATATCCAATCACCACAATACATAGTACGTATCATATACATGCTATATCCCACAGAAAACATGCACAAACGATAAAAATCGATGATTATGGCCATCCTAATGTGATTTCTCGAGCCAAGAGGAATCACGGTCATCTAGGTCTACATCACATGCAACATGTACAAGATGAGCTCTGTGCCTTGCCATCCGAGTTGATCAACTCATCACATGAATGATCTGTACTCTCCAGCCGGTCGTCTGGGTGCCACCAGCCTATCGGTTGGATCCTCCAACCGATCGGTTCGCCTGGTCATCGTGCATCTCGTCATGTCCGCCACCCGCTCCTCGAACCGGTCATCAACCGATCGGTTCACTCCTTGAACCGACCGTCTGCAAGGTCATCCGATCGGTTCACGCCTTGAAACGATCGTCTAAGCAGTCGTCTTGATGTCCTCCAGTCTTCAACATAACAGGAAATAAAATCTATCCTATTATTACATTGCTTAAAAGAAGAAACCCCGAGTTACATTTGGGGGGAGCAAAGGTAGGAAAGAATCTCGAATTATTTCGAGTTACATCAGGAATAGGAGAGGGAAGATCGGTGCACAGACCGAGATGCAAGCAACCACAAACAACCACACACAGATAGGGGTTTATAGGCCATAATCATGCTACACACATCCACCACAAAACTCGTTTAAGGGCGACGCGTATCGAGTGCATTAATAATACATATCATATATGTAATTTGGGATTTGTGGATTTAAGATTGGACATGCATAAAGCCGATATTATTCGCATCACATGCAATAAATAAAGGCGACAAACCAAAAATCGATCATATCGATATTCCTAAAATATAGAGCAGTTTACGTGGCTCTGATACCACTGTTGGGTTTTAGGGGAGACAGAGAAGGCAGCGGAAACAAAAATTTTCTCCCCAACCCATACCGAGGAAATGCGTCAATGTCTATATAATAGGAAAGGATGGTTTGTGGAATCATACCTTGTCCCGAGGCTTGCTCGGCGACAATACCTCGCGCAATGCGCGGTCTTCAACTCCGATCTTGGACGGCGTCTGTGCAGCTCCTGGTCGCACCGGGACTGACTCCTCCTCCTCCTACCGGACTGTCGGATGACAGTTGTCCTCCTGAGCGGCAGTGACCTCCCGCCTCTGAAGTAGTCCACACGGACCACCTGGAACTCCACTCTCCTTGTCCCACAAGGAAGTGGAAGGAGTCGCACCCTCCTGTTGACGTACTATTCGCCAACATACTCTCCTGCTACTAGTTGCAACTGCAGTTGTCCTTCCCTTACTGCACCTCCCTTTTGCGGGAAGCACTTGCTCGGGATCTCTCTTGGTTACCAAAACCAGAGAGAACGACAACTTCGCAAAGCAACCGGCTTGCATTGAGTTGTGCTTTGAGAAGCCCCCAATACCCCTATATATATAGGTGGGTCATGGGACAGGGTTCTCTGTGCCCGGCAATATGGGACTAAAGCAGGAGTAGAAGGGTTCGAGATTTTCCACAAAAAAAACAACCAACTCGCAACCTGAACCGATCGGTTCACAAGTGAACCGGTCGGTTGGGGACCTGAACCGGTCGGTTGGAGCACCAACCGGTCGGTTGGGACCCATGAGCCGATCGGTTCACTTATGAACCGGTCAGTTCGTGGTCCTGATCAGTTCCCGTTTGACTTTCCAACTTTCATTTCTAATTGGTATCGAATACCAATCCTTGTTCCAATCAAATTGGGCAAGTGAAACGCAAGGAAAATTCTCACCGACCTGACTTTCCAAACTTGCTCGGTTGCACCAGTTGAACCGATCAGTTCAACACTTGAACCGCTCGTTTCACCCTGGGCTTGAGCCGATCGGCTCAACTCTTGAGCCGACCGGTTCAACAACCTCAGCCGACCGGTTCAACACTTGAACCGATCGGTTGGGAGTACAGGTTGTGCAGAATCAGTCAAATGTGATTTCAATCAATCCGATACTCCAATCAATGCGTCCAACACCTTGAACCATATGATACTGAGCTATCTACTGATTGAGTGTTTAATTGAACTACTAAACTCCTTTAGTAATCAATCTAAACGTTTCTTGTGGACAAAACTCCTCTTCCAGGTTAAATCCTATGTGTGTGACCCTGCAGGTCCATTTCACGTTGGCAGTGAAAGTCCATAACACTTATGACTTCACAAGCAAAGAGCGGTGCCTAGTCACACATCAGTGCTACCCAAGTGAAAGTAGAAAGTTGGAGAACAACTTTCATCCTACAATTCGTGAATGGTGTTACAGTGAATGTATAATTCCTTTGTCACTGATATCCCGAATGAACTCGAGGCATGGAACAGTCATCCTGTCAACGTTCATTCACTTTCTTGATCTCAGAGTAGATTGAACGAGATATGTATGACATCAATATCACATACTGATTCACACATGCGTGCACACGCCTATCTCAATCCTACTCATCAAGTGGCCTTGGATATCAAACTCCCTCAGGAGGGACAAATCCCATATCTATCACTCACCCCTCAAAAGCCCCATGTGTCAAAGCCACCCAATCATCACCTTTATAACAACCCATGTTTCAGGACTGCGTTTGATGATGTCAAAGTGTGCCCAACGACATGTGTTGAGTGTAGTGATTTCAGGTCAAAGAATCACACTCACCACCATCACTGTGAATGCTGACTGTGACTACCATCTCATGGTTCCATGTGTCAAACTCACGGTGGGTCTGTCCGGTACACTTGTTCTCTAACAAGTACCTATGTGTTTGGTTTGATATCTCTATATCATGACTAATGAGATTCTGTCATCAACCAACACCACAATCTAGTCTTGTGTGTCATTGTTGTCTATCTACCTTCCACAATGACATCCGACTAGGGACATAACAAGAATGTACAAACTCTTAGCATCTGTATGATCTCATCGTTCAGGTCCTCAACCTGAAAGCATACGTCATTGAGTACTGTCATTCTCTAGACATTCAATCTGTTCTATCACTATCTCATATGACTGAACCAGAAATAATTGGAAGCTTGCCTTTGATGTTTATCAAATCAATCTTAATGTATCCCACCAATCATCCCATGATTGGCTCTCAGGGCATACATACCAACAGGAGTACCATGCTCAAAACTATAGAAACTTAGTTCTCATCATGAGCATCAGGTATACCACTTCCCCTCTTAGGCTTAGGAACCCTAGGTTCACTTTTTGATGACCAACTACATGCTCAACCTATTAACCATGGATCAGACATGCAAAAGGCATGACATGCACTTCCTGTCATCCTTCAACTCGAGCAACACTTAGAGTTGGGTCCTCCTCAAGGACAAACAACAAGGTACAAGGCCTCATAACCTGTTACCAAACCTCTCCAGGGTATATAAAACTTCTTCTTCCTTTCTCAGAAGGTAAACACTTATACCATAGGCACATAGGTGCCAGAAACCTCATCCTCTCTCTAGGGTTTGGTTCCTCCCATGGCAACCAAGACATCATCAACCTCTAGGGATGAAGCATGTGGTGACCATTATCATCCACTTAGGTCGCATCATCCTCAACTCCTGACTTCTCGGAGTCTAGGATTCCATCCCTCTTGTTGGGTTTCCTGCTCTCTCGCTCTCTAGAGCTAACCCTACAACCAACCTCACCATTATAGGTCCTCTCTTCATGAAGGATCAACCTCGAAATCATGCCCCTACCTGGATGAAGCTTATGTTCAACTTATGTTCAATCAATGTTATCCATAATTCTTTATGCTTATTTCATAATCCATCCTTCATACTCTCCTAGCTAGGGTTTCAACCTCTTGCTCACACTACTGATACATTCTGGGTGCCTATTATGCCCATATAAGCTCATGGGGTTTCCATAGGTTCTTCTCTAACCTCATCAATGAAGGAGATATCCTTCACTTTAACCTACTCGACCCTTCCCAGGGTTGAGTCGCCAAAGGTACTCGGTCATCCAACCTCTCATGGCTCATATGTCATCCAAGGTATGTCCATCCAAACACCTGGTTTAACTCATCATGCCATCTCTCCTTCGCTTAGGGTTAGGGTTAACATCATCCTCAGAGGATGTGCCGGGTCTCTATTTGCAGTGGAGATCTCTATCTCCAAGACTAAAATTCTTTCCTCATCCTCCTGACAAGAAGGTCTAGCCTCAGGTCTCTCCTGAGGGCATGACAACTTATGTCATACGACCTAAGCATGTATCTATTCCTTTACGCTTAATCTATTAAGCTTATGTCCATGACATCTTATTTACATACTTTTTCATTAATTTGGTAGAGTATTCCTTAGACCTTGTTAACCTTACCCATACCTCAAGAGGGTGAGGAGAAGAGAGAAAACCCTAATCCTTAAGGTCCTTAACAGAATTTGTGATGAGAAGGGATGAATAAGATGAGAAAGTCCTAAAGGTATCTTATTTCGATTCATACCCTAAGACTTTGGCCAGGAAGTCACACGGATCTGGGATTCCTCGTATTCCGACTAGAGGTGCAGAGGAAAATATTGCCATCCCCCGGTCATGATCCTTTTCTAGACACCTCCATCTTTTGGATAATCCTCTAATAGCACCCTTGGGTTCTATGGAGTTTGTAAATTCAATAATTATTAATGGTTAAGTGAGGAACCTACGCTCTGATACCAAATGTTACAACCCCACCTCCCGGTAACCCCCAATTAAGGGAGACCGAGAGGTAGAAGTCACACCCATAATTTCTGAATCAAAGGTTCGGTAATTAACAAAGAACAATTATTAAATTTTAACAGACTAAACTAAAACGTTGTATGAAAATAAACTTTTGCATACCTTTTTGAAAACTTGGATCTCTAAACTTCTATCCACTTATGGATTCTACTCTAACTAACCCTCCTTGTATTTTACTTCATGTATTTCACAATATGATGATTTGCTATTTGTCCTTTTGGCTTGTACCTAAAACGCCAACAAACAAAACGTCAGTCAGCCGAAGCTGGTATGTGGGGGAAGCAATAATCGTGCAACTATGATAACAATGTATTGCAGCCAATTACCATTTAACAAACAATTTTATGTTTTAAATATAACTGTGTGATCCATGCATCCCCTATCCTCTACGTTGTCCCTTCAGTGGACCAGGATGCTACTTTCCTCATAGTAGATCCCCATTAAACCCCTCATGGTCCCACCCATAGGTGAACCAGTTTCTAGGGTTGAGTCACATGACACTTCCCGTAAGTAGCCCACTCCTTAACTCATGGCATGCTAAATGGTCTCATGGCACTACACTTGGTAGCCCAGTTTCTAACCCACGATAACCTAGACCTTACTCTAGGTTACCCCCTTTTTAGCCTTTACAAGCCACAGAGGTGGATTCAGATCTAAGACAGTTATATATATATATATTCATAGTGATAATCATAGTCACTTTATAGTTGCATGAAATAAAAGGCATCCAACAGTTAATTTCAAGCAATCGATAAAACATTCAGAAATTGCCGTGAAACTAAAGAGATTATTCATAAGCATAACCACATACCTTTGATTGCATATTTGAGACAGAATTAACCAGAACAGAGAAATCCCAAGCAACCAATTACGCACAGAATCCTGAAATAAATATACCAATTTCCTTTTATTAATATTTATCCCATATCGTCATATTCCTTAGGATTTCTATTCCAATTTTAGGGTTTCCTTGGAAATTAGGGTTTCACTTCATCTTTTATTATTCTAAACCCTAATTTTATACCATTACTCTTAAATCGTAATCATCCCATCCATTCTTCAATATTAAGGTTATCTTAACAAAATATAACCCTATTTTTTTTTGGATTAAAGGCACCATTAACCATTAATTAAGTTCATTAAGCCTCTTTTACATTAAAGCTACTATTTTTATCCTTTTAATCCATAACAAGATCATTATCCACATTTATCATCAATTCCAAGTTCATTATAGTCTAATCACATATGAACTCGATATATCATTAAATCCACCTTTTATTCATTGGAAAACCCTAATTACTATATTAAGGGTATAAACCATAATTAAGGACTTTTGTATTCAAATAACTTAGAACCATCATTTAACAACGTATTTTCACATCTTTCCAATTATATATGATCTTATCCTCTTTGACGCTAAATTAGGGTTTCTAAATGCTTAATCATATTCATATGGGGTAAAAACCCAAAATCATGCAATTTTACATCTAGATTAGTTTCAAATCTAACATTATCATTCAAAAGGTTATTAATACTTCAATTAACCCATTAAGTATACTAGATTCAACCTTTAATCACTTATAGGGTTTTTAAATTAACTTTAATGAACTTTTCATCAACTTATAGTACTTTTGCAATTAGGAATGGAATCAATCTTTAATATCATTTTATTGGATTCCTCTCGTTCTCCTGATCAAAATACATATATTATTCGTATCTATCCGAGCTACGGTTTATTAGATATGATTTTCACAAGGATTCACTTACTTGGCCAATCGGATTGTGCCACGTCGCTCGACTCCATGCAACGTTGCCAATTAGGAAACATAATGCAAAGTCCGTTTTGCCCCTACCTAAATGGCAGGCTCCTTAACCCGTGTAGGGATATAAATGTCCAGAGATCATTTGGTCATCTTCTTCCTCTTGAACACTTCGCAGCCGCGGTCCTACAACCAAGCGTGGGCTGCCCCTTCCTCCTTGGGCCACAATCTTCGCCAAAAGCTCCCTCTCTACCTCCACCATGATCTGGCATACGTGGGGCACCTCTTGATCTTGGCCAATGTGGACGCTTCATCGCTTATCAGGCCAGACCCCATCGGCCATCATAGCAGCCTAGCTGCTACTGCTGCACGTAGCTAGGAGGAGGGGGATGGCCACTGAGTGTCTACTTGATATCGTGGGAGCATCACGACCCTATTGTATCTCTTCCACGACTCATCATCTCCAGGGATAGGGTTATACCCTCATCGTTAGGGTTAGTACGAAAAGAAGAAGGAGAAGGGGTGGTATTGCGTGGAACTTCTCTGGATCTCGACCAGGGCTTTACCCCTTTTATAGGGTGAGTATCCATGCCCCAGTAGGCTTGCCTTCGAAGCAACCAAGCCCTCTTCCAATTAGGAAAGTGCTTCCTTCACTACTAAGCAAGTTTCTCTCTCTTAGTCATCTTCTTAAAACAACATATTCATTGGATTTTTAGAAATACGAAAATATTCTCCCTTATTCTCTTTTGACTTGCTTTTTAATCCATTAATCACAAAATTATG
The DNA here is from genome assembly GCA_963693085.1 of Alisma plantago-aquatica. NCBI lineage: Eukaryota > Viridiplantae > Streptophyta > Magnoliopsida > Alismatales > Alismataceae > Alisma > Alisma plantago-aquatica. The sequence goes on along the minus strand of OY856414.1, from coordinate 866,338,972 downwards.
TTTTCCTTAAGTAGAAAATACCTCTTCTTTAACAAATCTACAAAAACCATTAATACTGTATAATATTATCCTCTTATTTTGCATTATTGGTATTTTCTTTTTCTTTTTCTTCATTGGGTCTCCTTGGATCCCAAGGAACTTTATTATTTCGAAATTCCTTTTCGAGGATATGTATTATCCTTCTAGATGCATCTAAATGTATTATTTCACATTCTCTTGTTTATTTCTCATTAAAATATCTCTTTTTGAGGATTTCTCTTTATTTCTCTTTTATTTTCTTCATTGGTATTCCTTTTAATGTTAGGAATCCTTGGGATACGAATTTCTACCAAGGATAACTCAATTATACCTCTTTTCACCTATTTTCCACATTTCATCATTGTTTTCAATTTATTCCTTAATAAAGAAATACTTAATTAATCTTTTCTTTTCTTATTGCATTTTCTTTGCAAATTTGGACTCCTTGAAACCCAAGGAACCCATGAGGCATGAAATACCTCTTTGGATTTTCCTTCTAGAGGTTTCCACATTTTTCTTTTCTCAAATATTCAATTATTCATTTACTAATTGAATTTTCTTGTTATTTGGACCCAACAACCAATAAAGCCCACGACATAATCATCAAGGTTACTGTAATCAAAATCCATTTATTCCAAACAAATCATATCATTATTTGTTCAAATATCATTAATATGAGAAATTACATTTCTCACCAAATAAACCCAAAAAATTGGGGTTGTAACAAGTTCTTTGGGATGATTCTTTGCAAAGCGGGGAGTAGGATCCTTCTTTTCTTCTTCTTCTTCATCTATTAGTTGCTTGCCTTTGTTGTCAATGTTGAGATATTTTAAGATAGGAATTAAGTCATCTGCAACATCATTATCAACAACATGCTTTCTAACAACAACGTTAGTTTCAACAAACTTAACTTTTATAGATTCTTCAATTGTAGACAATTCAATGTTGAATACTCTATATGCCCTGCTAGTAGTGCTATAGCCTAGGAAGAAAGCCTTATAAGATTTCAGATCAAACTTGTCAAGAGAATCCTTCGTGTTTAAAACAAAACAAGGACATCCAAAAACATGGAAGAAATAAATAGATGACTTTCTACCACGCCATAGTTCATAGGGGGTTTTCTTTAAAGAAGGATGTGTAAAAACTCAGTTTTGCACAAAACATGAGGTGCTAACGGCTTCAGCCCAAAACTTCTTAGGAGTGTCATACTCAAGAAGTATGGTCCTAGCCATCTCTTATAGCGACCTGTTCTTCCTCTCTACAACCCCATTTTGTTGAGGCGTACAAGGAGAAGAGAAATTGTGTGAATAACCAAATTTTTCACAAAAATGCTCAAAAAGATAATTTTCAAATTCTCCCCCATGATCACTACAGATAGAAACAATCCGGCAAGAAACTTCATTTTCATCCCCTTTACAAAAGCTCAAGAAAACATCAATAGTATTGCTTTTAGAAATGAGAAAGAAGGTCGAAGTATATCGAGAGAAATCATCAAGAATAACAAGACAATACTTGGAACCACGAAGTGTTTGCATTCTCATTGGTCTAAATAGATCAATATGAAGAAGTTCAAGAACTGTCTTGGTACTCATGACTCCTTTAGATTTGAAGGAGGATTTGGTTTGTTTCCCTTGTGTACAAGGTTGGCATTCCTCATCCTTTTCAAAATCTAATTTGGTAAGTCCTCGAACCAAGTCCTTTTTGCTCAATTTCTTCATTTGATGCATATTCACATGACCCAAACGGCGATGCCAAAGAGAAATATCATGTTTATCCACTACCAAGCATATATCTAGCATGGGCTTAAGAGCATCAAGAATAATAACATAAAGATTACCATTTCTAGTTCCCTTATATATAACATTGTAGGAGAGGGAATCTAGAAGAAAGCATTCTAAAGAAGTAAACAACACAAGATATCCATTATCACATAATTGACTTATACTAATCAAATTGTGATGTAGGCCATCAACAAGCAGAACATTTTTAATACATAGCTCATTGTCCACATAACCCTCACATATGACCTTACCCTTCTTGTTGTCTCCAAAGGTTACCGGTCCTCCTTTCTTTTTCATGAACTTGTTGAAATGGTTGATTTCTCCAGTCATATGTTTAGAATAGCCACTATCAACAATCCATCTCTTTTTAATCTACAAGAAAGAAAGATGTCAGAACCCAACTCAAACTTTGGGATCTGGAGTTAGCTTAGAGACTCATTTCATCTTTGCGTTGGTCCCCTTGGGCTTGTAAGGACAATAAGTAGAATAATGGTCATCACATTTGCAATGAATACAAACCATAGGGTTCTTAGAGTTGAAAGTTTCTCCATGGAAAATAGGAGGTTCCACACTCTTCTTCTTACCCTTGTTCTTGCTCTTTTTCTTACCTTTGGGAGAAGTCCCATCATATCCCAAACCGCTAGTACCAATTTGTTTGGTAGAGTGTTCTAGGACATCATTGAGGGATTTCGTTCCCGAGAATTTTTTTTTGCAAAGAAGATCTTAACTTGGCATTATCATCACTAAGGTTAATGACAGTAGTAGAAAGACTAGTAAGATCATCTCTAGCATGCAATAGGTCGGCCTCTAAACATAGGGCTTTAGTATGAAAGGAATCTCATTCTAACGCTATGCTAGCAACTTCATTACTTTGCAAAATAGGTCTAGAAGATAAATCATTAACTTGAGCAAGTAACTTGGCATTTTCAGATTTAAGAAAAACAATTTCTCTTTGATAAGCATAAACTTCATTCCTCCTAGCATCATCAATGAGTTTGAGTTCTACATTTTTAGTTTTAAGACCATCAAGCTCATCTAGGCACTTTTGGTTTTCTATCTTAAGGTTTTCAATATTTTTAAGATATACACCATTCTCAACCTCTACTCCATTATGTTGAAGCTCAAGGTCAAGAAATTTCCCTTGCAAAGAGTTTATGCTATCAAGGAGCAGTTTTTCATTTTTATCAAGAATCTCAATTTTAGCATAAAGATCATCAACTATCTTGCCTAACCTTTTTCTTTTAGATTTGCATTTAGTAAAGGATGATTGGCAATCATTCAACATGTCAATAATAGTTTCTTTACGCAGCTCTATCAAATTTACTTCACTTACCTTGCTTACCTCACTTACCTCACATACATCTTCACTAGTAGAGGCCATGAGAGCAAGATGGCATTCTCCATATTTGGATCTTGAGGAGCTTGAAGAAGACTCCTCCCAAGCTGCATGGGCTACATCTCTTGATCTTCTTTCTTTCTTGTCCTTCCTCTTGTACTTGCCTTCTCTCTTTTACTCCTTATCTTTCTTGTGGTTTCTCTTGTGATGGCTCTTCTTAGCCTTGGGGCAGTCACTCTTGAAATGACCTTTTTGGCCACACTCATAGCATCTCGGAGTTGATGAATAAGTCTTCCACTTGTAGTGCTTTCCCTTGGAGTAATTTGCTTCATCCTCATTAGGGCCTTCATCTTCACTTGAGGAAGGGTTGGGGGACTTCAAAGCAAGTTATTGTTGCCGCAACATTTCTTCAATTTGTGCTTTGAAGGTTGTGTCCTTTATCTTCTTGGACTCTTTGTCTTCTCTCTTCTCTTCCTCTTCTTGCTTCTCAAGCCTAGGCTCATGGGCTTGAAGATTACCAACCAACTCCTTGGTCGATAGCTCACTTAGCTTGTACACCTCTTCAATGGATGTCACCTTGGGCTCCCATCTCTTTGGAAGAGATCTCAAGATCTTGGAGTTGATGGTGCTTTTATCTAGCACACTCCCAAGGGCTGCCAATCCATTAATGATGACATTGATCCTAGTGTACATATCAACCACTCTCTCATTCTTACCCATCTTGAAATTCTCTAGAAGACCACCAAACATGTAGATCTTAGCTTCCTTCACTTGGTCGGTTCCTTCATAGGTGACATACAATTTGTGCCATATCGCATGTGCGATGTCCCAATAGGAGATCCGGTTGAACTCAGATGGAGTGAGGGCGGCGTAGATGATGCTCACAACTTTGGTGTTGAGTTGAGCATGCTTCATTTCAGCTTCAGTCCATGTGGTGATGTCCCCCTTTGAATCTTCATATTTGAGGTGGACTATCTTCCACATTTCGTAGCTCACACCTTGGAGGTAGAACTGCATCCTTCTCTTCCAATAGAGGAAGTTGGTATTGTCGAAGACCGGAGGTCTTATGGAGAAGATTCCTTCTAGGTTAAGTGAACCAAGTGTTGAATTGCCCATCTTCTCCTACTTGTTGAAGTATCTTGGAGAAGACCTGCTCTGATACCACTTGTTGGATCAATGGGCTCTAGAGGGGGGGTTGAATAGAGCTTTATAAATTCTCACAAGATAAATTAGACCACCAAATTATATATTTGAAAAGCTTAAACAAGCAGCAATTTGATGTCCTAATCTAACATACATAGCAAGGATGAGAGATAGTGAAAAAGCAAGCACTTGGACAGGTGGTTTAAAGTGGTTCCATGTCCTAAACTTAGGAGCAATGTCAGTCCACTAACTAGAGTGGGTTAGTCTCTAGGATTTGCAATCTTGTTACTCTTATATTCCACAATAAGATTACAAGACACAACAACCACACATCCAAGGGCTTAGTACCTCAAGCAAAGATCTTCAACCTATAGAAGGAGTTTACCCACTTGAACCATGGAGTCTTCAGCCATCAACATGGACTTACCCACTCCTTTCTTCAAGTCTTCTGCCTTCAAGGGATTACCTATCTTCCATGAGCGTTGCCTTGCTTCTCTCCTTCATTCGGAGATCTGGAGCACCTATCTCCTTCACTTGGAGACCTGGAGCAGCTTGCCTTCTTCAATCTTGAAGAACAACACCTCCTTCTCCTTCACTTGGATAGGGATCTTCAACTTGACTTCAATAGGAATTGAGGTTGGAAGATGGAGGAGGAGAGCTTTACAATAATACAGGGAGTAGATCTCTTACACAGGAACCTGTCTCACTCATACTCACGAATTTGAATTGAAGGTAGAGGGAGAAAGGGGCTCAAAGGCTTAGAACACTCTCAACTATGCTAGGACTAAGTTTGCAATGAATGAGAAGCCTTGGAATGAACTCCAAGTATTCTATATATAGTTGAGAAGTTTGATGCTTTCATGCATAGTCACAAGAACCATATGACAAATGTAGATCCATGTGTTTACATCAGGAGGTTTCCCGATAGAAAATTCATTATTCTGCTACTCTATGTGGATGACATGTTGATAGTGGGACAATATGTCAGTTTGATCAAGAAACGAAATATAAACCTTTTCAAAGCCTTTGAGATGAAGGATTTGGGAGCAACACGATAGATTTTGGGAATGTAGACCACACGTGAAAGGATACAATGTAGGTTTTGGTTGTCACAATAGAGTTATGTTGAACAGATTCTTGAGAAATTCAACATGAGCAAAGCCAAATCCGTGAGTACTCCACTATGAGGTCACTTCAAGATAAGTAAGAGGTCATGCTCGTCTACAGATGAGGAGAAGGAGGATATGGCTAGGATTCCCTATTCTTCTATTGTAGGGAGTTTTATGTACACAACGGTGTGTACTTGTCCTGATATTGCTCACACGGTTGGCATTATGAGCATGTTTCTCTCAAACCCTAAAAACGATCATTGGGAGGCGGTCATGTGGATCTTTAGATACTTATGAGGCATGAGCAGCATGAGTTTGATATTTGGTGATTCCAAAGGGGTTCGTTGATGCTGACATGGCAAGTGATATTGATGACAAGGCGTCTTCCTCTTGGTGCATTTTCACTTTTATAGGGGGAGCCATATCTTGGAAGTCTAGGTAATAAAAGTATGTTGCAATTTCTATGACAGAGTTCGAGTACATTACAACAGCGGAAGCAAGAAAAAAAATACTCTAAATTTTGAGATTTTTGGGAGATCTAAGCGTGAATCAGGTTGACCCAACTATTTCTTGTGATAGTCAGAGTGTTATTAACTTGATGAAGAGCACAATGCATCAAGCATGGACAAAGCACATTGATGTGAGATATCACTAGCTTTGTTATGTGATTAATAAGAGGTTACTAACTTTAAAGAAGATCCATATTGAGAAGAATGCTTCTGATATGATGACCAAGGTGGTGATGTGAGACAAGTTGTATCTCTACAAAGAGCTCTGCAGCATACATTCCCAGTGATTATTCTTTGACCATGTCTCCCTCATGGTTTGGAGGGGGAGATTGTTGGGAAAGGGATATGATTCCGGCTCATGTCCTAGTTGGATTTAGACTTGAGTGGTAATTGGCTTGAGCTACCAATCTGAATAGGAGCCAAATCTAAAAGGGAAAGAAGATGGTTTCCTATGTGCAACATGGAGTTGAACTCGGAGTTGGACAAGGATTCCTATTTGCTTCCATATGCCATGGTGGACTATAAATAGAGGCCCTGGGGGGCCATTGAGATCATTCCTCTAGTTTCTTGTTGGTGTCTTCTATGGTAGAAGAGTAAGAGAACAAGAACAACTAGAGGATCTATCTTGGTTGAATAAGAGAGGGTTAACAACTTTCCTTAAAGAGAAGTAGTGATTGATAGTCAATGACACATTAGGTGCACTGACAGAGCAGCTACCTTGATTGATAAGAGAGGGTCAGTGACTTTTTCTTGAAGCAAACTAGTAGTTGGCTGTTACGACCCCACCTCCCGATAACCCCCAATTAAGGGAGACCGAGAGGTCGAAGCCGCACCCATAACTTTCAGATCAAAGGTTCAGCAATTAACTAAGAATAATTATCAAATTTTAACAGACTAAATGGGAAAACTGTAAGAAAATAAACATTTGCATACCTTTCTGAAAACTTGGATCTCCAAACTTCTATCCACTTATAGATTCTATTCTAACTAATCCTTCTTGTATATTACTTCATTTATTTCACAATATGATGATTTACTGTTTGTCCTTTTGGCTTGTACCTAAAATGCCGACAAACAAAACTTCATTGTGGTTGTATCATGAATTTTTATGAATTGTGTGTGAAAATCATCAATACATGAATGTTTCTACATGTGTTTGAATGTGAAAAGAGATGAAATAAATGGAACTGCAGGTTGCTACTCGTTTCTACATGTGTGTGATGAAAAAAAATATGAATTAAATGTTCTTATACATGAGTGTGAATCACATATATATAATATTGTCCATCATGTTAATTTTGCAGGGTTGTGGCTTGTTGTTGGCTGATATCAATGGATGTCGTAAAACCTACAGTTCATAACTGAACTATAGGTTTCTCATCCTACGACCAACCATAGCAGGTCTGCAGACTGATAGAAAAAAAAATACATAGGCGTCGATAATTTGAACAAAATCGACGACATATGGTTACAATGTCAGTTTCCATACTAGTAACCGACGTCGCTTTCCCTTATGAGGCCAGACACCACGGCCATGCTGGCCAGCACGGCCGTAGCAGCGGACCAGACATAAAAAAGGTGTCGGATATTTGCATAAAACTGACGACATATGGTAACAGTGTCGGTTGCCCTACTAGTAACCGACGTCGATTTCCCTAGAGGCCAGACACCACGGTCGTGCTGGTCAGCACGACCGTGGCAGCGGGTGAGATGGTGTCGGTTATCACTACTAAACCGACACTGATAGTACCCCAGATGGCACCCTTTCTGTGGCATGAAGGTATATGGCATCGGCTTCAAAGCTAATAACTGATGCCTATACCCCCTGTTGGCGCATTTTCGGCACGTTTTCGGTGGCGCGTGAAGACCGACGCGTAACGGTTGGGATTTTAGCGGTGCCCACATAGGTGTCGCTTAGAATCCGACACTAAAGGACTTAAATAACTAACACTAAAGGTCGGTTATGTACTAGTGGTACCTCACATAGTACTCTAAATTGGACACATGGAACTCATCACACATTACTTTATCTTGTGGGGTAAGGTCAAACTTAACCTTCTCCACCAGTCCATCTCAATGGACCCATGTATCGGGGACTCATCTTTCTTAGGTATAGCTCAGAGGGGTCGGATTTTCATGTCACATATTCTGCCACAGTGAACTGCATGTCAGTCTACTTTGCATCTGCTCATGACTCTCGTCATCTCTAGGCTCTTTTCAGCCATTACATGATCAAAGTGACTTCATCTACATGCACTGTGGCCCTTTTTAACCATCATGTGGTCCTTCCACCAACATCACCTTACTAAAGTGGTGACCGACACAACCTCCCTTACAGAGCTTCTTATAAAACCCGATACTGGTTATGGTGGTCATCGTCACATCTTTCATAGGACAAGAACTGCCTCTAGATATCACCCTGAACGAGCACATATGCTCTCATCAAACCCTTTAGTCTGGATCATACTAACCATTAGTTATGGGTGATGAACTATACTAACATCGAGTCCTTCATGTACCTACTTCCCCCTTACGGAAGTGAACCTTTAGGATATACTCAAGGAATTTTGAACTCGATTCATGGTGTAGTTGAACCATCTATCTCAAGAGTAGTTCAACTAGATCTATCTCATGACAGAACTCTCTTCTTTCTCATGTCATCTAGGTAAGGCGATCTACCATAACCCATATTGCATCTCAACCTTCCTTGGTCTAGGGGAGACTTATCACAACATCCATAATGATGAACTCCCATTCCTTCTCAGGGACTCTTTTGTCCTCTATATCGATACACAGGGTTGCTGGGGTTCGTCCTTTACTTCCTGGCTTGCATGGCCATATACCACATGCAACTTTATCCAAAGTCCTACTGTCACTTATCATCTTGGCAGTACGGTGTATGCTGATCTTAAAATCATGATCTCCTGTATGTCATGATTCCTCAAGATCAATTCCTCAGAAACCCTAAACCACTCTAGTCGGGGTTTCATCACCTTCTTTTCCAAAGAAGTACATCTGAGGTTTTACTACCATCCTTTCATTGCATCAAGGACTAGACTGGATAACCAAACAACCATTAACTTGTTCAACAGATCTCATTACATCGGAGTATTAGCCAAACATATCTCCTTTCCAAACTTAGGGTTAGCCTAACAACCTCTTCTAGCTTCTAGCCAAACTAGTCAGATACATCTCAACCAGAACATCCATTACCTTAGGTATTAGGTAACATTGAAGACATACACTTCCATGCATTTCACTTATCATCTCAAACTCGAATTCTAAGTCAATCTTTATTGAGAACACTTTGAGCTCATATTCTTGGTGATCAAACTCAATCTTGTACCACATGCAAATTCCTCATAGCTCGTATTAAAACTGTTGGTATGTATGCCCATAGAGCAAGTCATATGATGATTGTAATGGGATACTTTGTAAATGATTTCAATAATAAAGGCAATTTCCAATCTATATGTTTATACTATTTCTGAGATGATGGTGTAACATGATATATGTCTAAAGATTGTCTTACTCAATGACATATGCTTTTAGGTTCATGACCTAAACGATGAGATCATATGGATGTTAAGAGTATACATTCTTGTTTAGTCCCTAGTCGGTTGTTATTGTGGAAATAGCCATAGACATCAATAACACTGAAGACTAGATTGTGTGTTGGTTGATGATAGAATCTCATTAGTCATGATATAGTGATATCAAACCAAGCACATAGGTACTTGTTAGAGAACAAGGTACCGGACAGACCCACCGTGAGAGTGACACATGGAACCATGACTTGGTAGTCACAGTCAGCTCTCACAGTGATGGTGGTGAGTGTGATTCTTAGACCTGAAATCACTGCACTCAACACATGTTGTTGGGTACACTTTGACATCATCAAACGCAGTCCTGAAACATGGGTTGTTATAAAGGTGATGATTGGGTGGCTTTGACACATGGGGCTTTTGAGGAGTGAGTGATAGATATGGGATTTGTCCCTCCTAAGGGAGTTTGATATCCTTGGCCACTTGATGAGTAGGATTGAGAAAGGCATGCGCATGCACGTGTGAATCAATATGTGATATTGATGTCATACACATCTCACTTGGTCTACTCTGAGATCAAGGAAATGAATGAACATTGATAGGATGACTGTTCCATGCCTCGAGTTCATTCTGGATATCAGTGACAAAGGAATTATACATTCACTGTAACACCATTCACGGATTGTAGGATGAAAGTTGTTCTCCAACTTTCTACTTTCACTTGGGTAGCACTGATGTGTGACTAGACACCGCTCTTTGCTTGTGAAGTCATAAGTGTTATGGACTTTCACTGCCAATGTGAAATGGACCTGCAGGGTCACACACATAGGATTTAACCTGGAAGAGGAGTTTTGTCCACAAAGCAATGTTTAGATTGATTACTAAAGGAGTTTAGTAGTTCAATTAAACACTCAATCAGTCGATGGCTAAATATCGTATGGTTCAAGGTGTTGGACGCATTGATTGGAGTATCGGATTGATTGAAATCGCAATTGACTGATTTTGCCCAACATGTGCTCCCAACCGATCGGTTCATGTGATGAACCGGTCGGCTGAGGTTGCTGAACCGGTCGGCTGGAGTGTCCAGGCCGATCGGCTCATGCCCAGGTTGAAACGACCAGTTCAAGGGTTGAACCGATCGGCTCAACTGGTGCAACCGACCAGTTGGGAAAAGTCATGTCGGCAAGAATTTTCCTTTGGTTTCAAATTGCCCAATTCGATTGGGAATAACATTGGTATTTGATACCAATTGGGAACGAAACAAGGAAAGTCTTTTTGAGCCGGATTAGGACTATGAACCGATCGGTTCAGGGCACCAACCAATCAGTTGGAGTGCCCCAAACGATCGGCTCAGGTCCAACCGATCGGCTCAATGGCCCAACCGATCGGTTTAGTTGTGAACCGATCATTTCAAGTTGCGAACCGGTTGCTTTTTGTGGAAAATTCTCAAACCCTTCTACTCCTGCATTAGTCCCGTATTGCCGGGCACAGAGAACCCTGTCCCATGACCCGCCTATATATATAGGGGTATTGGGGGCTTCTCAAGATACAACTCAGTGCAAGTTGATTGCTCTGCAAAGTTGTCGTTCTCTCTGGTTTTGGTAACCGAGAGAGAGCCCGAGCAAGTGCTTCCCGCAAAGGGAGGTGCAGCAAGGGAAGGACAACTGCAGTTGCAGTCGACAGCAGGAGAGTGTGTTGGCGACTAGTACGTCAACAGGAGGGTGCGACTCCTTCCACTTCCTTGTGGGACAAGGAGAGTGGAGTTCCGGGTGGTCCGTGTGGACTACTTCAGAGGCGGGAGGTCACTGCCGCTCAGGAGGACAACTGTCATCCGACAGTCCGGTAGGAGGAGGAGTCTTCAGTCCCGGTGCGACCAGGAGCTGCACAGACACCGTCCAAGACCGGAGGTGAAGACCGCGCCAGGCGCGTGGTATTATCGTCGAGCAAGCCTCGGGACAAGGTATGATTCACAAACCATCTTTCCTATTATATCGATGTTGACGCGATTCCTTTTGTTCTGGGTTTGGGGAGAAAATTTTTTGTTTCCGCTGCTTCTCTACCTCCTCCAAAACCCAACAGTGGTATCATAGCCACGTCAACCACTCTATATTTTAGGATTATCGATATGATCGATTTTTGGTTTGTCGCCTTTATTTATTGCATGCGATGCGAATAATATCGGCTTTATACATGTCCAATCCACAAATCCCTAATATACATATATGATATGTAATATTAATGCACTCGATATGCGTCGCCCTTAAACGAGTTTTGTGGTGGATGTGTAGCATGATTATGGCCTATAAACCCCTATATCTGTGGATGGTTGTTAGTGTGGTTGCTCGCATATCCGTCTGCGTACCGATTCCCTTTCTCATATTCCTGATGTAACTCGAAATAATTCGAGATTTCTTTTCCTACCTTTGCTCCCCCCGAATGTAACTCAGGGTTTCTCAATTCAATTGTAAATAGGATAGATTTTATTTCCTATTATGTCAAAGAACGGCGGACAACCTGAAGACGATCGGTTCAAGGAGTGAACCGATCGGTTGGTGATCCAGACGGCCAGTTCGAGGAACAAGATGAGCCGGTGGCGACCTGAAGAGATGCACGATGACCGGTGAACCGATCGGCTGGAGGCGCCAGTCGATCGGTTGGTGGCACCCGAACAACCTACCTGATGGCGAGCCGATCAGTCATGGAGATGAGTTGATCAAACCCAGAAAGGCAGACACAAATTTCATCTTGTACAGGTTGCATGTGATGTAGACCTAGATGACCGTGATTCCTCTTGGCTTGAGGAATCACAAATAGGATGGCCATAATCATTGCTTTTTATCGTTTATGCATGTTTTGTGGGATATAGCATGTATATGATACGTACTATATATTGTGGTGATTAGATATGTATATGTATATAAAAACCAAATCCCTCATTAAATATTAAGTTTTAGATGCCTTCCAAATGCGACACACGTGAAAAGCTTGATCGACCAAGTGTGGGCACGCCCTAGCGTGGTGCACCGTCTATCTCGTGGAAGCGTGAAGGATGAATGTGTGGGTCTGCCCTAGCAGGGTGCATGTTCATCGTGTTGGCTTTGGGTCGGACTTAACAAGGTGACCTAGATAGGATCTAGCGCCTTGAGGCATGGAGATGATCATTGCAAGGAGTTGCATATGACATCTTTCAAGAGTTGCATATGATGCAATTGGCAAGAGTTGCCTACCTGAGAGATCTGAGTTGTGGGTGACAGCCCTAGCTGGTCCATGGCTCAGAGGATTTCAGGATCTTGACCCACTAGAAGATTGTACGCTGCAATCTTCCGAATTGATGGTGAGGGCTATCAATTTGAGTCAAAATAGTGGGAGCAGTAATTAATTAAAGGCCTAATTAACTATCGTCAAATTTTATTCAAATCAAATAAAAAATGTTTTGACAAATGCAAATTTTCTCTTGTAGAATGGCAAAAGAATCATCTTTTAAAATGGGCAAATTAATTGAGAATAAATTCCATAACTGGTTGAGGACTGTGAGAAGTGTTCTGCACAATCCAGATATACCAGGAGCCTTAGAATCCACTCTATGTACGCTTAATGCGTTGGTGAAGAAGAAAGTAGGTAAGGGAGAGAAGTGTTCTCTCGCCAAACCAATTTCTTCTACATGGAGAGGATGGAAGGAACAATGGAAGAAGAAGTCAGAGATAGAGATCTCTACTTCTGGTGTATATGTGATAGAGATTAACTTTACTACTTCTTCGTCATGGGTACTTGATACCGGATGCGGATCTCACATTTGTTCAAATGTGAAGGATCTTAAGAGAAGTAGGCCTTTGGGGAAAGGCGAGGTTGAACTACGTGTTGCTAATGGGGCAAGAGTTGCCGCCAATGCCGTAGGAACCTATGAGTTAACTCTACCTAGTGGGCTAATAATAGAGTTGAAGAACTGCTATTATGTACCTACCATAAATAGGAATATCATTTCCGTCTCTTGTTTGGACAAAGATGGATTTGAATTTCTTATTAAGAATGGAAAGTGTTCCATTTCTAAAGATGGGATCTTTTATGGCAGTGCCCCTATGTCTTATGGTCTATACTTGATAGACTTGGAGACAAGTGTATACAACGTAAACACCAAAAGGCAAAAACTCAACGACTCAAACAAAACATATCTCTGGCATTTTCGTCTAGGGCACATAAATGAGAAGCGCATTTCTAGACTCCATAAAGATGGTTATCTAGACTCTTTTGACTGTGAATCAATAGAGACATGTGAATCTTGTTTGTTGGGCAAGATGACCAAGACTCCCTTTTCAGGTAAAGGTGAGAGAGCTAGTGATCTATTAGGACTCATACATATTAATGTATGTGGGCCTTTTAGAACTAATGCCAGAAATGGGTGTCAGTACTTCATTACCTTCACTGATGATTTCAGTTGGTATGGCTATGTGTACCTGATGAAACATAAGTCAGAAACCCTTGAAAGGTTCAAGGATTTCATGAATGAAGTACAGAACCAGCTTGGCAAGAGTATTAAGGCACTTCGTTCCGATCGAGGTGGAGAATACTTGAGCCAGGAGTTTGAGGACCTTCTGCGAGCCCGTGGTATTGTATCACAATGGACTCCGCCTGGAACACCACAGCATAATGGTGTGTCTGAAAGAAGGAATCGCACATTGTTAGTTATGGTGCGATCAATGATGAGTTTTGCTGATCTTCCAATTTCTTTCTGGGGTCATGCTCTTGAAACCGCCGCGTTTATGCTTAACCATGTACCATCTAAATCGGTTCAAAAGACACCATATGAGATATGGTACGGGAAGCGTCCCGATTTGTCTTTTCTGAAGATTTGGGGTTGTGAAGCTTACGTCAAGAAAACGTTTCCTGATAAGCTTGGACCCAAATCCGATAAATGTTATTTTGTTGGATACCCCAAGGAAACGAGGGGATATTACTTATACCACCCTACTGACAACAAAGTGTTTGTTGCCAGGACAGCTGTGTTCCTAGAGAAGGAATTTATTTCCAAAGGAAGCAGTGGGAGGAATATAGAGCTTGAATAGGTTCAAGCCCAACAAGAAAACATTGAACCGATAGATGTACAAGAGGAAAATGTAGATTTACAAGGTTTTGTGGAATCTCATTCTCCTCAAGTGACACAAGGACCTCGTAGATCTAGTAGGACTCGCCTTGAACCTGAGAGGTTTAGATACCTTGTAACTCAGGAAGGTGGAGAGTTGATCATAGATGATGATCCAACTACCTACGTAGAGGCTATGGAGGGACCAGATTCTGAGAAATGGCTAGAAGCCATGAGATCCGAGATGGAATCCATGTACTCCAACAAAGTATGGACTTTGGTGGAACCACCCGAAGGGGTAAAACCCATAGGGTGCAAGTGGGTCTTCAAGAAAAAGACTGACATGGATGGCAATGTGCAAACTTATAAAGGTAGATTGGTTGCAAAGGGTTTTCGACAAATTCAAGGTGTTGACTATGACGAAACCTTTTCTCCAGTTGCCATGATTAAGTCCATCAGGATCATGCTTGCTATTGCAGCTTATTATGACTATGAGAATTGGCAGATGGATGTTAAAACCGCATTCCTTAACGGGAATATTCATGAGGATGTGTACATGACACAGCCTGAAGGTTTTGTAGATCCAAAGAATGCCAATAAAATCTGTAAACTGCAAAGGTCAATCTATGGATTGAAGCAAGCATCTCGGAGTTGGAATCTTCGATTTGATGAAGAAGTCAAAGTGTTTGGCTTTATTCAAAATGAAGATGAACCTTGTGTGTACAAGAAGGTTAGTGGGAGCTCGACCACATTTCTCATATTGTATGTGGATGACATACTTTTGATGGGGAATGATGTCTTAGCCTTAGAGAAGGTAAAGACTTGGCTTGGGAAAACTTTTTCAATGAAGGACTTAGGAGAAGCATCCTATATTCTAGGAATTAAGATCTATAGAGATAGATCTAGAAGGCTTCTCAGACTAAGTCAGAGCACGTACATTGACAAGGTGCTGAAGCAGTTCAGCATGGAGAACTCAAAGAGAGGCAACGTCCCTATGCTACATGGAGTTACCGTCTCTAGAGCTCAATGTCCCCAATCTTGTGAAGAGAGGGAGCGTATGAATGGGATCCCATATGCATCAGCCATTGGATCCATCATGTACGCTATGTTGTGCACACACCCAGATGTCTCGTATGCTCTAAGCATGACGAGCAGGTACCAGTCAGATCCCGGGGATGCTCACTGGACAGACGTGAAGAACATCCTCAAGTACTTGCGAAGGACTAAGGATCAGTTTCTTGTATACGGCGGCGAGGAAGAGCTGGTTGTAAAGGGTTACACCGATGCAAGCTTCCAAACCGATAAAGATGATTACAGATCGCAGTCAGGATTTGTGTTTTGCCTTAATAATGGAGCTGTGAGCTGGAAGAGTGTCAAGCAAGAAACAATTGCCGATTCTACTACAGAGGCCGAGTATATTGCTGCTTCGCATGCAGCAAAGGAGGCTGTGTGGATCAGGAAGTTCATTTCTGAACTTGGTGTAGTTCCCAGTAGCTGTGATGCAATTGAGCTTTATTGTGACAATAATGGAGCTATTGCACAAGCTAAGGAGCCCAGATCACATCAGCGGTCCAAGCACATATTGCGGCACTTCCATCTCATACGAGAGATCGTACAGCGAGGAGATGTGAAGATTTGCAAAGTACCAACTGAAGACAACATAGCTGATCCACTGACTAAGGCCCTTTCTCAGCAGAAGCATGATGGTCATGCTAGGTCACAAGGACTGCGTTTCCTTGGTTACTGGCTCTAAGTGCAAGTGGGAGTCTATTGGTATGTATGCCCATAGAGCAAGTCATATGATGATTGTAATGGGATACTTTGTAAATGATTTGAATAATAAAGGCAATTTCCAATCTATATGTTTAAACTATTTCTGAGATGATGGTGTAACATGATAGATGTCTAAAGATTGTCTTACTCAATGACATATACTTTTAGGTTCATGACCTAAACGATGAGATCATATGGATGTTAAGAGTATACATTCTTGTTTAGTCCCTAGTCGGTTGTTATTGTGGAAATAGCCATAGACATCAATAACACTGAAGACTAGATTGTGTGTTGGTTGATGACAGAATCTCATTAGTCATGATATAGTGATATCAAACCAAGCACATAGGTACTTGTTAGAGAACAAGGTACCGGACAGACCCACCGTGAGAGTGACTTGGTAGTCACAGTCAGCTCTCACAGTGATGGTGGTGAGTGTGATTCTTAGACCTGAAATCACTGCACTCAACACATGTCGTTGGGTACACTTTGACATCATCAAACGCAGTCCTGAAACATGGGTTGTTATAAAGGTGATGATTGGGTGGCTTTGACACATGGGGCTTTTGAGGGGTGAGTGATAGATATGGGATTTGTCCCTCCTAAGGGAGTTTGATATCCTTGGCCACTTGATGAGTAGGATTGAGAAAGGCATGCGCATGCACGTGTGAATCAATATGTGATATTGATGTCATACACATCTCACTCGGTCTACTCTGAGATCAAGGAAATGAATGAACATTGACAGGATGACTGTTCCATGCCTCGAGTTCATTCTGGATATCAGTGACAAAGGAATTATACATTCACTGTAACACCATTCACGGATTGTAGGATGAAAGTTGTTCTCCAACTTTCTACTTTCACTTGGGTAGCACTGATGTGTGACTAGACACCGCTCTTTGCTTGTGAAGTCATAAGTGTTATGGACTTTCACTACCAACGTGAAATGGACCTGCAGGGTCACACACATAGGATTTAACCTGGAAGAGGAGTTTTGTCCACAAAGCAATGTTTAGATTGATTACTAAAGGAGTTTAGTAGTTCAATTAAACATTCAATCAGTCGATGGCTAAATATCGTATGGTTCAAGGTGTTGGACGCATTGATTGTAGTATCGGATTGATTGAAATCGCAATTGACTGATTTTGCCCAACCTGTGCTCCCAACCGATCGGTTCATGTGATGAACTGGTCGGCTGAGGTTGCTGAACCGGTCGGCTGGAGTGTCCAGGCCGATCGGCTCATGCCCAGGTTGAAATGACCGGTTCAAGGGTTGAACCGATCGGCTCAACTGGTGCAACCGACCAGTTGGGAAAAGTCATGTCGGCAAGAATTTTCCTTTGGTTTCAAATTGCCCAATTCAATTGGGAATAACATTGGTATTCGATACCAATTGGGAACGAAACAAGGAAAGTCTTTTTGAGCCGGATTAGGACTATGAACCGATCGGTTCAGGGCACCAACCGATCGGTTGGAGTGCCCCAAACGATCGTCTCAGGTCCAACCGATCGGCTCAATGGCCGAACCGATCGGTTCAGTTGTGAACCGATCATTTCAAGTTGCGAACCGGTTGCTTTTTGTGGAAAATTCTCGAACCCTTCTACTCCTGCATTAGTCCCGTATAGTCGGGCACAAAGAACCCTGTCCCATGACCCGCCTATATATATAGGGGTATTGGGGGCTTCTCAAGATACAACTCAGTGCAAGTTGATTGCTCTGCAAAGTTGTCGTTCTCTCTGGTTTTGGTAACCGAGAGAGAGCCCGAGCAAGTGCTTCCCGCAAAGGGAGGTGCAGCAAGGGAAGGACAACTGCAGTTGTAGTCGACAGCAGGAGAGTGTGTTGGCGACTAGTACGTCAACAGGAGGGTGCGACTCCTTCCACTTCCTTGTGGGACAAGGAGAGTGGAGTTCTGGGTGGTCCGTGTGGACTACTTCAGAGGCAGGAGGTCACTGCCGCTCAGGAGGACAACTGTCATCCGACAGTCTGGTAGGAGGAGGAGTCTTCAGTCCCGGTGCGACCAGGAGCTGCACAGACACCGTCCAAGACCGGAGGTGAAGACCGCGCAAGGCGCGTGGTATTGTCGCCGAGCAAGCCTCGGGACAAGGTATGATTCACAAACCATCTTTCCTATTATATAGATGTTGACGCGATTCCTTTTGTTCTGGGTTTGGGGAGAAAATTTTTTGTTTCTGCTGCTTCTCTGCCTCCTCCAAAACCCAACAAAAACATCCTCACAAGATGATTACCTTAATATTCTTACTATTTGTAAACCATCCATGTATTATTCACTCTACAAGGGTATGTTATCATCTCTGTCCCCATATCTCATGGCAACGTTCCAACCCACATCATCTTTATCCTTTGTGTATGGCATGTGTATTGTCCTATCTCTCTCTCCCATAACAAGAGGAAATAAGCATTTGGCTACAGTCCAAATACAGAGTTCTTCCTGTTCTAAGAGTAGAGATGGTACATCCCACCTTTCCAGTACACCTTTAAATCTAAGTTGAAACTTGCCGTTTATGCCTCTATATTACAATCATCGTGCTATCAAAGTTACCCCCATGGAAAACTGGTTTCGAACCTACTTGGGTCACCACACAATCCTTGGTCATCTCCTATAGGTCTATAGGGTGCTGACACTTTTAGGGTCATCCCTCTTCCCTTATGCATCCAGAGAGTGCCCTACTCATCTTCCCCTTTGGGTCCCATGAGTTCATGAAGGTGATAAATCTCCTCACCCATGGCCCTCAGAGCATGATAGTTGTTACCTCCCGACCCTATGGTCATGTGCAACTAGGGAATTAGGTGGCTCCTACTTTCATCGGTTTTATCCCTACCCGACCCTAGGATAGACTTAGGATTCTCTTATAGTACATGTTCAACTTAGAACCTTACCCAAGCCTTCATCATCTCTCTCTCTGCATTCAAGGGCTGACTTTCATCCTTTCATAGGGGTCATGGAGACCTACCTACCTTGGCCAGGCCTCCATACTGCTTACCGTCATGGTAACACATCCACATGCACTTAGAGATGGTCATCTATGGGTCTATAGGTTCATTCTCATACCATGTACCTTTCACTTAGCTTCTCAAGATCCCATGAGACCTCTTTAGGTTACTTAAACCAACAAAACTGATATACACCCTACCAAAGGGTCCTTCTCCCAAGATGGGAGGAAAACTATCTCTTGACAACAATGTCACAAACGCCCTTAGGTCTAGGCTTTACATCCATATGAGCATGCTTGACCCTAGCAAGCCATTAAGGCACAAGCGGACCACTTGTTAACCCATGCTATGTCACACTTATTCTCATCCTCAACATTGGATCAAGATCATACCTTCTTTTGTCATCAACTTAGCTGGGAGGGTTTTTCCAACCATACCTTAAATGTAAGGGGTTTTCCTTTCCTCTAAACATAAGGAGTACCATGCTCACATCTATAGAAACTCAACTCTCATCATGTGCAGTTGGTACACCACTTCCCCTCTTAGGCCTAGGAACCCTAGGTTCACTTTTTGATGACCAACTACATGCTCAACCTCTTAACCACAAACCAAACATGTATCGGGTATGACATACACTTCCTGTCATCCTTTTTCCTTGATCATCACTTTAAAGTTGAGTCCTCAACAAGGTACAAGGCCTCATAACCTGTTACTAAACCTCTCCAGGGTATACAGAACTTCTTCTTTCTTTATCATAAGGTAAACACTTATACCATAGGCACATAGGTTACAAAGTCTCATCCTCTCTCTAGGGTTTGATTCTTCTAAAGGCAACCAAAATATCGTCAGCCTCTAGGGGTCAAGCATAAGGCAACCACTATCATCCACTTAGGTCACATCATCCTCAACTCCCTACTTCTCCTTGTATCTTAGAGTCTAGGATTCCAACCTTCTTGCTTGGTTCTTTCTCTCTCTTTCTAGAGGTAACCCTTCAACCAACCTCACCATTAGAGGTCCTCTCTTCATCAAGGGTCAACCTCAACAACATCCCCTACTTGGATGAAGTCTATGTTCAACTCATGTTCGCTCAAGGTTATCCATAGTCCCTTAGACTTATCACATAATCTATCCATCAAACTCTCCCGGCCAGGGTTTCAACCTATTGCATGCAATACTAATGCCTACTGGGTGCCTATTATGCCATGCTCATATAAGCTCATGGGGTTTCCATAGGTTCCCCTCTAACCTCATCAATAAAGGAGCTATCCTTCATGCATGACCCTTCCTAGTGTTGGGTCGCCAGAGGTACTAAGTCATCCAACTTCTCATGGCACATACGTCATCCAAGGCATGTCTATCCAAACACCTAGTCTATCATGACATCCAACTCATCATGTTGTCTCTCTCTCTAACCTTCACTTAGGGTTAGGGTTAACATCATCCTCAGAGGATGTGCCAGCTCTCTACTTGCAATAGAGATTTCTATCTCCAAGACTAACTCTCTTTATTTATCCTCCTAAAAAGAAGGTCTAGCCTTAGGTCTCTTCTGAGGGCATGACAACTTATGTCATACGACCTAAGCATGTATCTATTCTTTAGTTTATGCTTAATCTATTGAGCTTATGTCCATGACATCTTATTTACATACTTTTTCATTAATTTGGTGGATAATTCCTTAGACCTTATTAACCTTACCCATACCTCAAGAGGGTGAGGAGAAGAGAGAAAACCCTAATCCTTAAGGTCCTTAATAGAATTTGTGATGAGAAGGGATGAATAAGATGAGAAAGTCCTAAAGGTATCTTATTTCGAATCATACCCTAAGACTTTGGCCAGGCAGTCACATGGATCCGGGAGTCCTCGTATTCCGACTAGCGGTGCGGAGGAAAATATTGCCAGCCCTCGGTCGTGATCCTTTTCTAGACACCTCCATCTTTCGGATAATCCTCTAATAACTCCCTTGGGTTGTATGCAGTTTGTAAAATTTAATAATTATTAATGGTTAACTGAGGAACCTACG
Source organism: Alisma plantago-aquatica (assembly GCA_963693085.1). NCBI lineage: Eukaryota > Viridiplantae > Streptophyta > Magnoliopsida > Alismatales > Alismataceae > Alisma > Alisma plantago-aquatica. The sequence goes on along the minus strand of OY856414.1, from coordinate 866,317,707 downwards.
CTCTGATACCAAATGTTATGACCCCACCTCCCGATAACCCCCAATTAAAGGAGATCGAGAGGTCGAAGCCGCACCCATAACTTTCGGATCAAAGGTTCGGCAATTAACCAAGAATAATTATCAAATTTTAACAGACTAAACGGGAAAACTGTAAGAAAATAAACTTTTGCATACCTTTTTGAAAACTTGGATCTCTAAACTTCTGTCCACTTATAGATTCTATTCTAACTAATCCTCCTTGTATATTACTTCATGTATTTCACAATATGATAATTTACTGTTTGTCCTTTTGGCTTTACCTAAAACGCCAACAAACAAAACGTCAGTCAACCGAAGCTGGTATGTGGGGGAAACAATAAACGTGCAACTATGATAACAATGTAATCATTCAATTAATTATTTAACAACTAAGATTATGTTTTAAATATAACTATGCAATCCATGAGTACCCTATCCTCTGTGTTATCCCTATAGTGGACCTAGATACTACCTTCCTTATGGTAGATCCCATTAAACCCCTCATGGTCCCACCTATAGGTGAACCAGTTTCTAGGGTTGAGTCACATGGCACTACTCATAAGTAGCCCACTCCTTAACTCATGGCAGGCTAATGGGTCTCATGGCACTATACTTGGTAGCCCAATTTCTAACCCACGATAACCTAGACCTTACTCTAGGTTACCCCTTTTTAGCCTTTACAAGCCACAGAGGTGGACCCGGATCTAGACAGTTATACATGTATATTCATAGTGATAGTCATAGTCACTCTATAGTTGCATGAAATAAAAGCATCCAACAGTTATTTCAAGCCATGAGGGAAACATCGATCAAATCCTCAGAAAACTAGTCGGGATGATCATAAGTGTAACCACATATCTTTGATTGCATATTTGAGACAGAATTAACCAGAACATAGAAATCCCAATCAAGAAACCAATCATGCATAGAATCCTGAAATAAATATACCAATTTCCTTTTATTAATATTTATCCAATATCCTCATATTCCTTAGGATTTCTATTCCAATTTTAGGGTTTCCTTGGAAATTAGGGTTTCACTTCATCTTTCATTATTCTAAACCCTAGTTTTATACCATTACTCATAAACCCTAATCATCTCATCTATTCCACAATATTAAGGTTATCTTAACAACATATAACCCTATTTTGGATTAAAGGCACCATCAACTATTAATCAAGTTCATTAATCCTCTTTTGCATTAAAGATATTATCTTTATCCTTTTAATCCATGACAAGATCATTATACACACCTATCATCAATTTAAATTTCATTAGGGTCTAATTAACATATGAACTCATTTTACTATCATTTCCACCTTTTATTCATGAGAAAACCCTAATTACTACACATAGGGTATTTATCCAAAATTAAGGACTTTTGTACTCAAAATAGATTAGAACCATCATATCTTAGCTTTGTACATGAATTTGACCAATTAAAAACACTAAAGGTCATAATTACCAAAGTTAGAGTCCAAGGTTCATTAAAGCATATGGAACTCTAAACTAATCAAATTATGCATGAAAATCATCATTTTAGATCTAATATGCCCTTTTATTAACCACATGTTAATATCTACATTAATCATCCATTAAACCCTACTAAATACTTTAATCATCTCAAATTAGGGTTTTTCATTGATTAAATCATTAAAGATAGCATCTTTACATACTTTTTGAATAGAAAGCATAATTAGGCTTCAAATATAATTTCTTTGTGTTCCTCTCATTTTTCTGAGCAAGTTCCATATATTATGTGTTGCAATCCGAGTTACCAATGATTTACTATCATTATTCCAAAATATGCATTAATCGGCCAATTGTAGGAAGCCACATCATTATAATTACCTTAGTCAGCAGCCGCTTAAAAAAAAGTCGAAGACAAGTGTGCCCTTGCGTCTTGAACTAGCAGGAAGGCGCATAAGAGTCTTTTGACTCTATCCCTTCTTCCTCACGATCGGGAACTCGGACGCACATGTTGCGTCGCCCCCGTCCCAGCCGTGACTTGTATCGCCAGCCAACTCCTCATCGCACGCTGCTAACTCCTCAGATCTACTAGTTTCCTCCGCCTTCACCACCGCAGCCCCAGCTCCTGCGGCCATCACCGTCATCGAGACCCCATAGCCTAGGTCTCTCTTTCTCTCTCACACTGACGTTCCCTATGTGTCAGTCGGTCTACCGGTTCCGCCCCCCCTCTTTCCCTCACGTAGGGTGCGGCGCCTACCCGGGTTTGTACGACATGGAAGCCAGAGTACCTCCGCCATAGGCACCTCTATTCTCCCTTGTCCTCTTCCTCCGGCCTATGCATGCCAAGCTCGAGGCCATGCTTGGACCTACAGCGATGCCTGCCGCTGCCTCGGTCTCCTCCTTCGCGCCACCTGCACGACCTTCGACGCTACTACTTCTCAGCAGTCAGGGTTCGGCCCTTGAGGGTTGCAGTCACAAGGATAAAGGGGTGGAGTCCATGGCGCTGCTGGTATGGTTTTGAGCATCGCTGGTTTGGGTCATGCAAGAGGTTGTGTTTGCTTCCTATGAAAAGGTCACAACAGAGCAACTTGAAGCAGATCATCCATCGTTTCCTTTAGCTCATTGGGTTGACATGCATCTTGCCTCAAAGAGAACCCTAGGATGTCTTGGATGAGGAAGGGCATAGCACAATGAGGAACGGTGGAAAAACCACATCCAGGATGGACGGCTAGGGGTAGGGTGTTCCTGGTGGCAAGAGGGCTACTTATGATCTCTTTATATAGGAACATTACTTAAAACCCTAAAGGTTTCCCATGTATCATGAAAGGAAGGGAGAGAGAGGTCAACGTTTCCCTTTCTCTCATACGTAAGATAACTATGGATCATGTTTTATTGATGGAAAACATTCCTATTCTCGTTAACTTGCCTATATATTCCCTTCCATAGACTTCTTTTACAATTTTCCTTCCTTAAAAAAATATATTTAATTGATATTTACTTTCCTTGAAACTTTGGACTCCTTGGGTCCCAAGGAACCCAAGAGGCACGAAATCTCTCTTTGGATTTCCCTTTTAGAGATTTCCACATTTTTTCTTTGCTCCAAATATTCAATTATTCATTTACTAATTGAATTTCCTTGTTATTTGGGCCCAATAGCCAATAAATCCCACAACACAAACATTAAGGCTATTGTAAACAAAATCCATTTAATCAAACCAAATTATATCATTATTTGTTCAAATATCTTTAATATGAGAAATTGCATTTCTCACCAAAAGAACCCAAAAATAGGGTTGTAACATTGGCGGTTACAGACACAATGTTTCCATAGTGGTAATAGTCCAACCCAGTCAGCGGAGACAATGGCATCAAGCAATCCCTAACAATGATAGTAGCCTCATGAGGAGATCAAGTAAAGAGGGAGGTTTTATATACATTGGGTGTGATTCTCTTCTTCCTCATCTTTATTCTCGTGTGGGGATGGATACCTAGATTTAGGGGTAATCAAATCTTGGTAGTGTGAGTCGTAATCTTAATTACATAGTGCTTATTGGCCAGTATTTCCCTGTGGTGTTTCTTTTGTTATCTTGGGGAGAGTTTTCCACTTTCAATTTGGTGTTTTTTCTTTGGATTTATGCACTTGTCGATAACGCTTCCGCAATAATTTTTTTGCATCCTGGTGGTACAACATCCTCATCGAGTGGTATCAGAGCGCAAGCTACAGATACTGGTCTATATGGGGAAGGATGAAGATGTGACTATGATAAAGTTAACAAGCACAAATTGGCAGATTTGGAAACTCAAGATGAAGGATATTCTCTATTGCAAAGATCTATACAACCCAATAGAGAGACAAAAACCAGAGAGTATGCCTATGACGGATTGGAAGAAATTAAACAGGCAGACCGTTGGAACAATTCAAAAGTGGCTCGACATTTCTATGTTCCATCATGCCTCAAGAGACCAATGCCAAAGATCTATGAGAGAAGCTCAAGAAGTTATATGAGCAGAAGACTGCCACAAATAAAGCTTTCTTGATTAGAAAGTTGGTGAACCTCAAGCACCAGGACAACACAAGCATTGTCGGGCATATGAATGAATTCTAAAGCCTTGTAAATCAACTAGGGTCCATGAAGATTGTTCTTTATGATGAAATCCCATGTCTACTTCTTCTGGGATCATTACCTGATAATTGGGAGATGATCATATTGACAGTCAACAATTCTGCATGGGAAGAGAAGTTGACACATGACCAGGTGAAGAGTAGTCTACTAAATGAAGAGACTCGACAATGAGCCTCAGGAGATAGAGGATCAAAGATGCACTTCACATGGAGTAGAGGTTTTGATAGAGCGAGAGACCATGGCAGATCTAAGAGTCGCAGTGAGTCCCAGAACCGTAAGAAGTCTCGTGGTAGATCCAAGTCAAAGAGCAGTAAAGGCTCCTTGCATTGTGGAAAGCTATGTCATTTAAAAAGAGATTGCAAGGCTTTAAAAAAGAAACATGGGTATGAATCCAAAGACAAGAAAGACGACAACAAGAATACTATAATGGCAATCTCAAATGACAGGGACGATGATGATGATGTGGTCTTAATAGTCTATGAGTAGTGTTTACATGTTGAGGATGATGATTCTGAGTGGGTGGTCGATACTACAACTTCTTATCATTCTTCTCCAAGTAAGAATTCTTCACTACATATAGGAGGGGAGACTTCCAGAGGTGAACATGAGAAATTCCAGCTTCTCCAGAATTATCGAGATCGAAGACATGTGTTCAAACAAGTGTCGATTGCACGATCACACTGAAGGATGTTCATCACGTTCCAGATTTGTGGCCGTGTTTGATATCTGGTTTATTCTTTGATAGAGAAGGTTGACATCTAGATGTTAGTGATGGCAAATGCAAGATCACTAAGGGGTCTTTGGTTATTGTACAGGGTAAATTGTGTTGCACATTGTACAAGACCCAACTTAAGGTACTCAAAGACAGCCATATATATGCAGTTGAGGATCACCAAATAAATATATGTCACAAATGGCTAAGACACATGAGCGAGAAAGGATTGAAGATTTTATTAAAGAAGAAATTGATTCCTTGTGGCAAAGACATTGGTCTCAGTTCATGTGATGCATGTTAAACAGGAAAGCATTGACGTGTTAATTTCAAGACAAGATCAAAGGTGAAGTCACATCTTCTACAATTGGTTCATTTGGATGTCTGTGGTCCATTTGAGGTACACTAGTACATTTTTGTCCAATAACGTCACTGCATGTAAGGTTAGTTTTTCCAAATAACCGACCTTATATGTCTACAAAAAATGCGAGCACCACTACGGTGGCAATAGGTATTTTTTCACATTTACTGATGATGCATCTAGGAAGGTGTGGGCCTACTTGCTGAAGACCAAAATCAAGTCTTTTAGTGTTTTCAAACATTTCATGCCATGGTGGAGCCAGAGATAGAGAAAAAGATGAAGTGTCTCTACACGGACAATGGAGGAGAATACACTTCCAGTGAATTTAGGATTATTCGTGTAGCCAGAGATAGAGCTTGAAACATTACAACACTAAGAGGATGAACCGTACCATAGTGAAAAAAAGTTAGATGCATGTTGAAGACTACAAAGTTGCCAAAGACATTCTGGGGCGAGGCTGTGTGTAATACCTACTATCTTATTAATCGATCTCCATCAGTTCCTTTGGGGTTTGATATACCTGAGGAGGTATGGATAGGTAAGGATGCATCCTATGCTCATCTATGAGTATTTGGGTGCAAGGCTTATGCACATGTTCCAAAGTAAAAGAGGCAAATGTTGGATGACAAAGCGATGTTGTGTATCTTTCTTGAAGATCACTAGTTTGGCTAAAGATTGTGGGACCCTATGAAAAAGACCATGACTAGACACAAAGATGTGACATTCTGTGAAAGTCAGGTAGTTACAGAGCCTAAGAGTGATGATGTAGATGTTGCAGGATCATGTGAAAGTTCTTATGATGATGACTATGAGGATGCTTCAACTTCTTCTAGGTGTAGTCTTTAGATGATGAAAAATAGCAGTAGGATCACCCTAAGAAGTAGAGTGGTAGTACATCAAGTGTTCCATTTCTAGATGCACAAATGAGTGATTCAGACTCACAGTTAGATACTTCTGGGCAGGGGAAGTAAGATCATCACCAGGCAGAGGCCTCAGAACAATATCTGAGGAGGTCAGACAGAGTTAGTTATCCTTCATCTAGATATTTGATATCTTAGTATTTTCTCCTTACTGATTAGGGGGAGCCAGAGACTTAGCATGAGGCACAAACTCATAGAGATAAAACACAATGACATCAGGCGATGTAGGAGGAGATGTCTTCTTTGTAGAAAAATGATACCTATGATCTTGTGGCACTTCCTAAGGGTCAAAAAGCACTAAAGAATAAGTGGGTATACATGATGAAGAGAGATGATAGTAGAGTAGAACGGATATCAGGTACAAATCCAGACTAGTTGTCAAGAGCTTTGGTCAAATACTAGGGGTGGATTTTGGTTAGATATTTTCTCCTATTGTGAAGATGACTTCTATAAGATTGGTTCTAGGCTTGGTTGCTAGTCTAGATCTAGAGCTTGAGCAGATGGATGTGAAGACAACATTTCTTCATGGTAGCCTAGATGAGGAGATCTAAATGGAGTAGCCCAATTATTTTTAGGTGAAGGGCAAAGAGCACATAGACTGGAGATTGAAGAAGAGTTTGTATGGCTTGAAACAAGATCCCAGATAGTTGTACAAGAAGTTTGACACTTTCATGCATAGTCAGGAGTACCAGAAGACAAGTGCAGAACCATGTATTTACATCAAGAGGTTTTCCCATGGAAAATTCATTATTCTACTACTCTATGTGGACGAAATGTTGAAAGTGGGAAAAGATGCCAGTTTGATCAAGAAACTGAAGATAAAGCTATCCAAAGCCCCCGTGTTGAAGGATTTGGGACCAGCACAATAGATTTTGGGAATGCAGATCACACATGACAGGAAACAATGCAGGTTGTGGTTTTCAGAAGAGAGTTATGTTGAATGGATTCTTGAGCGATTCAACATGAGCGAAGCCAAAGTCGTGAGTACTCCACTATCAGGTCACTTTGAGCAAAGTAAGAAGTCATGCCAATCTACAGGTGAGGAGAACGAGGAGATGGATGAGACTTCCTATTCTATTGTTGTGGGGTGTTTGAAGTACACAATGGTGTGAACTTGTCCTGATATTGACCACGTGGTTGGCATTGTGAGTAGGTTTCTTCCAAACCCTAAAAAAGATCACTGGGAGGTGGTCAAGTGGATCTTCATATACTTATGAGGAATGAGAATCACATGTTTGAAGTTTGGTGATGCTGAATCAGTTCTGAAGGGCTTCGTTGATGTTGACATCGTAGGTGATATTGATCATAGGAAGTCTACCTCTGGGTACATTTTCACTTTTGTATGGGGAGCCATATCTTGGCAATCCAGGTTGCAAAAGTGTGTTGCACTTTGTACGATAGAGGCATATTACAATGCATATGTGAAAGCAGGAAAAGAAATACTCTAAATTGTGAGATTTTTGGGAGAGTTGGGCAGGAATCAAGTTCACCCGACTATTTTTTATTATAGTCATAGTGCTATTGACTTGAGCAAGATCACAACACATCATGCACGGACAAAACACATTGATTTGAGATATCACTGGCTTCATGATGTGATTGGTAAGAGGTTACTGACTCTAAAGAAGATCCATACTGAGAAGAATGCTTCTGATATGATGACCAATGTGGTGACACAAGACAAGATGGATCTCTACAAAGAGCTTTGTGACATACATTCCCAGTGATGATTCTTTGACTAAGTCTCCCTCATTGGATGAAGGGGGAGATTGTTGGGAAAGAAATAGGATTTCGGCCCATGTTCTAGTTGGATTTGGACTTGAATGGGAGTTGGCTTCTGCTACCAATCCAAATAGGATTCAAATCTAAAAGGGAAATAAGATGGTTTCCTATGTGAAACATGGAGTTGGACTTTGAGTCAGACAAGAATTCCTAGTTGCATCCATATGCCATAGTGTCCTATAAATAGAGGCCCTGGGAGGGCCATTAAGATCATCCCTCTAGTTGATTCTTGGTTCCTTCTATGGTAGAAGAGTCGTATAATAAGAATAACTAGAGGAGCTCTCTTGGTCGAATAACAGAGGGTCAACGACTTTTCCTTGAAGCGAAGTAGTGGATGATAGTCGGTGACACATTGGGTGCACTGACAAAGCAACTCTCTTGGTTGATAAGAGAGGGCCAATGACTTTTCCTTGAAGCAAAGTTGTAATGACCCCGCCTCCCGGTAACTCCCAATTAAGGGAGACCGAAAGGTCGGTGCCGTTATCCAATTAACAGGATCAAAGGTTCGACAAATAATCAATAACAATTATGAAATTCTACTAACTAACTGGAATTTGGTATAAAATTAAAACTTCACTTACCTTTGAAAACCTTTGAAATCTATCTATCCTGGTTTTGAATCATTCTATCTAATCCTCCTTGCACTTTATTTCTTTTTCCACAATGTGTCACTTTACTGTTTGTTCTTTCAATTGTTATTCCTAAAATGCTGACAAACAAAACGTCGGTCAGTATATCGAAATATATTGGTATGTGGGAACAACCAAAATCTTGCAAATATGACTAACAATTTAATAATCACAATCAAATTAATTAACAAGCCAATTTACATTTTTCAATATGACATTCTCCACCACTTTTGCCCTAACCCTGGCATACCCACCTTAGGGTGCCCTTTGCCAATGACTTAAGGCCACCTTCTCAATCCCGAGCTTGGTGCCTGGGGGTCACCACTCATGGTGCCCACTAGTCATGCAATATCATAGGCCACCTTCTTGGTGCCTGGGGTCACCACTCAAGGTGTCCATTGGTCTACCCATCTGGGCCTGACCTTTGGCATCATGCATCAGGGTGGCATGTAGGTGCGAGAATCCATACTTCTATTTTTTTAATGTGATAATCATAGTGACTTTATGATTTGCAAGTATGAACATTCAACGGATAATTTTCATTCAATGAGATTTAACCATTCGGAAAAATCATCGGGAAACTAAGGCGGTTATTCATAATTAACCACATACCTGATCCAGAGCAACTTGATTGTCCAAGCAATAAGGATAAAGAATCAATCAACAAGCAATCAACAATATCCTGAAATTAATGCATACAATCCAAGTGTTATAGTTTATCCAGAACATTCTAAAGCTAGACTTGGATTCCACCTTAGGCTTTCTAGACCACATTAGGGATTTATTAGGGTTTTTGCCTCCATAATGCTTTTATCATATTAAATGCTCTCTTAGTGCATAAACCCTAATTTCAACATCATAAGCCCAATTAAAGTCGATTATTTCTCTTTTATTCTAAAACTACCTCCTTTATCCTTTTAAGTTATTTCAAGGTCATTATACTCAATTATCACCTTTAGTTTCTTTAAGATTATCAACTCATAATTCATGATGGTCTAATCCCATATGAACTCTATTTATTATTAATTCTACCTTAATTCAATCGAAAACCCTAATTTCAATATTAAGGTTATTTATCCACAAATTAGGGATTTTAATGCTCGAAATAGCTTAGATTCAGCATATTCCCACTTTAATCATGAAATTAGTCAATTAAAGCCATTAAGAGTCAAACTTACCAACATTAGGGTTTCAAGGCCCATTAAAGTATTATTCATGCACATTAAACTCGAAATTAAACAAATTATATGCAAAGTCCATCTTTTCGATCTTAATGATCCTTTTTATCATTAACAGGCTAATATCAACTTTATATACTCATTTAACCCTTTCTAACTCATTAATCATCAAAGGTTAGGGGTTTTCATTGATTAAACTATTAAAGATAGTATTTTTGTCAATTGCAAAGAGAATCAAGCTTCAATTTTATTTTTATTAGATTCCCCTCATTTTTTGATCAATTTTCATATTTTATACGCATCCATCCGAGCTACGGTTAATGAGATATGATTTTTTACAAAATCTACTTACTTTGACCAATCAGGAGCCGCCACGTCGCCTTTTCCCATGCAAGGAGCTCGCTGGTTGAAATCATAACCGAATTAGCATTGTACCCCCGCGTAAGTTGTTGCTTCTTCAGCCCGTGGAGGGGAAAACTCATCCAACTCCCTTTTGAGTATCTTCAACCTCAGACTCCCGCGACCAGACCGCCGCAGCAGCCCTAACCGCGGCTTGCACTGCCTGCTCTCCCTCCTCTAGACCCAGAAGGTTACCGAAGTAGGTCGCCCTTGCTCCGCCACCTCCTTTCAGACTTGGGGCGCCACCCAAATCTCGACTAGAGTGGCTGGTTCGAGCAAGGTCGTCGTGTGACCTGTAGCAGGTGCTGCAGCCATGCGGCCGTTGTTGCGCCTAGTCCAGGGCACGACCATGATGGCAACACATCTCCTTGGCACCTTGGGGCATCAAGGTGACATTACAATCCACCCTTGCTGCCTCATGACCTCCTGATCACACAATTCCCCATAGCTAGGGTTTAAGAATGAAAATATAGAAGAAGGATGTGTGGGATTCTCTCTCCCTCTCTTGCACTCGAACTAGAGTCTTACCCCCTTTATATAGGGTGAGTATCCATGCCCTAGGACGACCACCTATGGGTTAACTTAGTTCTATTCCCAATAGGAAACAAATTCCTTCATGGAAAAGAAATCCTTCTTTCCTATTTACCTTCTTGATATTCATTATTGCATGGATAATTAGCAATACAAAAATCCTCCCTCTTATCCTCTTTATTCATTCCTTTTTATTCATTGGTCTTGAAAATATATTTTCCTTACATAGGAAATACTTCCTTTTATCAATATTACAAAATTCATTGATAATACATCACATCATGCTCTTATTTTGCAAATCTTGGTATTTCCTCTTTCTCTCCTCTTTATTGGGGCTCCTTGGACCCCAAGAACTCAAAGAATTCGAAATTCCTTTTTAAGGAATACTTAGTATCCCTAAATGCATCAATATGCATTATTTCACATTATCATGTTGAGTTCTTATTAAAATATTTCTTTTTGAGAATTTCTTTTTGTTTCTCTTTAATTTTCCTCATTGGTTTTCCTTTTTACATTAGGAATCCTTGGGATACGAAATCCCACTAAGGATAACTCAATTGTACTTCTTTTCACATATTTTCCACATTTTATCATTATTTTCAATTTCTTTCTTAACAAGGAAGTACTTAATTGATCTTTTCTTTTCTTATTGCTCTCTTTATGCAACTTTGGACTCCTTGGAACCCAAGGAACCCAAGAGGCACGAAATTCATTCTTGGATTATATTCCTTTGCCTTCTAGAGGTTTCTACCTCATCTCTCTTTTCTCAACAACTCAATTATTCATTAATTAATTGAATTTCCTTGTTATTGGGCCCAATAGCCAATAAAGCCCACAAATCAAACAACAAGGCTATTTCAAAAGAAATTCATTTATTCACAACAAATTATATCATTATTTTTCCAAATATATTTAATATGAGAAATTACCTTTCTCACCAAAAGAACCCAAAATCTGGGGTTGTAACATCCTTCCCCTCTTATGAGAATTTTGCCCTCAAAATTTCATCAAACAAGCAAACAAACAGGATAAGTCTTCTTATGTCCATCAGGGCTCCCATGTGGCTTCACCCTTTCCATGGTGTTTCCCAAGAACCTTCATTATCTCATTTTCTTCCATCTGAGTTCTTTCTTACCTTGGTATATCGTACCCTCATAGGTGACTCAGGACTTTTCAGCCTTTCAAAAGCTGAATAGGTTCAAGGCACAACACCTGGCTTGGGTACCTCACATAGTGCACTAGATCGGACTCATGCAACACATCATTTTATCCTAAGGGGTAAGGTTAACACAACCATCTCCACCAATCCATCTCAAATGGACCCATATATCGGGGACTCGGCTTTCTCAGTTGTAGCTTAGAGGGGTCGGATTTTCACATCACATATTCTCCCACAGTGAACTGCATATCAGTCTGCTTTGCATCAGCTCGTGACTCATGTCACCACTGGGCTCTCTCTCAGCCATTACACGATCAAAGCGACTTCATCTGCACACACTTGTGGTTCTTTTCTGACCTTCACGAGGCCTCCTTCACCAACATCATCATAATGAAGTGGTGACTGACACAACCTCCTTCTTACATCCTGATAAAGGCTATGGTGGTTAACATCACATCTTAAGAACTACCTCTTTGTATCACCCTAAACAAGCACACTTGCTCTTATCAGACCTTCTAGTCTGAATCATATTGTTCATTAGTTAGGGGTGATAAACTATACTATCATCAAGCTCATCATGTATCAACTTCCACCTCATGGAATTGAACCTTGGTCATATCCTAGAACTTTTGAACTCGCATCATGGTGTGGTTGAACCATCTTCTATCTTAAGTAATTCAATTGAATCTGTCCCGTGACAGTACTCTTCCTTTCTCATGCCATCTGGGTAAGGCGATCTACCATAACACGTATTGGATCTCGACCTTCCTTGGTCCAGGGGAGACTCACAACATCCACAGTGATGAACTCCCATTCCCTCTTGGGAACTCTTTATACTTTATATCCATGTATTGGGTTACTGGTGTTCGTCCTTCACCTCTTAGCTTGCATGGCCACATGCTACATGCAACTCTGTTTTAAGCATCCAAAGTGCTACTATCACTTACTATCTTTGTAGTTTCATGGTGTATGGTGGTCATGATTCCATGTATGTCATGATTCCTCAAGGTCGATTCCTCAGAAGCCCTAAACCACTCTCATTAGGGTTTTATTACCTTCCTATCCAAAGAAGTGTATCTGAGGTTCTATCACCATCCTTTTACTACATCAAGGACTAAACTGGCTAACCAAACAACCATTAACTTGCTCAACATATCTTGTTACATCTGTGTGTTAGCCAAAACACATCCTCATTCCAAACATAGGGTTAGTCGAATAACCTCAACTTCTTCTAGCTTCCAGCTAACTAGGCAGCTATATCTCAACCAGAGCATTCATTACCACTTCTTATCCTTATGTGTTAGGTAATGTTGAAGACATACACCTCCATGTATTCTACTTATCATCTCATCTCAAACTCTAAGTCTATCTTCATCAAGAAGCTCTGAGCTCATCCTCACTGTGATCGAACTCGACCTTGTTTAACTTGCAAATTCCACATAGCTTCTGCTAAAAACATCCTTATTTCTCTTACTATTTGTAAACCATCCATGTATCGTTCCCTCCACAAGGGTATGTTATTATCTCTATCCTCATACCTCATAGCAACGTTCCAACTTCCATCATCTTTTATCCTTGGTGTAAGGCATGTGTACTGTCCTATCTCTCACTCCCATAACAAGAAGAAATAAGCATTTGGCGGCCGTACAAATACAGAGTTCTTCCCATTCCAGGAGTAGAGATGGTACATCCCACCTTTCCAGTACACCTTCAAATCTAAGTTGAAATGTGCAACTCATGTCTCCACATCATAGTATCAAAAATTTCTTCCATGGAAAATTGATCTGAAACCTACTTGGGTCACCACACAATCCTTGGTCATCTCCTCTAGGTCTATAGGGTGCCGGCACTTTTGGGGTCATCCCTCTTCCCTTATGCATCCAGAGAGTGCCCTACTCATCTGCCCTTTGGGTCCCATGAGTTCATGAAGGTGGTCAATCTCCTAACCCATGGCCCCCAGACAATGATAGCTGTTACCTCCTGACCCTATGGTCATGTGCAACTAGGGAATTAGGAAACTCTGTCTTTCATCGATCTTATCCCTACCTGACCCTTGGATAGACTTAGGATTCTATCATAGTACATGTTCAACTTATAACCTTACCTAATCCTTCATCATCTCTCTCTGCATTCTTGGGCTGTCTTTTATCCTTTCATAAGGGTCATGGCGACCTTCCTACCTTGGTCGAGCCCCATACCGGTTACCTCCATGGTAACACATCCACATGCACATAGAGATGGTTATCTATGGGTCTATAGGTTCATTCTTATGCCATGTACTCTTCACTTAGCTTCTCAAGATCTTATGAAACCTCCTTAGGTTACCTCAAAACCAACCAAACTGGTAAACTTCCTACCAAAGGGTCACTCTCCCAGGATGGGAGGAAACTACACCTTTATAACAAAGGTCACAAGCATTCTTAGGGTTTACCTCCATATGAGCATGCTTAAACCAACAACTACTAAGGCACAAACGTACCTACAAAACCATGCTAGGTCGCACTTGTTCTCATCCTCAACATTACATCCACTTAGTTGTGAGGGGTTCATCAAACATACCCTTAACGTAAGGGATTTCCTTTACCTCTACACATGAGGAGTACCATGCTCAAAACTATAGAGACTCAAATCTCATCATGATCATCAGATACACTGCTTCCCCTCATAGGCCTAGGAACCCTAGGTTCTCTTTTGGGTATCCAACTACATGCTCAACCTCTTAACCATGAATAAAACATGTCCAAGGTATGTTATGTACCTCCATGATCTTTCTACTCGAGCAACGCTTCGGAGTTGAGTCCTCTTCCAGGGCAACCAACTAGGTATAAAGCCTCACAACTGGTTACTTAAACCTCCTTAGGGTCTATAGCACTCTTTATCTCATCTAGCAGGTAACCACTTATACCATGGGTACTAGAAGCATCATCCTCTCTCTAGGGTTTGGTTCCTCTAAAGATAACCAAGATATCATCAGCCTCCAGGAATCAAGCATAAGGAAACCACGATCATCCACGTAGGTCGCATCATCCTTAAATCCCCACTATTCCTCAAGTTTCGGGGTTTTAGACTTCCAACCTCATTGTTGGGGTCCTGCTTCCCCTCTCTAGAGCTAAAACCACCTCCAACCATACCTACTAGAGGTCCCTTCTCCATGAAGGCTCATGCTCTCAAGCAAACCCCTATGTGGTTGAAGCCTATGCTCAACTCATGTTTGGCTCAAGATTATTCATATCTCTTTATGCTTATCTCATAAGCCATCCACCATGCCCTTCTGGCCAGGGTATCCACCTACTACCATACCACTGATGTACTCTGGGGGCATGTTATCCCTTACTTGCATAAGCCATAAGGTTTCTATAGGTCCTTCACTAACTTCATCCATGAAGGAGATATCCTTCGCTCAAACCTGCACAACCCTTCCCAGGGTTGGGTTGCTAAAAGTGCTAGGTCATCCAACCTCTCATGGCTCATATGGAATCCCAAAGGCATGTCCATCCAAACATCTGGTCTACCAAGACAACTAACTCATCATGTCATATCTCCCTCTAACCTTCACTTAGGGTTAGGTTTACCATCATCCTCAAAGGATGTACTAGGTTTCTACTTTTTATGGAGGTCTCTACCTCCAAGACTAACTCTCTCTACTCATCCTTCTGCCAAGGAGGTCTATCCTCAGGTCTCTCCTGAGGGCAATGACAACTCGTGTCATACGACCTAAGCATGTATCTATTCCTTTACGCTTACTCTATTAAGCTTATGTCCATGACATCTTATTTACATGTTTTTTATTAATTTGGTGGAGGATTCCTTAATCCTTATCAACCTTACCCATACCTCAAGAGGGTGAGGGGAAGAGAGAGGAAACCCTAATCCTTAAGGTCCTTAACAGAATTGGAGTTGAGAAGGGATGAACAAGATGAGAGAGTCCTAAAGGTATCTTATTTCGATTCATATCCTAAGACTTTGGCCAGGCAGTCACACAGATCCGGGAGTCCTCGTATTCCGACTAGCGGTGCGGAGGAAAATATTGCCAGCCCGCGGTTGTGATCCTTTTCTAGACACCTCTGTCTTTCGGATAATCCTCTAATAACTCCCTTGGGTTCTATAGAATTTGTAAAATTTAATAATTATTAAAGATTAATTGAGGAACCTACACTCTGATACCAATTGTAATGACCCCTCCTCCCGGTAACTCCCAACTAAGGGAGACTGAAAGGTCAGTGTCGTTATCCAATTAACAGGATCAAAGGTACAACAAATAATCAATAACAATTATTAAATTCTACTAACTAACTGGAATTTGGTATAAAATTAAAACTTTACTTACCTTTGAAAACCTTGGAAATCTATCTATCCTGGTTTTGAATCATTCTATCTAATCCTCCTTGCACTTTATTTCTTTTTCCGCAATGTGTCACTTTACTGTTTGTTCTTTCAATTGTTATTCCTAAAACGCCGACAAACAAAACGTCGGTCAGTATATCGAAATATACTGGTATGTGGGAACAACCAAAATCGTGCAAATATGGCTAACAATTTAATAATCACAATCAAATTAATTAACAAGTCAATTTACATTTTTTAGTATGACATTCTCCACCGCTTTTGCCCTAACCCTGGCATACCCACCTGAGGGTGCCCTTTGCCAATGAATTAAGGCCACCTTCTCAATCCCGAGCTTGGTGCCTGGGGGTCACCACTCATGGTTCCCACTAGTCATGCAATATCATAGGCCACCTTCTTGGTTCCCGGGGTCACCACTCAAGGTGTCCATTGGTCTACCCATTTGGGCCTGACCTTTGGCATCATCCATCAGGGTGGCATGTAGGTGCGAGAATCCATACTTCTATTTTTTTAATGTGATAATCATAGTGACTTTATGATTTGCAAGTATGAACATCCAATGGATAATTTGCATTCAATGTGATTAACCATCCGGAAAAATCATCAGGAAACTAAGGCGGTTATTCATAATTAACCACATACCTAATCCAGAGCAACTTGATTGTCCAAGCAATAAGGATAAAGAATCAATCAACAAGCAATCAACAATATCCTGAAATTAATGCATACGATCCAAGTGTTATAATTTATCTAGAACATTCTAAAGCTAGACTTGGATTCCACCTTAGGCTTTCTAGACCACATTAGGGTTTTATTAGGGTTTTTTCCTCCATAATGCTTTTATCATATTAAATGCTATCTTAGTTCATAAACTCTAATTTCAACATCATAAGCCCAATTAAAGTTGATTATTTCTCTTTTATACCAAAACTACCTCCTTTATCCTTTTAAGTTATTTCAAGGTCATTATACTCAATTATCACCTTTGGTTTCTTTCAGATTAACAACTCATAATTCATGATGGTCTAATCCCATATGAACTCTATTTATTATTAATTCTACCTTAATTCAATCGAAAACCCTAATTTCAATATTAAGGTTATTTATCCACAAATTAGGGATTTTAATGCTCAAAATAGCTTAGATTCAGCATATTCCCACTTTAATCATGAAATTAGTCAATTAAAGCCATTAAGAGTCAAACTTACCAACATTAGGGTTTCAAGGCCCATTAAAGTATTATTCATGCACATTAAACTCGAAATTAAACTAATTATATGCAAAGTCCATCTTTTTCGATCTTAATGATCCTTTTTATCATTAACAGGCTAATATCAACTTTATATACTCATTTAACCCTTTCTAACTCCTTAATCATCAAAGGTTAGGGTTTTTCATTGATTAAACTATTAAAGATAGTACTTTTTGAATTGCAAAGAGAATCAAGCTTCAATTTTATTTTTATTTCCCCTCATTTTTCTGAGCAATTTTCATATTTTATACGCATCCATCCGAGCTACGGTTAATGAGATGTGATTTTTACAAAATCTACTTACTTTGACCAATCAGGAGCCGCCATGTCACCTTTTCCCATGCAAGGAGCTCACTGGTTGAAATCATAACCGAATTACCATTGTACCCCCCGCGTAAGTTGTTGCCTCTTCAGCCCGCGGAGGGGCAAACTCATCCAACTCCCTTTTGAGCATCTTCAACCTCAGACTCCCGCGACCAGACCACCACAGCAGCCCTAACCGTGGTTTGCGCCGCCTGCTCTCCCTCCTCTGGACCCAGAAGGTCACCGGAGTAGGTTGCCCTTGCTCCGCCACCTCCTTCTGGACTTGGGGCGCCACCCAAATCTCGACTAGAGTGGCTGGTTCGAGCAAGGTCGTCGTGTGACCTGCAGCAGGTGCTGCAGCGATGCGACCGTTGCTGCGCCTGGTCCAGGGCACGGCCATGATGGCAACGCATCTCCTTGGAACCTTGGGGCATCAAGGTGACATTGCAATCCACCCTTGCTGCCTCATGACCTCCTGATCACGCAATTCCCCATAGCTAGGGTTTAAGAATGAAAATATAGAAGAAGGATGTGTGGGATTCTCTCTCCCTCTCTTGTACTTGAACTAGGGTCTTACCCCCTTTATATAGGGTGAGTATCCATGCCCTAGGACGACCACCTATGGGTTAACTTAGTTATATTCCCAATAGGAAACAAATTCCTTCATGGAAAAGAAATCCTTCTCTCCTATTTACCTTCTTGATATTCATTATTGCATGGATAATTAGCAATATGAAAATCATCCCTCTTATGCTCTTTATTCATTCCTTTTTATTCATTGGTCTTGAAAATATATTTTCCTTACATAGGAAATACTTCCTTTTATCAATATTACAAAATTCATCGAAAATACATCACATCATGCTCTTATTTTGCAAATCTTGGTATTTCCTCTTTCTCTCCTCTTTATTCGGGCTCCTTGGACCCCAAGAACTCAAAGAATTCGAAATTCCTTTTTAAGGAATACTCAGTATCCCTAAATGCATCAATATGCATTATTTCACATTATCATGTTGAGTTCTTATTAAAATATTTCTTTTTGAGGATTTCTTTTTGTTTCTCTTTAATTTTCCTCATTGGTTTTCCTTTTTACATTAGGAATCCTTGGGATACGAAATCCCACTAAGGATAACTCAATTGTACTTCTTTTCACATATTTTCCACATTTTATCATTATTTTCAATTTATTTCTTAACAAGTACTTAATTGATCTTTTCTTTTCTTATTGCTCTCTTTATGCAACTTTGGACTCCTTGGAACCCAAGGAACCCAAGAGGCACGAAATTCATTCTTGGATTACATTCCTTTGCCTTCTAGATGTTTCTACCTCATCTCTCTTTTCTCAACAACTAAATTGTTCATTAATTAATTGAATTTCCTTGTTATTAGGCCCAATAGCCAATAAAGCCCACAAATCAAACAACAAGGCTATTTCAAACGAAATCCATTTATTCACAACAAATTATATCATTATTTGTCCAAATATCTTTAATATGAGAAATTACCTTTCTCACCAAAGGAACCCAAAATTTGGGGTTGTAATAAAAGTAGTGGTTGGTAGTTACAAACATAGTGTATCCGTAGAGGTAACGGTCCGACCCAATCAACAGTCACAACGGAATCAAGTGATCCCCAATAATGACAACAGCCTCATGAGAAGAGTAAAGAGGGAGGTTTTATACACACTGGGTGTGATTCTCCTCTTCCTCATCTTTTTTCTCATGTGGGGAGGGCTACCTAAATTAAAGGGTAATTAAATCTAGATAGTGTGAGTTGTAATGTTAATTACATAGTGCTTGTTGGTCGGTATTGCACCATGGTGTTTCTCTCATTGTCTTGGGGAGAGTTTTCCGCTTTAAAGATGATGTTTCTTCATTGGTTTATACACTTTTCGGTAAAGCTTCCGCAATAAGTTTTTGTCACATCTGGGACCGTATTAGTACAACATCTCCATCGAGTGGTATCAGAGTGCAAGTTGCAGATATTGGTCTAGATGGGGAAGGATGAAGATGTGATGATGATAAAGTTGAAAAGCACAAATTGATAGCTTTGGAACCGAAGATGGAGGATATTATCTATTGCAAAGATCTTTATGATCCGATAGAGGGCCAAAAATCAAAGAGTACATATGATGCAAACTGGAAGAAATTGTACAGGAAGACCATTGGATCATTTTGAAAGTGACTTGACATTTCCGTGTTCCATCTTGTCTCAAAAGATCAATTAGACCTTGTTGTCATGGTTGGTGGGTTAGTAGGTCAGTATGTGCCATCTAAAAACCCAAAGCCCGAGCTCATTCTGACGTGTAGTCACCTTCTGAGGTACCCACCATAGAGAAGGGATTTGTTGTTCCTACTTCCAGTGGGTGTATGTTACTTTGTCGGGTTTCTATTTATGTGTATATCAGCAGATCAATTAGTAGGATGTAGATTTAATGCACTTAAAAGGTGGAATCATCTTCATCAAGGTGTAACCACTCAACACTCTGTCAGCAATAGGGAGACCCCAACATCTGGTCAGGATCTATGACCATAGTGAGTATGTGGTCCACCACCCATGGGCACATGACGTCCCAACATTTCTCATTTTTGACAACTACTGGGCCACCCCAGCCCCGTGCAATCCCACCAACGTCCCTCACTCTCCTATTTGGTCGGTCTCATTAGTAGCAGATGTTGACTGTCACAACCCCATAGTGTTAGAGCACAATATATTTTTTAACAGAAAATGAAGATGTTTCTAGTGAGAAGCTAATGTTACATTGAGGAATTTAATTGGAGTCAACCCACCCTGCCCACTGTATATGATCTGAACTAATTAAAGGGATAGTTTGGTTGGATTTTGTAGGGTGAAGATGTGTGAGTTCGCAATGTAAAAATTGTACATCAAACACACACTTTGTCATCCTACTGCATTCTACCAAACAAACCCTAAATACCACTGAGTACTTCCTCAAAATATTTTAGTGACATTCCACGAGGGCCTCTATACAACCACCAAATAGATGATCCATAAGGGCCTCCTACCCTTTCCCTATCTTCTCTTCCCTTCCATCACTTTGTAAAAAAAAATTTGGAATTTTACACTTTTCTACATTCTCTATCATTACGGTACCACCAAACAGGCCCCAAGAAAAAACAGTTTTCATTCCACTAAACCATACCATACTTCATATAGTGATTACTCAATTTTCTTATATGTTTTTTGTTTGATTTCGTTTTTTCACTGCGGGAGATTCACACACCTCTAGTGGGCTCATTTCTGGCCCCATTCCAGGATGGTTGGGCTAGTAATGGATCAAAGCAATCTTATAGAAGGGCCACTAACATATTATAATATCTGTAACAATTTCTTCAACACATCATTCATTTGACATTGATAATAAGAAATGATACATCCTGGACCAGGCAACCATTATTGTTGACAATTGACAGTAGGATGGTCACATCATGTAGGTGTTTTGTTTGGGGTTAAATTTTGGGCACACTCACACTCTCTCACGCATAGTGATGCGCATCCAAAACTAGCCCCCAAAACCGCCTCCACGTGACAGATGTTGATTGGGTGGTTTTTTTTTAATTATGCAATAGGCAAATAAATTTGTTTCTCTTATAACTTTTGAACGTGACAATTTTTTAATGAAACAAAAACTGTTGAGTTCATTATGAAAAATGCAATCTAACAAGACTATTGTTGACATATTTTTGGGAAAAAATTAAAAAATGATATATAGAGGTTAATTGACATCCAAAGATGGTTCATTGATGCCTAGAAATGGTTCATTGACACCCAAAGTATAAAATGATGCCCAAGTAAATATTGTACATGCTAATTCACATCTAAGGTAATTGACAACCAAAAACAATATAATGACGCCCAAATAGGTCTGTTTGATACTCAAGAACAACTTAGTGGCACCCAAATATGGTTGTATGCATTAAATAGGGTGTAAGGGTACTTCACACCCGACAACAACTTGATGACACCCATAAATGGCTAATTGACACCTAAATATGGTTAATCGACACCCAAAATGATTCACTGATTCCCAATAGTATTAAAATGGTGCCTAAGTAAATATTGTACATGCTAAACCACACTTAAGGTAATTCACAATAAAAAACAACATAATGATGCCCAAATAGGTTTGTTTGACACCCAAGAACAACTTAATGGCGCCCACATATGATTGTACACATTAAATAGGGTATAAGGGTACTTCACACCCAATAACAACTTAATGGTGCCCAAAAATTGCTATTGACACCCAAAGATGGTTAATTGACACCAAAAATGGTTCATAGACATCCAAAAGTATAAACATGGCGCCCAGATAAGGTATTGGCAACCAAAAACAATGTATCGACACCCAAATAGGTTTGTTTGAAACACACAAATTTTTGCAATTTTGGGTGCTATTTAACCATTTTTGGTGCTATGGCACCCATAAATGGCTATTGCACCCAAAGATGGTTAATTGACACCCAAAATGGTTCATTGAAACCCAGAATTATAAATATGACACCCAAATAAGGTATTGACAGAGAAAATAATGTGATGACACCCAAATAGGTTTGTTTGACACCCAAGAACAAATTAATGTCTCCCAAATATGGTTTTATGCGTTAAATAGGGTATAAGGGTACTTCACACCCAATAACAACTTAATGGCACCAAAAATTGGCTAATTGACACCCAAAGATGGTTAATTGATGCCCAAAATGGTTCATTGACACCCAGAAATATAAAGACGACACCCAAATAAGGCATTGACAACCAACAACAACGTAATAACACCCAAAGAAGTTTGTTTGACACACAAATATTTTTTCAATTTGTTGGCACTATTTAGCCTTTTTTGCTGCTATTTAGTCATTTTTGGGCATTTTCAGACATTTGTGGGCATACCACCATTTTTGGTACTTTTTATCAATTTTGGGGTGCTATATAGTCATCTTTAGGTGCCTTTAGCTATTTTTAGGCGCATACTCACTATTTTCAAGCACTTAATTTTTAGAATCCTCAATTCTCTAGTCTTGCATCATCACTTCCCTCCTCTTATTTTACCTTTTTCCTCAAAAGTATTCATCATTACTCTTGTTTGAATGTATTTTTTATCATAAATTTAACGGTTTTTAGTTCGTTCAAAAATTCATCTACTTTAGAAATTATAAATAAAACAATTTTCTCTCTCATCACATCATCTATTTATATCATTTTTGTATTTTTTGTTAAAAATATATTAATATTAGACTTGTTAGAATGCATTTTTCATAACAAATCCAATTTTTTTTGTTTCGTCAAAAAATTCATCATAGTTCAAAAGTTATAAGAAAAACAAATTTATTTATCCATTACACAACCTCCACCAAACCATCCAATTAAAGCCCACCACGTCATCACCCTAAATCAGCTTCTCCCCAACAAAACCACCCAACTGCCTTCGCATGAGGTGTGCTTGACGGGGGGTGTGAGTGACCAGGGCATTTCTATTTTGTTTGTAGGGCTCAAGGTCGACATCATTTCTGACCCCACTCCCACCCCAAGTCTTGTGGAGTACTAGAACTATGATGGAGTATTATAACTAACTAGATCAACCCAATAATGCAATGTAATTCCTCCATTCCCATGAACAAAGTGTACCAGCCACCATTGAAGACTGGAGACATCATCTTCCTAAAAGGAACAACTAGTGAGAGAAAGCTCCAACTTCTCTCTAGAATCCACAAATATATTCCTCATCTAGCTTCAAATTGAGATCTGGATCACCTTCATACCTACTGAGGACGGTGACATAGCAGGTTGTAGCAACTTTCCATAGCTTGATACCATCCTATAAAACCTTGCAACATCCCACCGCTAAATTTTTACATAGACTGAGCTCAAACATCAAGGTCTTCCACACCCCAACATTTACAAAGGAGAGAAATTACACCACCCATACATATCAGACAACAAAATGACTGAAACATACACCTGCATTGATAGCAGCAAACTATCCTCGACTACGAATAAAGTTCGGCGACATTACCATTTCCGGTTGATTAAATCATATCCTTAGATCAGCGCTGCAAGGGCTAACACATACCAGTGGACGTACATCAGATAGACTGCCTCCTAACATGAGAACATGAGGACACTTATCAGTAGCTCAGAGTCTTAACAAATGCCTTAAACACAGGATCGATACTCTACATCTTCTATGCAAGGCTTATAAGAACAGAAAGATTTCATCTTCTTCTACCTTGCATAACCCTTCTCTTCTTATACCAAAGATGGCTTCACATTTCCCTTTCAAGAGCTAC
Organism: Alisma plantago-aquatica; assembly: GCA_963693085.1. Taxonomy (NCBI): domain Eukaryota; kingdom Viridiplantae; phylum Streptophyta; class Magnoliopsida; order Alismatales; family Alismataceae; genus Alisma; species Alisma plantago-aquatica. The sequence goes on along the minus strand of OY856414.1, from coordinate 866,293,720 downwards.
CTACTGGATGACCCAGTCAACCACTCTATCATCCAGCTCCCTAGAGCTTGGAAGTACCATGAATATGACCTCCCACTGGGCATTAACACCATCCAAATGGGAAACAAAAGTTTTGAAGTTACCATCAACTATGATCAAAAGTCCAATATCTTCATTGTCCACAGTTGGGAAGACATGATTTCATAAATCAAACTAAAACCAGAGTGGACCATCTTCAGAAGGCCATCTGCAAACAGAACTTTGATGGCCTAGGTAATAGACTTCAATAATGAGACACCCAATGAGCTTTACTCGCTCTTCTTTTTAGAGGAGCTTCATATCTCTTCAAGTAGCTCAGACTCACGAGATCATCTATTTGTCCCAGAAAAGCATCATCTCATTGAAGGTTCTAAAATTAACCTGATTGAAATCACATCGGGCCAGACCACACAATCCAGCTCAGAAGAAGATGGTACAGCTTCATCTCTATGAAGGACAACCACCATCACTGACAGGTATCAACATCCTTCTTCACCTGATCCTTCCCCCACACCTCTAAATGGTTCAACAATATCTTATAAATCTTCTTCACGCATCACATCATCCCCACTAAACCCTCATAGTGAGCATGATTTAAACTTCCCACCTCTTGACAACAAACAACCACTGACCTCGCTTCTCAAACTTTCAAAAACACCACAAAAACCTCTGCATGACAAAGAGCCCCACCAAAACACCACTTTTGCTTTCTGCACTACTCCAGATGCCTCAACAGAAAATCATTCACGTCCCAATGCAAGGCGGTCAGACATTGCCATTTCTACCATAAACCAGGTCATTTTGCTCACAAATGCTTCTATCACAACACCTCTTCCCCAGATTATAGTAGATACTTTTCTATGAAGAAGGTATCATCTCATGCAAATTCTACACTTACCAACATATCACAGTGGCTTCACAGATTTGATAAATCAAATCACAGACCAAAACCCAATGGAAAAATGATTAGCACTTCCAACTCTTTTGCTTGTCTCTTTCCCACTAAGTTCTCTGTCAAACCCTCACCCTCTTCACATGCAGACAATCACAGCATTGCAAAACCCTCTATAAAACCTCCAAACCGTCTTCAACCTCCCTTGGTTTCTCTAAATAAATATGCTCACCCTTGTGCTCCTCCTAAGATCCATATTGTTGCAACATCGCTCAACCCTTCTCCATTTCAGATGGGTCCATCTTTGCATTTGGAAAAAGAATTCCCTTTTGACTTACCTGCTAATTCAATGAGACTTCTAAAAGTCTTTACCAGTAGAAGCATTCTCATCTCTATCTCAAACAATATTGACAACAATATAGTCAATATCCTTGATGTCACTCGGGCTATTGCCCTTCTTCTCCCAGGTCACATTGTTTTGAAACCAAAAATCATTTCCCTATCTCAACTCCTATATTCTGTTCTGGAAGGTACAAAACTTGATCATCTCTTTGGTCAGGTGATGACAATCCCATGTGGTTCTAGTTTCGATCAAGCCAACATCAGAAGATGGACGCCTGAGCAAGGCTCATCCCTAGATGGGTCAGGCAGTTTTGGATGGGTGGTGATTACTGACCTTCCTCCATATCTCTGGGAAGTCGACATTTTTAGAGCTATAGCACACTCTATGGGTGAAACACTTCAATTTGTCAGCCAAGATACTCTTCAACCAATCCAGTATAACAAAGCTTTCTGTGTTCTCTGTTAAACATGCTATCACTCTCCTAGCTTCGCTCAAAATCCGTCTGGGAGAAAAGATATATAGAATCAAACTCTCTGCCGAAAACCCTTCTACCATTAAGACAACCTTTTCTGACATAAGTGTCCACCCCCTCATGGTATTGTCCAGCAAATACAAAAAAGCCTTTCACCAACCTAAGAAAACCAAATGAAAGAAACCTCATTTGGGAACGAAAGAGTGTCACAAAAAAATCCATAGAAGAGACAAATTGATCGGTTAATAACAAACGGCCTAGAACTTCCTCACCCTCGGCCGACAACACCAATAACACCCTCATGAACTCTTTCAAACCCTTCCCCTTCCACAACAATGATATAGACTCCACTTTGAATTTAGACCCTGATACAGTGAAAAAATTAAAGACTGCTATTATTGCTGAAATTTGTTTGTTGCAGAGTCTGAATAAGAAAAGCAAAGGAAATACTGCAAGAGTCATTCAATCCATCAGCAACATCTCCAACACCCTGGAAGGATTAACTAGAAGGAACTATTTTGCTTCAAAAGAACCAGGTACTTCATCCTTAACTGATACTTCAATTGAAACATCTTCACTTTCTACTACTATACCATCCGATTTAGAAGACAATAATATCAACAATATAGAAGATATAGCTTCTTGGCCTAATATACAATCCTTTACAACTTTCACTGATAAACTAGGTATCACATTTGATGATGAAACATCAGCACATTTGGCACGGGACAATATTGAACAATTTATGAACTAGAAAAACCACAGAAATATCCACGACACTTACTCACAGATAGCAAATCTGCACATCTGAAGAACCTGGACTTCACATATCCATCTTGACATATTTGGATATATACTAGTTATATGAGAATATCATCCTCAAATGTTTGTGGGGCTACTATCTTAAATAGAAGAAAAGAAATATGCAAACACATATACAACAACAACATTAATATCATTACTATCCAAGAAACAAAAACAACCTTGTCGCCTTTTTCTCTGAAAACCATAGGAGTGAAGCATATAAACTCCTGGCATCAAATTACACCTCATGGTTTTAAGGGTGGACTTCTTATTGGATTAAACAACAACTTTTTTGACATCACTCATTCTGAAACAGATACTTCTCCATCACTCTCCACATCACAAACTTAGTCGACAACTTCAGTTGGATCTTTATGGGGATCTATGGAGAACCTGGCTCAAATAAAACTGAATACAAGGCTAAAAGGATGCACATTATTAGTACTTTCCACGACAAACCCTGGTTTTTAGGAGGTGATCTCAACCTCACTACTAAAAGTTCTAGCAGAATCAACAACACATCTTCAACAGGTTACATGACTGTTTCTGACAAATCCTTTCTAAATCTGTTACAAAACCACAACCTGATTGATATCCCACCTGCAAATTCCTACTACACTTGGACCCACCAACAATCCTGGGCCAAACACCATTTCATCTGCTCAAACAAATGGGAAGATCAATACCCCTTCTCCTTTGTATATGTATCCCATCGGCCCATCTTAGACCACTTTCCCATCATCATAAAAACCAAACAAGATAAATGGGGACACAAACCTTTCCATTTTGAAAACTTTTGGACCACAGGCCCCACGTGTCTAAACCTCTTCCAGAGAAACTGGATCATTGCTGACACTCATACTAGAAATATAGGCCTTCACATTCACAGCAATACCAAGAGTGTCCGAAATAAATTGAAAAGCTAGAAAAAGGAAAATATTAGAAACATGTCTCAAAAACTTGCTGATCTTGAACAACAACATCTTTTTGTAGATAGTCTGTAGATTCAACCCTTATTCTCATAGTTAAACACTACTACAGAAACAACCTTTGGCGTCGGTTGTTTAACCCCCTTTGGCGTCGGTTTCTGAGCGACGCCTATGTGGGCGCCGCTAAAGGTCGAACACTTCGGCGTCGGTTTTTTAACCGACGCCTATTTAACATATAGGCGTCGGTCTTTTAGTAGATAACCGACGCCAAAAGGGTTCGCGCCACAGAAAACGGCGTCATCTAGGACACATTCTGCGTTGGTTATCTACTAAAAGACCTACGCCTATATGGACTATAGCGTCGGTGTTTACTTGGTAACCGACGCAGAAAGTGTCCTAGATGACGCTGTTTTCTGTGGCTCGAACCAGTTTGGCGTCGGTTATCTACTAAAAGACTGACGCCTATATGTTAAATAGGCGTCAGTTTGACACGAACAGCCAACGCCATTTCCAGTACGGCTGTTGCCACATTAGGCATCGGTTTTGGTTAGAAACCCGACGCTGTAGGTCTTTGCTGACGGTTTTCTGTAAATAACCGACGCCTATATCTATTTTTTTTCATATCAGTTTGCAGGCCTGCTGTGGCTGGTCAGCAGGATGAGAACCTACAGTTCAGTTTTCTGAACTGTAGGTTTACGACATCCATTGATATCAGCCTACAAACAGGCCACAAACCTACAAAAGTCCCAAGGAAAATTTCACACAAGTAGATACATTCAGACATCAATTCAATTCTCACATTCACACATATAGAAACATTCAAATACATGTATTAACATTCAGAAATATTCATTTACAAAGTATCATTCATTATCGCTATCAACATCCCAATTATATCTTACAGTTGCCACTGCTTGTATGGCTTTTGCCCATTCTTCTCTTATTTCATTTAATGCTTCCATCGTATATGGAGCATGTATATTTTTTAAGTGTTTACCTATAGTGTGGTCAGTTTTAAACACCTGCAAAGAGAATGATGTATATATATAAGTAATAATATAAAAATAAGATTGATATATTTCATACTAACTAATGAGACTATATATAACATCTCATGTATGGTATTGATGTCCAATGCGGCATGTTTGACAATCATGTGCATAAATCACATCACATAGTATGTGCATGCCCAGCCATTGTCTTGTTTAGCACACAATAAATTGAAACATACAAAATAATACAACTAAGCACAATTCACATCAATAATATATACATTGGAGTCGGGAACTTACTTGTACGTTCTTCCAATTTATTGGTTGGTTCTTTTTCCTTGGGACCGTTCCTCCAGCCTTTTTGAATGCATCTAAACCCCTACATGTTAATATAACACAGTAAATTACATAAGCAAATAGTAATGTAATAACAGATGTTAACAGATACAAAAATGAAATATTTTTCACCAGAATAATGGCATTCTCATTACGTGTCCAATTTTAGTGTTTAATGTACTTCCCGCGGGATCTAGATAATAAACAATGAATGTCCCGGGGACAATAACTAGTAACTCCCAATGTTTACCACTAGAGGTAAAAAGTTAACAATTAATAACTCAAAATGCACAATAAAAATGGAATTTTCTTAAGTCCAAATTATAAATAAAGTAAACTTACTTGACATTGAATGGAGCTATTATTATCGTCTTCTTTTTCTGACCAAAAATTGTAAAAGCATCTATACAGTATTGTTGAACATTATCAGGGTCTTTAGCTACCATACTAATCAATGATGGAATCAAAAATCCCACATGATCAAATGCAAATTGTTTGCAATGATCTTCGACTAAGTAGCTGCAAAACATGTATTACGTATGCATTAATATATAAGAAACCAGATCACCGGATCTTACACAAGGTATATGGATGTATAAATAAGATCTCACCTTATCCATGTCTCTATCATTGATGTATTCAGCCAATCATACATAAAAAGCTCAATAATATCTTGTATAAATAAAGAGCTATCGTATGATTGACCTGCATAATATGCATCTAAAGAAACAATTATCGGGCAATGTATATTATGTGCTCGTAGTCAACATGCCATTCCCCTACAAGCAGGACCTAACGGGTATGTTAGGTCAGTTGGAACCCAAGTTGGTAATGTGGGAAGTGGAGGTGGAGGCCTAGGTGCTCATGGTGTCTTCTTTTTAACCTGTATATATAATTTTAGATCAGTTGACATCATATATACACATTAACAGTCTAAATCAATGTAAATTTATCTTACAATTTCAGTAGTGTAGATGACATCTGCTTTGGGCCACAATATGACCCCGCCTTCTGCCTCAGCAAGTGTATCAATATCCGGGTGGGGATATGGCAATGTAGCTTCCCTCCAATCAGGTAACACACGTAATGGGCCCACACAAACGTAGCCCTATGGCATTGGAGTCCCGTGAAACCTTTCCCCAGGAAGGGACGGGTAAGCATGCGCCTCTGCAACAACATAGTCTTGTATTCTTAAGCGGCATGGCTTCAATGCCTACAAATTTACGTAAAGAATGTTATACATATATACATATCATATTGAAAACATATCATCTTGAAAAGACTAGCTACAATGTCATAAACAATACTTACAGCAGACGTGTTAGGCGATGGGTCTCCAGGATTACTCGCAGTCTGTGCATCAGGAGAAGAGTGGGTCGCCATAGGCTGATTGGAAGCCTGAGATGCCTGCCACCGCAGCAATTCTTCCTTGACCTTCTCAGCAACTACATCGTTGACCTTCTTAGCAACTATATCCTCGTCTCTCTTATTCTCCTATACATGGATAAAAGAAACATTAGCTTCTTATTATTGAATTTCCTTTTGCAGTAACATTCTAAAAAAAGAATAGGTTACCTCTTCTTGAGAAAGTCATGCTCTGGGTTTGCGCTGGGATGGCCCAAAGAATGCTTTGATGCCCACACCAGCGCCTGCACCCCTAACACGTCCAGGATGCTCTGGGTTACCCAGAGCAACTGTCAATTCATCCCTTGTGCCCTGAGGGATGAACATGCCTTGTTTCCTCTGCTCGTGCAGCTCCCACTAATCACCATCAACAGAAATTGGTAAATAAACACCACAAATAATCAATATTCAAACGATTGCTCTAAGAGTTGTATTTTACCATTTTCGCAGACGCCTCAGCAGTTACGGGCTTCTTTATTTCACCCTTCTTGTTTTGCCTCCCAGCTATCCAGATATCATGGAGAGGCATGGGTGTGACAGACTCCTGAGTAGGAGCAGACTCCTGAGTAGGAGCAGACTCCTGAGTAGCCGCAGACTCCGCATGTAGTCTTTGGCGAACGCTTTCATAGCCTTTTGGACCCATAGTGTGGTCATGCACATTCAGTGCACGCCTTGCTTTTTGTGCATCACTGAGGGCCTAGTCAGTATGCACATTAATGATTTGGTTAGTATCACTAAATGTTAATCTTGAATAGGTGAATACAATGTATATTAATTAAATTGGGAGTGACACCTAATACCTTGAATTCTTCAGATTTTCTTGATGCAACAAAATTGTCCCAATCTTCTTTGTCCAAGAAGTTCCATTGTTCAAGGGTTGACTTCTTTTTCTTATCACCCTCTTTTATGTATTCTCTGTTCAGATTTGTCCTATAATTCCTAAGCATCTTTCCAGCGTGTTGCATCACACTTTTACAATGCAACTTCTCATCCAATGCAAACAGATTCTGTAAAATAGAAATGTTATTAACTAGTATCCAAAATAGAATTGCAAATAATAGAATTTGTAATCTACAAAATAGAATTGCAAATAATAATAACTCACGCATAAATCCTTCCATATCAAGTCATTTTCCCCCTGAGGAACTTTATACCAATTATCATACTTAACACCACAATGGCTCCGAGTGGTACACCCAAGATAGTTTACAAAATTATTGCGGTTCACTCCAATTGCATTTCCTCCATTATCAAACTCCACAACCAATTTGGATCCACTGCCACTAAGCGCTATTAACTTCTTCAATAGAGTGATGCCCCTTTTCTTGTTAAGTGTTTGGTGTTGCGCATCAAGTTGCTCCAGTGCTTCAGTGGGTACATGTGCATCATCAACCTAAAATTTGACAAAAAAGTAAACACACTGAATTAGCCCAATATAGAAATATAAGATATATGACATAACTAGAAGATAATGAATTTTATAGAAATACAGGATATGGTTTTAGAACTTACATTGGTATCCTCGCCATGCTCGTCATGGACAACATGCTCATCATGGACTTCATGCTCATCATGGACATCATGCTCATCATGGTCAGCCATCTGAAAATGTCATTAAAAAGGCAAACATTTAGCATTTGTATTAACTAGAAAAAGGCAAACATTTAGCATTTGTATTAACTAGAAAAAGGCAAACATTTATCATTTGTATAAACATACATGTCTCTAAAATTGTGATCTTTTATCAATTAACAATCCTTCATTGTGATCTCCGCGCACATATAAGTCATCATTAGCTTCAATATTTTGTGGAGTTGGCAACCCAACTGAGAATGGACTGGAGTCATCATACTTATCATAGTACTCTTCTTCATCTATAGGATCTTCAATGAACTGTCTTTTACCATGAAGAACAACCGACCATTTATCATTTGCAGGATCATCGATATAGAATATTTGTTTCGCCTGTGATGCCAATATGAATGGTTCACCCTTCTCGCCAATCTTTTCAAAGTTCACCAAAGTGAAACCCAATTCATCCACTATAACTCCTTTGGTGTTATCAACCCAATTACATTTAAAGAGCGGAATTTTGAAATCTATGTAGTCAAACTCCCAAATGTCTTCAATGACACCGTAATATGACATTTTAGCTTCACGTGGACTCTTATCCTTTGCACTTGCAAAGTACATAGTCGACGCTTGACGAGTGACCCCACTATTTTGGACGACACTCTTATCATCTTGGCTCTTTGTGTAATATGTGAATCCATTAATGTCAAACCCTTCATAAGACATAACATTCGGTTTTGGTTTAAAGGCGAGGCATTTGCTAGTTTCTGTAATATTATTTGGTGTTTGAGATAGTTGATGTAAGACTTTATCTTCAAACCACTTAGTAAAAGTCTTATTATGCTCTCTAGCAAGCCACATTGAACTTGCTCGAGGATGTTGTCTCTTTATGAAATTGGTATGTTCCTCGATATAAACACTCACTTCGTCCACATTGTGTAAAATATACAAGTGAGCTTGTTCCAACTGCTCACGGCTGATTACTTTCACCCGTGATCCCAAAATTCCTTTGCCCTCCTCAATATTCTTGTAATTATCAGGAGTGTCATTACCACTGAGAAAGTCATTGCAAAAATCCATAACCTCTCTCGCCACATAACCTTCAATAATACTCCCTTCAGGCCGATAACGGTTTCGAACATCACCTTTAAAAACGCTCATGTATCGTTCAAAGGGATACATCCAATGCAAGAAATTTGGTCCCAACATTTTCACTTCCCTAGTCAAGTGGACAACAAGATGTACCATGATATTCGTTCAAAGGGATACATTCTGACCTTATTCCCATTTCACGTAGGTCCAGTCTAGATTTTATCCCATCTTTAGTCTTACCTGGTATATTTAACAGAGTACCAATGATGCTATCACAAACATTTTTCTCAACATGCATTACATCGATACAATGCCTGACTGTCAAAGAACTCCAATAAGGAAGATCCAAAAATATTGAATTCTTCTTGAATGAAGAATTGTTACTCTGTGTGGCCATACTACATTGTGATTTCTTACCAAATTCATTGACAATGTCTTTTACTCTTGCATAAACAACATCCCCTGGTATAGGTTTAGGTGCACTCTGTTCATCATTCCATCCATTGAATGCTTTGTGCTTCCTACGATACGGATGGAATTTTGAAAGAAACCTTCGATGACCAAGATATACAGTCTTGCCGCCATGTTTTAGTCTTATTGAATCAGTGTTTTCTTCACATATAGGACACGCTTTAGATCCTTTGACACTATATCCAGACAAATTCCCATATGCTGGAAAGTCATTAACAGTGCAAAACAACATAGCGTGTAAACGAAATGTCTCTCTTGCTGAAGCATCATAGGTCATCACACCTTCAGCCCAAAGTTTCTTTAAGTCATCAATCAAAGGTTCAAGATAAACATCGATATCGTTTCCGGGTTGTTTAGGGCCCGATATCAACAACGACAACATAACGTACTTATTTTTCATACACATCCAGGGAGGAAGATTGTATATAACAAGCATGACTGGCCAAGTGCTATGTTGGCTGCTCAATGTCCCGTACAGATTCATCCCATCTGTACAAAGCCCAAGTCTTAGATTCCTATCTTCTTCACCAAATTTGGGGTACAATAGATCAATCTTCTTCCACTGTGGGGAATCAGACGCATGTTGTAGGATCCCATCATTATTTTTCTTAACATCTGCATGCCACCTCAAATTCTTCGCATCTTTCGGATTTGCAAACAAGCGTTGAAACCATGATATTATAGGTAGATACCACAACACCTTGGCAGGAGAACCAGTTTTTGACTCCCCCGAAGTCGTCAATTTATACCTTGACGCACCACATTTTGGACAATCTTTCAAATCTACATAGTCCTTTTGAAATAATACACAATCATTCGGGCATGCGTGTATCTTCTTGGCCTCCATTCCCATTGGGCACAACATTTTCTTTACTTGGTATGTTGAGATTGGCAGCTCGTTTCCTTCAGGAAGCATTTCTTTCAACAAAGTCAACAATGAAGTGAAGCTTTTGTCGCTCCATCTATTGTTAGCTTTCAACTTATACAATCTCAACACAGCGCTAAGCTTCGTAAACTTAGCACAGCCTGTGTATAACAGTATCTCAGCATCATGCATAATGTTTCTAATGATAGGAGGTGGATCGGTGTGCTCTACCCTACAACTATCCACCATCGCATCAATGATGTCTGCTGGAACTGGTTCGTTCACATTTACGTCATCGGAGGCAATTTCTTCTTCCACCCAAGCACTGCTATCGACATCTACTGGTTTCGATTTTGAAATCTCTCCATGCCAGTGCCATTTTGTATAGCCTTGTACAATCCTGTTGCACATGACATGACTTTTGATTTCCTCACCAGTGTTGACTTTCAAGTTGTTATCGCAATGCCTACATGGACAGTAGAACCTATCTGTAGGTATTTTCCTATGTTCCTCGGCAAATCTAATAAACCGATCAAGACCAGATATAAACTCTGGGGTGCAACGATTACAAATGGACATCCATGATCTATCCATTCTATGATCAGAGAAAACAAGTATATATTAGGAAACAAGTATATATTAGGAAAAGATTAGGGTATACACTTACATCCTAAGTGTATAATGTGATGTTATTCTTATATATAATAAATGTGTACCACCTATCCCATCCTTGAACACCTAATCTCACTAGTAAGTGTATAATGTGTATTGGGTTTTCAAGAAAATTTCGACAGCATTTCCCCGCTGTTCTCTAAGTACATATGTACTTAGAGAACAAATGGGGAAATGCTACCGAAATTTTCTCGAAAACGCAATACACATTATACACTTACATCCTAAGTGAGATTAGGTGTTCAAGAACAGTCCCAAACCGGGGACTATCCAAGATTTACTCCTAATGAGTCAATCTTGGACGTGTTTCTAGGCCAACAAACACATTTGATGTCATTCTTATATATAATAAATGTGTACCACCTATCCCATCCTTGAACACCTAATCTCACTAGTAAGTGTATAATGTGTATTGGGTTTTCAAGAAAATTTCGGCAGCATTTCCCCGCTGTTCTCTAAGTACATATGTACTTAGAGAACACATGGGGAAATGCTACCGAAATTTTCTCGAAAACCCAATACACATTATACACTTACATTCTAAGTGAGATTAGGTGTTCAAGAACAGTCCCAAACTGGGGACTATCCAAGATTTACTCCTAATGAGTCAATCTTGGACGGGTTTCTAGGCCAACAAACACATTTGATGTCATTCTTATATATAATAAATGTGTACCACCTATCCCATCCTTGAACACCTAATCTCACTAGTAAGTGTATAATGTGTATTGGGTTTTCAAGAAAATTTCGGCAGCATTTCCCCACTGTTCTCTAAGTACATATGTACTTAGAGAACAAACGGGGAAATGCTACCGAAATTTTCTCGAAAACCCAATACACATTATACACTTACATTCTAAGTGAGATTAGGTGTTCAAGAACAGTCCCAAACCGGGGACTATCTAAGATTTACTCCTAATGAGTAAATCTTGGACGGGTTTCTAGGCCAACAAATACATGTGTTGTCATTCTTATCCTAAACTAAAAATATATGGTTTGTGTATTAGGCATCAACAACTAGAATACACCACTAAAATTAGACACTACCAGTGTATCCAATGAAAGATGAACTTATTAGAGAAGTCAAGATACTGTATTTGATTTTGGACAACTTCAAGTGATAGAAGGATGTGATGAGAAGATAAAATTATTAATCATGGGTGGAAAGGTTCCATACCAGATATAACAGGAATTCAAATATCAATGAAGAATACATCTGAACGAGTTCATGGTTTCCAAAAGATAATTCAAAGTGCATATCAAAGTTAGGGTTTAGTCTCACCATTAAGAATATCCAATTTTAGCAGACATAGATATATGCCTATTATCCAGACCTGACATGCACATATTCAAACTCTAGATACAAAGAATAGCCTCAAGGACATGGAGGAGGAAGGAAGAAGGAAGAAGGCAGTACCTTGAGGGAAGAGGAAGAATGCCTGGCCTGGAGAGCAGTGGCCAGAGAAGAGACCTACAGACAACACCAAAGAAGCCACCGGCGGTGAGGAGAGCAGCGGTGCGGCGGCAAGGAAAGCTGAGGAGAGGAGTGGCGCTGCGGCGAGGAGAGGAGCAGCGACGCGGGGGAGCAACAGCGGTGGCGGCGCGAGGGAGGGGGGCAACGACTGCGGGGAGCACCGGCGGTAAGAATCGCCAGACCTAGAAGGAGGTTCGCAATGAAACAGAGAAATTGGGAAGAGTTCTCTGTTTCGCGGGCTATTAAGTTCCCAAATAGCGTCGGTTGTTTCAAACAACCGACGCCTATTATCTTCAGCGTCGGTTGATAGTAAAAAACCGACCCCAAATTAGTTGGCGGGAACTATTATCAGCGTCGGTTATCCAAGGATAACCGACACCTAAAGTGGAACTTTTTGCGTAGAATTTCATTTTAAATAGGCGTCGGTGAATAGTTAAAACCCCGACGCTGTATGTGGCCCAAATTTTTTTTGGTCGAAAATTGGATTTCGCGGGTGTTTTTAGGCGTCAGTTGGTTATAGTAAGCCGACGCTGAATACAAAGCGGTACCCGTGTCTGGCTGGTCTTCGAATATAGATGTCGGTTTGCCTAAATAACCGACGCCTGATATTATAGGCGTCGGTTTTCCTTAATAACCGACGCCCAGAAAAAGCGACACTGAACGCTATTTCTGTAGTAGTGAAAGCTGAGTTGGACCACATCAAACACTGCCTTGACACAATTTGGAGACAACAAGCAAAAATTAAATGGGCAAAGGAAGGTGATAAAAACACTAAATACTTCCATAAAACTTGCAGCAACAATGCTCAAAAAAACATTATAGTAAAGCTCAACATAAATGGTATTATCACCTCAAACAAACATCTGATCACAACACATATAGTTCAACATTTATACAAAATCTTTAACACCAACCACAAGCCTACCCTCTGCAATCACATCCATTGGAAGAACTTATTTAGTAGAAACATCTCGACAACACAGACCATCATCAACCCCTTCACCTCCAAGGAACTTGACTTGGCGGTCCACTCTCTTGGGAAAAATAAATCACCAGGTCCTGACAGCTTCAATATTGAATTATATCTTGCAAATTGGAGCCACATCACGGTAGATTTTATGAACTCCTCAGAGACATACATCACAACACAAATACCCACAATATCATCAAACACTTCAACCACACCAACATTTCTCTCATAAAAAAGTTACTCGCTCGGACCAGATTTCACAATTCAGACCTATCAGTCTCATAAACACTTCCTATAAAATATTTGCAGAAGTTCTTGCAAACTGCATAAACCCCATCTGGACAACATCATCCCACATAACCAAAATGCCTTCCTAAAAAATAGAAGCATCCATGATGCCTTTATCATGGTTAATGAAACTCTACACCTCTGTCATAAAAACAAAACATCTCTTCTAGCTATCAACCTAGATTTTGAAAAAGCTTTTGACTGCACAAACTAGGACTGTCTCATCAAAGTCATGGTTGTATATGGCTTCCTTGAAATTTGGAATAACTGGATCCACACATGTATTTCCACAAACTACTTCTCCACCATTATCAATGGATCACCTTTTGGATTTTTCCACAACACAAATGGGCTTAGACAAGGTGACCATGTAACATACCAGAAATAGAATCATACCCTAATAAGTTTACCCTTTTGACTTGGCCAAATAAGGATAAGCTAATACATATAATTAAGAGAATCAAAAATACTTTATACTTAATAATGACTCATTTGGATGATAATAAGAAATTAAAGAACTTAATCGGATAAATATTTCCCATATAGGGTTATATGCACAAATACTTCAATTGGGTTTTTAATAATGGGCTTGAAGTGCAAATTGTACACTAAGTAATAAAAACAATAAAATATTTCATCCTAGAACTTTATAGTGCTTTTTAGAATATGAAAAAGAAAGGAAATATCGAAATATACATAAAGGAGATGATAAATGTAATAATTGGAGATAATATGGGATATATTGGATAATAGGAGATAATGTGGAATATATTGTTCCAAAATGACAAATAGGAAACCATGGATAATTTGATATGAAAATTCGTTTTCTTGATCTAAAATAAAATTAAGGGCCAAGTATCACCTAATTTGGAAGATAAATGCATATATTAAAGTCTTTATTAAAAGAAAATAGGAGATAAGCCAATAAGGTGAAATAAAATATCTAACATCCTCAAATTGGAAAAAATACTCCAAATTCAAATCTATATGTCAAAATTAGTCTATGTGTGAGTTTTATTTAATTTAGTCAATGTTAAATATTTTATTTTATTTAGGAGAGAGAAAATGATTTACAGACAAAAAATATTAAATATATATTGAAAAAAATTATTTAATGCCAAAATCATGTTCCAAACGTTTAGTATTGCTTATAGGCCAAGTTTTACATTTTTAGATAGTTTATAGATGCCTCGAATAAATTAAAAGGTTAAATAAGTGATTAAATTTAAATGAATAAAATAAAATAAGAAAGTCTTCAAAAAAATATAATAATGCCAAATTCATGTTCTACATGTTAAAATAGACCTTTGGATGAATTTTGAATCTATTTGGAAAGTATTCGATGAGAAGACAAATTTAGGAGAGAGAAAGTGTGCAAAATATTAAACTCATTATTTAAAATAATAAAAAACTTCAACAAATAAAAAAAATGATAAATTCGTATCCAACACATTTAATATGACTTGTGGATAATGTTTTATAATTTTTTGGTAATCCTAATGTCATTAATGAAGGAGGAAAGAGAAAATAATTTTTGAATTATTTAACTCATTAAAAATTCTCAAAAGGCAAATCTAATTCCATATTTGGATTCTAGACATCAAAATCACTCATCTTGTAAATTTTGGTTAATTTTGGAAAATGTTTGGACCCTCAAATAAAGAAAGAGAAATTACTTTAATAATATATGCAAATCCTATTCTGACTATATTTACCAATTTTGATTTTTACGGTCGATGAGGAACATCCGATCTTGATCAGACGGTGCGCGCATCATCTCCTACCTTGTCTAGGAGAAACACGCACGTGAACAGTAACCTTGGCCGCAAGGCCTAGTTTTTTTTGGATCTTTCTCCCTCTTTTCTCCTCGGTTTGTTGTGATTTTTGTTGCTATGCGTTCAGGAGAGAAATCTGCATCCTTCCATCTCTATTTTCTCTACCTTTTTCTTCTCGGATCATGAAACCCCAAACCTTGCGCCACAAGCATGGTTGGTCCCAATCCATCCTGGACTTCCCCTCACCCTCCACTATATATTGATACCCGAGGCTGCCTTAGCACCCGTGCGACGATTTCCATCAATCAATTGCTCAAGAACACGTATGTTTGCTCATCGGTGTTCAGTTCTTCGAGATGACCTTGCAGTGGTTGATGCTCCCTCTCCACGCCATCTCGGTCCTAATTGAATTTCTCTTCAGGTTCGTGAAGGTCCGTTCTTCAACTTGGTATACTTGTTTTCGCGAATCGTCGCACCGGCCGATTTTGCCCAAAACCTTTGCAAGCTCCTGCTTGCTCAGTTCTTACACAGTGGGTGTCTATGAGGAAGAAGACGATGCATTCTATTTTCCCGTTTCTACCCTTTCTTTCCTTTCTTATTTTTTTTCCACCCAGGGGTATTTAAGTCATTTTGCGTTCTTATCTCTTACTTTGGAACAAGTCATGCGGGCCCAACCTACTTTTCGTAGACTTTCTCACCTATGTGGCATTATCCAGTTATCTGATTGGTCAAAATTCTAAATTTCATAACTAATTATCTATTTGTCCAAAATTACAAATAAATACTCGTTGGATTTGGAAAAATACAAGCTTTCTAATGGTACTAGTTTTGTCTCATGAATCTCATGGTTTAAAGAGGTTATTTTAATGTATCTAATTAATTAAGATAACAACTTGTATAATTCATAACTAAATATTTATAAGTCAGAAAAATATAATAAAATATGTTTTGGACTCCTAATAGAATAAACTAAAATATGAAATGGATTTAATAAACTAATAAACACATTAATTAAAAGGTAGTTTTTCGGGTTTGGTTAATGTGTATGAAATTGATATAAAATTTGTATATGTGTTTAATAGGCTTTTTGGATGACCTAGACTTGGATCTAGAAGTGCTTTGGACATAGACTATGATATTGAGGTATGTTGTATCCCCTATTCATCCATATTGAGCAATTCACCTACTTTATCATTCTTTTGAATTTGTCCTACACAAAATGTCTTATCTCTTGTTATCATGGTTCGTGTGAACTATCTTGATTGTTATGAACTTGGATAATTTATTGATACCTATATTGTGTCGTGGTGCATGTTGATCTCTTTTATTGGTATGTGACACTTTGAAGTGGATGTTATATGTTTGTGTTGTCCATTGTGTGATGGCAACCTTTGTATCATCTTCTGACTCACTAGTACATAACCGACCTTTAGTGTCAGTTATTTAAGGCCTTTAGTATCGGTTTTAATGTGACACCTATGTGAGTGCCGCTAAAAGGCCAACCGTTAGGTGTCAGTTCTCAAACCGACGCCACAACCCTTCACGCGCTACTGAAAACGCGCCAGTAGGGGGGTATAGGCATTGGTTATTAGCTTTGAAACCGACGCCATAAACCTTCGCGCCACAGAAATGGTGCCATCTTGGGCACTATCAGCGTCGGTTTATTAGTGATAACTGACACCATCTCACCCGCTTCCATGGTCGTGCTGGCCAGCACGGCCGTGGTGTCTGGCCTCATTTGGGAAATCGACGTCGGTTATAATTATTTATCCGACACTGTAATCATTTGTCGTCGGTTTTAAACCAATAACCGACGCCTATTGTATGTATTTTTTTATCAGTCTGCAGGCCTGTTGTGGTTGGTAACATGATGAGAAACCTGCAGTTCAGTTATGAACTGTAGGTTTTACGACATCCATTGATATTAGCCAATAACAGGCCACAACCCTGCAAAATTAACAACATTAATTTTCACACATTTAGCAACTTGCAGTTCCATTCGATTTTCACACATGTCGAGACATTCATGTAGCAATTTGCAGTTCCATTCATTTTCACATTCACACATGTAGAAACATTCATGTATCCAGCTTCACATTCACACATTCAGACACATGTAGAAAATTCATTCATTTCATGATAGATAAGGACATAAAAGAAAGGTTGTAGCATTAAAAACCCTTACAAAATAGAATGTCAGTTGATGAATTAAGTAGTATTATACCCATCATATGCAGCTTCCATAAGCAACTAGGGAGCAAATTCAGAAAAATGAACAACATGCATCTATTAATATAGACAAGTCTAGATAGATAAACAACTAAATACTACACCAACATAGTCCTGCATCAGTAACTTCGAGGCTTTTTCATTGTGGTGATCTTCTCCTGAAGTTCAGAAAAGAAAGTAGCTATGAGGATTGATTACTTTAAGACAACAAGTATAAACACAAAACAAGACATGTCAATTATATTTGTTAATTGGACCTACCGTGGTCTTATGAACTAACAGGGGCCTCATCATCAGATTCGTCCGAGCTGATATCGTCAATCGTGCACTCATATCGTCGTAGATGATCAGGGGTCTCGTTGTTGATGTTGGTTATCCAAAATTTGATGGTATTATTGCCAAATGGATGGAGAAAAAGCCTTTCGCTACGGCCCACTAGAATCTTTCTAATCCAATCATGCCAACCGTATTTTGATACAAGATTTCCCGCCAAATCATACTCAACCTCGATAACATGTGAAGAACTACCAAAATTTAGGGTCACTTCACCAGGCCTATAGTAATCCAATAGTAATCAACTATATGGTGGCATCATTAATCCTATGTACAAATCTAGTATTGATTAATTAATCCACGTAATCACCGCACTGGTGGATCGAGCAGGTTGTGGTGGCAGCGGCCAGAGGTGAAGGTGGCCAGGCTATAGGTGAAGGTGGTCGGTGCTGGAGGTGTAGGCGGTGGATAGTGGTGGAGACTGAAGCATCATCATCATCATCATCATCATCATCGTCATCATCATCATCATCATCGTCATCATCATCATCGTCATCGTCGTCGTCGTCGTCATCTTCATTGTCATCATCATCATTGTCGTCATCGTCGTCATCATCATCATCATCATCATCATCATCAAAAAGAAAGAAAGAAAGAAATACTAAACAGTAAATAAACCATGATTCCATATGTCAAAGATTTGAATCAAAATGAAGCCTAATGGCACATTGGAAGAGTGAGAATATTATACCTTACTTGAAGGTTGAAGAATAAATATATGCAAATCAATAGCAAGTCAACAACACCTGCAACAACACAAATGCAAAGCTCATCATTTACATTCCAAGCATGTCACATAAGTGCATTAGAATTCATCATTAAGCAAGATCTAGATCTATATTTGATATTTAGGAGGGTAGAGATACCCTAAGATCTAGATCTACTAAATCATCATCTAATTAGGTTTAGGGTTTATTATCTGATTTACTTCTCTAGCACTAGTTTTCTCTCTCCTCTCTTCTTGTATTGACGGACGAGGATGGATGGATGAGAGATGGTTTAAAATCTTTGACTAATCTTTGTGCAGGTCTGGGTGTGATTTGACTAGGGGACAAACTGATATATTTCTCATCCTCTTTGGCTCTTTCCGCGGCCTTGCATTGCATTCCCCACCATATCCATAAGCTATCACCCATTAGCTTTCGGTTAACCATGGCTTGGGTTTCAAATCGCCATTCCTAGGGTTTACTTTTTTACCATAACAATATTCATTAGAGTTATAGACAACCATATTAGGGCATAACCCCATCTTTTTTATTAAATCTAAAGAACCAAATACACTAACCTCCTAATCATGGGATTACATCTATATTGGTATGTGGGTTCATCCAAGACTATATCCTACTAGGGTTTAGGGTGGTCTCGAGTTTGGATAGGAATAAGGGTACCAAACCCTAATTCCATTTTAACATTATTCGATATGGTATAAACCCGAATTATTAGAAACATTAGATTATATTAAAATAGACAAATTTAATGATATACACAATATATTAAACAAATCTAGGGTTTATATGTATTAACCACTCTACATTCATGTATTAACTACACTTTTAGAACTACATGCATAATTAGACTCTGGAATATATACGATCGGATGATTGGATATACCGGCGGTAGTAGCGGCGGTAGGAGCGGCGCGAGCAGGAGTAGGAGCAGGTGGGAGCAGGAGCAGTACCGGCGGACCAGGACCGGCAGGAGTAGGATCAGGATCGGCGTGCGCAGGAGCAGGAGTAGGAGTAGGCGGCAGTGCAGCGGCGACAGCAGACGGCGGAGGGCAGAGACGGCGATAGCAGACTGCGGCGGGCAGAGGTGGCGTCGGTGCGGCAGCAGGCGGTGGCGGTGCGACATCAGGCGGTGGCAAGAGTAGCTGCGGCAGACGGCGAGGGGGCGGCAGCAGACGGCGGCGGGAAGAGACGGCTGGCAGAGGTGGCGGCAGTGCGGCAGCAGGCGGTGGCGGTGCGGCAGCAGGCGGCGGCGGCGGGCGGCAACAGGTGGCAGAAATCGCAAATCTCCAGATCTAGACCTCAGCTCTCGACAATGAGAAAGGAGAAGAGTCTGCTTCGCGCGGACGCTATTAAGTTAACCATAGGTGTCGGTTATTAAAAACAACCGACACTTCTTACTATAGGCGTCGGTTTCCATAGACAACTGACGCCAAATGGTGTAAAAAAATTCACAGGGATAGCGCGCGAAAACACATCGACGTCGGTTATTTTCAAGAAAAATGACGATAACAATGGGCCCAGTTTTATCGTGCGAAAAAACATTAGACGTCGATTGATTATCTAAAAACCGACACCGTATGTTAAATTTTAGAGGTAATTTTTTTTGCTAGAAATTTTGGATTTGGCAGTCGATTTTAGGTGTCAGTTTTGTATTTAGGAACCGACGCTAAATAAAAACGGATACCCGTGTCTAGCCGCCCTTCACATATAGATGTCGGTTTGTGTATTAAACCGACACTTTATGGTTTAAGCGTCGGTTTCTTGTACATAACTCACGCCTATAAATGTGATGTTATAATCCATTTCTGTAGTAGTGACTAAACTATTTACTTGTCTCTATATTTACATGCAATGTGAATCAGTAGCACTAGAATAATGTAAATTACTTTGGTTTTTGGGTGTGTGCCCTTTATGTTTATGGGATGGTGGTGGTGGTGCCCCATACCTGAGTTTCAAGGATGTGAACCCTTGGCTCAACTTTTATATATATTGGGAGTTTGACGGTGAGTCATTCTCTATCAGGTTTTCAAGGATGTGAAGCCTTGGCCGCCTCTATATCTTATATTTTTCTAGGACTATGTTTATCTCACATGCATGCAGGTTTGATGATGTTTGTGGGGTGTGTTCCCTACTACCCATCTACGTGCTTTTGTTGCACAAATTTTTATTTTTTTGTTCATGGCAAATATCTCTTTTTTATGAATCTTACCTTTTATGCCCGTGTGGGTAGTCGTTCTCTTTTGCATGGGAAGCATTTAGAATTGATGTCCTTATTGCCATATATTGCTCAAGTTTTCTTTAGTATACACATACTATCTTTTTGCTGATGTATTCCTTTTCTTTTTCTCTTTTGTGGGGTATTCTTCCAACCCCAGGTTAGATCGAGGAGAGTGAACTTCAACATCAACCTTGTAGTTGAGCTTTGGGAGGCTTGAAGAGGTGGTTAGATGACCCTCGGCTTGGTCTTTGACATTTATGCTTAGTTTTCCTTTTAGATACCTATATGTGGTGAAGTGTTGTTTTATGATAGAGAGCTTTGTAAATTGTTAGATAATGATATTTTCCATTGCTACTCATTGTGTAATGATACATACATGTTGAATGAATTGGTCTCCATCCCTTTGGCGAAATATTTTACGTTGTGTTTGGTTCAATGGATGTGGTCTTTTCTTTCTAGTAGGGAAGTGGTTTCACTTCTTTACAGCATGGTATCAGAGCCAGTAGCATTCGGTTATCTAACTATTTCAAACTCGTCTCCCTTAGGATGTTTACCATTATATTAGGTTGCTTACACCTAGTATCCTTTCCTTGAAGGAAACCTTATGACTTTTTGATAATCATGTAGGGTTGATAGGTTAGAGACATGAGGACCTAAAACTCATCCCTAGATGGTATGACTTCTAGCTGGATACATGAGAAATATAAAACTCAAAAACTTTCATAACTAAAAGATATGGGGGTTCTCTTAATACCTTGATGATGATTAGCTTGACTTGTTAAGATAAACCCTTTTAAGGGGTGGTGAATAAGTTTGCTTATAGATGTTTTGATTTTGAGGACGAAACCCTTTTAAGGGGTGGTGAATAAGTTTGCTTATGGATGTTTTGATTTTGAGGATGAAATCCTTTTAAGGGGTGGTGTGTTGTAACATACCAGAAATAGAATCCTACCCTAATAGGTTTACCCTTTTGACTTAGCCAAACAAGGATAAGCTAATACCTATAATTAAGAGAATCTAAAATACTTTGTACTTAATAATGACTCATTTGGATGATAATAAGAAATTAAAGAACTTAATCGGATAAATATTTTCCATATAGGGTTATATGCACAAATACTTCAATTGGGTTTTTAATAATGGGCTTGAAGTGCAAATTGTACACTAAGTAATAAAAACAATAAAATATTTCATCCTAGAACTTTCTAGTGCTTTTTAGAATATGAAAAAGAAAGGAAATCTTGAAATATACATAAAGGAGATGATAAAGGTAATAATTGGAGATAATATGGGATATATTGGATAATAGGAGATAATGTTATATTGTTCCAAAATCACAAATAGGAAACCATGAGATAATTTGATATGCAAATTCGTTTTCTTGATCTAAAAGAAACTTAAGGGCCAAGTATCACCTAATTTGGAAGATAAATGCATATATTAAAGTCTTTATTAAAAGAAAATAGGAGATAAACCAATAAGGTGAGATAAAATATCTAACATCCTCAAATTGGAAAAAATACTCCAAATTCGAAATATATATGTCAAAATGAGTCAATGTGTGAATTTTTATTTAATTAGGTCTATGTTAAATATTTTATTTTATTCAGGAGGGAGAAAATGATTTAAAGACCAAAAATATTAAATATATATTGAAAAAAATTAGTTAATGTCAAAATCGTGTTCCACACATTTAGTATTGCTTATAGGGAAAGTTTTACATTTTTATATAGTTTATAGATTCCTCGAATAAATTAAAGATTAAATAAGTGATAAAATTTAAATGAATAAAATAAAATAGTAAAATTATTCAAAAAAATATAATAATGCAAAATTCGTGTTATACATGTTAAAATAGATCTTTGAATGAATTTTGAATCAATTTGGAAAATATTCGATGAGAAGACAAATTTAGGAGAGAGAAAGTGTGCAAAATATTAAACTCATTATTTAAAATAATAAACAACTTCAAAAAATAAAAATAATGGTAAATTCGTATCCAACACATTTAATATGACTTGTGGATAAAGTTTAATAATTTTTGGGTAATCCTAATGTCATTAATGAAGGAGGAAAGAGAAAATAAGTTTTGAATTATTTAACTCATTAAAAATTCTCAAAAGGAAACTCTAATTCTATATTTGGATTCTATGCATCAAAATCACTCATCATGTAAATTTTGGTTAATTTTGGAAATTGTTTGGGCCCTCAAATAAAGAAAGAGAAATTCATTTAATAATATATGCAAATCCTATTCTGACTATAGTTACCAATTTTGATTTTTACGGCCGATTAGGACCATCCGATCTTGATCGGATGGTGCGCACATCATCTCCTACCTTGGGTAGGAGAAACATGCGTGTGAACAGTAACCTCGGCCGCAGGGCCTAGTTTTTTGGATCTTTCTCCCTCTTTTCTCCTTGGTTTGTTGTGATTTTTGTTGCTATGCGTTCAGGAGAGAAATTTGCATCCTTCCATCTCTATTTTCTCTACCTTTTTCTTCTCGGATCGTGAAACCCCAAACCTTGCACCGCAAGCATGGTTAGTCCCAATCCATCTTGGACTTCTCCTCACCCTCCACTATATATATGGATACCCCAGGCTGCCTTAGCACCCGTGTGACGATTTCCATCAATCAATTGCTCAAGAACACGTATGTTTGCTCATCGGTGTTCACTTCTTTGAGTTGACCTTGCAGTGGTCGCTGCTCCCTCTCCACGCCATCTCGATCCTAATTGAATTACTCTTCAGGTTCGTGAAGGTCCATTCTTCAACTTGGTATACTTGTTTTCATGAATCGTCGCACCGGCCGGTTTTGCCTAAAACCTTAGCAAGCACCTGCTTGCTCAGTTCTTACACAGTGGGTGTCTACGAGGAAGAAGATGAGCCATTGTGTTTTCCCCTTTCTACCCCTTTCTTTCCTTTCTTATTTTTTTTTCCACCCATGGGTATTTAAGTAATTTTGCATTCTTGTCTCTTACTTTGGAACAAGTCATGCGGGCCCAGCCTGCTTTTCGGAGACTTTCTCGCCTATGTGACATTATCCAGTTATCTGATTGGTCAAAATTCTAAATTTCATAACTAATTATCTACTTGTCCAAAAATTACAAATAAATACTCGTTGGATTTGGAAAAATGCAATCTTTCTAATGGTACTAGTTTTGTCTCATGAGTCTCATGTTTTAAAGAGTTTATTTGAATGGATCCAATTAATTAAGATAACAACTTATATAATTCATAACTAAATATTTATAAATCAAAAAATATAATAAAATATATTTAGGACTCCTAATAGAATAAACTAAAATATGAAATGGATTTAATAACCTAATTCACACATTAATTAAAAGGTGGTTTTTAGGGTTTGGTTAATGTGTATGAAATTGACATAAAATCTGTATATGTGTTTAATAGGCTTTTTGGATAACCTAGACTTGGATCTAGAAGTGATTTGGACATAGACTGTTATATTGAGGTATGTAGTATCCCCTATTCATCCATATTGAGCAATTCACCTACTTATCATTCTTTTGAATTTGGCCTACACAAAATGTCTTATCTCTTGTTGTCATGGTTCGTGTGAACTATCTTGATTGTTATGAACTTGGATAATTTATTGATATCTATATTGTGTCATGGTGCATGTTGATCTCTTTTATTAGTATGTGCCACTTTGAAGTGGATGTTATATGTTTGTGTTGTCCATTGTGTGATGGCAACCTTTGTATCATCTTCTGACTAAACTATTCACTTGCCTCTATATTTACATGCAATGTGAATCAGTAGCACTAGAATAATGTAAATTACTTTGGTTTTTGGGTGCGTGCCCTTTATGTTTATGGGATGGTGGTGGTGGTGTCCCATACCTGAGTTTCAAGGATGTGAAGCCTTGGCTCAACTTTTATATATATTGAGAGTTTGACGGTGAGTCATTCTCTATCATGTTTTCAAGGATGTGAAGCCTTGGCCGCCTCTATATCTTATATTTTTCTAGGACTATGTTTATCTCACATGCATGCAGGTTTGATGATGTTTGTGGGGTGTGTTCCCTACTACCCATCTACGTGCTTTTGTTGCACAAATTTTTATTGTTTTGTTCATGGCAAGTATCTCTTTTTTTATGAATCTTACCTTTTATGCCCGTGTGGGTAGTCCTTCTCTTTTGCATGGGAAGCATTTAAAATTGATGTCCTTATTGCCATATATTTCTCAAGTTTTCTTTAGTATACACATACCAACTTTTTGCTGATGTATTCCTTTTCTTTTTCTCTTTTGTGGGGTATGCTTCCAACCCCAGGTTAGATCGAGGAGAGTGAACTTCAACATCAACCTTGTAGCTGAGCTTTGGGAGGCTTGAAGAGGTGGTTAGATGACCCTCATCTTATTCTTTGGTATTTATGCTTAGTTTTCCTTTTAGATACCTATATGTGGCGAAATGTTGTTTTATGATATCAATCTTTGTAAATTGTTAGATAATGATATTTTCCGCTGCTACTCATTGTGTAATGATACATACATATTGAATGAATTGGTATCCATCCCTTTGGCGAAAATTTTTACGTGGTGTTTGGCTCAAGGGATGTGGTCTTTTTTTTCTAGTAGGGAAGTGGTTTCACTTCTTTACAGACCCCCTCTCCCCATATCTCTTCATCATTGTAACATTTATACTCACAAATATGATTAAACTTGCCACCTCTCATGGCCTCATAGCCTTCCCACATGAATGTCAGGAAAACATCATTCAATTTGCAGACGACAATATTATCCTTGTCAAGCCTAATGACACCACTATCATTAACACCCTCCACATTATAGGGCTCTTCTCATACATCTCGGGGCTTAAAATAAATCTCACATAATCATCTATCATTGGTGTTAACACTCATCAAAACACCTTATACATATATAAAGATCTTCTAAAGTGCAAAATAGAAAATTTCCCCTTCAAATACCTTGGGTTTCCTATAACGCCACACCCTATAACCCATTCAAATTGGAGCTCCATCATTGACAAAATCCAAAACAAATTGAACTCTTGGACAAACAATTTCCTTAATCTAACAGGCAGACTTACTCTCATCAACAGCGTGGTTACACCCATCACATCTCACTTTCTTAGCTACATCCTTTTTCCCACCAAAACCCACAACATGATTGACAAAATCAGAAGAGACTTTCTCTGGAACAACCATGAACCAAATACCCTTCACAGTCATATCCATTTAGTCAATTGGGGTACAATAACAACACCTATCAAATATTGGACACTCAACCCTTATTCTCACAGTTAAAGCTGAGTTGGACCACATCAAACACTGTCTTGACACAATTTGGAGACAACAAGCAAAAATTAAATGGGCAAAGGAAGGTGATAAAAATACTAAATACTTCCATAAACCTTGTAGCAACAACGCTCAAAAAAACATTATAGTAAAGCTCAACATAAATGGTATTATCACCTCAAACAAACATTTGATCACAACACATATAGTTCAACATTTATACAAAATCTTTAACACCAACCACAAGCCTACCCTCTGCAATCACATCCACTGGAAGAACTTATTTAGTAGAAACATCTCAGCAGCATAGACCATCATCAACCCCTTCACCTCCAAGGAACTTGACTTGGCAGTCCACTCTCTTGGGAAAAACAAATCACCAGGTCCTGACAACTTCAATATTGAATTATATCTTGCAAATTGGAGCCACATCACGGTAGATTTTATGAACTCCTCAGAGACATACATCACAACACAAATACCCACAATATCATCAAACACTTCAACCACACCAACATTTCTCTCATAAAAAAGTTACTCACTCTGAACAGATTTCACAATTCAGACCTATCAGTCTCATAAACACTTCATATAAAATATTTGTAGAAGTTCTTTCAAACCGCATAACCCCATCTGGACAACATCATCCCACATAACAAAAATTCCTTCGTAAAAAATAGAAGCATCCATGATGCCTTTATCATGGTTAATGAAACTCTGCACCTCTGTCATAAAAACAAAACATCTCTTCTAGATATCAACCTAGATTTTGAAAAAGCTTTTGACTACACAAACTAGGACTGTCTCATCAAAGCCAGGGTTGGATATGGCTTCCCTGAAATTTGGAATAACTGGATCCACACCTGCATTTCCACAAACTACTTCTCCACCATTATCAATGGATCACCTTTAGGATTTTTCCACAACACAAATGGGCTTAGAGAAGGTGACCCTGTAACATACCAGAAATAGAATCCTACCCTAATAAGTTTACCCTTTTGACTTAGCCAAACAAGGATAAGCTAATACATGTAATTAAGAGAATCTAAAATACTTTGTACTTAATAATGACTCATTTGGATGATAATAAGAAATTAAAGAACTTAATCGGATAAATATTTCCCATATAGGGTTATATGCACAAATACTTCAATTGGGTTTTTAATAATGGGCTTGAAGTGCAAATTGTACACTAAGTAATAAAAACAATAAAATATTTCATCCTAGAACTTTATAGTGCTTTTTAGAATATGAAATAGAAAGGAAATCTCGAAAGATACATAAAGGAGATCATAAATGTAATAATTGGAGATAATATGGGATATATTGGATAATAGGAGATAATGTGGAATATATTCTTCCAAAATGACAAATAGGAAACCATGGATAATTTGATATGCAAGTTCGTTTTCTTGATATAAAAGAAACTTAAGGGCCAAGTATCACCTAATTTGGAAGATAAATGCATATATTAAAGTCTTTATTAAAAGAAAATAGGAGATAAGCCAATAAGGTGAAATAAAATATCTAACATCCTCAAATTGGAAAAAATACTCTAAATTCGAAATCTATATGTAATGAGTCTACGTGTGGATTTTTATTTAATTTGGTCAATGTTAAATATTTTATTTTATTCAGGAGAGAGAAAATGTTTTAAAGACCAAAAATATTAAATATATATTGAAAAAAATTAGTTAATGACAAAATCATGTTCCAAACGTTTAGTATTTCTTATAGGCCAAGTTTTACATTTTTAGATAGTTTATAGATGCCTCAAATAAATTAAAAGGTTAAATAAGTGATAAAATTTAAATGAATAAAATAAAATAATAAAGTCTTCAAAAAATTATAATAATGCCAAATTCGTGTTCTACATGTTCAAATAGACCTTTGAATGAATTTTTAATCTATTTGGAAAATATTCGATGAGAAGACAAATTTAGGAGAGAGAAAGTGTGCAAAATATTAAATTCATTATTTAAAATAATAAAAAACATCAACAAATAAAAATAATGATAAATTCGTATCCAACACATTTAATATGACTTGTGGATAATGTTTTATAATTTTTTGGTAATCCTAATGTCATTAATGAAGGAGGAAAGAGAAAAAAAATTTTGAATTATTTAACTCATTAAAAATTCTCAAAAGGCAAATCTAATTCCATATTTGGTTTCTAGACGTCAAAATAACTCATCTTGTAAATTTTAGTTAATTTTGGAAATTGTTTGGACCCTCAAATTAAGAAAGAGAAATTCATTTAATAATATATGCAAATCCTATTCTGACTATATTTACCAATTTTTATTTTTACAGTCGATGAGGAACATCCGATCTTGATCGGACGGTGTGTGCATCATCTCCTACCTTGGGTAGGAGAAACACGCACATGAACAGTAACCTTGGCCGCAGGGCCTAGTTTTTTTTGGATCTTTCTCCCTCTTTTCTCCTCGGTTTGTTGTGATTTTGGTTGCTATGCGTTCAGGAGAGAAATTTGCATCCTTCCATCTCTATTTTCTCTACCTTTTTTCTTCTCACATCGTGAAACCCCAAACCTTGCGCCGCAAGCATGGTTGGTCCCAATCCATCATGGACTTCCCCTCACCCTCCACTATATATATGGATACCCGAGGCTGCCTTAGGACCCGTGCGATGATTTCCATCAATCAATTGCTCAAGAACACGTATGTTTGCTCACCGGTGTTCATTTCTTCGAGATGACCTTGTAGTGGTCGCTGCTCCCTCTCCACGCCATCTCGGTCCTAATTGAATTGCTCTTCAGGTTCGTGAAGGTCCGTTCTTCAACTTGGTATACTTGTTTTCACAAATCGTCGCACCGGCCGATTTTGCCCAAAACCTTTGCAAGCTCATGCTTGCTCAGTTCTTACACAGTGGGTGTCTACGAGGAAGAAGATGATGCATTCCGTTTTCCTGTTTCTACCCCTTTCTTTCCTTCCTTATTTTTTTGCCACCTAGGGGTATTTAAGTCATTTTGAGTTCTTGTCTCTTACTTTCGAACAAGTCATGCGGGCCCAACCTGCTTTTCGTAGACTTTCTCTCCTATGTGGCATTATCCAGTTATCTGATTGGTCAAAATTCTAAATTTCATAACTAATTATCTATTTGTCCAAAAATTACAAATAAATACTTGTTGGATTTGGAAAATACAAGCTTTCTAATGGTACTAGTTTTGTCTCATGAATCTCATGGTTTAAAGAGGTTATTTTAATGGATCTAATTAATTAAGATAACAACTTGTATAATTCATAACTAAATATTTATAAGTCAGAAAAATATAATAAAATATGTTTTGGACTCCTAATAGAATAAACTAAAATATGAAATGGATTTAATAACCTAATTCACACATTAATTAAAAGGTGGTTTTTAGGGTTTGGTTAATGTGTATGAAATTGACATAAAATTTGTATATGTGTTTAATAGGCTCTTTTTGGATGACCTAGACTTGGATCTAGAAGTGCTTTGGACATAGACTGTGATATTGAGGTATGCTGTATCCCCTATTCATCCATATTGAGCAATTCACCTACTTTATCATTCTTTTGAATTTGGCCTACACAAAATGTCTTATCTCTTGTTATCTTGGTTCGTGTGAACTATCTTGATTGTTATGAACTTGGATAATTTATTGATATATATATATATATATATATATATATATATATATATATATATATATATATATATATATATATTGTATCATTGTGAATGTTGATCTCTTTTATTGGTATGTGCCACTTTGAAGTGGATGTTATATGTTTGTGTTTTCCATTGTGTGATGGAAACCTTTGTATCATCTTCTGACTCACTAGTACATAACCGACCTTTAGTATCGGTTATTTAAGGCCTTTAGTGTCGGTTTTAATGTGACACCTATGTGGGTGCCGCTAAAAGGCCAACAGTTAGGTGTCGGTTCTCAAACTGATGCCACAACCCTTCACGCACCACCGAAAATGCGCCAGTAGGGGGGTATAGGCGTCGGTTATTAGCTTTGAAACCGACGCCATAAACCTTCGCGCCACAGAAAGGGTGCCATCTTGGGCACTATCAGTGTCGGTTTATTAGTGATAACCAACACCATCTCACCCGCTGCCACGGTCGTGCTGGCCAGCACGACCATGGTGTCTGGACTCATTTGGGAAATCGACGTCGGTTATAATTATTTATCTGACATTGTAATCATTTGTCGTCAGTTTTAAACAAATAACTGACGCCTATTGTATGTATTTTTTTTATCAGTCTGCAGGCCTGTTGTGGCTGGTCACAGGATGAGAAACCTGCAGTTCAGTTATGAACTGTAGGTTTTATGACATCCATTGATATTAGCCAACAACATGCCACAAACCTGCAAAATTAACAACATTAATTTTCACACATTTAGCAACTTGCAGTTCCATTCGATTTTCACACATGTAGAGACATTCATGTAGCAATTTGCAGTTCCATTCATTTTCACATTCACACATGTAGAAGCATTCATGTATTCATCTTCACATTCACACATTCAGACACATGTAGAAAATTCATTCATTTCATGATAGATAAGGACATAAAAGAAAGGTTGTAGCATTAAAAACCCTTACAAAATAGAATGTCAGTTGATGAATTAAGTAGTATTATACCCATCATATGCAGCTTCCATAAGCAACTAGGAAGCAAATTCAGAAAAATGAACAACATGCATCTATTAATACAGACAATTCTAGATAGATAAACAACTAAATACTACACCAACATAGTCCCGCATCAGTAACTTCGAGGCCTTTTCATTGTGGTGATCTTCTCCTGAAGTTCAGAAAAGAAAGTAGCTATGAGGATTGATTACTTTAAGACAACAAGTGTAAACACAAAACAAGACATGACAAATATATTTGTTAATTGGACCTACCGTGGTCTTATGAACTAACATGGGCCTCATCATCAGATTCGTCTGAGCTGATATCGTCAATCGTGTGCTCATATCGTCGTAGATGATTAGGGGTCTCGTTGTTGATGTTGGTTATCTAAAATTTGATGGTATTATGGCCAAATGGATGGAGAAAAAGCCTTTCACTATGGCCCACTAGAATCTTTCTAATCCAATCATGCCAACCGGATTTTGATACAAGATTTCCCACCAAATCATACTCAACCTCGATAACATGTGAAGAACTGCCAAAATTTAGGGTCACTTCACCAGTCCTATAGTAATCCAATAGTAATCAACTATATGGTGGCATCATTAATCCTATGTAAAAATCTAGTACTGATTAATTAATCCATGTACTCACCGCATTGGTGGATCGAGCAGGTTGTGGTGGCGGCGGCCGGAGGTGAAGGTGGCCAGGCTGGAGGTGAAGGTGGCCGACGCTGGAGGTGTAGGCGGTGGACAGTGGCGGAGACTGGAGCATCATCATCATCATCACCATCATCATCATCATCGTCGTCGTCATTGTCGTGATTGTCGTTGTCATCATCATCATTGTCATCATCGTCATCATCATTATCATCATCAGAAAGAAAGAAAGAAATAAATAAATACTAAATAGTAAATAAAGAATGATTCCATATGTCAAAGATTTGAATCAAAATGAAGCCTAATGGCACATTGGAAGAGTGAGAATATTATACCTCACTTGAAGGTTAAAGAATAAATATATGCAAATCAACAGCAAGTCAACAACACCTGCAACAACACAAATGCAAAGTTTATCATTTACATTCCAAGCATGTCACATGAGTGCATTAGAATTCATCATTAAGCAAGATCTAGATCTATATTTGCTATTTAGGAGGGTAGAGATACCCTAAGATCTAGATCTACTAAATCATCATCTAATTAGGTTTAGGGTTTATTATCTGATTTACTTCTCTAGCACTAGTTTTCTCTCTCCTCTCTTCTTGTATTGACGGAGAGGATGGATGGATGAGAGATGGTTTAAAATCTTTGACTAATCTTTGTGCAGGTCTGGGTGTGATTTGACTAGGGGACAAATTGATATATTTCTCATCCTCTTTGGCTCTTTCCGCGGCCTTGCATTGCATTCCCCACCATATCCATAAGCTATCACCCATTAGCTTTCGGTTAACCATGGCTTGGGTTTCGAATCGCCATTCCTAGGGTTTACTTTTTTACCATAACAATATTCATTAGATTTATAGACAGCCATATTAGGGCATAACCCCATCTTTTTTATCAAATCTAAAGAACCAAATACACTAACCTCCTAATCATGGGATTACATCTATGTTTGGAACGTGGGTTCATCCAAGACTATATCCTAACTAGGGTTTAGGGTGGTCTCGGGTTTGGATAGGAATAAGGGTACCAAACCCTAATTCCATTGTAACATTATTTGATATGGTATAAACCCGAATTATTAGAAATGTTAGATTATATTAAAATGGACAGATTTAATGATATACACAATATATTAAACAAATCTAAGGTTTATATGTATTAACCACTCTACATTCATGTATTAACTACACTTTTAGAACTACAAGCATAATTAGACTCTGGAATATATAAGATCGGATGATTGGATATATTGGCGGTAGTGGCGGTGGTAGGAGCGGCGCGAGCAGGAGGAGCAGGTGGGAGCAGGAGCAGTACTGACGGAGCAGGAGCAGTATCGGCAGAGTAGGATCGGCAGGAGTAGGATCAGGATCAACGTGCATGGGAGCAGGAGTAGGAGTAGGCAGTAGTGCAGCGGAGACAACAGGCGGCGGAGGGCAAAGACGACGACAGCAGATGGCGGCAATGCGGCAGAAGACGGCGGTGAGTAGAGGTGGCGGTGGTGCGGCAGCAGGCGGTGGCAGGAGCAGCTGTGGCAGACGGTGGTGGGGAGGCAGCAGACGGCGGCGGGAAGAGACGGCGGTTATTTTCAAAAAAACAACTGACACTTCTTACTATAGGCGTCGGTTTCCATAGACAACTGACGCCAAATGGTGTAAAAATTTTCACGGGGACAACGCACGAAAACACATCGACGTCGGTTATTTTCAAAAAAATGACGATAACAATGGGCCCAGTTTCTATCGCGTGAAAAAACATTAGACGTCGGTTGATTATCTAAAAACTGACGTCGTATGTTAAATTTTGGAGGTAATTTTTTTTGCTAGAAAATTTGGATTTGGCGGTCGATTTTAGGTGTCAGTTTTTTATTTAGGAACCGACGCTAAATAAAAACTGATACCCGTGTCTGGCCGCCCTTCACAGATAGATGTCAGTTTGTGTATTAAACCGACACTTTATGTTTTAGGCATCGGTTTCTTATACACAACTGACGCCTGTAAATGTGATGTTATAATCCATTTTTGTAGTAGTGACTAAACTATTTACTTGTCTCTATATTTACATGCAATGTGAATCGGTAGCACTAGAATAATGTAAATTACTTTGGTTTTTGGGTGTGTGCCCTTTATGTTTATGGGATGGTGGTGGTGGTGCCCCATACCCGAGTTTCAAGGATGTGAACCCTTGGCTCAACTTTTATATATATTGGGAGTTTGACGGTGAGTCATTCTCTATCAAGTTTTAAAGGATGTGAAGCCTTGTCCGCCTCTGTATCTTATATTTTCTAGGACTATGTTTATCTCACATGCATGCAGGTTTGATGATGTTTGTGGGGTGTGTGCCCTACTACCCATCTATGTGCTTTTATTGCACAAATTTTATTGTTTTGTTCATGGCAAGTATCTCTTTTTTTATGAATCTTACCTTTTATGCCCATGTGGGTAGTCCATCTCTTTTGCATTTGAAGCATTTAGAATTGATGTCCTTATTGCCATATATTGCTCAAGTTTTCTTTAGTATACACATACCAGCTTTTTTATGATGTATTCCTTTTCTTTTTCTCTTTTGTGGGGTATGCTTCCAACCCCAGGTTAGATCGAGGAGAGTGAACTTCAACATCAACCGTGTAGCTGAGCTTTGGGAGGCTTGAAGAGGTGGTTAGATGACCCTCAGCTTGGTCTTTGACATTTATGCTTAGTTTTCCTTTTAGATACCTATATGTGGTGAAGTGTTGTTTTATGATAGCGAGCTTTGTAAATTGTTAGATAATGATATTTTCCGCTGCTACTCATTGTGTAATGATACATACATGTTGAATGAATTGGTCTCCATCCCTTTGGTGAAAAATTTTACATGGTGTTTCGTTCAAGGGATCTGGTCTTTTCTTTCTAGTAGGGAAGTGGTTTCACTTCTTTACAACATGGTATCAGAGCCACTAGCAGTCGGTTATCTAACTATTTCAAACTCATCTCCCTTAGGATGTTTACCATTATATTAGGTTGCTTACACCTAGTATCCTTTCCTTGAAGGAAACCTTATGACTTTTTGATAATCATGTAGGGTTGATAGGTTAGAGACATGAGGACCTAAAACTCATCCCTAGATGGTATGACTTCTAGCTGGATACATGAGAAATATAAAACTCAAAAACTTTCATAACTAAAAGATATGGGGGTTCTCTTAATACCTTGATGATGATTAGCTTGACTTGTTAAGATAAACCCTTTTAAGGGGTGGTGAATAAGTTTTCTTATAGATGTTTTGATTTTGAGGACGAAACCCTTTTAAGGGGTGGTGAATAAGTTTGCTTATGGATGTTTTGATTTTGAGGATGAAATCCTTTTAAGGGGTGGTGTGTTGTAACATACCAGAAATAGAATCCTACCCTAATAGGTTTACCCTTTTGACTTAGCCAAACAAGGATAAGCTAATACCTATAATTAAGAGAATCTAAAATACTTTGTACTTAATAATGACTCATTTGGATGATAATAAGAAATTAAAGAACTTAATCGGATAAATATTTTCCATATAGGGTTATATGCACAAATACTTCAATTGGGTTTTTAATAATGGGCTTGAAGTGCAAATTGTACACTAAGTAATAAAAACAATAAAATATTTCATCCTAGAACTTTCTAGTGCTTTTTAGAATATGAAAAAGAAAGGAAATCTTGAAATATACATAAAGGAGATGATAAAGGTAATAATTGGAGATAATATGGGATATATTGGATAATAGGAGATAATGTTATATTGTTCCAAAATCACAAATAGGAAACCATGAGATAATTTGATATGCAAATTCGTTTTCTTGATCTAAAAGAAACTTAAGGGCCAAGTATCACCTAATTTGGAAGATAAATGCATATATTAAAGTCTTTATTAAAAGAAAATAGGAGATAAACCAATAAGGTGAGATAAAATATCTAACATCCTCAAATTGGAAAAAATACTCCAAATTCGAAATCTATATGTCAAAATGAGTCAATGTGTGAATTTTATTTAATTTGGTCAATGTTAAATATTTTATTTTATTCAGGAGGGAGAAAATGATTTAAAGACCAAAAATATTAAATATATATTGAAAAAAATTAGTTAATGTCAAAATCATGTTCCACGGGTTTATTATTGCTTATGGGGCAAGTTTTACATTTTTATATAGTTTATAGATGCCTCGAATGAATTAAAAGATTAAATGATGCGATGATTTTGAGTCTCATTTAGAGACCTATTTCATATGTGTTTTGTGCTTTAATTACTCATTTTCATGGATATTATTGCATAATTCACTTTATTTGGTCTTTGCCATCATTTTATATCAAATCCCCTTTGTTTTACTATTTGGAGCATCATTTATCATCTTATTATAAATTGTGTGGATTTACTTGGTCTTGTTATGAAATTTCAGGAAAAACAAGTATCTGCTTCCGTCGATACCATCAACCAAGCCACAGGTTGTCAGCTGAGAAAAGCAATACAGTGTCAATACCATCGACCCAAGTCGATGCCATCGACACAAGGGGAGCTACAGCGTCGCTAAACGACAACAACCGACGCTAAAGGAGTCGATACCATCGACGGCCTCGTCGATGGTATCGACATCATCACAGGCGCTCAGAATAAAAGAAAGGAAAGCTGCCGCTAATCCGCCAGGTCGATACCATCGACCCGCGTCGATGGTATCGACGCCGGCAGATATGCGTTGGATCTGTTTTGATCTCGATCGGACGGCTGTTGTTATTTGACGACCTAATTAGGGACTTATACCTAATGACGGCCGCCCAGACGAGGGGATCATCTCATTTTTGATTGCACGAGTGCCGAGGAGGAGAGAAAGGAGAACGGAGGCCGAGAAGCTCATCCCGGGTGATTCGGACGCTGACGAAGACGATTTCCACCACCGACAGGCGGGGAAGCTCGTGTTCTACGCCAAGGATCCACCGGTTCTTCTCCGTTCAGGGGTTTTCCCATTTATTTCCCGTTTTTCTTATGAATTCCCCAATTTCTACCATGTATTCGTGTGAGATGAACATGAGAGGCTAAAACCTTCGATCTTTAGGACCGGGAGTAGCCCGGGAATGCATTGTATGACATTTTTATATCAATAATTCATATTTTTCTCTTAAATCCGTGGTATAGTTTCGTTTTCTCCATATATTGTTATGCTTGATCACCATAATAATAACTTAATGCCCTTAATCACTTCGACAGAAGGATTAACGGTTGAAAAGAGACGAAACCTACATTAATCGATAAATCCCTTGGCAAAGGAGGTGTAAAATTAATGGTGGAAACTGAGAGATCGGCTGTAATGCGCTTAGTTTAGGGGAATGATTACTACGACGGTGGAATCAACCTAAACCTAAGTAGTGAATTACACCACGACAGTGGGTAATTCTATTTTTAGGCCACTACCCGGATAGAGAGAGAATATTGAGGAGTTATATGAAACCTAATGCAATGTTGACCCGCGGTGAAACCGAAATCCTAAAGATATCCCTTTGAATTGATTAAATTAACCTTTAATCGATTGTTTTCTTTGTTTGATTTTTATTTTCTTTTTAATTTGAACACAAAACCCTACTTTGTTAATCGGTCTAGCTGATTGCGATTAGTTAGTAGAAGTCTCCAATAATTCACGTATCCCTGAGTTCGACTCGGGCCTCACAAGGCCTATATTACTCGACGCGTATACTTGCGTTTTAGCGCGTAGTAAAATACACGTCAAGTTTTTGGCGCCGTTGCCGGGGATACGGAGAATTATTGGCACTTTGAGTGCTAAGAGCGGCCACTCTAGGCCACAAAATGTTTTTTATTTTATTTTAAAACAATTTCAAAAAAAAAATTCCTTTATTTCTCTATAATTGTGTTGACTCGTTCAAAGCATTGTACTGAACCCCTATTTCCATTTTTCAGGTACTTTGCATGGTGCACACACGTAGTCGAGACTACGTGAATCGCACACCTGAGGTTCCATCTGCGGGACCAGAGGACGAGAACTACTACGAGGAGGAACACCACAGTGATATAAATTCTGATTCTGAGCAAGAACAAGAAGAAGTAATGGCTGAAGCACAGACAATATGGGAGAAGATCAAGGCGTCTTCTTCCTTGGCATTAAAGGGGCCTATAAAGAAACAAGGGCTAAACATTCCAACCTACAAGATCGATCCAGCACTGATTAACCTGGTTAAATCAAACGCATTTCACGGATTAAAAAATGAAGATCCAGTGGCCCACATCAGCCAGTTCGTGGAGAACTGCGATATGGTGAAGATAGATCGATTTCCGCAGGATGTGCTCTATCTCAAGTTATTCCCGAGTTCCTTGGCTGGAGTGGCAAGAGAGTGGCTTCATAACCTCAACGACGAGTTTGTTGAATCATGGGATCACATGGTGGAGGTTTTCTTCGAGAGGTTCTTCCCTCCTGAGAAGACCAATGATATGATCCGGAAGATCCACAATTTCACCCAACAGGCGGGTGAAACTTATTCTGAGACTTGGGAGCGATTTCAAGTCATGTTGAGGAGATGTCCACACCATGGACTGGATAAGGAAACCCAAGTGAAGATCTTCTACTTTGCTCTCTCCGAGCATGATAGAAGCAATTTGGACTCGGCCGGTTCAGGATTTTTCTTGAACAACACTGATACAAGATGCTGGGAGATATTAAAGAACATGGCTCGGAAACAGTCATGGGGCGACAGAGGTGCAGTAGAACATGTCAAGGCTGCCGGCGAATCCAGAACAGTTAGGGAGCTGAACGACAAGCTAGATCTTCTAGCCAAGAAGCTGCTAACTAAGGAAGATGCATCTGAGGATGAGGAAGCCCAAGTGAAGTTCATGCAACAACAGGGCTATAGAAACAATGACTATGCATGGAGAAAGGATAAAAAGTTTTCATGGAAGGATCCGAATAATTTTCTGCAGGATCCGGATGCCAAACCACAGCAAAGAACCGAGGAAAAGAACACTGAATTGCTAAGTCAAATGGTTCAGCAAAACCAAGAGATGATGGCCATGTTTGGTAAACAATTACAATCTCAAGGTGACATTCTAACCAAGTTTGGGCAGACGCTGCAAAGCCATGGAGCACAGATGCGGGCATTAGAGACCACCGTGGCACAGATTTCAAATGAAGTGGTGGCCATCAAGCACGCCAATCAACAGAAACCAGCTGAGAATGCGAACGTGGCTCAAGCACATCATTAGGTTAAGTACATGTCGGTGGTAAGAAATGAGGAATCTCAGGTGCAAGAAGCTGTAGAAGAAAGAAAAATGACGTTCAATGTGAATGCAACACCGGCGATACCGTATCCACGCACTTACTATAGATTGCCGGGCGGAAACCATTTCTTCAGAAAATCAGAGAGAGTTGTGAGTATGGTATCTCCATCTAGGCAAGAGGAGCAGGTGCAGGTTGTTTGTGCACATGTGGAGACATCTGAGGCGAGAGAGGAACCACAACAAGCTGCTACTTTTGATGATGTCTCGCCAAAGCCCACGTCCGAGGGAATAATTGAAGCAAGCTTAGGGGAGGTACCCCTGAAAAGCTCTTATGTGCCACCTCACAGGCGTGTTGATGCAGCTGATGTTTCAGATCCGGTCAATTCTAAGTCAAAGAAGGAGCATCGTCACTTTAAGAAATTCTTGGAGATATTCCGGAAACTCCACATCAATATTCCATTGGTGGAGATGATTGAGAAAGTGCCCGCTTATGGGAGGTTCATTAAGGAGATCATCAATAAGAAGAGGCAGATAAAAGAAGATGAAATTTATTGGATGAATGAGACGGTGAGCTCGATGATTCATGGGAGTTCACCAAAGAAGAAAAAGACCCAGGAGGTTTTTACATACCGTGCTCAATAGGTGGTCAACATTTCCCTAAAGCGCAATGTGATTCTGGCGCTAGCATAAATCTCATGCCTTTGGCGACATTTCAAAAGCTGGGGTTAAAAGAGATAAAGAAGTTGGCTGCAACAATTGAATTGGCGGATGGGTCTACAGTGAGACCCTATGGAGTATGTGAAGATGTTCTAGTCAAAGTGGATAGATTCATATTTCCGGTGGATTTTGTCGTCATGGATATGCCACCACTCCAAAGCTGTGAAATTCTTCTAGGAAGACCGTTTCAAGCAACGGCAGATGTCGTGACTGCCTTAGGGAGAGGTACTCTATCTTTGGGCATTGGAGGAGATCGTGTTGAATTCAAATTACCGCATGATCCTCTAAGTGCGGTCCCCAAGGTGAAAAGATGATGACTGTCATACGTCTAGCCTAAGACGTTAAAGAAGGGCGCTTGTTGGGAGGCAACCCAACCATTGGTACAGTAGGATAGGTTAATTTTAGTCATAGATTGCTTTTATTTCGTTTAAATTTTAGTTTAAAAATGATACCTTGATCCGTTTGTTGAATGTGCAGGCACAGGCAGGGTCGATACCATCGACACACCCGTCGATGGTATCGACATGGGTTCAGGTTGACACCAGCAGAAATCGCACTGCGTCGATACTATCGACACCCCCGTCGATGGTATCGACATGGTCACAGACAGGTCGCAATAAAAGTGTCGATGGTATCGACACCCCAGTCGATACCATCGAGATCTATGGAGATATTCAGACGAATTGTGCTCAGTCAACTCGATACCATCGACGGCCTCGTCGATGGTATCGACATCATCACAGGTTGAATGCAACACAACGGCGGTGTCGCAATAAAAGCAAGTCGATACCATCGACATCCGTCGATGGTATCGACGGACATGTCACCGATCCGCACACAGACATCGACGACGATCGCAACAGCCACGTCAGCGATCCGGGTGTTGCGTCGATACCATCGACTTCCGTCGATGGTATCGACACGTCAGCAATCCGGGTTTCTCGATCCAGCAAACGTCAGCCGTCGATACTCGCGAGGGAGGCGGATACCCGCGAGATGGGTCGATACCATCGACCCGCGTCGATGGTATCGACGGGCCAACAGGGGCGCCGATCAAGCCTATTTAAGGGGACTTGCAACGTCACTTGACGTCACACCTTCAGAGCAAGTATCCTCCTTTGCGCCGAGCACTCCCCCGAGCCCTCCAAGACTGCAGAGGAAGAGGAGGCTTTCACACCTCTTCGAGCACGTGTGGCACCACGGAAGCATCCTAGGATGCATCCGGGTGCATCTTCATCATCTCAGCCCCCGCCGCCATCACCACAGTACGAGCAGCCCTCCATGGATCCCTATTCCATGCAGGGGATGTACACCATGCTGCAGGACATACAGCAGACTCAGCTGCAGCACATGGGTATGTATACCGGCATTCATGACACTACGAGCCGGGTACTTGACAACCAACGGGCTATGTTTGAGAAAGAGCATCTCATCCTCGCCAACCAAGAGCAAATGCACACCCAGTTGCAGCGGATAGAGACGCAACAGGAGCCCTTCTTTGACCATTACTGGAGTCAAGACTACTTTGGAGGCTATCC
Source organism: Alisma plantago-aquatica (assembly GCA_963693085.1). NCBI lineage: Eukaryota > Viridiplantae > Streptophyta > Magnoliopsida > Alismatales > Alismataceae > Alisma > Alisma plantago-aquatica. The sequence goes on along the minus strand of OY856414.1, from coordinate 866,252,777 downwards.
ACAGCCTCCGCCGAGGACCCAATATGATCCAAGCTTCCAGGGGGAGTACCCGTCTTGGGATCCTACGGCACCGCAATACCCACCACCGCCTCCGCAAGATTGATCAGGGTATCACTGTTCCACCCTTAAGTTAGTTTTTGACTATGAGGCCATAGTCGAATTCAAGCTTAGGGGGGTGGCTGGAACAGCTCTATCTTTTATCTTTTCTTTAGTTGTTTTTAGTTTTTGCTTTGTTAATTGTTCTTGCAATTTTAGTGTTTGTTTAGGATCCACATCTATCTAGTGTAATTGTGGATGTCGTAAAAATTGTCATCTCGATTTTTCATGGGAAATTTAAGGGAATTTCAAAATTTTTGTGTCTTTTGGATAGCTTAACTTGGTTGTCCTTGGGAAACTTGTCCTATGAAAATGATTGATTATGTCTACTTTGAAGCAATATGTCACACCCACACCCCCATTGACTCATGAAAAGTGGATAGTAACGGTTGTTTGAGCCTAACCTAATCAAATGGTAATGAGACCTTAATTGGATATACGAGAAAGAACCCTTTGAACTACTACACATGTCAGTAAGGAGGGACACATGATATTTTTCTAAGGTTCAGTAACTTAATCTTGTGATCATTCCACTTCATATTTTTCCATAATCCACCAAAGAATTGGAAGTAAAGTACAGTTTTAATTCCTTCTTGCGTGCATAGCATGTAGATAGGATTTGCATTGTTATTTTCATATTTTTGCATAAAATGAAAAAAAAATGTATAGTGATTCATGCACATTACCTTTAGGTGCATGTCATGTAGTTGCACTCATAACTTTCATGATTTTCATGCATAAGTACACCATGTACCTCAGTTTGTCTTGAAAAGTGATCTAAATTGTCCCATACCCTCGAAATAGTACAAAGATTTCCAATCATGAACAAAAATAGCCTAACACATGTATCTCTAAGCAATTATGGATATGTGGGCTAAGAGGAAAAGAAAAAAAAATCTGAAAATTTGAAAAAAAAAAAGAGAATTTAGAAGGAAATGGAATAAGAGGGAGAAAGGAACATAATATCACTTGCATAACAAGGAAACTGAGTGCATGATGTGGCTTAATTAGATTTCTATCTCTTTTTGAGGTGGAAGGTTAGTGCATGCATCATTCCACCCAATTTTAAGCATTAGGGTATTGTCAATGTGCATTTGCATCATTTAGGGCATTTTGTTGTATGCATTTTGAAACTGTGTAATACTTCCAAATTCTTCCATGAACCACCTATTCCATCCACCCGTTGCTCGGATTGGTAGGCCACCGTGATTTTCTCCTCACTCATGTTTATCAGGAGAACTGTTTCCATGTAGATGGTAGTTAGGGCGAGCAACGTAGTGTAGGCGATCACAAGATGCACTAATGCTGAATCGGCAAATTTTATTATGTTAACTGCCTTATGTGATAGTGATCATCGGTTTGAAGGATAATTTCTTTTATTGATGATTATTGTCGCCTGTAGGGTAATTACTGTTCTGTGATTAGGAAAGGCCGGTTTGAGAATGTCCAGTGGGAGTCATGTGGGATGTGGGGTGATGTGTTGATTGTTAGTTGACATTCTGCAATTCTATTCTAAGGATTAGTTGCTCGAGGGCGAGCAATGTTTAAGCTTAGGGGAGTTTGATGCGATGATTTTGAGTCGCATTTAGAGACCTATTTCATATGTGTTTTGTGCTTTAATTACTCATTTTCATGGATATTATTGCATAATTCACTTTATTTGGTCTTTGCCATCATTTTATATCAAATCCCCTTTGTTTTACTATTTGGAGCATCATTTATCATCTTATTATAAATTGTGTGGATTTACTTGGTCTTGTTGTGAAATTTCAGGAAAAATAAGTATCTGCTTCCGTCGATACCATCGACGGAAGTCGATACCATCGACCAAGCCACAGGTTGTCAGCCGAGAAAAGCAATACAGTGTCGATACCATCGACCCAAGTCGATGCCATCGACACAAGGGGAGCTACAGCGTCGCTAAACGACAACAACCGACGCTAAAGGAGTCGATACCATCGACGGCCTCGTCGATGGTATCGACATCATCACAGACACTCAGAATAAAAGAAAGGAAAGCTGCCGCTAATCCGCCAGGTCGATACCATCGACCCGCGTCGATGGTATCGACGCCGGAAGATATGCGTTGGATCGGTTTTGATCTCGATCGGACGGCTGTTGTTATTTGACGACCTAATTAGGGACTTATACCTAATGACGGCCGCCCAGACGAGGGGATCATCTCATTTTTTATTGCACGAGTGCCGAGGAGGAGAGAAAGGAGAACGGAGGCCGAGAAGCTCATCCCGGGTGATTCGGACGCTGCCGAAGACGATTTCTACCACCGAAAGGTGGGGAAGCTCGTGTTCTACGCCAAGGATCCACCGGTTCTTCTCCGTTCAGGGGTTTTCCCATTTATTTCCCTTTTTTCTTATGAATTCCCCAATTTCTACCATGTATTCGTGTGAGATGAACATGAGAGGCTAAAACCTTCGATCTTTAGGACCGGGAGTAGCCCGGGAATGCATTGTATGACATTTTTATATCAATAATTCATATTTTTCTCTTAAATCCGTGGTATAGTTTCGTTTTCTCCATATATTGTTATGCTTGATCACCATAATAATAACTTAATGCCCTTAATCACTTCGACAGAAGGATTAACGGTTGAAAAGAGACGAAACCTACATTAATCGATAAATCCCTTGACAAAGGAGGTGTAAAATTAATGGTGGAAACTGAGAGATCGGCTGTAATGCGCTTAGTTTAGGGGAATGATTACTACGACGGTGGAATCAACCTAAACCTAAGTAGTGAATTACACCACGACAGTGGGTAATTCTGTTTTCAGGCCACTACCCGGATAGAGAGAGAAGATTGAGGAGTTATATGAAACCTAATGCAATGTTGACCCGTGGTGAAACCGAAATCCTAAAGATATCCCTTTGAATTGACTAAATTAACCTTTAATCGATTGTTTTCTTTGTTTGATTTTTATTTTCTTTTTAATTTGAACACAAAACCCTACTTTGTTAATCGGTCTAGCTGATTGCGATTAGTTAGTAGAAGTCTCCAATAATTCACGTATCCCTGAGTTCGACTCGGGCCTCACAAGGCCTATATTACTCGACGCGTATACTTGCGTTTTAGCACGTAGTAAAATACACGTCATTAAATAAGTGATAAATTTTAAATGAATAAAATAAAATAATAAATTCTTCAAAAAAAATATAATAATGCAACATTCTTGTTCTACATGTTAAAATAGACGTTTGAATGAATTTTGAATCAATTTGGAAAATATTCGATGAGAAGACAAATTTAGGAGAGAGAAAGTGTGCAAAATATTAAACTCATTATTTAAAATAATAAACAACTTCAAAAAATAAAAATAATGGTAAATTCGTATCCAACACATTTAATATGACTTGTGGATAAAGTTTTATAATTTTTGGGTAATCCTAATGTCATTAATGAAGGAGGAAAGCGAAAATAAGTTTTGAATTATTTAACTCATTAAAAATTCTCAAAAGGCAACTCTAATTCTATATTTGGATTCTACGTGTCAAAATAACTCATCATGTAAATTTTGGTTAATTTTGGAAATTTTTTGGGCCCTCAAATAAAGAAAGAGAAATTCATTTAATAATATGTGCAAATCCTATTCTGACTATAGTTACCAATTTTGATTTTTATGGCCGATTAGATGACCCTCGGCTTATTCTTTGGTATTTATGCTTAGTTTTCCTTTTAGATACCTATATGTGGTGAAGTGTTGTTTTATGATATCAATCTTTATAAATTGTTAGATAATGATATTTTCCGCTGCTACTCATTGTGTAATGATACATACATATTGAATGAATTGGTCTCCATCCCTTTGGTGAAAATTTTTACGTGGTGTTTGGTTCAAGGGATGTGGTCTTTTCTTTCTAGTAGGGAAGTGGTTTCACTTCTTTATAGACCCCCTCTCCCCATATCTCTTCATCATTGTAACATTTATACTCACAAACATGATTAAACTTACCACCTCTCATGGCCTCATAGCCTCCCCACATGAATGTCAGGAAAACATCATTCAATTTGCAGACGACACCATTATCCTTGTCAAGCCTGACGACACCACTATCATTAACACCCTCCAAATTATAGGGCTCTTCTCATACATCTCGGGACTTAAAATAAATCTCACAAAATCATCTATCATTGGTGTTAACACTTATCAAAACACCTTATACATATATAAAGATCTTCTAAAGTGCAAAATCGAAAATTTCCCCTTCAAATACCTTGGGTTTCCTATAACGCCACACCCTATAACCCATTCAAATTGGAGTTCCATCATTGACAAAATCCAAAACAAATTGAACTCTTGGACAAACAATTTCCTTAATCTAACAGGCAGACTTACTCTCATCAACAATTTCCTTAATCTAACAGGCAGACTTACTCTCATCAACAATGTGGTTACACCCATCACAAATCACTTTCTTAGCTACATCCTTCTGCCCACCAAAACCCACAACATGATTGACACAATCAGAAGAGACTTTCTCTGGAACAACCATGAACCAAATACCCTTCGCAGTCATATCCATTTAGTCAATTGGGGTACAATAACAACACCTATCAAATATTGGAGATGGGGCATCGTAAACATCAAAATGCATGCTATCTGTCTTGTCACAAAAACTATTTATATCTTGATAAATAACACAAACAAAATTTGGAAAAAAACTTATCCTTCAGAAATATTATAAAAACAAACCACCTTGGCAAAAAACCTCACAAAACATCTCTTCCCCTCTTTGGAAATTCATAAACAATAACCTGGATACAGTTAAGAATCTCATCAGTACCCCCCCCACATGCACATCAGAATATCGATTTCTGGGAGGACCCATGGCTCCATCACAACACCATCAAAAACCTTAGACTGCACATGCAAATCCCACCAACTCTGAAAAACCTCAGCATTGTCAAAGTACTCAAATACCTGACTAGTACCAGGCAAAAGTCACTCAAAAGATATCTTCAAAACCAAGTTGACAACAATTCTATTGGTGAGATCATTCATGAACTTGAATATAACATCAATAATAAAATTTCCTCTAGTTGGGGTCCACTTTACACACCTAAAGCAACTTATACTCATCTCACATATAGATGTCATATATCAAACATGGTGCACTATTGGAAAACAAAATGGCTACAAAAACTTAAAATCTTCTTTTGGCTGCTCACTAGCAACAAAATTCTCACTGACCATAACCTCACCCACAGAGGTTTCAAGGGACCAACTAGATGTTATCTCTGTAAAAAAGATGAAGAAACTACTCTCCATCTCTTCACAAACTGCTCAGTCACAATGCACATTCTATTATCTTTCTTTCTTCCCACTTTTAGATTACCTTAAACATATCTTTGAACCAATGGTTATTCTTAGATTAACACCCCTTCCACAACACTCACATTTTCATCCTGAGGATTTGATGATTCGTACCCTCTGGACCATTTGGATTGAAAGAAATAATAGGAAATTCAACAACAACCATAAATAGGTTCAGATTTTGATAAATGATATTAACCACGCATTAGCTATATAAAATACTATGCAGGACAAGCCTCTACTTCAACCCAGGTGATTCGTGCTGAAGCTGATCCGGGGAACTTTTTTCGAGAGCAAACGGGTGGTGGATGCTACTCTCTTTAGATCTATTTTCTGATGAAGCTGAAATGCTTGCTTCTCAATTTATTTTCATCTACTCTAAGCTTTTTCATTAGAGGCAATGTTTAATGCATGGACTTTTATCGAAAAAATAAAACAGACTGGAGACAGCAGCAAAGCAGTGAGCTGCTCCACAGTTTCTGACGGTCCATGGCTGTACAGGGCCACGGATGGCTAATTGGCCGTGGTCAGTCTCCATTGTAAGTCGAACTGGATACATATTTATATCAATATATGGGCCATGCCCCATGGGTCCGGCCGGGTTCTCGATGATGTGCAGCCTGTGCTCAATGCAACGTCTCGGATCTGGATTGGACTGGACCAGATAAGTAACTATTATTTCGTGTGTTTAAATCATCTTGATATTATTTGGTTCACGTGACTCTATTATTTGTTATGCGGTCCAGCACCACTTATTAGGTTCCAGTTCCAGTCGTCACTGCTCACTTCATTCCTTCCTCGTAGGAATAGAATAAATGGATCGTGATGGCAGACAGCCCATGACGCCTCTCAAAGAAAATGATTAAGGTCCCCCGGGAACTTGTCCCCTGAATACGATGTTCAAATGTCTCCGCGGAATAATAGTGATAATAATCCTATTCTGGATCGTCTTGCAAGTTGAGTGGGGATTATATATACCGCACGCCCCCATCTGTCTCCCCTCGGACTAATTTTTCTTTTCTCTGAATCTCTCTGCGACTGCATTCGGGGACATCATCTGCTACAAATCAAGGTCCAGGCTGCAGACTAATTTTTCTTTTCTCTGAATCTCTCTGCGACTGCATTCGGGGACATCATCTGCTACAAATCGGCGCTCTCCCCGCAACCTACCACCACACCCAAAAGACTAATTTTTCTTTTCTCTGAATCCTTGATGGCTGCTGATAGGCCTGGCCACGGGTTAGACCCAGATATATCCGATCTGACTCGAGAGTCATGATGCCCATACAGACCAGACCCGAAAAAAAATATATGGATCGTGAGACCCAAAATTGCCCGACCCGACCGATAAGCATGATGGGCTGCATCTGTTCTGTTGTGGGGCACGGAGAACAGAAATGCTGGTAGATGAACCCAGTAAGCCCGACCCTTCAAACTGCTCCATCGATATCCTCATGTAAGCCCAACGAAAAGATGCTTTCGTCTCTTCATCCCTTCGACCATGAAAGGCCCTAAATGAACACAGCAGCAACAGCCCTGTCTGTTCCAACTTTCCTGGACCTGTTTGGTAAAGTGTAGCGAACGACAAAATACATGTTTGATATACCTTTTTATACACTTAACCAAACTAGCCCTTACTGGGCCTGTCTATACACGTCTGCGCTGTTTTGAGTTTTGACACCCTAGATTATTTGGGTGTGGACTCGTGAATCGTGAGTACGACGAGTATGAGTGTTTGTTACAACTTTTTCTTCGGGTTTTACTTGTTGTCATGAGACACGACAGATTCATGTTGCACAGCGCATCGGGTGCCAAATTCTCAGTGAATCTGTAAATCGGATCACGTCTAATTCAGGTAAAATCTGTTTGGAATTTGCATTTTGGCTATTTGGACATTGATATCTTAATGATTAATTCTTCATAATGTGTTTTAAACTAGAAAATGTTCCTAGTATGCCTCAAGTTTCTGACACAACTCGTATTCCTTCCGTAAATTTACCCCTTCTTCATTCTTAGACCTACTTCTCCATATCGTGACTCTTCCATGTTGTGTCGTAGGAACCTCTACAATACAATCATGATTACTAGCTCATTAAAATCGGTGTGAATTTAATCAATCAGAGGCTCTATACAAGTATAAATTTAATCAATCACAAGCTCTATACAAGTGTTTTTATACCCCCTGCCCACATGACGCCACGTGATAATGAAACAAAAAAGAAGTTATGGGCTGATGCATCTACTTTCTGCTAACAAAGCAGTATCATGCCGAAAATATCATTGTTCAAGTCCGGTAGAAATAAAAGAAAGAATGAGCCCCTCAATTTTTTTAAGAAGTCAGGAGGTTCTTTTATTCATCCTACCCTCTTCCTGTAGGCAAAATCATCAAGCAAGAAACAACAATCCATCAATTATGTTGCTCTTTACCTCACGCATGGGTCGTTTGACCGCCCATCAGAATGGGCGCAGTGCATGACAGAATTGGTCGGATCCAGTTTGAAATGGGCACATTGCATGATGGAAGTCGTCAGATCTAGTTTCCACAAAATAACAACCTATATGCCCATTATAAACTAATCTAACACATCCACAACAATTATCCAGGAATAGGCAGCCGGAGGTTGGAGATTGAGATCTGACCCATTTAGGCTCTAGCTCTAGAAATCGAGGAAGCGTGTGAGAGGCGACTATCCTTCCACTTGGAGTCATCTTCGAGTATCTTCCCCTTGGGATATGAGGTTGTTGGACCCAGATGGAGGTCCTCATTAGGAGCGACCGCTGTTGAAGACCCCCGATGTTCAGCCTGGAGTGAAGAGAAAGACGTTCAAGGAGATGTTGCTCGAAAGACTTGGAGTTGTCGACAAAATGTCACAAGGTATGCTTATTCTCACTAATGTAGGTTTCTAAAGGAGATTTTGATGTCAATGAATCGAGAAAGTTTCCGTCTGTGGTGGTGTCTAATAAGGTGAAGGAGGTTCTGGTGATGCCATGGAAGTTTGTTGATACTATTTAGTTGGTTGAATCTAAGATCCCTTATTTTGTGTAAGGTTGAGGATAAGGCCTCTCTGGTGGCCATCTGACCCATTTAACATCACAGATCTTGAAGGGGGATACTATATCGTTCAACTATCAGGCAAGGCAAACTATGATAAAACTATAATAGAAGGGTCATTGATTGTTTTTGGTGCCTATCTCACTGTGAGGCCTTCGTACTCTGAGTTCTACCATTATGATCCTTCACGCAATACGATGGTGGTTTGGATTAGAATCCCTAAGATGCTCGATGTATTTATTGATGAGAGGGTTCTTACTATAGTGGCAAGTTTATAAGTTAGGTAGTGATGGTGGATATATATAAAGGAACAACATCATGGTAAGTTTGGCTGACTGGTGTTGGAAATCAACCTCAACAAACCATTACTAGCAAAGATTGAAGCAGAGGGTAAGGATTAGACTTGGTTTATGAAAACCTCTCAAGGATTTGTATTAGTGTGGGATGATTAAACATGAAGAGTCTATGTGCCCAAACATTTTCATTTTCGCAAGGTATTAATTATTTATTCATGTGCACTTATAATTCATTTTCATATTAATTTATGCATTATTTTCTATCATTAACCCGTGGTACTTAATTTCATCAAATAAATATAATTTTAATATTCCCTAATGATCTAATATTATTTACGAACTTATGTTTGATTTTTGTGGATTTTAGGTAAATTTACAAGAATCTACACAGCACGGTACTACCGACGTTGTTGTTGGTGGTACCGAAACTTGCTAAGTTTGGAAACATGTTGAAATCGAGAAATCTTAGTAGTATTGACCCAGAAGTCAATACTATCGACAACATCACATGGATGAATTATAATTTTGTGGGAAATCTCGAGACTACATACTTCAACTCGATAGTACCGACAGATGCACAAGCAGATGTAGCTATCGAAGGCGTCGATAATATCGACACTACAAGATCTGGATGATCTAAGAATCAAGTTTATATGACAATTGGTAATTAATGATGCCCTAAGTCACTTCTATGACTAAAGGGGATTTCGATCAGACCTAATTATATCATTTTATTCCATTGGACAACAACTGAGAGAATTGAGAAGAGAAAGCGGAGAAGAAAGCCACCTTCCAGGAGATTCGGGCACCTCTAGTGGATGGATTTCCGGTCAGAAGGTAGAAAATTGTCACGTTCGTCAGAGGGGATCATCTTCTTTAGGGGTTCTTTTAGTTCTCTAATGTTCCCCACATTTTTCTTCTTCTCTCTCATGTATTTGGCAATAGAAACTATGCGAGGCTAAACCCCTTATTCCTTTAGGACTCAAGAGTAGCCCAGTTATGCATTGCAATTGGCTTTTATGCATTAATATACATATTTCTCTTAATTTCAGGACATAATCCTATGAAAGTTTAATGAACTATCTATGTTTGATCACCATAGGTAGTTAATTAGAACGTTACTTGCTTCGATAGAGGGATTAGGCGTTGGAAAATCATAGAATTGCATGTTCTATATCGCCCCTTGAGAAAGGAGGCTTACAAATGTGAAGAGATTACCGAGAGTTTTCAATAAAGCATCTAACTAATAACATAATCGTTACGAGAGTGGAAATGGCATTAGATTAAGTAGTGAATTATGTCATTAGAGCGGGTAATTCTTGCTACAGGTCTCTTTATCCAGGGTTAGAAGAGATAATTATTAATGTTAGGATGTTAATTTCAATGTTAACCAAGGTGAAACTATAATTCTAAGGAATTCACATCATTTGAGATCAAACAACCAATAATCTTAGATTTATTGTTTGCATCTTAGTTAATTAAACCTTCAATCAAAGATTTCATCTGCGTAGCTGATCGCATTACAGTTAGTAGTAGTTTCTAGATAACGTTTTCCTGAGTTCGATATTCGGGCCTCTTAAGTCCTATATTGCATTGATACATACACTTGTGTTTGACATGTAGTTTGCGTTTACCAAGTTTTTGATGATGTCACCAGGGAAATGACAACTTCAACTCTACGAGTGGTGTGATCAGCCACTATAGGCATTTTTTTTAAATTTTCCATCTTTTCTTTATTCAAGAGTATTATTGAAATTTTTTCTGTTGTCAATTCACTAGTATGCCGTGTTCTCACATCGTTGTTAAGTTTCAGATACTAGTGCATGGTTCACACTCGAACCATAGATTACAGAGAGTCTATTCCATTGTAACATCCCAGGATTTGAGGCCTCGGATAAGTTGATCTTAAAAGGAATGATTCCTCCTTTTCCGGGAGCCCATCACTAAAGAACTACATAGTTAAGCGTGCTCAACTTGGAGTAGTACTGGGATGAGTGACCAGTCGGTAAGTTGACCATGGCTTGCGTGTGAGTGAGGACAAAGCACGCAGTTGAGGCTAGTGGTGGTCTGTTGGGCCAGTCATCATTCCTGAAACTCTACTAGAGCCTTGGGCAGTGGACCCAGGCGTTACAAATGGTATCAGAACCATAACCCCTCCAGTAGGTGGGGCCCACATGCACATGTAGGAAACGGTTGTCTATGGTTGACGTAGCCACCCTTGCGATGATATTCCGTGATCAGGAGTTGGGTGTCCATGGGCCATTGTGGGTCTGCACTGAAATGGGGAAGAGATTATGAGGCCTTATAGTTGAGCCTTGATGAGGACGTCAAGAGTCTAAGTGGGGGAGATTGTAACATCCCAGGATTTGAGGCCTTGGATAAGTTGATCTTAAAAGGAATGATTGGACTACCCATATCACTAAGGTGCACCTCCTTTTCCGGGAACCCATCACTAAAGAACTCCATAGTTAAGCGTGCTCAGCTTGGAGTAGTACTGGGATGGGTGACCAGTCGGGAAGTTGACCCCGACTTGAGTATGAGTGAGGACAAAGTGCATAGTTGAGGCTAGTGGTGGTCTGTGGGGTCAGTCGTCATTCCTGAAACTCTACTAAAGCCTTGGGAAGTGGGCCCAGGCGTTACATCCATCAATTGCAGACGAAGAGGAAATTTTTCATAGGGAGCAAGGGTTAGGAGCTTCAGCTATGAAGCTCATCCCAACTCAACCACCTCAAGCAACACCCGACTCAGATGGGAGATCCAACAGAAGAATAGACTATTTGGGGGAATATCAAGGCGTCTTCCTCAAAATCTCAACTAGGGCCAATCAAAAGACAAGCTATAAATGCGGGTAGCTAGAAGATTGATCCTGGGTTGGTGGCATTGGTCAACACATGCTTTCCATGGCCACAGTAATGAAGACCTGATGACGCATACCAACAATTTTCTTGATTTTTGAGATATGGTAAAGATTGATCAAGTGTTGTTGATTGTCATATATCTAAAGCTCTTTCCATCATCACTCATAGACAACGCGAAGTCACAGTTCTACAATCTACCTCCTGAGTCAAAAGAAAATGGGAGGAGATGATAGACACTTTCTTTGAGCGTTACTTCCCACCTCAGAAGACTAACGAGCTGGTCAGAAACATATACAATTCATGTAGTAGGTAGAATAGTCTTACTCTAAATCATGGGAGAGATATCATAATATGTTGAGGAAGGACCCTCATCATGGGATCAATATGTATGGTCAGACAAAGATTTTTTATTATGGGCTACATCAAGGGGAAAGGACCACACTTGATAGTGCGGGAACATGTTTCTTCCTCAACAACAACCCATCTAGGTGTCATGAGATCCTAAAGAATATGGATAAAAACTAGCCTTGAGGAGAATAAAGAGCATGACTAACAACCATTAAAAGTGTTGGAGAGTCTAAGGTCATCATGTCATTGAATGAAAAGCTTGACCTCACAGCCAAGAAGCTATTTTAAAAGGATGGAAATTCCTCTGGAGGAGAGGAGGAAGTGTGCATGTTTGCATGACAACAGAACTACAAGGGCAATGACTACTCTTGGAGGAAGGATCCTGAATTTTCTTGGAAGGATCCCAATAATTTTGAGCAGGATTGGTATCAAGCACAATAGGCCAAACAACACCTAAGCAATGCACAATAGTAGGACATGGGACCTAGTAAGATAAACCACATTGAAGACATCCTAGGAAAGTTGGTCAATCAGAATGAAATGATCATTGGCCAGACTCATAGGGAACTAAAGAACCAAGGAGTACATATTCACAACATAGAGAATGAAATTTCTCAGAGCAGTTGAGGTGGCCTCCATAAAGAAGCCCATTCAACTGAGATTTTCCTAGGAATACAAAGACGACTCATTAGCACCACTAAGTAAAGTTTATCTCCATGGTCAAAGAGCCATAACATCATATTGAGGAGACACCCAAGAAGCACACTACAGAGCCATATTGGGAATTTGTGCTAAAAGTTCCATATGCCAATAGTCTATATGGAAGATCAGGAGGATACAATACCCAGTAGGGTATGCTCACACATGCACCTCAGTTAATACAGGGTCGGTGAAAAGTGATAAGGAGATTGCATCTTCACTGGCATTGTAGGGCAACCAACTTGAAAGTTCCACCAATGTAATGTCACCGCCTACATTTCTAGAAAAGGTGTGTAAGAAGAAAAAGTGAAGGTTCTACTCCACAATGGAGTACTCATAGTCAATAAGGAGACACCCACAATCCAGAAAGAGTTGTTACGTATCATTCCATCCATAGGAGATGTGATAAATCGTGTCCCATAGGGTGATATTGAAGCAAGCTTAGGGGAGGAAATCCCTAATATGCCATATATTCCACCACACAAGCATGCATAGAAGCCACATCTTCCATTCTTAGATAGTCTAAAGATGAGAAAAGAGGAAAGGCATTTTAAGAAGTTCCTAGACATCTTCCGAAAGCTCCGCATCAACATCCCACTCATGCATGCAATAGAGATAATTCTTGGATTTGGAAGATTCTTGAAGGAAGTCATCAACAAGAAAAGATAGATCAAAGATACACATGTTTTGTGTGTTGATGAAGTGGTAAGTTCCATAATCCAAGGAAGGTTTCCAAGGAAAAGAAAAGATCTAGGATGTTTCTACATCCCTTGTTCTATAGGCAACCAACATTTCCAGCAAGCACAATATGACTCTGGAGCGAGCATAAATCTCATGCCTCTTGCTACTTTTTGAAAGTTGGGTTTGAAGGAACCAATGAAGACATCCATGACAATCAAGTTGGCAGACGGATCAATTGTGAGTCTGTATGGGATATGCAAGGATGTTCTAGTCAAATTTGACAAATTCATCTTTCTTGTTGATTTTTTGGTCATGGACATGCTTGAGATTTGAGGATCAGAGATGTTGTTAGGAAGGACATTCTAAGCTATGATCAATGTGATCACTACCATTGGTAGAGGTTACTTGACACTAGGGATAGAAGATGATAGAATGGAATTTATACTTCCAGATGAATCTTCACAACCATCCTGTGACAACCCAGGAAGAAAAAAATACATCTTGTCGAGCTTATGATGTAAAACAAGGGCGCTTGTTGGGAGGCAACCCACCTTTTTATTACTTACATTCAAGTTTGTAGTTTCATAGACTTAGTTTTTATTTTATTAGTTCTTTGTAAAAAAGGTACCTTGATCATTCTTCTTTGGTGTGTAGACACAGAACAAGTCGATAGTATCAATAGCAAAGTCGGTGGTATGGACGACCTCACAGGGACTGCGGGTGTCAAGTTTCAACAACTCAGTACTACCGACAATATTTTCAACATCACCGACTTTTTTTAGAGAGGAGGTTGAGTTAACTGATAATGACTCAATACCATTGACACAAAGTCACTAGTATCGACGTCCAACCAGTCTGGGTTTGAAATACCGATATAACACTCAGAAGTATTGACAAAATTCATAGACTCGGTACTACTGACACCAAGTCGGTAGTACCGACACCGGAAGACACATATGCCACAGTAGCCCCATCATTTTAGGGAAACTTCTATCCCTATGATCCTAGCATGCCACAACAACCACCACCATCATTTTGAACATGTACCTCTGTTCCACCTCTTAAGTTGGATTTTGACTATGCAGACATAGTCAAGTTCAAGTAGGGAGGGTGCTGGAACAACTCTATCCTTTTATTTTTATTTTTATTTTAGCCTTTATTTGCTTTTTTAGATTTTATTTTTCCAAGTTGTAGGATCCACGATTTATGTAGTGTAAAAGTGGAGCTTAATTCATGATTCCTGTCACTGTCATGTGCTTTTGGGTGTTTGCAATGGAAATTAAAATGAATTTGTTTTGGCTTAGTTGCAAATTTCTTGAGTTGCACCACCTAGAGGAAGTGTATGGGATAGTTAGCTTAAGGACATTTTATATGAGTGGACATCTTAATTATTCATGTAATGTGGATGAAGATGGGGTTTGAGCCTAAATTGATCAAACAATTGACAGGATCTGAAATTGAAATTTGAGAAAGAAATATTAAGGTTACCCTATACACAATTCATTAGAGAGGGACATATCATAGTTCATTAAAGACATTTTCTCTTAATTATGTGATTCCATCAATTTCCCACACATTTTGACCCATCACCTTAAGATGATCAAGTAATGCAAATTATTTCCTCTTGGTTGCATTGCATTGCATAATAGATGAAATCATTGTAGTTCTATTTTATTGCACTAGTTACAAAATGAAAAAAATATATGCATAAACAATTCTTGTACATATTATCTAGTTGCATAACAATAACAATTACATGTAAAGTACATGCATTTTCATCATTAATTTTCACATCATGTGGTTACATAGTTTTCCTATGAAAATAGAGTGTAGGGATACACATCCAAACCCTAAAAAAAAAGAATGAAAGGAATGTGACATGTTAGTGAAGCCCAAGCATAACTTTACATCATGCTATATAGTGGACTTATGGGAAAAAAGAAAAAAAGGAAATTAAATGTTATGAAATAAAGGAGGGAGAAAGGATGCTCTAAACTCTCCACAAAGAGATGGAAACATTCAAATGATGTATTCTCTTATGTACTTCATTCTCATCCATTTGATGAGATTTTCAATACATGCATCATTCCACCCATAATATTAGGCATTAGGATTCATGCATTTCTCATTATATTCACCATAGAGGTTCATCATGTTTTATTTTTGCATAAATAATTTGGGTGATACTCTTGATTCTTCATTAGGCACCTAATTCATTCCACCCATTTCTCTTATCAGTAGGCCACTTAAATAATTATTCTCCTCATTCATTCTTAGAAGGAGAACTACTTCCAAGTAGTTGGTAGTTAGGAAAGACCAATGTACATAGGGAATCACATGATGTACCAAGTGAATGCCTGATTGACTATGATATTAACTACTCTACTAATAGTGTTTCATTGATCTAAGGGTGGACATCTTTTATTGGATATTTTTGGTCGTAGAGTAGGGGATTGTTCAGTGGTCAACAAAGGTCAGTTTGGGACCACCAGGTGGGGATAGTTGAGAAATGAAATTCATATTTTATGTCCTTTTCTAACTTGTATCAAATAGATCTAATGGTGTGTTGCTCAAGGACGAGCAACATTTAAGCTTAGGGGAGTTTGATGCACCGAATAATTGTTGTTTTCACAGACTATTTATTATTAATTTTTGTACACTTATTATTCATTTCATATTAATTTGTGAATTATTTACTATCATTATCCTATGATAGTTAATTGCATCAAATAAATATACTTTTAATGTTCCTAACTGATTTAATATTATTTAAGAACTTATGTTCAATTTTTGTGGATTTTTGGTAAATTTATAAGAATCTCCATAGCTTGGTACTACCGATGTTGTCATCGGTGGTACTGACACTTGGTTAGTCGGGGATATGTTGAAATCGAGAAATATCGATAGCAATGACTCAAAAGTCAATACTACCGACAACATCACAAGGATGAATCATAATTTCATGAGAAAACTCAGTACTATCGAATTCAACTCAGTAGTACTGAAAGATGCACAAGAGGTGGAAATTATTGAAGGCGTCATCGTACCAACATAACAGGATTAGGTATATTTGAAAATCAAGTTCAATATGACGGATGGCAATTAATGACACCCTAAGTCACTTCTATGACTTAGGGGGGTTTTGTCTAGACCTAATTATCTCATTCTATTCCATTAGACGATAGATGAGAGTAAGGATAGGAGAAAGAAGAGAAGAAAGTCATGTTCCAGGAGATTTGGGCACCTCTAGTGGATGGATTTGCACCTAGAAGGTAGCAAATTGTCACATACGTCAGAGGGGATCATCCAGACCATCTTCTTCAGGGGTTCTTTTAGTTCTCAAATGTTCCCCACATTTTTCTTCTTCTCTCACATGTATTTTACAATGGAAACCATGCGGGGCTAAACCCCGTATTCCTAAGGACCCGAGAGTATCCTGATTATGCATTGTAATTGACTTTTATGCATTAATATATATGTTTCTCTTAATTTCTAGACAAAATTCTATGAAAGTTTAATGAACTATCCATGCTTGATCACCATAGGTAGTTAATTAGACCATTAATTGCTTCGAAAGAGGGATTATGGGTTGGAAAATCATATAATTACATGTTTTATATCACCCCTTCAGAAAGTAAGCTTACAAATGTGAAGAGATTAGCTAGAGTTTTTAGTAAAGCACCTAACTAATAACAAAATCATTATGAGAGTGTGATTGGTATTATATTAGGTAGTGAATTACGCCATGAGAGCGGGTAATTCTTGCTATAGGTTTCTTTGCCCAGGGTTAGAAGAGATAATAATTAATGTTAGGATGTTAATTGCAGTGTTAACTAATGTAAAACAATAATCCTAAGGAATTCACATCATTTGAGATCTAGCTAATCACATTATAGTTAGTAGTAGTTTCTGGATTACATTTCCCAAAGTTTGACATCTGGGCCTCTTAAGGCCTATATTACATTGATACGTACACTTTCCTTTGACATGTAGTTTGCGTGTATCAGTTGACGGAGAGGAACTGCGAAATGAGATAGTGGAAAGAATAACTATGGGGACTCGATGTTGGTTTCTACTACAAGAAGCATGAACACATGCATCTACAAAAGGGAGTCAGGAGGTAAGGTTAATGAAAATAGCAATCAATTTGATGTTATTAGGAATGAGGAAGATAGCAAGGATATTGTGAACAAGAATGAAGGAAACATTGGGATGACTTTCTATCAACAACCAACTCATAAGAAGATCTCTAAAAAGATCCATGCTAATAAGAAAACAAATATTGATTCTTTGAAAGGTATCTCTAACTCTGATCAGAACAGACAGTTGACACAACAATTTGGTTGATCAAGTGGGACTATAATCAATGTCACTAGATCCTAGGGAATTTAGACTGGAGATGGTGGCTATCACACAATGGTGAATGTGGAAGGTGATGGTGTTGTGGTAGGGAATTGGGGTAAGTGGTTTGAATGGATGAATCCCTTCAAAAATTTTATTGATTAACAACATCAACCTAACACTTGCCATGTTGAAAGTGAAATTTGAAGAGTTTAACCTATACTAAATGTGAACCACCTTCTAGCATGGAAGATTCAAGTTTAAATGAGGCACAAACACATTATTTATATGGATCAAATTAATAGTTAGAGGAGGAAGAAGGTGGTGGAAGAAATGGATTCTCATTAGGAGGAAGTGGTCAAGAATGTGTAACACCCTATTAGTGTTGTTTATGGATTGTTCCTATCTTATGTGGAATATTAGAGGTATAACTAACAAGAGCAGGTGATGCACAAATATTTAGTCATTTTACATGCTTGTTTTCCTTTAGTTTTGTGCATGCATTTGTTATTTTCTTGAGATTTTATGCACAAACTCATATGAATAAACTATTTCATTGGAATGCATAAATTTATATATTCTTATCAAATTTTAATCAAATTTCAAAAATCTGAGGACTAAGACACGTTTTTGGTTGTATTTCAGGTACACATCAAGTGCGCAGACTCGGTACTACCAATTCCATACTCGATAGTACCGATTTCGCATCAGTAAAAACAACCAAGTTAAACATGCAAACTCGGTAGTAGCAAGTACATACTTGGTAGTACTGAATCACCATATGTAGACCCCTCAAAGAATCACAGAAACTCGGTACACTGACACAAAAGTCAGTAGTACTGAGATTACATCAGATGCATGACCCCTTTGAAGTGTCGGTGCTATCAACTCGACTCGATAGTACTGAAAGAGTGTGCATTTGAAGAACCCTAAAGAACTCGATACTACTGAGTTACAACTTGATACTACCAAGACTATAAGTGTGGGCAAGATCAACATCAGCGATCTAATCCAATTGTTGGTGTTATTTCACATAAGAGATCCATACTATGACTATGTGGGAGGACGTCTGGCCTAATTATCACACTATATGTGACAACATGAGTTTTTATAATATTTTCTCTCTCCTAAAAGTTTTCTTATCAAATTTGTTGACCAAAATACCCACATACACTTTCCTCGCTCAATTGAACAAAGATGTGTCACATATTGTAAAAATGTGCAAACCCTAGTATGCTATGATGATAATATATGTGTGTTAATGTATTTAGTAAATGAACATATCAAACGTCGATTTTGGATCTCAAATTTATACCATAGTCACCTATTAACATCTTTAAGATACCCCTACAATTTTGTTACAATTGGGTCAGCCGATTGGGAGATATGACCAATTGAAATTGGTACATATTCCACTCATTTTTTTGGACCAAGGACCTAAGTTTTGGGCTTGATTGACTAAGTTAAATGTCACGCAACCCATTAAGATACATGGGCGCGGACCACTTAGCTTGTCTTTAACTCTAGCCGTTCGATTGAGGCCACAGCTTCCTACCCTGATCCAAGGGCACAAGACTCGTCTTCTACCTCCCACAAAGAGCACGGGAAGACAGGTAAACCGAGCCTCGTTCGCAGGTGACACCTCAACCCTCCCATGGAATATCTTATGAATAGAACGCTTCCCCTCGGTGAGATGAGTTCAACGAGCCCACACTCGACTTCCCTCATCCACAGAATAGGGAGAACGAACTCCTGATCCCTCGCCCTTTCCTCTGGCGGCGAATGTAGACTTTAGGGCTTCCTTGCCTAGCCTCCCTCACGCCTATTTAAGGCCTTCATTAGCTCCGCCATGCTCCCTTTACTCACTTCACACCTTCAATTGCAAGCATCAACACCCCGAGCACTGCTCCCCTAGTCCACCTTCTTCAACCTCGGCTCTCTTTACTGTCAGGCCACCACATCACTCCTCGCTCAAATCCTACCCCTCCAACACCTTCACCAACCCACCGCGAGTGTGCGCGGCTAGAGGGCAGGTCCCCAGAACCCCTCTCCATCCTAAATCCCTCTCACGCCGGCAACCTCGCCTCTCCTACGGCGGTGCTAAGCTCTAGAGGGAGCCACAAGCAGAAAACCTCACGCCTCTGAGCGGAGCAACCTCATGAAGGCTAAGGAGCCTTCATCCACGCGACAACACCACCTAGAAGCAAGCATGAGCTCGTTGGAGTTGGTCGAGCTGCTTGACTCGTAGTAGGAAAGGAGAAGCAAAGCAAGGGGGGGAAGAGTGCCAAAGGATTTTGAGCTGGGCCAATAGGCAATCGCCAAACCAGCTAGAGGGGTCGCGGGCCACCACTCCAACTCTGAGATCCATGGGTTGCTTTGTGAGACCTTGGATCAACTTGGGCCGTCAATCCAGTACGATCTGACCGTTGATCAAGGTAAGATCCTCTTCTTCTTTTTCTTTTATTCAAGAAAATGGTTTATCTTAAGAAAATCATAGAAAATTCTAGGATCAGCAGAAAATATTGAACCTATATATCATTTTGATCAAAAAATTATTCCCTATCCAAATAAAATGCTATCAGGACCTAGATACATCTTCTATTTCGAAAATAGTTGCCTAAATCCTTAATGACCTCCTTAATTATAATTAATTGTTGATAATAGTTTTCCTTGATGGTATGTGACCTTCCAAAATGTTTTTAACCTTAGATGTAACCTTGTTTCCAATATAACTCGAAACACTAATTTAAGTAGATGAATGACGAAATGATTAGAAGAAACCCTAAATCTAATTTTCTTTCTCTACATGTAATTGGATATACATCTTTTTATCTAATCTAGTATTATTAGATGATGTTTAGTGACCAGGATTGGCCCTAAACCCTTGAACGAACCCTGATGTCATGAATGACTAATATGTTGAGGGTTATTTTCCCCTTTTATTCCAACCATCTTAGAAACCCTAGTTTTTGGAAATCTTCTAATTGATTAATTAAATACTATCTTTTAAGAAAACGAAGTAATGATAGATCAAACATGATAATATCTCTAAACCCAATTAAAGTATGGAAAAACCTTGATCTGAATTAGATAACATAAAAGGAATAATAACTAAGGACATATCTTAGTCTTGGTCACATGGACCAATAGTAATGTTGTACCCTTGCTTTCCTTGTAGGGATACTTAATTCTTGTCGATTCTAAATTCTTGGATATCTGATCTAAACAAGTAGGTATGTGGTCTTATAACTATAAGACTAGATTTCTGGTTGCCTACGATATGTATAACTTGAATGCTCATATTTGAATATGATTGCTTGGCTGACTAATATGAGTTATACTTTGCCAAACCTAATGTAACATAAATGGTTATGATGGGTTGTAGCTACTAGAGCACATATCCTGGTGTGGATGTATGTTTCCTAACATAGATGTATGTTTCCTTGGCCCATGTTAGATGTATGATGATATTATATTGCCCACACTAGATGTAAGTCAAGTGCAATATGTGTAGTACAACCACATCAAAATGATTGTAATAAAAAGGATGTTTACCTGATTTTCATCTTAAGAAATGGTTTTATCTCTCTTTTCTTCTTGTTCAAATATTTTCCTTTATGCAACCTTATTAGTGTAACTTTTACCACGTACCAGCTCTGCTGATGTTTTGTTTTCCGTATTTTCTAGGTACAACAATTGACGACTAAAATGTAACACATGCTCAAAGTACCTGAAGGCACAAATAATAAGCATGGAGGATATATATATTAGATAGATCTATTCCACTTATCTTATTTCTTACTAGATGTTAGTTTATTTCTTTCCTAGTTGATGTTGAGGATGATTGAGATCCTATGTAATAAAGTTAACTTTCTCTAGAACAATATTTTCTCTCCATATGTAATGACTTTATTTTATCTATATGAATGAATGTTCGTGTGTCATTATATGATGATGTGGACTAGATCTTGGCTAAATCTCTATTTTTATTTGACTACCTTAATCTCTTATATTTTCCCTTTTGACATCTATATATATGAGTGCACGCATATCTATGAATGTCACTATGGAAAGTATATAGAAATTGGGGGACGTCATAGTTGGTATCAGAGCCAATGTTCACACATCAAGCCACTTAGCTTGGAAATCACGAGGCTACCTTTATGGCAGTATAAGTCTACCTGGACGATATCCTAAGTGTCCCCTATTCTTGGGCGTACCTTAATTTAGGAACCTTCTCATCTATAGATTTTCCCTCTCTTCCCTTCTATAGGAAAATTTCCCTCTCATCTATGTTTTAAAATAAATCTTCCCTCTTACCTCTATTATAAGGTTAGGAAGGAGTCTATCTATTTAGAAAGTCCTAAGGATTGACTAATAAGGATTTTAGGATATCCTCCCTAAATCATAACATTAAGAACATTAATCATTGATAAAGGAGAATAATGAAATATCATGTGATGATAATAAAGATAATGATGAGAATAATTGGTGAAGTAATAAATCTAATATGTCCAAATTAATTTCAGGATGCCTCCTAAAAATCACAACTTGAAGGCCTCAGAGGAATCGTCCTCTAAAAAGAGAAAAGAGCCTAAAACCTCTGAAGTACCTGATCCTGATGTTGCGGCCAAGGAAAGATGGGAGGAACAGAAGAAAATCCTTCTAGACTTTATGGAAACCCTCGCCACCAAAGGAACCCCTGAACCTAGCTCCTCTAGGAAAAAGGAAGTGACAGTGATAGACTTCATTAAGCTCAACCCTGACAGCTTTTAGGGGGAAGACCAACCTGACGTCATGGACAAGGTTGAGGCCTGGGTCCTTTCCATAGAGAATACCTTTCGTACCCTAGAAGTACCTGAAGAAAAGAAGGTTAAATTCACCACCCATTTTCTTAAGGGAGGGGCGAAGATCTGGTGGGAGAACTATGGTGGGAATCGAGGAGAGGAAGTAGACAACTTGGGGTGGTAAGCCTTCAAGACCCTCTTCACCGACTGTTTCATGCCCATAACTGAGAGGAAGAGGAAAGAGAAGATGTACATGGAGCTTAGGCAGGGCAGTCTCTCAGTGGCTGATTATACCTAAAAGTTTAGGCTTCTGGAACACTATGCCCCTATCCGGACTGAGGATCGCCTCACTGAGCATTATGTAGACTGTCTCTCCGCACACCTGAAAACCCTATTTATAGCCTCTCGTCCCTGAAGCATTGATGAAGCCCTAGACATGGCCCTTAAGCAGGAAAGAGAGCAGGGATTGCAGAAGCCTTCTAGCATGGGATATTTAGGGTTGACCACCACTGAGGAGGAGAAGTTCAAGAAGTTCCACCCCGACTATAATAAAGGATCAGGAAAAGGAGGAGGTTTAGGGAAGAAAGGACAGAAAAATAGCAAGCCGATGGATTATCACAACAAATGCAAGACTTGTGGATGAGGACATGATGGACCTCGTCGCTACACCAAGTCGGTCTGCTACAACTGCAAGAAGGAGGGGCATTTACTTGCCAAGTGTCCTAGTGCATCTATCCTTGGCAAACCTCCAGCGGGTGCGCCACCCCCTCAGGGACACCGCAATGCTAGGGTGTTTGCAGTAACAACAGAGGAGGCTAGGGAAAATCCGAACCAGCTTTTCGAAGGTGACCTTAAATCTTTTTCATATATATAATATCTTGTTCAAATGCCTTCAATTATTTAAAAATGTAATTATCATGTGTAGGCATTGTTTTCTTGAATGGACATCCTGTTAAAGCATTATTTGACTCTGGATCCACAAATACTTTTATCTCTCGAAATCTGGCCTCAATGTTGCACTTACATATAAGGGACTTGGGATATATTCTGGATGTGTCAACTCCTAGTGGAAAAATATTCACTACATTACAGAAAACTGATGTCCTCCCTCTAAAATTCGAAAATCATGATATGCCTTTTGAATTCATTCTCTTAACCATGGAAGACTTTGATATTATTCTCGGCATGGATTGGCTATACACATATCATGCTCACATTGACTGTAGAAACAAGATGGTAGTTCTCTATGAACCTCATTCCTCTCCTATAGTGATACCTCGGGGAAGCAGATTATGTAATAATGTAATAATTTCCTCTCTTAAAGCTAAAAAGCTCATATCTAAAGGATGTAAAGTCTTCCTTGCATTCGTCTCAGAGACCAGTCCTGACAAGGGGCCTGTAGAAAGACTGGAAGTGGTATGTGATTTCCTTGACGTATTTTTGGAGGAGCTTCCTGGGCTACCTCCAAACAGAGACATTGAGTTCTCCATAGATCTTCTTCCTGAAACCACTCTGATTTCTAGGGCACCGTATAGGATGGCACCTGCTGAACTTATGGAGCTGAGGAAACAATTACAAGAACTTCTTGATAAGGGTTTTATCCACCCTAGTGTTTCCCCTTGGGGTGCACCTGTCCTTTTTGTTAAACAGAAAGATGGTTCAATGCAGATGTGTATTGACTATCGCATGTTCAACCAAGCTACCATTAAAAACAAGTATCCTCTCCCTTGTATTGATGACCTCTTTGATCAACTTCGTACTGCTAAAGTTTTCTCAAAAATTGATCTTTGTTCTGGCTACCATCAACTTAAGGTCAAGGATTCCGATATATCCAAGACTGCTTTTCGAACTCGTTACGGGCACTACAAATTTCTAGTGATGCCGTTTGGGTTGACCAACGCACCTGGCGTATTCATGAACTTGATGAACAAAGTCTTCCAACCTTATCTTGATGAGTTTGTGGTTGTATTCATTGATGACATTCTGATCTATTCTGACTCTATGGAAAAACACTGAGAACATCTGAAGTCTGTCCTTGAAATTCTTCGAGCCCAAAAATTCTATGGCAAGCTTTCTAAATGTGAATTCTGGATTGACAAAGTTATGTTTCTTGGACATGTCATTTCTGGGGGTAACATATATGTTGATCCTGCTAAAGTATCTGCTGTAATTGATTGGCAACCTCCTCGTAATCCTTCTGAAATCCGGAGTTTCTTAGGTATGGCCGGATATTATTGTCGTTTTATTCCAAATTTCTCCAAAGTGGCACTTCCTCTCACTAAGCTTACTCGGAAGGACGAGCATTTCATCTGGTCAGCTTCTTGTGAGTGTAGCTTCCAAGAGCTCAAACAGAAGTTGACGTCAGCACCTATCCTTGTTCTACCCTCTGGCAATGAAGGATTTGTGATATTCACTTATGCTTCCCGACATGGTCTAGGGTGTGTCCTACAGCAGAACGGGAAAGTAGTGGCCTTCACTTCTAGACAGCTGAAACCCAATGAGTTGAATTACCCTACGCATGATTTGGAGTTAGCTGCTATCATCCATGCTCTCAAAATATGGAGGCACTACTTGTACGGGGCAACATTTGATATCTTCACCGACCATAAAAGCCTCAAGTACATTCTGACACAAAAGGATTTGAATCTATGACAATGATGGTGGATCGAGTACCTGAAGGACTACGACTTCATCATTGGTTACCATCCAGGTAAGGCCAATGTGGTTGCAGATGCTCTTAGTCGGAAAAGAGCTATTTGTGCATCCCTGTCTGTACCCGAATGGAGGAACATGGAGGATCTAGCAAGATGGAGACCACAATTCCTGACTAATCGTATGCATGTCAATAACATTTCTATCACATCCAACCTGCATTCTGAACTTCTAGAGGCATAGAAAGCTAGTCCCGAGCATGCATAGCTCTCCTCTTTCCTGGCTAAACCTCATACACACCTGTCCGTGGGTCTTGATGGTGGTCGTCGATATAAGAACCGTATGTGGGTCCCTGAGCAGTCAGTTGTAAAGACAACAATTCTTAGTGAGGCACATGGGTCCAAGTACACAGTTCATCCCGACATGACGAATATGTACAAAGACCTACAACGTCAGTTCTGGTGGAGAGGCATGAAGCATGACATTGCAGATTTTGTGTCCAGATGTCTGACATGCCAGAGAATCAAGGCCGAGCATCAAAGACCAGGTGGTCTACTGCAACCCCTCGAGATCCCGGAATGGAAATGGAAACATATCACTATGGACTTCGTAATGGGATTACCCAGGACCAAGAAGGGGTACAACGCTGCATGGGTCATCGTGGATCGTCTCACCAAGTCAGCTCATTTTCTACCTGTGAAGACTACCGTGAAAGTTTCTGAGTTAGCCGACCTTTATATACGAGAGATTGTACGTCTGCATGGAGTTCCAGCATCCATTATCTCAGACCGGGACCCAAAGTTCACCTCAAAGCTGTGGAAGCAGGTTCAAGAGGAATTGGGCACCAAACTGAACTTCAGTACAACATACCATCCGCAGACAGATGGACAGTCAGAACGAACAATGCATATTCTGGAGGATCTTCTACGAGCTTGTGTGCTTGACTGGGAAGGCCTGTGGGACCATTACCTACCTTTAGCTGAGTTTGCATATAATAATAGTTATCAGGCAAGCATTGGGATCCCACCATACGAAGCTCTCTATGGCCGACCGTGCAGATCTCCATTACATTGGGACAATGTCGGAGAACACACCTTGATGAAATCCGAGGAGATGCAGCTGTATGCAGATAAAGTTCCATTGATTAGACAGAGAATGAAACAAGCACAGGATAGGTAGAAATCATATGCAGATGCTCACCGGCAGGAACATCAGTTCAAGGAAGGTGATCATGACTTTCTGAAGATCTGACCTATTCGAGCTTTGGCCAAGAATAAGGGAAAGCTTAGTCTTCATTATGTGGGACCCTTCGAGATTCTTGAAAGGGTTGGAGAATGTGCCTATCATATTGCTTTGCCACCTCAGAATAGTGCCATGCATAATGTCTTTCATGTATCTAATCTGAAGCCTTATGTCAAAGACCCCAGTCACATTCTGAATCATGATCCTCTTGAGCTGAAAAATGATATGACGTATGCTGAGTCACCAGTCAGAATTCTTGATTTCAAGACAAAGGAGCTTCATAATAATCGACATATAGATATGGTGAAAGTCCACTGGAGCCATCATGATCAGACCGATGCCACATGGGAGCTCAAGTCCGAAGTCGAGCGGAAATATCCACATCTCTTTCAGGCTGCTTGAATTTTGAGGGCAAAATTCTTAAAAGGAGGGGAGAATGTGACAAAGTGAGTTTTTATAATATTTTCTCTCTCCTAAAAGTTTTCTTATCAAATTTGTTGACCAAAATACCCACATACACTTTCCTCACTCAATTGAACAAAGATGTGTCACATATTGTAAAAATTTGCAAACCCTAGTATGCTATGATGATAATATATGTGTTAATGTATTTAGTAAATGAACATATCAAAAGTCAATTTTGGATCTCAAATTTATACCATAGTCACCTATTAACATCTTTAAGATACCCCTAAAAGTTTGTTACAATTGGGTCAACCGATTGGGAAATATGACCAATTGAAATTGGTACATATTCCACTCATTTTTTTGGACCAAGGACCTAAGTTTTGGGCTTGATTGACTAAATTAAATGTCACGCAGCCCATTAAGATACCTGGGCGCGGGACACTTAGCTGGTCTTTAACTCCAGCCATCCGATTGAGGCCTCGGCTTCCTGCCCTGATCCAAGGGCACAGGACCCGTCTTCTACCTCCCACAAAGAGCAGGGGAAGACAGGTAAACCGAGCCTCATTCGCAGGTGACACCTCAACCCTCCCATGGAATATCTTCCAAATAGAAATCTTCCCCTCGGTGAGACAAGTTCAACGAGCCCGCACTCGACTTCCCTCATCTACAGAATAGGGAGAACGAACTCCCGATCCCTCGCCCTTTCTTCTGGAGGCGACAGTAGACTTTAGGGCTTCCTTGCCTAGCCTCCCTCACGCCTATTTAAGGCCTTCATTAGCTCTGCCATGCTCTCTTTACTCACTTCACACCTTCAATTGCAAGCATCAACACCCCGAGCATTGCTCCCCTAGCCCACCTTATTCAACCTCGGCTCTATTCACCGTCAGGCCACCACATCACTCCTCGCTCAAATCCTACCCCTCCAACACCTTCACCAACCCACCGCGAGTGTGCACGGCTAGAGGGCAGGTCCCCAGAACCCCTCTCCATCCTAAATCCCTCTCACACCGGAAACCTCACCTCTCCTGTGGCGGCGCTGAGCGCTAGAGGGAGCCACAAGAAGAAAACCTCACGCCTCTGAGCAAAGCAACCTCGTGAAGGCTAAGGATCCTTCATCGACACGATAGCACCACCTAGAAGCAAGCAGGAGCTTGTCGGAGTTGGTCGAGCTGCTCGGCTCGCAGTAGGAAAGGAGAAGCAAATCAAGGGAGGGAAGAGTGCCAAAGGATTTTGAGCTAGGCCAATAGGCAATCGCCAAACCAGCTAGAGGGGTCGCGGGCCACCACTCCAACTCTAAGATCCGTGGGTTGCTTTGCGAGACCTTGGATCAACTTGGGCCATCGATCCAGTAGGATCCGACCATTGATCAACGTAAGATCCTCTACTTCTTTTTCTTTTATTCAAGAAAATGGTTTATCTTAAGAAAATCATAGAAAATTCTAGGATCAGCAGAAAATATCGAACCTATATATCATTTTGATCAGAAAATTATTCCCTATCCAAATAAAATGATATCAGGACCTAGATCTGTCTTATATTTCAAAAATAGTTGCCTAAAGCCTTAATGACCTCCTTAATTATAATTAATTGTTGATAATAGTTTTCCTTGATGATATCTGACCTTCCAAAATGTTTTTAACCTTAGATGTAACCCTGTTTCCAATATAACTCGAAACACTAATTTAAGTAGATGAATGATGAAATGATTAGAAGAAACCCTAAATATAATTTTTTCTCTCTACATGTAATTGGATATACATCATTTTATCTAATCTAGTATTATTAGATGATATTTAGTGACCAGGATTGGCTCTAAACCCTTGAACGAACCCTAATGTCATGAATGACTAATATGTTGAGGGTTACTTTCCCCTTTTATACCAACCATCTTAGAAACCCTAGTTTTTGGAAATCTTCTAATTGATTAATTAAATACTATCTTTTAAGCAAACGAAGTAATGATAGATTCGACCTGATAATATCTCTAAACCCAATTAAAATATGGAAAAACCTTGATCTGAATTAGATAACATAAAAGGAATAATAACTAAGGATATATCTTAGTCTTGGTCACATGGAGAAATAGTAATGTTGTACCCTTGCTTTCCTTGCAGGGTGACTTAATTCTTGTTGATTCTAAATTCTTGGATATCTGATCTAAACAAGGAGGTACGTGGTCTTATAAGTATAAGACTAGATTTCTGGTTGCCTACGATATGTATACTTTGAATGCTCATATTTGAATATGATTGCTTGGTTGACCAATATGAGTTATACTTCGCCAAACCTAATGTAACATAAATGGTTATGATGGGTTGTAGCTACTAGAGTACATAGCCTAGTGTGGATGTATGTTGTCTAACATGGATGTATGTTTCCTTGGCCCATGTTAGATGTATGATGATATTATATTGCCCACACTAGATGTAAGTCAAGTGCAATATGTGTAGTACAACCGCATCAAAATGATTGTAATAAAAATGATGTTTACCTGATTTTCGTCTTAAGAAATGGTTTTATCTCTCTTTTCTTCTTGTTCAAATGTTTTCCTTTATGCAACCTTATTAGTGTAACTTGTACCACGTACCAGCTCTGCTAATGTTTTGTTTCTCGTATTTTCTAGGTACAAGGAACAATTGACGACTAAAATGTAACACATGCTCAAAGTACCTGAAGGCACAAATAATAAGCATGGAGGATATATATATTAGATAGATCTATTCCACTTATCTTATTTCTTACTAGATGTTAGTTTATTTCTTTCCTAGTTGATGTTGAGGATGATTGAGATCCTATGTAATAAAGTTAACTTTCTCTAGAACAATATTTCTCTCCATATGTAATGATTTTATTTTATCTATATGAATGAATGTTAGTGTGGCATTATATGATGATGTCGAAGAGATCTTGGCTAAATCTATATTTTTAGTTGACTACCTTAATCTCTTATATTTTCCCTTTTGACATCTATAGATATGAGTGCATGCATATCTATGAATGTCACTATGGAAACTATATAGAAATTGGGGGATGTCACACTATAGTCCATTGATCAAGGGTGGAGAGATGGAGGTGGAGAGACTGGGACCAAAGCTTACATCCAGGATCAATTACAACACTTCTAGTGGGCCGTTTTGTAGCCAAGAGACAGCAGAACACCGATGCACCAAAGGGGATTCTCCAGAGTTATTTTTCTCGAGGGGTTAATATAGTTCATTCGATGTTTCCCACATTTTTTTTCTCTATCATGTTTTTGACTACAGAAACCATGCGGGGCTAAACCCCTTATTCCTTAGAACTCGGGAGTGCCCGGGGATGCACTATATCTAAATTATATTATCGATATAGATTTTCTCTTACTATTTGAATATGAATCTATGGAAATTGCATGTCATTATTGTGCCTAATCACAACAATTACCATATCAGATCCTTAATTACTACTGAAAAGGGGATTAAGGGTTAGAAACACATAGGTTCACCCTTTTAATAGCGTCCCTTGTGAAAGGTGGGGCATAAATGGGAGGAGATTACCCAGAGTTAAACCAAAAGCACCTAACTCATGAATCAATTACTATGAGAATGGAATTGGCTTTTGATTAGGTAGGGGAATTACACTATGAAAGTGGGTAGTTTCTAGCTATATGCTCTTTATTCAAATTTAAGAAGAAATTTGTACCAGTAATAGGGAGGCAGATACAGTGTCACCCGTGGTGAAACTGTGTTCTAAGGAATCAGTCGTCATAAAATCAATTCAATTTTATTTTCCATTTTTAATTTCTTGCTTCTGTTCAAAACAACCAACCCAATCAATTTTCATCAGCTTAGCTGATCAAACTACAGTTAGTATTAGTCATTGGACAACTATTTCCCTGAGTTCGACTTGGTCCTCACATGGACTATATTACAAGACGTGTACACTTGCATTTTACATGCACAGTAAAGTTGTGTCAAATTTTTGGCACCGTTGTCGGGGAAACGACAACAGTCCAACACTACGAGTGTTGTGGTTGGCCACTCTAGGCCACTTTTTCTTTTTAATTTTATTTTTACTCTTTTTGAGTTGAAATTTCAAATGTCAAATTTTAATTTCTTGCTATATCTTGTGCTTACACCTATATTATATCTTTCAGGTGATAGTTTATGATGCAGACGTGTAGTACGGACTACATAGACTCTACTAAGAGAAGTGCAACAATTGTAGTATTAAGAGATAAAGCCAAAGCATACAACAATTTGACAAAGGGATTAACCCCTAGCACACCTGACACGCCAGAAATTCCTCTAGTAGTAATATCCATTCCATTTGAACAATCAAAGGTGGCTGAGGAGAAGACTATCTGGGAGAAGATCAAAACATCATCGTCAACTGCACAACTAGGTCCCATAAAAAGGCAAACAATTGATGTGGGCAATTTTAAGATTGACCCATGGCTGGTAGCCCTGGTCAAGTCATAGGCATTCCATGGATACAGTTTAAAAGACCCGATGGCTCACATCAGTAGCTTTGTGGAGAGCTATGACATGCTAAAAATTGATAGGGTCCCGGTGACAGTTATTTATCTAAAACTATTTTCTTCATCTCTGGTGAACAAAGCAAAAGCCTGGTTCTACAATCTAAACTTGGAGTCCATAGGGACATGGGATAAGATGATAGAAGCCTTCTTTGAGTGTTACTTCCCACCATAGAAGACCAACGAGTTGGTTAGGAAAATTTACAACTTCAAGCAACAAGCTGAGGAGTTCTACTCAGAGGCCTGGGAGAGATGTCAACATATGTTGCGGAAGGTCCCACATCATGGGATTGAGCTATAAGATCAGGCTAAAATCTTTTATTATGGCCTACATCAAGGTGAGCGAACCACATTGGACAGTGTAGGCAAGGTTTTCTTCCTCAACAATAAACCATCCAAGTGTCATGAGATACTACAGAATATGTCCAAGAATCAATCTTAGGGAGAAGAAAGAGAACGTCTAGAGACAATCAAGAGTGTGGGAGTGTCTAAGGTAATAAACACTTTTAATGAAAAGCTAGACTTGATCACCAAAAAGTTATGTCAGAAATACAAGAACTCCTAAGATGAACCAGGTCAAATATATGTGCCAACAGGGGTACATGAACAATGGGTACTCTTGGAGAAAGGACCCAAAGTTCTCCTGGAAGGATCCAACAACTTCCATTGGGATCCAAGTCAGACAAGGCAACAACAAAATACACAGTAGCAGAACAAGGAGCTTGAAGATGAAAACATGCAAGATCTTCTGAAGAAGCTAGTGAAACATAATGACATGGTGATCAACCAACAGTAGAGAGAGCTACATAATCACACAGCTCAATTCCATAGTTTAGAGACTCATATTTCACATATTGTAGCAGATGTGGAAGAAATTAAGAACAATGGCAAATAGGGTGTTCCAGGTAACACAGATGCTCCATCTGGGAACCAACATGTAAAAGCTATACTTCTACGGAGCAGTACAAAATTGCTTAGTGGAGACAAGCAAGGTCAAACCAAGCCAGCGGAAACAAAAGATTCAAGCAACAATGGGGAGCCAGTTGTGGTGGATCCCACAATAGATCTAGAAAAGTGTGAAGAAGATAGAATAGCTGAGACAGAGCAGCAAGAAGTGATAGGGGCAATGTTTTTTTTGCTGAAACAAGCTCGTCTAGGGGCAATGTTACAACCCCAATCTTCGGGTTCTTTTGGTTGGAAATGAAATTTCCCCAATAAATGTGTGATTTTGTAATTTGTATGATTTAAGTAAATTGAGTGGTTTCCTTTGATAAATAGCCTTGTTTGATTTCGTGGGCCTTATTGGCTATTGGGCCCAATAATAAGAAAGAGGAAATAAAAAGGAAAAGAAATCAATTAATAAAGAAACAACTGAGATAATAAGAAGAGAAAGGTGTAGAGGCATCTAGACGGCTAGGAATTATCCTTCAAAGATGGATTTCATATCTTTGAGATTTCTTGGGTTCCAAGGAGTCCAAGTTGCAAAGATAATAGGAGAAGAAAGAGATAAAATGAAATAAAGCATTATTAAGAAGGAAAGTTGAGATAATGATGAAAATATAAGAAATAGGTGGAAATATGGATCATGGAATCATTATGAATGATATTTTGACTCCACATGATTTCTAATAGTAAAAGGAATCAAAATAAAGAAGAAGAAAAAAGATTAAGAGAGAGAAAATATGCTTAAAATATGACTTATTAAGAGATAACTTGCATATGAAGAAACGTCCTTCATACTTTTGAGTTTGAGTCCCAAATCTGATACACACATGGAATAAGTCATTATGGGCTTTCTTTTAAAATTTGGGATTAAAAAGATAAACGGTTTGGGAGATATGAATTTTGTAAGTTTCCTAAAGTGTAAAGGATAACATTAAATGTCACAATTTATGTTCTAATACGAGGCTTAATAGCCGTTGGATCAAGGATCCAACAATATCTGCTCTTCCTTTGATATTAGGAAACTAGAACAGTAATGTGAATAATCCTTTAGTTCTCTCTCTCTCCATGATCAACAAGGAATCTGATAGACTGGATTTTTGGAATTAGGAGAACAAACCAGAGCTATAAACCCCAAGATGTCCTGATTTGGTAAGGATTGAGGGAGTTTCCCCAATCCCTCATACTCTGTTGATCTTGGTTTGATAGACCCTTCCTATAAAAGTCTCGACAACCCCTAGCCCTTGGGAGAAGAGAAGGAGGATCGTGTAGAGGAAGACACCATATGTGAATCCTCTGGTTCCTTCGCTTCCAAGCTACTGGTTATCCCTCTATCAGATTCCCTATTCAACACCATGGAAGCCTGCGAAAGGTTTTCCTAGTCTTCCTCCCTTCGTTCAACATCGAAGTCTCGCAAGGGAGCATGGAGGGCAGCGTTTCTGGGGCTTCGCTGGGTAGAGAAAGTTGCCCAGCCAGCCGGAGCGGGCTGTGGCCTTGCGGCGGCACCTAGGCTCTGTTCTGCCACAGAAACAGGGGATCAACATCCTTGTCTGGGTGGCGCCTACGAGAGGGAAAAGGTAGGGGGCACACCTCCTCATCTCGGTGGGTGGCTTGCTTCGGGTTGGACGGGACGGCGGTCAGCGATCGAGGTTCCACGGCCGAGCGAGCTGTGCTCACCATGCGGCAACACAGGCAGGGCGCGAACAAAGTCACGAGGGACAGTTGTGCGCGAAGCATCAGGCAATGGGGGAAAGAAGCACCAGGTTGGGTAGATGGATCCAGGGCCGGATCCGTGAGACAAAGAATGGATTGCAAAGAATAGAAAAAGAAAAGGACACGTGGCGCGCTGCCATTGGCCCAATTAAGCTTATTTTACATAAATCATAATTAATTATTGGTAACTCAAATGAAACAATACAATATATGAAAATTGATCAAGAAAATGTGAATAATTCAATAAAAATGGATTTAGAGTCTGAATCTGATCGTATTGCTAAAAGTGGCTAAAGTTACCATTATTAATGTATGGAATTATAGTTAAACCCTAATTTGTGATAGGAATCGGATTTAATGTCTTGATTAGGTTATTTTGAGATATAGTAATCTGTTGAGAACAAGAAGATGAATTGAATCTGATTAAGATGATAATATGCTTATCATAGGAATTTATACACATGAATATGTAATAATGAACTTAGAAACCGTAATTTTAGGTTAATGGTTTCTTATGTGGATTAATTTGAAATTTATTAGAGGAAAGTAATGTTAAGTTGGTCCTAAGCATGTTAGGAAGATTTTAATGAGATAATTAGGGTTTGTATCCAATTTTACTATTTCCAGGGTTTGTAGTTATAATGATGGAAAGTTAAAGATAAACACTTATGAAACTAAAGGAGTAGGAATTCCTAGGGAGCAATTTCAATATGAATAGATAGATTCTTGATAAAGTGTGTAGTAAATAGAGTACATATAATTTTTCAGGATTCTTGATTGTGTGGTTGAACTACTTGCTTGGATTGCTTTCTCGGTTGGAATTTCTATTAGCTTGTGAAATCTACTGAACATGTATGTGGTTAAATTATGAATACCTACATTATACTTCACAATGTTTCTCAAGGATTTATCAATTGCAATGAAAACTAAACTACTTGGATGTTTCATTACTGCAATCTTTAAAGTGAATAAGATTATCACAACTTATATATGTGTGACTCACTCGAACCTACATACCCCTCTGGATGTAAGATAATGGACCAAGCCCTGGAGGGAAGGTCAAGGTGGTCAAGCCCTAGAGGGAAGACCACAGGGCACCTAAAGAGGTGACCCCAGGTACCAAGCTCAGGATGGAGAAGGTAGCCTTTAAGTCACTTGCAAGGACTTAACCCTAAAGAGGGTATCCTAGAGGTGGTAAAAGCGGTTGAGGAGTCATACTGAAAGCGTAATCTTGCATTGTTAACAATTAATTGATGTGACTATATTGTTAGATTATATGTGCAACGTTTTGGTTGTCCCCACATACCGGCATATTCATTTATGCTGACCGATGTTTTGTTTGTCGGTGTTTTAGGTACATTTATGAAAAAGGACAAACAATAAATTGAAATATTGTGAAGATATAATTAATCTATTCAAGGAGGATTAGTTAGATAGACTTGTTCGGTGGATAGAAGTCTAAATTCGAATTTTCAAGGTATGCAAAAAGATTTATTTTTATTCTAGCTTTTCAGTTTAGAAATAGTAGAATTTGATAATTATTTTTGATTAAATGTCAAACCATGGATCCTAAATTATTAGGATAGCATCTCTGACCTTTTGGTCTCCCTTGATTGGGGGTTACCAGGAGGTGGGGTCGTTACATTTGGTATCAGAGCCAATGGTTTCTCATTTAATCCTTAATAATTATTAAATTTGACAAACTCTGTAGAACTGAGTGAGTTATTAGAGGATTTTCCGATGACAGAGGTTTCTAGAAAAGGATCATGGTCTGGGGGCTGGTAATATTTTCCTCCACCCCGCTATTCAGTCACGAGGTCTCCCATATGTGGTGTGACTACCTAGCCAATGTCTGAGGTCTTGGCTCGAAATAAGACACCTTTAAGACTCTCTCATCTATTTTCATCCCTTCTCAACCCTAACTCAATTAAGGATTCTAGGATTTAAGGTTTTTCTCTCTCTTCCCCACCCTCTTGAGGTCTGGGCAAGTATGATAAGGATTAAGGAATCCTCCACCAAACTAATCAAAAGCATGTAAACAAGATGTCATGGACATAATCTTAATGGTTTAAGCATAAACTAAAGATTAGTTACATGCTTAGGTTGCATGGCATGTGTTGTTGTGCCCTCAGGAGAGCACTGAGGTTAGGCCTTTTTGTCAGGAGGATGAGTAGAGAGTTAGCCTTGAAGGCAGAGGCCTCCAGGAAGAGGTAGAGACTTGATGCATCCTCTGAGGACAATGCTAACCCTAAACCTAAGTAGAGTTTGAGGAAGAGATGACATTATGAGTTAGATATCATAGTCAATCATGTATGTGGGTTGACATGCCTATTGGTTTTGAGTACCCATGAGAAGCATGATCTATGTGAGGTTGTTAGACCTAGTGCCTTTTGGCGACCCAACCTTGGGAGGGTCGTTCCTGTTTGGATGAAGGATAGCTCCTTCATTGAAGAGGTTCGTGATGACCATGTGGGAACCCTTATGGTCATATATGAGCATAGAAGAGCATGAACCTATGTAGGAGAGAACGTCAACAATGCTGGAAGTAGGTTGAGACTTAGGTCAGAAGGGTTATGCCTGACAGGTTAGGAGATGAACATGTAGAGCTTTGGATAATCTTGATCGAACATAGGTTCGGATCATACAGTTCACCCATGTAGGTGTATGCATGTATCCTTAAGAAATTGATCCAAATTGTTAGAGAGAGAACTGTTGGGTTTTAGGGGAGGTAGAGAAGGCAGCGGAAACAAAAATTTTCTCCTCAAAACCCAGAACAAGGAAACACGTCAACGTATATACAATAGGAAAGGGATGGTTTGTGGAATCATACCTTGTCCCGAGGCTTGCTCGGCGACAATACCTCGCGTCTTATGTGGTATTCACCTCCAGTCTTGGACGGTGTCTGTGCAGCTCCTGGTCGCACCGGGACTGACGACTCCTGGTCTCACCGGGTCTATCGGGATTGACAGCTGTCCTCCGAGCGGCAGAAATCTCCCGCCTCTGAAGTAGTCCACACGGACCACCTGGAACTCCAATCTCCTTATCCCACAAGGAATTGGAAGGAGTCACACCCTCCTGTCAGTGTACTAGTCGCCAACACACTCTCCTACCACCAGTCACAACTACAGTTGTCTTTCCCTTGCTGTGCCTCCCTTATCGGGTAGCACTTGCTCAGGCTGTCTCGGTTACCAAAACTAGAAAGAATGACAACTTTGTAGAGCAACTAGTTTGCACTGAGTTGTACTTTGAGAAGCCCCCAATACCCCTATATATATAGGAGGGTCATGGGACAGAGTTCTCCATCCCGGACAATGCGGGACTAAAAGTAGGAGTAGAAGGGTTTGAGATCTTCCACAAAACAACCAACTCGCAACCTGAACCGATCGTTTCATTTCTGAAACGGTCGGTTGGGGACCTGAGCCAGTCGGTTGACACCTCAACCAATCGGTTGGGACACCTCAACCGGTCGGTTCATTTCTGAACCGGTTAGTTCGTGGTCCTGGTCAGTTCCCGATTGACTTTCCATCTTTTGTTTCTAATTGGTATCAAATACCAATCCTTGTTCCAATCAAATTGGGCAAGAAAAATGAAAGGAAAATTCGTACCAATCCTACTTTCCCAACTTGCTCGATTGCAACAGTTGAACCGATCGTTTCAACACTTGAAGCGATTGTTGCACCCTGTCCATGAGCTGATCGACTCACAACCTGAGCCGATCAGTTCGCCAAGCTGAGCCGATCAGTTGGGAGTGCAGATTGTGCAGAATCAGTCAATTGCAGTTTCAATCAATTCGATACTCTAATCAATGCGTCCAACACCTTGAACATTATGATACTGAGCTATCAATTGATTAAGTGTTTAATTGAACTACTAAACTCCTTTAGTAATCAATCTAAACATTGTTTGTGGACAAAACTCCTCTTCCATGTTAAATCCTATGTGTGTGACCCTGCAGGTCCATTTCACGTTAGCAGTGAAAGTCCATAACACTTATGACTTTACAAGTAAAGAGCGGTGCCTAGTCACACATCAGTGCCACCCAAGTGAAAGTAGAAAGTTGGAGAACAACTTTCAATCCTACAATCCGTGAATGGTGTTACAGCGAATGTATAATTCCTTTGTCACTGATATCCTGAATGAACTCGAGGCATGGAACAGTCATCCTGTCAACGTTATTTCACTTTCTTGATCTCAGAGTAGATTGGAAGAGATATGTATGACATCAATATCACATACTGATTCACACATGCGTGCGCACGCCTATTTCAATCCTACTCATCAAGTGGCCTTGGATATCAAACTTCCTCAGGAGGGACAAATCCCATATCTATCACTCACCCCTCAAAATCCCCATGTGTCTAAGCCACCCAATCATCACCTTTATAACAACCCATGTTTCAGGACTGTGTTTGATGATGTCAAAGTGTGCCCAACGACATGTGTTGAGTGTAGTGATTTCAGGTCAAAGAATCACACTCACCACCATCACTGTGAGTACTGGTTGTGACTACCATGTCATGGTTCCATGTGTCAAACTCACGGTGGGTCTGTCCGGTACACTTGTTCTCTAACAAGTACCTATGTGTTTGGTTTGATATCTCTATATCATGACTAATGAGATTCTATCATCAACCAACACCACAATCTAGTCTTGTGTGCCATTGTTGTCTGTGTACCTTCCACAATGACATCTGACTAGGGACATAACAAGAATGTACAAACTCTTAGCATCCGTATGATCTCATCGTTCAGGTCCTGAACCTGAAGGCATACGTCATTGAGTACTGTCATTCTCTAGACATTCAATCTGTTCTATCACTATCTCATATGACTGAACCAGAAAGAATTGAAAGCTTGCCTTTGATGTTTATCAAATCAATCTTAATGTATCCCATCAATCATCCCATGATTGGCTCTCAAGGCATACTTACCAACAGACTCCCACTTGCACTGCGAGCCAATCACCCTTGAATCATATTCATAGTGATCTTCAAACATGTCCCACATGATACTCTTCTCTAGTGCGATCATAGTGAGTAATGGCAACACCTTGCCAAAGTCAGTATAAATTTCATGTCTCTCATCTCTTCGCTGTACGTCACACGTATGAGATTGACTTTCCATAATATGCGATCTAGTATTCCTTTGCTAACCTTTAGCCGCATTGCATGATCAAGGATTCCATACTTGTCATCAATGAGTGGAATATCTATAAATTCATCTTATGAACTTCGAGATCCATATAGTATCCACTGCTGTTCTCTAACCCACATATACTCGGCACTTCCTTTTAAATGGTTTTATTGGAACACTTCCAATTATCAACAAACTTTCACTTTTATATATCCTATATATATTTTGCGATTAATTTTCTGTCCTTTCGAAAGTTCACATTAATGTAACTCTTTACATTGAACTCTTCCTTATCTCCATAGAACTAGTACTTCTCAAGTACTTATCAAGTTCTCATGGTATTCCAGTAACCCTTACTGGAAGCAGACAAACATCCACTCGTCATGTCCCACATACGAGTTATCAGGATGAGCACATCATATTGCCATGTCATACATACAAGATGATGAATGCATTTTGTTCTTGCCGTGCAAGATAATGGGATGATTACATACATGATAGATCCATATATATTCTTAGTGTTCCCATTCTTCATAAGAATTGGACACTTGGCCTTGGGATACTAACTCCATGTAACATGGACAAGTTTTCTCCCACTGAATATGTGTATACTGAACCCTTCAGTACAGATTGCCAATGTATGCTCTCTCTTTTCTAGGTCAAGAAATTTTCGAGAACTATCTCTATAGATCTTTATTCCTATCACATAGGAAACATCTCTATCTTCCTTAAAGATAATTTCCACTTTGGATTTCCATTCTAGAACATTTCCATTTCACATCAACATGTGGAATGTGAATACGCTCCCACTAAATTACAGATTCCTTCTTTATCTTTGACATATCAGTCAAACCCTTTGACTATATCATCAAAGTAAAGATCCAATTCTGAGTTGCTTGTACTTAATCAATCACATTGATTAGTCCATTGTAACTTATAGACTTCATTTGCATTAGTGGATTCATAAACCTTATAGGTTGTGTCACATACACATCCTTGTTCTATTCCACACAGGAATACAATTTTAGTATCCATATGGCAAATGTCTTAGTCATCAAGTTGCAATGAACAAGCATCATCCTTCTCAAAATGTTATCCATATGTCTTAACACTTAAGACTCATTTGCACTTATGGATTTCATCCAATGAGTGCTACCATCAAGGTCATACCTTATGGTTCACATGGATGTCATTTAGGATGTAATGGTCATAAACCATAACTCAAAATTCGGTTCCTCATATTCATGTAGATAGTTGACTCATCACATGACCAACTCATCACATAGATAATTGAGGTGTATCTGTCAAGGATATAAGAACTTACAACTCCTTGTGATTCTTAATGTCCTTTATTAGTGTGGGGTATTCTTTTATTAAGAAGAATTCAGTTATTTGATAATCATTCTCTAACTCCTTAGAGTATGATTCCTTCTTGATTTAGACATCACCATGCCTTAATCATGAGTTCACTATGATACACTATCATAATCACTCATAAGGATCTCAAACATTTGGTCCAAGTATTTCATTCATTTATCTCATCAAGAATTAACACTTTACCAAATTTGCACTTCATCTATGATAATCTTGAACACTTCAAGATATTCATATTGGTATTTCTCTAAACACCATTTGAAGTATTAGCATTTGTTCCAATAGGTATGTATATACATCACATGTATCATACCTAATAGGATACTCATTCTCCCACTACCTTTAGTGAAGATTGATTAATCATGTCCAAGATATTCATGTCTCTTACTGGTTCTCTAACCAAAAGAGTCTAGATTTATCCATCATATGGAAACTAGAAATGAATTTCACATGATTGATGCTAATTTGATTGTTTGAGTTATCAATAACTCTTAGGTATCATTTTATCTTATGCATATCAAATACCACAAGATAAACAAGGCATTGCCACAAAGATCATATCTTTAAGATTGAAACATCAACTTTATTAATTGCCATCATTGTCATACAATATGCAAAAATAAAGTGTTTCTATCTATTGGAAATATATGAAATAGCAGTTCTCAACTCTATTTCGTGCCCTTTAGGCTGAAATAAACTGAAAGATACTCCTATCTATGGCAGCAACACTTGCTCCAATGATGGGTACTTCTTTATTGGTCCTTTATTAAAGGCCATCACTTCTTTGCGGATCTTGCATATCATATATGATAGATCCATATCTTGGTATCATATACCTCAGATAAAGAAGCGGTTCATTTCATGATACCTTAGGTGGAGATCTCCATCCCCTCCTTCATCTTCTTTTGTTCTTTCAGATATAGAGGGCAATTCCCTCATACACCCTTTCCCATGTGCCTTGAGGCTGAAGACGGCTTGGATTGCTGGCTAGCATCAGAACACTTCTTTGCTTTGCCCTTGTCCTTGCCCTTAAGAATTACCTTTTCTTTGATCACATCAAAGATTATGGTTTGTCTTTCTTCATCTTTACCTCTACTATCCTCAACATATCCAAAAACTCTGTCAACGCTTGTCAAAGTTGTTCATGTTGTAGCTTATCATGAATTGTATGATTCTCGCAACATTTGCAGTATCATACCAATAGCCAACTCTTGGCTCAGAGGGAATCCATTTTAGTCATGGTTTTCCATATACCCAATCATATTGAGTGGGTGAATACCTTACTGGATCTCCTTCTGTCATGACATACTAGGACAGTGTCCTTGAGACATCATATGTCTCATGTTGTCTCTGCAACTCATAGTTCAGAGAACACAACATCAAGCACTCCTCATCAATGTCATCCTCGGTATGCTTCCATAAGCATACTTTCAGCCATTGATGTGGTGGGATTGAGTTCATCTGGTTCTGGTATAACTAGGACTTAGAGCTTTCACTCTATGATTTAGAACACTTCTCAATGTCCTAACCAGTCGTGGAAAAATTCCCATTTAATTTGTTGGTATCAAAGACCGATCGCAAATAAAGTGATTTGTTGATTAACCATTTATTTTAACAAAAGGAAATATGCAATTTTAGTCCAAAAACTCATTTTTGACTTATTTGATTGATTTGAAAAATTTGATGATATAATTAGGCCTTTAATTAATTATCGCTCCCACTATTTTAGTTCAAATTGATAGCCCTCATCATCAATTCGGAAGATTACAACATACAACCTTCTAGTGGGCAAGATCCTAAAATCCTCTAAGCCATGGACCAGCTAGGGCTGTCACCCACAACTTAGATCTCTCAGGTAGGCAACTCTTGCCAATTGCAACATATGCAACTCTTGATAAGATGTCATATGCAACTCCTTGCCATGATCATCTCCATGCCTCAAGGTGCTAGATCCTATCTAGGTCACCTTATTAAGTCTGACCCAAAGCCAACACGATGAATATGCACCCTGCTTGGGCAAACCCACATATCCATCTTCACTCTTCCACGAGATAGATGGTGCACGACGCTTGGGCGTGCCCACACTTGGTCGATCAAGCTTTTCACGTGTGTCACATTTGGAAGGTATATAAAACTTAATATTTAATGAGGGATTTGGTTTTATATACATATACATATCCAATCACCACAATACGTAGTACATATCATATACATGCTATATCCCACAGAAAACATGAAAAACGATAAAAGCGATGATTATGGCCATCCTAATGTGATTTTTCGAGCCAAGAGGAATCACGGTCATCTAGGTCTACATCACATGCAACCTGTACAAGATGATCTATGTGCTTTGCCTTTCTGGGTTTGATCAACTCATCACATGACTGATCGGCTTGCCATCAGACTGGTCGGCTGGGTTCCACCAGTCGATCGGTTGGCTCCTCCAACCAATCGGTTTGCCTGGTCATCGTGCATCTCTTCATGGCCGCCACCCGCTCGTCTCGCTCCTCGAACTGGTCATCAACTGATCATCTCAGTCCTTGAACTGATCGTCTGGAATGTCAACCGATCGGTTCACTCCTTGAACTGATCATCTCAGCTGTCGTCAGGATGTCCTCCGTTCTTTGACATAACAGGAAATAAAATTCTATCCTATTTTACATTGTAAAAAGAGAAACCTCGAGTTATATTTGAGGGGAACAAAGGTAGGAAAGAAATCTCGAATTATTTCGAGTTACATCAGGAATAGGAGAAGGAAGATCGGTGCGTAGACCGAGATGCAAGCAACCACATACAACCATACACAAATAGGGTTTATTGGCCATAACCACGCTATACATCCACCACAAAACTCGTTTAAGGGCGACACATATCGAGTGCATTAATAATACATATAATATATGTAAATTTGGATTTGTGGATTTAGGATTGGACATGCATAAAGCCAATTTTATTCGCATCGTATGCAATAAATAAAGGTGAAAAACCAAAATTGATCATATCAATAATCCCTAAAGTATAGAGCAGTTGACGTAGCTCTGATACCACTGTTGGGTTTTAGGGGAGGCGGAGAAGGCAGCGGAAACAAAACTTTTCTCCCCAAAACCCGAAACAAGGAAACGCGTCAATGTCTATACAATAGGAAAGGGATGGTTTGTGGAATCATACCTTGTCCCGAGGCTTGCTCGACGACAATACCTCACGTCTTACGTGGTCTTCATCTCCGGTCTTGGACGGTGTCTGTGTAGCTCCTGGTCGCACCGGGACTGACGACTCCTGGTCTCACCGGGACTATCGGGATTGACAGCTGTCCTCCAAGCGATAGAAATCTCCCGCCTCTAAAGTAGTCCACACAGACCACCTGGAACTCCAATCTCCTTGTCCCACAAGGAATTGGAAGGATTCACACCTTCCTGTCAGCATACTAGTCACCAACACACTCTCCTGCCACCAGTCGCAACTGCAGTTGTCTTTCCCTTGGTGTGCCTCCCTTATCGGGTAGCACTTGCTCGGGCTCTCTCGGTTACCAAAACCAGAGAGAACGACAACTTTGCAGAGCAACTGGTTTGCACAGAGTTGTACTTTGAGAAGCCCCAAATACCCATTTATATATAGGAGGGTCATGGGACAGGGTTCTTCATCCCGGGCAATGCGGGACTAAAAGCAGGAGTAGAAGGGTTCCAGATTTTCCACAAAACAACCAACTCGCAACCTGAACGGATCGTTTCATTTCTGAAATGGTTAGTTGGGGACCTGAGCCGGTCGGTTGACACCTCAACCAATCGGTTGGGACACCTCAACCGGTCGATTCATTTCTGAACCGGTCGGTTCATGGTCCTA
The DNA here is from genome assembly GCA_963693085.1 of Alisma plantago-aquatica. Taxonomy (NCBI): domain Eukaryota; kingdom Viridiplantae; phylum Streptophyta; class Magnoliopsida; order Alismatales; family Alismataceae; genus Alisma; species Alisma plantago-aquatica. The sequence continues at coordinate 866,208,473 of OY856414.1, read as the reverse complement.
GTCAGTTCCCGATTGACTTTCCATCTTTTGTTTCTAATTGGTATCAAATACCAATCCTTGTTCTAATCAAATTGGGCAAGTAAAACGAAAGGAAAATTCTCACCAATCCTACTTTCCCAACTTGCTCGGTTGCAACAGTTGAACCGATCGTTTCAACACTTGAAGCGATTGTTGCACACTGTCCATGAGCCGATCGACTCACAACCTGAGCCGATCGGTTCACCAAGCTGAGCCGATCGGTTCATCACATGAGCTGATCGGTTGGGAGTGCAGATTGTGCAGAATCAGTCAATTGCAGTTTCAATCAATTCGATACTCTAATCAATGCGTCCAACACCTTGAACATTATGATACTGAGCTATCAATTGATTGAGTGTTTAATTGAACTACTAAAGTCCTTTAGTAATCAATCTAAACATTGTTTGTGGACAAAACTCCTCTTCCAGGTTAAATCCTATGTGTGCGACCCTGCTGGTCCATTTTACGTTGGCAGTGAAAGTCCATAACACTTCTGACTTCACAAGCAAAGAGCGGTGCTAGTCACACATCAGTGCCACCCAAGTGAAAGTAGAAAGTTGGAGAACAACTTTCAATCCTACAATCCGTGAATGGTGTTACAACGAATGTATAATTCCTTTTTCACTGATATCCTGAATGAACTCGAGGCATGGAAAAGTCATCCTGTCAACGTTCATTCACTTTCTTGATCTCATAGTAGATTGGAAGAGATATGTATGACATCAATATCACATACTGATTCACACATGTGTGCGCATGCCTATTTCAATCCTACTCATCAAGTGGCCTTGGATATCAAACTCCCTCAGGAGGGACAAATCCCATATCTATCACTCACCCCTCAAAAGCCCCATGTGTCAGAGCCACCCAATCATCACCTTTATAACAACCCATGTTTCAGGACTGTGTTTGATGATGTCAGAGTGTGCCCAACGACATGTGTTGAGTGTAGTGATTTTAGGTCAAAGAATCACACTCACCACCATCACTGTGAGTACTGACTGTGACTACCATGTCATGGTTCCATGTGTCAAACTCACGGTGGGTCTGTCCGGTACACTTGTTCTCTAACAAGTACCTATGTGTTTGGTTTGATATATCTATATCATGACTAATGAGATTCTGTCATCAACCAACACCACAATCTAGTCTTGTGTGTCATTGTTGTCTATCTACCTTCCACAATGACATCCGACTAGGGACATAACAAGAATGTACAAACTCTTAGCATCCGTATGATCTCATCGTTCAGGTCCTGAACCTGAAGGCATACGTCATTGAGTACTATCATTCTCTAGACATTCAATCTGTTCTATCACTATCTCATATGACTGAACCAGAAAGAATTGGAAGCTTGCCTTTGATGTTTATCAAATCAATCTTAATGTATCCCATCAATCATCCCATGATTGGCTCTCAGGGCATGCATACCAATAGAGAACCTCCAATGGTATGGTCAGTTGTAGGGTTAACTCTAGAGGGAGAGCAAGACCTGAGAAAGAAGGTTGGAAGCTTAGACTCCGAGACATGAGGAATCATGGGAAGTTGGGTATGATATGGCCTAGATGGACGACCCTAAGTACATATATATGGTTTCATCATGCATGATCTTTGGAGGCCTATTGTATTGTGGTTGCCTTAGAGGAACCAAACCCTACAAAGAGGAAGAGGCTTTTGGAGTCGATGTATAGATGTTATAGGTGCCTACCTTTTAGGTAGAGGAAGAGAGTTCCTTAGACTGAGGAGGTATGGTGACGAGTTGTGAGGCCTCACACCCATTTGGTTGTTCTTGTGTAGGGCTATGAGGTTTGGTTTACATGGAAGAATAGTGGGAAGTGTATGCCCTACCTTGTGCATATTTGGTTCGTGGTTGGGAAGTTGATGCATAAGAAGTGAACCTAGGGTTCCTAGACCGAAGAGGGGAAGTAGTATTACGTGGTGCACCTGATGCTCCCAAAGATGTTTGAGTTCCTATGGATTCGAGCATGACACCCCTCAAGATTAGAGAAAAAGGAGCCCCGTTGACTAAGGTATATGTTTGATGAACCCCTCATGCATAGGTTGGTGACATATGCATGTATGATTTTGGTCCAATGTTGAGGAATAGGAACTAGTGTGACATACCAAGAAAACCTACCATGGTTTAGTAGGTGGTCTTCTTGTTAGCTACGTGCCTTAGTAGCTTGATAGGGCTAAGCATGCACATGTTGGTTTAAGCCCTGGACGTAAGGACATTTGTGACCTTTGTTACTATTAAAAGATAGTTTTCTCCCATCCTGGATAGGGACCCTTCTGTGGGGTGAGTACAGGCTTTGCTTAGGTTTGAGGTAACATAAAGATGTCTCTCATAGGATCTTGATGAGATAAGTGGAGAGCATATAGTTTGAGCACGAATCTATAGACCCATCTGTGACCATCTCTAATGGGAAAGATGATAGGTTGCCAAAGAGGTAATATGTATGGGGCCAGACCGAGGTAGGTAGGTCACCATGATCCCTATGAAAGGATGTAAGTTTGACCATGAGTTCCTAGACAGATGATGGAGTTTTGGGTAAGGATTCAAGTTTGAGATATACTAGGATGGAATCCTAAGTCAATACTAAGGTCAAGTAGGGAGAAGACCGATGGGAGTAGGAGTTGTCTATTCCCTAGATGCACAAGACCATAGGGTCAGGAGGTAATAACTATCTTTGTTCGAGGACCATGTGTTAGGAGATTGATCACCTTCATGAGTTCATGGGACCCAAAGGGCAAATTGAGGTAGGCACTCCCTGGATACATAAGGGAAAGGGATGACCCCAAAAGTACCAGCACCCTACAGACCTTGAGGAGATGACTAAGGATTGTGTATATGAGTAGTATGTAGACCCGAGAGTTCTTGGGAACAAAATTTCCATGGATGTCAACATAGTTTGGAGGTATTCATGATGTGGTAACATGGGATGCACGTTTCAACTTAGATTGGAAAGTGTGATGGCGATGTGGGGTGCATCATCTCTACTCTTGGAATAGGATGAACTTTGTATTTGGACTGTAGCCAAATGCTTATTTCCTCTCATTATGGGTGTGAGAGATAGAGAAAAATGCATGCCATACACTAAGGATAAAGATGACATGAGTTGAAACATTTCCATATCTGAGGATAGAGAAAGTATCTACCTTTTTGGAAAGTACATGGAATGAATGGTTTACAACCACAAAGAGAACTAAGGTAGTCATCATATGAGGACGTTCTTATCAAGAGCAGTATGGAATTTATGAGTTATATAAGTTTAGTTTGATAACCAAGATGATGAGCTCGAAGTTTTCTTAACTCAGTTAGACCTAAACCCGAGATGAAGATGATAATTGGAGTATATGAGGGTTTGCGACTTCATCATCACCAAGAACATAAGGAAATTAATGTGGTAATAGATACCTTTGGTCGAGGCACAACTCAGGTGTACAAGTGTCTTGTTTCGTCAGTAGAGAGGCTGGAAGAGGTTGTTAGGTGAACCCTAAGTTTGTGAGACATATAGGGCTAACACTCAGATACAACCAAACCCGTTGGTCAAGTTGGTGGTTGCTTAGTTAGACAACCCAGAGCTAGATGAGATAGAAGAATGGTTATAAGAACCTCAGATACACCTATTAGGAAAGGAAGGTAATGGAACCCACGACTAGAGTGTTTTAGGGTTTATGAGGAGTCAAATTTGAGGAATCATGACATGCAAGAGGTCATGAGTATAAGTTCACCATATACAGTGGTACTAATAAGATAGTAAGAGGTTGCAATATTACTTTGAATACCTAAGATGAAGAGTATATAGAGTTGCATGTGGCTTATGACCATGCATGCGAGGAGGTGAAGGTCGAACACCAGTAACCTAGTAAGTTGCTATAGAGAATGAGGAGTCCCCGAGAGGGGAAGGGAGTAGGTCACCATAGATGTTGTGGTGAGTCTCCCTAGACTAAGAGAGGTCCTGATGCAATATGGGTTATGGTAGATCACCTTACCAAGATGACATGATCCCTTGCCTAAGAGAGAGAGCACTATTAGTGTGACAAATTTGGTTGAACTATATATGAGAGAGAGATAGCTCATCTACACTGTGAATTGATTTCAACATCTGGAGACCTCAAGTTCACTTCCATGCAGTGGAAGTAGGAACATGAAGAACTCGATGCCAGTTTGAAATTTAGCACAACCTATCACCCCTGTCTAATAGACAGTTAAGAGAGTATGATCTAGACCAGAGGGTCTGATGAGAGCATGTGTGCTCGTTCGGGGTGATACATGGGACCAGTTCTTGTCCTATGACAGTTTGTGATGATAGCCACCATAGCCAACATCTGGATGTAAGAAGCTCTATAAGGGAGACCATGTCGATTACCGCTTCATTAGGATGATGTCGGTGAAAGGATCTTGTGAAGGTTAGAGAGACCACAGTGTGTGTAGATGAAATCGCTTTGATCGTACGATGGCTGAGAATGCCGAGGGGCGACATGAGTCGTGAGCTGATGCAAAGTAGACTAACATGCAGTTCACTGTGGGAGAATATATATTATGAAAACCTGACCCCTTTGAGCTATAGCTGAGAAAGATGAGTCCCCGATATATGGATCCATTTGAGATGGAGTGGTGGAGATGCTTATGTTTAGCCTTACCCCTCAGGATAACATGATGTATGGTGTATTCCATGAGTCAAATCTAGAGCACTATGTGATGTTCACAAACCATGTGCTGAGCCATGAACCTATTGAGCTTCTAGGGAGACTAAAATATCCTGAGGTACATGGTACCAAGGTGAGAGAGAACTCATATGTAAGAATATAAGATGATAAAGGTTCTTTGGAAGTATCATGGAGATGATGAAGACACATGGGAGCTGCTGATCGACATGAGAAAATCTTATCCTATTTGCTTGTTTGTTCGGTGGAATTTTGAGGGAAAAATTCCTATAAGAGGGGAAGGATGTTACAACCCCAATCTTCGAGTTCTTTTGGTTGGAAATGCGATTTCCCCAATAAATGTGTGATTTTGTAATTTGTATGATTTAAGTAAATTGAGTGATTTCCTTTGATATATAGCCTTGTTTGATATTGTGGGCCTTATTGTCTATTGGGCCCAATAACAAGAAAGAGGAAATAAAAAGGAAAAGAAATCAATTAATAAAGAAATAACTGAGATAATAAGAAGAGAAAGGTGTAGAAGCATCTAGAAGGCTAGGAATTATCCTTCAAAGATGGATTTCATATCTTTGGGATTTCTTAGGTTCCAAGGAGTCCAAGTTGCAAAGATAATAGGATAAGAAAGAGATAAAATCAAATAAATCATTATTAAGAAGGAAAGTTGAGATAATGATGAAAATATAAGAAATCAGTGGAAATATTGATAATGGAATCATTATGAATGAGATTTCGACTCCACATGATTTCTAATAGTAAAAGGAATCAAAATAAAGAAAATAAAATATTAAGAGAGAGAAAATATTATTAAAATATGCCTTATTAAGAGATAAATTTCATATGAAGAAAAGTCCATCATACTTTCGAGTTTGAGTCCCAAATTTTCTACACTCATGGATTAAGTCGTTATGTGCTTTCCTTTAAAATTTGGGATTAAAAGGATAAACAGTTTGGGATATATGAATTTTGTAAGTTTCCTAGAGTGTAAAGGATAGCATTAAATGTCACAATTTATGTTCTAATATGAGGCTTGATAGATGTTGGATCAAGGATCCAACGGTAGCCGCTCTTCATTTGAGATTAGGAAACTAGAATAGTAATGTGAATAATCCTTTAGTTCTCTCTCTCTCTCTCTCTTCATGATCAACAAGGAATCCGATAGACATGATTTTCGGAATCAGGAGAACAAACCGGAGCTATCAACACCAAGATGTCCCGATTTCATAAGGATTGAGGGAGTTTCCCCAATCCCAGTGGAACTCAGACTTTGTTGATCTTGGTTTGATAGACCCTACCTATAAAGGCTCAAAAACCCCTGGCCTTTGGTTGAAGAGAAGGAGGATCGTGTAGAGGAAGACACAATATGCAAATCCTCTAGTTCCTTCACATCCGAGCTACTGGTTATCCCTCTCTTACCTTCCCTATTCAACAACATGGAAGCCTGCAGAAGGTCCTCCTAGTCTTCCTCCCTTGGTTCAACATTGGAGTCTCACAAGGGAGCGCAGAGGGCAACATTTTTGGGGCTCCGCTGGGTAGAGAAAGCTGCCCAGCCAACCGAAGCGGGATGTGGCCTTGCGGTGACACCTAGGCTCTATTCTGCCATAGAAATAGGGGAGAAGCATCCCTGTCCAGGTGGCGCCTATGAGATGGCAAAGGTAGGGGGCACAACTCCTCGTCTCGGAGGGTGGCTTGCTTTGAGTTGGATGGGACGACAATCAACGGCTGAGGTTCCACGGCTGAGCGAGCTTTGCTCACCAGGCGGCAATGCAGGCAGGGAACGAGCAGAGTCGCGAGGGATAGCCATGCACGAAGCATCAGGCGAAGGGGGAAAGAAGAGCTGGGTCAGGTAGATGGATCCAGGCTTGGATCCGTGAGACAAATAATGGATCACAAAGAAATGAAAAAGAAAAGGACATGTGGCATGCTGCCATTGGCCCAAGTAAGCTTATTTTGCATAAATTATAAGTAATTATTTGTAACTCAGATTAAACAATGCAATATAGAAAATATATCAGGAGAACGTGACTAATTAAATAAAAATGGATTTAGAGCCTGAATTTGATCATAGTGCCAAAAGTGGCTAAAGTTACCATTATTAATGTATGGAATTATAGTTAAACCCTAATTTGTGATAGGAATCAGATTTAATGTCTTGATTAGTTTATTTTGAGATATAGTAATATATTGAGAACAAGAAGACGAATTGAATCTGATTAAGATGATAATATGCTTGTCATAGGGTTTTATACACATGAATATGCAATAATGAACTTAGAAACCCTAATTTAGGGTTAATTGTTTCTTATGGGGATTAATTCAAAATTCATTAGAGGAAAGTAATGTTAAGTTGGTCCTAAGCCTTTTAGGAAGATTTTAATGAGATAATTAGGGTTTGTATCCAGTTTTATTGTTTCCAGGGTTTGTAGTTATAATGATGGAAAGTTAAAGATAAACCCTCATGAAACCCTAAAAAGGAGTAGGAATTCCTAGGGAGTGGTTTCAAGACGAATAGATAGATTCTTGATAAAGTGTGTATTAAATAGAGTACATATACTTTTCAAGATTCTTGATTGTGTGGTTTAACTACTTGATTAGATTGCTTTCTAGGTTGGAATTGCTATTAGCTTGTGAAATCTACTAAATAGGCATGTGGTTAAATTATGAATACCCACATTATGCTTCATGACATTTCTTGAGGATTTATCAATTGCAATGAAAACTAAATTGCTTGGATGTTTCATTACTGCAATTTTTAAAGTGAATAAGATTATCACACTTTATATATGTGTGACTCGCTCAAACCTACATACCCCTCTGGATGTAAGATAATGGACCAAGCCCTGGAGGGAAGGTCAAGGTGGTCAAGCCCCAGAGGGAAGACCATAGGGCACCCAAAGAGGTGACCCGAGGTACCAAGATCAGGATGGAGAAGGTAGCCTTAAAGTCACTTGCAAGGACTTAACCCTAAAGAGGGAATCCCAGAGGTGGTAAAAGCGGTTGAGGAGTCATACTGAAAGTGTAATCTTGCATTGTTAACAATCAATTGATGTGACTATATTGTTAGATTATATGTGCAAAATTTTGGTTGTCCCCACATACCGACATATTCATTTATGCCGACCGATGTTTTGTTTTTCAGTGTTTTAGGTACATTTCTAAAAAAGGACAAATAGTAAATTGAAATATTGAGAAGATACAATTAATCTAATTAAGGAGGATTAGTTAGATAGACTTGTTCAGTGGATAGAATTCTAAATCCGAATATTCAAGGTATGCAAAAAGATTTTTTTTTATTCCAACTTTTCAGTTTAGAAATAGTAGAATATGATAAATATTTTTGATTAAATATTGAACCATGGATCCTGAATTATTGGGATAGCAACTCTAACCTTTTGGTCTCCCTTGATTGGGGCTTTCCAGGAGGCGGGGTCATTACAGGCAAGGCCAGAGCCTTATGTCCCACCTCATCAAAGGTCACAGGAGATACCAATTCCCTTTCCTAATAGTGTGAAGTCCAGAAAGGTAGATCGGCAATTCAGGAAATTTTTTGACAGCTTCAGAAAATTGTCTATCAATATACCATTAATTGATGCCATTGAGAAAATACCTTCTTATTGTAAATTTTTGAAGGACATCATCAATAAAAAGAGGCGGATAGCTGATACCGATGTGGTGGTGCTAAAGGAGCATGTGAGTGCATTCATTCTGGGAATGCTACCACCAAAATGACAAGACCCGAACTATTTCAATATCTCATGTTTCATAGGAAAGACCAAGTTCAGTGAGGTGTTGTGTGATTTAGGAGCTAGCATTAATCTCATACCCTTGATGACTTTCAAGAAGTTAGGCCTTAGAGTATCCTAAAAAGCAACATGAAAATACAACTGGCAGATAATTGGGTGGTTAGATCGTATGGGATATGTGAATATGTTCTGGTTAAAGTAGACATGTTTGTGTTTCCAGCCGACTTTGTAGTCATGGAGATGCATGATGATCATGGCAATGAACTACTACTGGGGAGGTCTTTCCAAGTTACAACAGACATGATCCTGGTGATGGGAAGAGGAAGATTGACACTAGGTATACAAGATGACCGATTTGAAATTCAGATGCCTGAAGTAGCAAAGTCAAAATGAGAAGGAAGTTCAATGCAATAGTTTGAAGTACATTGAGGGACCAGTGTCGCTATTTCTGGGAAGAACATTTTTAGATATTGCACATGTCATGACAAAGGTGGATAAGGGTACACTGGCAGTGGACATTATGGAAAATACTAAGGTGGTGTCCTTAGTAAAAGCTGTGCGGTATCCGGAGAATGAAGAGGAAGCAGACTTCCCACCAGTAGTTGAAGAAATCAAGGCTGACTCAATTGTATAGGTTCATCCACAATTGCCGCTGGAGGCTTTCTTGATGAATGTGGAGAGAGACTACCCCCATTACAACTCCTGAGAGGAATGTGCTTTGATGTTAAAAGCACTCCCGTGCTACTATACTAGACACTTTCAGGATCTAGGACCACCACCTGCATCTTTGGTATCTTCATTGCTGAATCCTCCTAATTTAGAGCTGAAGCCACTGCCCCCACATCTGAAGTATGTGTTCTTGGCGGTGGAGGAGAAGCTATCGGTCATCATCTCATCAACATTGAGCCACGATGAAGAGGCTCAGCTTCTAGGCGTACTGAAGAACCACTGAGCAACATTCGGGTGGTCCGTGGCTGACATCAGAGGCATCTCCCCTAGCCTATGCCAGAAAAAAAATATGATTAGAAGAAGGAGCTAAAGCAGTAGTTCAACCATAGTGGAACTAAAATCCAATTATGATGGAAGTGGTGAAGAAGGAAGTCATGAAGCTCTTGTCGGTAGGTATAATTTATGCATTATTTGATTCCACATGGGTAATTCCGACACAAGTTGTACCTAAGAAAGGGGGGATAACTGTGACAACTGACACTGCTAATGAATTAATACCGACTAGGTTAGTCACGGGGTGGTGTGTGTGTATAGATTATCGCCGCTTGAACACTGCTACGTTGAAGGATCACTTTCCTTTAGCCTTTATCAATCAAATTTTGGAACGACTGGATGGTCGTTCCCATTTTTGTTTTCTCGACTATTATTCCAGATATAATCAAATTTCTATCGAGCCGATGGATTAGGAGAAGTCCACCTTCACCTATCCCTATGGCACATTTTCCTATAGACGGATGTTGTTTGGATGTAATGCACCCGCTACCTTCCAACGTTGTATGCTCGCCATTTTTTCTGACATTGTTGAAGGGGTTTGGAAGTGTTCATGGACGATTTTTTAGTTTATGGAGAGTCTTTTGAAGATTGTCTATATAACCTCAATATAGTGTTACAGTGGTGTGAATACACTTACTTGATTCTTAATTGGGAGAAATGTCATATGATGGTGAGTGAGGGGATTTCTTTGGGACTCAAGGTGTCCAATAGGCGAATGGAGGTTGATATGGTAAAAATATAGGTTATTTCCAAGATACCTCCACTGACATCAATGAAGGGAATGAGGAACGTTTTAGGACATGCTAGATTTTATTGCCGATTAATAAAAGATTTTTCAAAAATTGCCAAACCCCTATCTGAATTGCTAGAAAACGACATTGAGTTTTGTTTTGATGATAAATGAATTAATGTTTTGAGGTCCTTAAAGAAAAATTGATTTCATCTCCTGTTGTTCAAGCTATAGATTGGAGTAAGCCGTTTGAGCTGATGTCTGATGCATCAGATTATGCGGTGGGTGTAGTCTTAGGCCAGTGCCAAGACAAGATCCCTACCATGATATACTATGCATCGAAGACTTTGAATGAAGCTCAATTAAACTATACCACCACTGAAAAAGAACTATTGGATGTTGTTTTTGCTTTTAAAAGGTTTAGGCAATATTTAGTGGGGGCAAAGGTAATTGTGTGGACTGATCACGCCGCCATTAATACCTTTTACAAAAGAAAGATGCTAAGCCTAGATTAATTAGGTGGATCCTATTTTTATAAGAATTTGACATTGAAGTAAAGGATAAGACATGTATTGAGAATGTAGTAGTAGATCATCTCTCTAGATTAGAGAGAGTGTATGAGAGGGATGTGGACATCCATATTGTGGAAAAATTTCTAGATGAGTAACTTTTTGCTCTCAAGGCAGCAAACCCTTGGTATGCTGAGATTGTGAATTACCTGACATATGGGATACTGCCAGAGGATTAGGGATACTAGAAGAAGAAGAAATTCTTCTATTCTTTGAGATATTACATGTGGGATGACCCGATATTGCTGAGGCAATGTAGGGATGGCATTTTGAGGAAATGTATGCTAGAGAGTGAATATGAGAGTATCTTGTCACATTGTCACTCACTCCCCACAGGAGGGCATCATGATAGTTCTAGGACTACAACTAAGGTCTTAGAGAGTGGGTTATATTGGCCAACTTTGTTCAAAGACTCTTATAACTATGTTCGTTGTTGTGACTCATGTCAACATGCATGTAACATTTGTAAAAGACACGAAATGCCCTTAAATGTGTTTCAAGAAGTTGAAGTTTTTGATTTATGGGGCATATAATTCATGGGACTGTTTGTGTCTTAAAACTCAAACCTATACATATTACTTGCCATTGATTATGTGTCAAAATGGGTGGAAGCAATTCCAACCCAGACTAATGATGTGATGAAGGACACCAAACATCGGATAATAATGAATGCGGAAGAAAACATTAGCAGCAGATTACTGAAAATCACCAAAAATTAAAACCTTTTACAAAGAGATCCAAACACAGGAAAACACTTTTATCAAGAACCAATGTATTTTATTTACATCCTGGTTCATAAGTACATATCCTATACCATCCCTTCTAGAGGATTACAAGCATCAACTTCTCTATTAAAACTATACAGAGGCAACATAAGAACCTCGAGGCATCAAGCTAAAATCTCAGATCGATTCATTAAAAGTACTAACTACTAACTCTGAGGACCTGAGAGTACAGAGATGACACATATGACTTTCTATACAAAATATGACATCCAGAGCCTCCACCTGGAATATCACAGCTGGCCCTGTTGGTGCTGCTGCTCTTCCCCCGCTATAGGGTTTCTGCCTCTTCTTCTGCGTCTACCTAAAAAGTTGGATCCCATAGGGGTGAGACAATTGAAAATTTTCCCAGCAAGAGATATAACTCTCTGGAAGAAACATTATTATTGTAGATAAACATTAATAAACTGAGTAGGAGTTCTTTTATATTAACAATAGTATTAATCATTGTATGAAAAAAATAGGATAATCTCCTTTCTTAAGGTGAACATTGCATCTACCCATGGTAGAAATGTACATCATCTATCTACTTTGCAAGGAATGTAAGGAGTCATAAATATATCAACTATCAGCTAAAGATGCATAAAGAAATGTAACATCAACCAATGATTTTTGTATTCAATCCTTAAGCAAACATGCTATATGGCTGATTACATTTTACAATTACACTTATGCCCTAAGGAGATGAGGTATACCGCTCATGCTCCAACCGACCGTTACGAAGTTGAAATCGATGCCATACAAGGTCAATGGAAGAGCCAGCTGCCATGACCTCCCTTATCTCGGTCAGTATGAGATTCCATGCAGGACATCTTGTGTCTCTGCTAAATAGCTTTCCAGGGTATACTGGCAACTTCGCTATAGAGTTACAACATCAACTGCACTCCTTCAACATCGAGGTATTTAATGTTTACCTCACATCAATCCGAAATTAAAATTATTGGGAGATTCATGATACATCCATCCGGACATCGGGATATTTATGATACATCCATCCCGACACATATAATGAAGGATTAAGAGATTTAATATTTATCTCACATCAATTCCTCCATTAGGGCGTACAGATATTTTTGCCCATCACCCCCGCATATTCAAAAATATGCATTCCGGGTTGTGCCGCGGAGCAACCTGTTTAACCATCCAGCAAATTCTGACGCTGATGGTTATATGGCCAGGGCACTAAATGATAAGATTACACTTGGTTAATTAAGTGTATTACCATATTCTTTTAGCATTAGTCAGGTTTTCAAACATAATTTATTATAACAAATGCTACAAAGAATGTGTAATACTTCTATCAAGTACTTTTCAAAGATTTATAAAATATTGGGATCTCAATCCCATATCTCATTTCTGGGCTTCACATCCCTCAACATCATCATCATGTTTACTGGATCTGGGTATTCAAACCCTTAGTTCATCACTAAACATAGTTACCATTTATCAGGTAACTATTACCTTTAGGTCATCTGACCAAAGTAAACATGATACTTACTACACAAGCATCTCACATGTCTCACAAGGCCCATTAAGTATCTTGTCACTTCTCACTAGTCAACAAATTATCACATGGCTCACTAGGCCATTACATCTTGTCATCTCTCACTAGGTAACAACTTATTCACATGGCTCACAAGGCCATTGCACATCTTGTCACCTCTCACTAGGCAACAACTTATTCACATGGCTCACAAGGCCATTGCACATCGTGTCACCTCTCACTAGGCAACAACTTATTTACATGGATTACAAGGCTATTGATCATTATACTTTTATTGAAATATTTAACATGCCTAACAAGGCTTATACAACAAAAGAATTACAAGCTTCCCATCATTAGGGTTAGGGTTTCCCTTCCTTATTGCTTAAGGTTTCTCTTACATAATATTACCCTTGATTAGGGTTAGGGTTTTCCATTATTAACCATTTAGGTTTTCAAGTTCATATTTATTAATGATCAAACCCTAATTCATTGCTCCACACACTTGAGAGCCAACATTGGTAACATAAGTATTCAATCATGCTTATTTGTTCTCATCATTTATCATTAAATGAAATATCAACACAAGATATGAGTTCCTCTCTCAACTTTACCAGAATATGATTACATCATACTTTATTAACTTGGCTTAACCTTTTATTAAGGTATGTTATCCTACACTTATCAAAGTGCATTACATCTCAATGTAACAATTGACATGACACACTTCATGTGTTACTCATCCAAGTATATTGGATTTAGAATGCATCAAGGTGTATTAATCTTGAGGTGCTGGATGTGATATCTATCATGTCTTGATGTATCACTTCCCTTATCACCTTTATCTTACTTAAGTTCATCAAATTATCTTGTACTAGGGTATTTCCTATCCTAATAATTTATGTACCAGTTCATCACATTTATCATGTACTGTATTGGTCATAAGTCACTTATTGAAATTATTCAACCATTATCATTGATATGGACTCATCTCGAGTTAAGGCATTATTGATATAAGGTCATCCATTAACAACCACCTTAGGTGTTTCACCTATCAATATATTAGTCACTATTCCATTTTTAGGAATAGGGTTTCCCATCTTATCAATTAGGGTTTACATAACATCACCTTATATTAGGGTTTCACATAACATCACCCTACATTAGGATTTCACATAACATCATCCTATATCAGGGTTTCACATATCATTACCTGAAATTAGGGTTTCTCAACTCATAGCCCGAAGTTAGGGTTAGGGTTTATCATCATTTTTCCCAATATTAGGGTTTCATGCACTATAACCCAAAATTAGGGTTTTACATATCTTCACCCTATATTAGGGTAGGGTTCCATATAGCATTACATAACATCACCCTAGATTAGAGTTTCACATCACATCACTACCTTAGGGTTTCACATGGCATCACCCTAGATTAGGGTTTCGCATCACATTAATGCATTAGGATTTCACATCACATTACTGCATTAGGGTTTCACATCACATTACTACATTAGGGTTTTACATGGCATCACCCGAGATTAGGGTTTTCATATTACATCATTATCTTGAATTAAGGTTCCTTCTGACTTTTCCCAAATTAGGGTTTCATGAAGCATTCTCTTAAATTAGGGTTTTTCATTATATTACCCTAAATTTAGATTTCTCATATCATCACCCTAGATTAGGGTTACACCATTACCCTAGATTAGGGTTACATCTAGCATTGCCCTAAATTAGGGTTAGGGCTCATCAATCTTCTCAATTAGGGTTTCAGGATCTCTTTATCAAGGATCATACCCTAAATACATATTTTGTTCATGTTGAGAGTATTGAGACTTAACCACTACATGATTATTATACATGTATGAATTCCTCTCTCTCTCATCCCCTCTAGGATGTTGATTACTCCATTTTTATCAACTTGGATCAACCCATTATTCAAGTATATATATCTATGGTTATCATAGTGTATTGAGTTACTATTTTCATAAGCATCAAAGGTTAACCACTCAAAAGGTACTAATCACCTAAGTACTTGATAAGTACACCCATTGTAACTAACTTTGAGATACATCATAAACAATCATAGGGTTAATTGATCTTTCATAGCTTTGAGGCTATTAGATCTCCAAATGGTTTTGATACTTTTGAACCTTCAAACGATTTTGACCTCCTTGATCTTTAAATGGTTTTGAGACTGTTTGCCCTTCAAACGGTTTTGAAACCGTTTGGGCATCTAGGGTTGAGACCGTTTGCTCTTAAACGGTTTTGAAACCGTTTGGTGTTTTCAACCCTAGAAACTGTTTGATCAAATTACCCTTGAGACCGAAATAAACAACCCATCATTGAAACTGATTGGACATAAAATGGTTTGAGACCATTTTCCCTCCAAATGGTTTGAAGACCATTTGATCCCAAACGGTCTCAAGACTATTTGGTCCAAACCACCTTGAAACCGAATGGATCAATTAGGGTTTCTTAATCAATTGATTTAGGGTTTCCACTCATTAAACCATCCAACATTAAGACTATTGAAATTAGATCAACTTGTAACCCTTGGATCTCCATCCATCCATGACTCCTCTTGACCTCAAACGGTCTTGAGACCATTTGGCCTCAAATGGTCTTGATACTATTTGAGCCATTCAACATAGCAATCGACCCAATCAATTTAGGGTTTCAACCAAATCAATACGATTAGGGTTTGTAATCAATGGATCACCCATTCTTGGAACCATTTTAATTATATCAATTGGAACCATTGGATCTTCATCCAACTACATCAACAATTGACCTCAAACAATCTTGAGACTGTTTGACCTCAAACGGTCTTGAAACTATTTGATCACTAAACGGTCTTGAGACCGTTTGGTCATTAAGATGAAACCATTTGCTCATGATTTTTCTTGAGGTTTGTTCTAAGATGACATCATCATATTCAAGCTACGAACCTTCGAAATTTGATGTGATCTTTGTGGTGATTTCATCAATTAATCAAAGGGAAGTTCGGGAATGAAAAGGAATCAACATATGATGAAGAAATGAAATCAATAATGATATTTAAGGGTTCAAGTTATATAACCCGCCTTCAAAGTTGAATCCAAGCTTCAATATTCACGTCTTTAATGGTGAATGAAGCTTTCTCAACTGTCCAAGGTCCGTTCTCAAGTCTTTGGATGCAAAGGATGATCACAGTTGAACATTGAATGGAGAAAAGAAGAATATAAGCATTGAATTTCGATTTCCACCATGAAATAAAGGTTGAAGATGATTATGGAGCTTACCTACAGGTTGGGGTACGTCCTACTGTTGCTCCTAAGCTCCCTTGTGCTCATCCCAAGCAAAGAAAGAGAGTAGATTTGTAAAAAGAGTCTTTCATGTGGGTGGAAAATGGGATATATGTAAGGGAATTTCAAGAGAGAGAAAGTGTTATAAAAATCCTTCAATTCCTTAAATTGGTGCCACTTATCCCCCTCACTTCCTTGCATATGAAGCCATCATCTTCCCATTCAAAATCCTCTTCTTTATCCATGAGTTAAAAGGAAACAAATTAAGCACCTTAATCAATATAATAATAATATCCAAAAATTAGTGGATATTACTTTTTCTTTAACTAATGTGAGTGGGATCTCCACTCACTTTAGATATTTAGGTGCAATTTCAAGGAAAACGGATGTCCACACTTATACAAATTCAACCATCACACTTTTGGTTGAAGGGCACTTCCATTAATATATTTATTTTTGCATTAAAGTGAATTAGGGTTTCAATTATGCTTAAATCTTGATTATTTTAATATCAAGATTCGCTCTCATCCAAAGAGATTCAAATGAGACACCCCTCTGCTTTTCTTGTCTCTAATTGATACCAAGAAACATTAGGGACTCTCTAGAAGTGGTATTTTTTATATTGAACCCTAGGTTTTGGGTAAATTGTACATTACACCAAAACTAGGTTTTAATGCACAAACATTGCTTAATAAGCTCTTTCTTGGTGCTCAGGCTACCACAAGGCATACCTCTAAATCATTTTCATTATTATGATGCTTCAAAACTTGAGTAACATTTATCATGTAACATTTGCAAGTTAACCCCTCAACTTGGGTAATTTGCACTTTAATTCAAAACAAGTAAAACATTGTTTCAACATTATTCAAAAAGGACTAAAATTGAAACATAAGTTCCTCTTGAGCCTTAATTACTTTTCAAAGGATAAAGACAAGAATATAAATGACTTACTTAAGCAAAACCTCTATTGTTAAGCCTTAACCCAAGTCAAGGATGTTACAAATGATGCA
Source organism: Alisma plantago-aquatica (assembly GCA_963693085.1). Lineage (NCBI taxonomy): Eukaryota > Viridiplantae > Streptophyta > Magnoliopsida > Alismatales > Alismataceae > Alisma > Alisma plantago-aquatica. The sequence goes on along the minus strand of OY856414.1, from coordinate 866,191,179 downwards.
CATGTTTTATGCAAATTTTTCAAAGATAATATTTTCTGCAGGTTTGGTGTCCCTCAGATGATCATAAGTGACGGGGGACCCATTTTACCAATAGGAAGTTTGGAGTTTTATTGAGTAAGTAAGTGGTAAAAATCCAAGTGGGTACTCCATATCACCCACAAACACAGGGCTAGGTTGAGGTGTCCAATAGAGAAATAAAGTAGATTTTAGAAAGGAAAGTCTCAACAAATCGGACAAATTGGAGTATGCTCCTTAATGATGCACTATGGGCATAGAGGACAACCTTTAAATCACCTATACGAACTACACCTTTTAGATTGGTTTAAGGGCGCACTTGTCACTTACCTATAGAATTGGGGCATAAAGCTAGATGGGCATTGAGAAGATTGAACTTTAATATAGATGAAGATGGGAAACATAGAATGTTGGAGTTGAATGAGTTGGATGAGTCGGATGAGTTGAGGAGGAATGCCTATGAAAATGCCAATATCTATAAAGAGAGGACAAAGAAGATTCATGATAGGCACATCCTACATAGAGTGTTTACTCCGGGGCAAAAAGTGTTACTTTTTAATTCTAGACTGAAGTTGCATCTAGGAAAATTAAGGGCTAGATGGAGTGGAACCTATGAAATTTTGGAGGTTTCTCCCCATGGTGCAGTGAGGATCGGAGATGGAGCTGTGTCATTCCTTGTTAATGGCCAGCGGTTGAAGCCTTACTTTGGGGGAGAGGTTGAGAAAGAGTTGAGGAACTCAAGCTCTTGGGGCTTGAGGAGGATTAGAGGTTTTCTTTGAGTCTAGCCTAGGACGTTAAAAAAGGGTGCTTGTTGGGAGGCAACCCAACTTTTATTTTTCTTTCATTAGGTTGCATTTTTGTTTTCATAAGGTTTAGTTTCAATTTTTATGTTAAAAAGGTACCTTGATCCGTTTTGTGTAAGTGTGCAGGTCAGGCAGGGTCAGTACTACTGAGTTTATACTCAGAAAAACTGAATTTGGTTCATATAGATTGGATGCAAAAGAGAGAACATCTCAGTAATATCGAGTTCCCACTCGGTACTACCAAATTTAGGTCAGGAGCCAAGGGGCGAAAAATCGACTATCTCAATTAGGGTTGTAAATGGGTACAGGTAAACCCTCAGACCCGCAAATCTTGACCCTTAAAAAATCCGTCAGGGGTCTAATTATTTATACCCACATACCCTTATACCTGTATACCCTTGGACCCACATATAAGCGGGTCCAATAATGGGTATGCGTGGACCTAAACCCGCTAGACCCGTGTACTTGCTTTATATAAGTAACTATTTAAATAATATGTTATATATATCATACTTTACTAGTCTAACTAATATAATTCTTGATATTATATCCTACTCTAACCATAATAAGGTTGAGACTAGTCATATAATTAAGAATTAAGTATTCTAGTTACAATAATGAACATCATATGTAAACTTAAAATCAAAATGTCTACTAATTTACATTACTTTCTACATAAGTTAAATGTTATGATCATGAGTACAAATATGCAAGAAATTACTCAATTAATGTTAATGTATAGAATATAACACTGTCTAATATAACTACTACATGTTAATATACTATATAATAACAATATCTTGTTCTATTAAATATATATAATATAGTCATTTCTCCTACATAAATAATATGATGTTTTATAGAACCGCTTACCTACACTGCATACCTGCTATTATTACAAGTACGGGTATGGTGCAGGTCCAAGTTTTGTATTATGTGGGTCTAGAATTGGAACTAGACCTGCTAAATTAGATGGGTATGGGTATGTGTATGGCTAGACCCGCACCGTACCCACACCGTTTACACCCCTAATATCGGTATTACCGAGACCACACTCGGTACCACTGAGTTTCTGAAGATTTCTGAGAGCATTACTGATGAGGACTCAGTACTATCGACCTACCTTTCACTACTACCGACTTCTGGAAGGCCCAAGTTTGGTGCACTGAGATGGTTTCTCAAAACAATCGAGAAATATCTGCAACTCAGTACTACCGACTTTCAAAATTTTTGAGAAATGCGGAAAAATAAAGTGATGGCCCAGATGAGTCATATCGAGCGGTCAGTACCGCTGATCCGTGCCACAACTTGGTACTACCAAGTTGTGTTGGTACTTCTGACTCTAGGACAATCCGTGCCTCAATCATCATGCAACGTCAGCCATCGATACCATCGAGTTCCGGATCCTCCCCCGGATCTTAGTACTACTGACTTCAAGTCGGTAGTACTGACTTCAAGTCGGTAGTACCGACTTTGGATGGCTGGGCGATCCAAGGCCTATATAAGGAGAGGAGATTTTCAATTCTATTCACAACTTCAATCTCCTCTCCAGAGCAACTGTGAGCACTACTGCACCTAGCACCAGTGGTCTTTTTTGAGCTCGCATTTCCCCCTTCCTCATTCTTTCAAGGTTTACATGGCTCCACAGAGAGGTGCTTCTACATCGACTGAGCAAGGCGAGATGGTCCCTCGACTAAACCACCTTCATCACCCGACTCCAGAGGTCCAAAAGATTTATGAGGAGCTGCTGACTAGGAAGATGGTGCCCAACGGTATGGCAACTACGACCTCATCGAGAGCCTAGGCTTCACTGAGTACATGCACTGGGTGCACGATGGTCAAGATATGGAGGTGGACAACACCTTCTTTAGTGGGTGGCCCACATACCAGGAGATCATCTGTGAGTTCATGGTTTCTCTCAATGTTCTCGTCACCCCAGAGTAGTAGATGGGTGGACAATGGTGGGAAGGAAAGGTTGACTTTCACTTCTAAAACACTAACTATTCTTTCACCCTCTACGAATTCAATCGTATCTTCAATTGGCAACATGTGCCAGACTACTCACCTCCCCTGGGCTGGAACTATGAGACAGCCTAGGAATGTTTCACTGAGGTTTAAGAAGGTTTCCGTATCAACTGGCATGTCAACTCCATCACCAACATCGGGCATCCCTTTGCTCGTATCCTTCACTGCATCCTCACTAACAATATTTTTTGCCGCTCCAATCAGGGCAAAGGAAAGATGCAGAAGACTGACCTCTTCTTTCTCCACTAACTTCTCAAGGGGGAGCCGATAAATTTTGGTTCTTTCTTCCTCCTCCATGTTTTATTAGTCCGACATTTGGAGTCCAGAAAGGCACCAATTGTTTCTGGGGGTCTCATTACCCCCATTGCTCTTCATCTGCGGCTAGACCTCTCTACCTTATAGCTAGGGGGACCACAATATCTGGATCTCGCACATTTCCAAAAGGCATGTCTCCTAACTTTTCAATTCAACACTGTGTACACTTGTTGCACAGTGGATGGTTGGTACATGGAATGGTTACTCATTGTCCCAGTCTTCTGTCAGCCAGGAGTCGAGCATCTGCAGTGGCCATTAGATGATGATGACATTGATGCAGCTATAGAGGAGCCTGAATATCAAGCTAATGATGATGAGGTGGTGGAGGTGGATACCATCCCTATCACTCACCAACCTACACCGCGTAAGAGACCGTGGAGATATGCTGGCTCAAGTTCCTTAGCCCTGCCACCGTCCCAGGACAAGCATGACACTTTCAACATGGCAGACATGTATGGGATGATTCAGGACATCCATACAGTTCAACAACAACAACATGTAACTTTGGTAGGTATACAAGACATCCAAGGAAGGTTCTACGTGAACTAGTAGGAGAAATATGAGAATGCGTGTCTTCTCTTAGTCAACTAAGAGAATGTTCACACTCTCCTACAACGCATTTAGCAGTACCATCAACCTTTCTACGACCACTACTAGAGCCAAGGGTACTTTGGAGGGTACCAGTAGCCGCCACCGATGCCTTCACATGATCCCAATTTTCAGGGAACATTTCCGCCACATGATCCTATCCTGCCACACTACCAACATCCACCACCACAGGATTGATCAGGGTACTCTTGTGCCACCTCTTAAGTTGGATTGTTGACTGTGCAGACATAGTCATATTCAAGCTTGGGGGGGGGGTGCTGAAACATCCACTATCTTAATTTTTTTGTTAGTGTGCATTTTTATCTTTATTTTTTATTTTTTTAGATTTATGTTATTGTAGAATACACATCTATGTAGTGTAAAAAGTGGATTAGTATATGCATGGGTCTCTATAGAAATTTGCCTCTAGGCCTTTTTGAAGAAAAAATAATGTGTCTTAAAAAAATGGAGAAGTTAAGCTTTATTGCAAATCTTTTAAATCGCACATTGAGGAAGTGTATGGGTTAGTTAGCTTTAGGACATGGGATATGAATAATCTCTCAATAATCCATGAAAAGTGAATGATGAAGGTGTTTGAGCCTGAACTGATCAAACCGGTAACGTGACCTTAAATGGAAATTTAAGAAGGAACTCCTACAGTTACCCTATACACATGTCTTTAGAGAGGGACACATATTAATCTTTGAAGGTTTAATCTCTTAGTTATGTGATTTCATCTACTTCATATTCATAATTGCCATCACCTTAAGATGATCAACTACACTGAATCATTTCTTTTTGATTACATAATCATTGCACAGTGGAAATCATTATAGTTAGTCATTTTCCTTTGCAGCAGTTAGGAAAAGAAAAAAATATGCATGAACAATTCACATGCATATAATTTAGTCGCATAATACAAGTACGTGCATGTAGATTGCATGCATTCATCATTCATTCATCAAGGCATTATGACATGCAAAATATTTATGCATATCTCATACACATTTATACCCTTAGAGATATATGAGAAATTTCATGAATGTATTTAGGGGAATAAGGCCAATCATGTAGAAGGCCAAATATAAAAAAACATAGAAAAAAGAAAAAAAGAAGAAGACAGAATTGTCTCTTTTTGGAAGAGGGAGAAAGGATGTGTATCCGTTCTTAAACAAAAGTTTCAAAGCATCTCCATAATTCCCTTGATTTTTATCCATTTGGTTCAATTTCATTGAATGATATTTTCAGCACATGCATTATGCCACCCATTTATGCAAGCATTAGGATTCATAACTCGTTCATTCTCATCATATTGGTTCATCATACTTTAATTCTCACATAATGATTCAGTTGTTCCTTGTGAATCTTCATAACCACCTATCTCGTACCACCCATTTCTCTTATCATTAGGCCACTTATATGATTTTCCTCCTCACTTCATGTTTATCAGGAGGACGGCTTCCATGTAGATGGTAGTTAGGGAAAAGAGCAATGTAGATAGGAAATCACATAATGCACCAAGTGTAGGCCTGATTAGTTTAATATGTTAACTGCTTTCCTGATAGTGTTTCATCGACCAAGGGACAAATATCTTTTATGGAAATTTTGTGGTCGCTTCAAAGCAGTTACCGATTCAGTGATCATTAGGGACGGTTTGGGAACGTTATGTGGGGGTGGTTGAGACGAGAATTCAAGTAGTATGCCCTTTTACTGACTTGTCTCAGACAGATATGAGAGTATGTTGCTCGAGGACGAGCAAGATTTAAGCTTTGGGGAGTTTGATATACAGATATTTAGTTAATTTATATGCTTGGTTTCCCTTAGTTGTGTGCATGCATTTTTTATTTTCTTGAGATTTTATGCACAAACTCTTAGGAATAGCATGTTTCATTGAAATGCATCAATTTATGTATTTCTATCAAATTTTAAACAAATTTCACAAATCTGAGGACTAAGACACATTTTTGGTTGTATTTCAGGTACACATCAAGCGTGTAGACTCGGTACTACCGAGTCCATACCCGATAGTATCGATTTCACATTAGTAAAAATAGCCCAGTGAAATGTGCAGACTCAGTACTACCGAGTCCATAGTTGGTAGTACCAAATCACCATCAGTAGACTCCTCAAAGAATCACAGAAACTCGATACACCGGTACAAAAGTTAGTAGTACCGAGTTTACATCAGACGAGGGACCCCTTTGAAGCGTCGATACTATCAACTCGAATCGATAGTACCAAAAGAGTGTGCATTTGAAGAACCCTAAAGAAATCGGTACTACCAAGTTACAAGTCAGTACTACTGAGACTATCTGTGTAGGCAAGATCAACAACAATGATCTAATATGATAGCTAGTGTTATTTTGTGGAAGAGAGCCATACTCCATTGCTCAAGGGAGGAGAGATGGAGGAGGAGAGAACGGGACCGAAGGCTACATCTAGGAGCAATTCCAGCACTTTCGGTGGACCGTTTTGCAGCTGAGAGACAGCAAAACACCCGTGTATCGAAGGGCATTCTCTAGAGTTGTTTTTCTGCAGGGGTTAACTTAGTTCATTCCATGTTTCCCACATTTTTCTTCTTCTCTATCATGGTTTAGACTACAGAAACCATGCGGGGATAAAGCCCTTATTCCTTAGAACCCGGGAGTAGCTCGTGGATGCACTTGATCTAAATTCTATTATTGATATAGATTTTCTCTTACTATTTGAATATGAATCTATGGAAATTGCATATCCTTATTGTGCCTAATCACCACAATTATTGTATCAGATCCTTAATTACTACTGAAAAGGGGATTAAGGGTTAGAAACACATTGGTTCACCCATTTATCAACGTCCCTTGTGCATGGTGGGGCATAAATGGGAGGGGATTACCCAGAGTTAAACCAAATACACCTAAATAATGAATTAATTACTATGAGAATGGAATTGGCTTTAGATTAGGTAGGGGAATTACACTGCGAAAGTGGGTAGTTTCTAGCTACAAGCTCTTTATTCACATTTAAGAGAAAATTTGTACCAGTAATAGGAAGGCAGATATAGTGTCACCCATGGTGAAACTATTTTCTAAGGAATCCGTCAACATAAAATCAATTCAATTTTATTTTCCATTTTAATTTCTTGCTTCTATTCAAAACAACCAACCCAATCAATTTTCATCGGCCTAGCTGATCAAACTACAGTTAGTACTAGTCTCTAGACAATCGTTTCCCTAAGTTTGACTCGGGCCTCACATGGCCTATATTATAAGACACTACACTTGCATTTTGCACACACAGTAAAGTTGTGTCAACATGAGACAAATTTTGGAGGAATTTGATATGAAGTTTATACATAAGATTGTGGGGTTAGTTAAGCCCTATTATCATGAGGAGACTGACAAGATTATTATAACATTTTATTATTCAAAATCTTTTAGAATTGAGGCGATTGGCAAGTCTAGGGATCTTTTGATCTTGTAGAACAACAATGATTGCAAGATTAATATTTTGGTCAACCATAGACAATTTATCCATTTTCTTGTTGAAGTAGGACAAACTTGGTAGTTCCTAACCCTTGTTTATGGGAGTCCTAATTGGGTAGATATAAGATTTATTTGAAATAGACTTGAACAACTTGAAAAAGATATAAATAGTCATGGATTTTCATTGGGAATTTTAAATCTTTTATAAATAGAGAAGAGTGGAAGGGGTGTGCGACCTTCAATTCATCTGATTACAATGGATTTTTTTCTATGATGAATAATAGTAACCTTACACATCCTAATTTTGTTGGAAAAAAGTTTACTTGGAGATAAAAATAGTTGTTTGCCATATTGGATACGTACTTTTGTAATAACAAATGGATTATCCATTATTTTGAGAGCTATATTTAGCACATTCAACACATCGGATCAAATCATTTTTTTATTTTGTTGTGTTCCTATACACCCCATCTTGTATGTCACATGAGAGGAAGCTATTTTTTGTACTTGGGATTTCCACTTACATGCTATTCATCAAAATAATGATTGAAGTAAAACCATCAAAGGATTGTGAGTAAATATATTATCATTAATTCTTATATCATAAATCTTATACAAATTTTTTTATCAACAAAGATCTAATTATAACATACACAAGCATACATTTCAAACTTAGGCTCTTAGATCATGTAGATGGCGTCCCACCAAGAAAACCTCCTAAATGTATAGTTAGAAACTTTGTCTTCACCACTCTTCCTGAAGATCAATATCTATCTAGATCTTGGCCCTAACTACTGAGAAATTAGTGAGAAGAGTTGGATCAAAAATCAATCCAAGGGTAGGAGGAGATTGTGAACATAGGAAACACCAAAGTTGAGGAGATGGTAACCACTCTAGAGGTTGCATCGATGACCTCCAGACTTGTTGACACAAGTCTCTCTAGGTGGAGTTTCTAGGGGTACCCACTTAATTGTGAGTGCCAAAGAGAGGTCAAGCAGGTGTAGGGAAATATGGCATCAAATATGGTAGCAGAAACAAAAGTTCAACTATCATATTCCCCTTAGACAAAAGGTCATGTCAACAACTACAGATTGGGAAAAAAGTTTGCAAGGCATATACCTGATCCTTGAGCAAGTACATCAACTATCCTTACAACAATGTGCTTCTTTTTCAAGTCGCACCTAGACAAATGTCGGTGGTGGCCTCGTAGTTAATCACCATGGATGGTGGTTCATGTTGTCCTCCTTAGTGGGTGGAAAGGCATCCTTCCCTCTACATAGTCCACACAAACCACCAGGAACTCCATGTTGCACTACTAGAGCCAATGAGAAGGAGTTATCCCTTGAACATCAACATCCTAGTGTTGACTTGCTCTCCTTTGTTGTCTGTCCCTTTTATAGGTAAGTCGTGCTCATGTTCTCATGTTACAACAACTTTGAGAAGACAATAATTATCACAATAGATGTATCTAGGACCTTAGAAGATCATGAGGTAATGAACTTGATTGGGCTAAATGTATCTGGAGTTCCAAAGCACCTAACAGTGTCAAATTCTTTGGATGGAAGTTGCTGCAAAAAAGACTGGTAACAGAGGATTTACTACAACATAGAGGATTCAACATTACATCTAGATGCAGTCTATGTAAGAACAACTGTGAAATCAGTAACCATCTTCACTGGAATTGTAGGCTTGTGATTGAAGTATGGCAGAGAGATCGAAACTTCATCTCTCATGCACCCGGTTGTGAAGAAGATGTACTAAAATTAAATGGCAGAAACAAAAAGTTTATGGTAATACTGATCCTTTACTAGATTTGGCGTACAAGAAACATGTTCATTCTTTAAGATAGAACTCTTGTAGCTTGCACTACATGGAGTAGAATAGCTGATGAGTATAGCTGTCTCATGCATAGATAGTTTTCTATTTTTCTTATACTCATACCACTTGTATATTGATAAAGTTGGAATAAAGAAGAAGCACGCTTACAGATAAAAACAATAATTATCACAGTATTGTTGTGTCTTTTGCAAGCCTCAACTACCCCTCTATTTTTAGGAGGGTTAGGGCTAGGATTTCCATATCGTGTGGGAGTCAAAGAGATAGAATTTCATGAATTTTCCAGAATCTGTGAACCATGAATCAATTGGTTCACCAATGAACTGGTCAGTTCATACGTGAGATGATCGGTTCAACACTTGAACCAGTCGATTCACTATGTTTCCTATTCACTATTATATTGTATTTTAATATTGCATTAATGCACAATAGGAAATCAACATCAATCCTTGATACAATGTCATTGATCAACCAAACAGTCTATTCACAACCTAAATCAGTCAGTTCAAACATCTAATCAGGTTGTTTTAGAGTTCTAATTGTCAATTTTGTTTAAATTGAATACCTAAGACTTTAGTAATCAAGTGTAAACCACATTCATGAGTAGACTCCTGTTCTAGATGTATCTATGTGTGTGACCCTATAGGTCCCAAATTACATTGGCAGTGAATATTCATAACCGATTTATGACATCACAAGCAATGAATAGTATCTAGCAAGACATCATTTCTACCAAGTAATTGGAAAGTTGGAGAACAACTTCAACCTATAATCTATGATTAGTGTTACAATAATCATATAGTTCCGTTGTCTCTGATATCCAGATTGAACTCAAGGTATAGAATCATCATCCTTTTCAACATTCAATCCATGTTCCTTGAACTAGAGCAGACTGTATGAGATATATGTGAGCTCAATATCACATATTAACTCACATGTTCATGTCCATGTATTTCTCAGTGCCACTTATCAAGTAGTTGGGATGTCAATCTCCTATAGGCAGGACAAGTCCCATATACATCACTCACAGTCATTCCCCATGTATCACATTGTATTCGAGCATTATCTTTATAATAACCCTTATTCAAGGTCACGTTGGATGATGTCAAATTACATAGAACAACATGTGATGAGTGTAGTGATTTCAGATCTAAGAACCACAATCACCACTATCACTATGAGAGCTAATTCTACCTACCATTCTAAGGTCTCCATGTATCACTCTCAAGGTGGGTCTATCTAGTACACTATTCTCTAAAAAGTACCTATGTGTTTGGTTTGATATAACATATCATGACTAATGAGATTTTGTCATCAACCAACACACACTCTAGTCTTATGTGTTATTATTTTCTATTAGCTCAACAAAAAAACCAACTAGGGAGATAACATGAATGTATATACTCTTAACATACATATGATCTCATTGTTCAAGTTCTCAACCTGAAGACGTACGTCATCGAGTAACATCATTCTTTAGACATTTATTATGTTACACCATTATCTCATAGATGAATTCAAAATAGAATAAATGGAAGATTGTATTTATTATTAATCAAATCATTTACAAGATATGGCATTACAATCATCATATGATTGGCTCGTTGGGCATACATACCAATAATAGGTTCTCAGGGTAAACCTGAAGTTCAATGATGTTAGAAATATCCTAAAGGTGATCTTAAGATGGTTTAGCCAAAGACAATTGATGTGTGTGGTCGTATGAAGGGAGTACTCAACTCATTTGTCAAAGGAGGAAGATGGGGAAGGTCTAGAAATCATGAGAATCTATAGGGGAAATTTGTAACAGGGATTGACTCCTCATAGAACCACAATGCTTTCTAGATTGGTTGGTTTATATGAGATTTTAGAAAGGAATCATCTCCAAGTGGGAAAGAGAAAGGCATATTCAAAAATTTGGGGGTTTCCTAATCTGTGAGGGAAAAGAGACAAGAGAAGGATCAGTGGATGTGGAATAAAAAACAAAAGCAATGAAACCATCGAAAACAATGCATTGATGAGGGAGATACCAATACTAGTAAATTAGTGAGAACACACAACATATAGAGTTGACTTGTTGAAGGTGTAAGACGACCTAGCGGCCATCCAATTATGATCCAATAGCCAGAAAGAGCATGCGCCCCGAAGGGAAGAAGCTACATCACCTAACAATGACTAATGTCGAGAAGCTATAGGAAAATCAAGAAATCAATCAAATATATCAATGTTTTGTGGCTTTAATAATATGCTTTGTTTTCATAATTATTTGAAGGTTCAATCAAAGTCTAATAGTTCTAAATGAAATTAACATTTACATCAAAGTATATGACAAGTAGGCAACAAGCTGTCCCACAAGTCCTTTTTGGATTGGAAATCCAATTCTTTGAAACACTACATCGATATACTTGGGAGTCATGACATTAATATTATTCACTTTTTGGACCCTCTTTAGAAGCTCCACAACCTCTGGTGCTAAGAATAAAAAAGTATCAAAACCAAAGGGGATAATGACATGCTGATTGTCAATACACACTTTCTCATGCGCGACCACTTTGGCTGAGGGAGATTTAAGGGCTTCCTGTCCTACTGTAAAGGTACTAGTCCTCAATCCAACTAGTGGAGAAACTCCTCTCAGATCTACACACACATGTTTTCCTCGGCCCAACCAAAAATAAAAAAATTAGTGGGTCTAAGTTTCGATCTTCCCTCTTATGGATCTATCAAAAAGTTTACATGTGCCTCTTTCTTAGCAACAACACTTGCATGTCTGAGTACATCATAGAGAACATCCCTAACAAGATCATGCCTATATTTAAACCCTGGAATCTTCCTACAATGAACTGCATGCTCCCTAAAAGTTTCCAAACATTCCTTATGACAAACTGGGCATATCTCATCATCTGGAAACAAAGGAATCATAAGATGATATCTGAGGATAGTGCAATACTCCACTATTGACATATGCTGTAACATGCCAGGATTTGAGGCCTTAGATAAAATGATCTTAAAAGGAATGATTGGATAATCCATATCACCAAGGTGCACCTCCTTTCTAGGGAGCCCATCACTAAGAACTACATAGTTAATCGTGCTCAGCTTGGAGTAGTACTAGGATGGGTAACTAGCCAGGAAGTTGATCCTAGCTTGCATGTGAGTAGGGACAAAGCGCGTAGTTAAGGATAGTGGTGGTTTGTGGGGCCATTCGTCATTCCTAAAACTCTACTATAGCCTTAGGGCAATGGGCCTGAGTGTTACAAATGGTATCAGATCCATAACCCCTCCAGTAGGTGGGGCCCACATGGGCATGGGGCATGCCAATCTTGAGGCGTGCGGTCCATGCATCTTGGAAATATTATGAGGCCATATAGTTGAACCTTGATGAGGACGTTAAGAGTATAAGTGGGGGAGATTGTAACGTCCCAGGATTTGAGGCCTCAGATAAAATGATCTTTAAAGGAATGATTGGACTACCCATATCACCAAGGTGGACCTCCTTTTCAGGGAGCCCATCACTAAGGACTTCATAGTTAAGCGTGATTACCTTGGAGTAGTAATAGGATAGGTGACCAGTCAGGAAGTTGATCCTGACTTGCGTGTGAGTGAGGACAAAATGTGCAGTTAAGGATAGTGGTGGTCTGTGGGGCCATTCATCATTCCTAAAACTCTACTATAGCCTTGGGCAATGGGCCCAAGTGTTACATATGCAGACCAAGGCCATCGATAGGAATAGCAAGGAGAAAATATTAAGCATGATCAACTTGTAGATATCCAAAAGCTACCTTCTTCCTACTTTCATGTCAAACTTAACTTCCATATCCTCAATTATCTTTCTAAAAAGGGCACTTGCCAAGACATTTTGGGCCTTTGGGGGGACGATGTCCATGTTAGAAAAGCAACTAAGGTCTAAAGAAGGAATCGTGACATGAAGGCAGTATAAGGAATAATTCTAGTCATATTCCATACCATGAATCCCGCTACCACATAAGATATGCTCCTGAAGCGACCAAGATTGGACTATAGATGCCACAAAAGGATATGAGGAAGCCTCTATTGCTGAAAAAATCAAGTCTAATTAAAGTGTGATTTGACACATAGTGTAAGTAAAGCCTATAGATTTTGAATTTAATATTGGTTTCAATTTTGAAAACATCTAGTATTTTATTTAATACTTTAGATCTTATCTTTTTTTTCTTTCCCAATTAAACTAGGATAGGAATGATTACTTTTTTAATGTGAAATTTGGCCGACAAAAGATAAATAAAAAATGAGGATCTCAATCATCTAACTACTACTTTTTATTTTGAGACTATTTATTAGATGATATAATGAATTTTGGGTTCGTTATTAGTATATCAATCTATCTAAAAGGCATTTATGGATAATATTCTCATGTTACATTATTTTTTATGATTATCTTCACATTACTAACCTTCGTTAATTATTTTATAAAACAACATCCTTCGTTAAACCCAATTTCTCTTTCACATATACTTTTTGATATCATTTTTTAATTAAATTCAAACTAATTCTTCATTATATGTTGCCTCCTTTTATGACTTATTCATGCATTTCCCAAAATATTTTTAATATGAATATATTCAATTTCTTTACATCATTATTAAATATATTAATTGGATTAGTCACCTTATTGAGGGTTGGGGGCATATTTATATGCACAAATTTTCATATTTTACTTGTTTATCCCATTAAGTCCATTAATTCAATATCTATTTAAATTATGGAACAATATTCATATTTATAGAAATGAAAACTCTAATTTTATTACATTTTGTATATTGAGAATATTCTACTTCTCACTAAACATATTTTATCCATTGTGTGAATATTACTTAGAAAAGGGATCATATGTGAGACATTTCATGCATTCACTTACATATTACCACACATAAAGGTTAATATGTTACTATGAGTGTATTATAATATGTGATGTTGATTATAGAACCTAATACCACATAATGTATTATGTTTATTTTCAAGCCTATATATGTTTTGGGATGCTAGTGAGTTATTCATGTTATATGCCTTAAATATATACATTAAGGTATAACTTCATCCTTGTTTGTTCAAATATGAGGAACCAAACACACTAACCTCCTAATAATTAAATAGGGTAATATTCTAGGTTTTGGAATATGATAGGGGAGAATTAATGTCTATGAGTTGAGTATGAATTACTATGTTGTAAAAATGGCTTATAAGGAAGACTTTTGTAACATCCTTAGGAGGAACTTGGTCGATCTTTGGTAGCTTCCTTATGGTGTAGTAGTAGGAGCCTTGCTTCCAACTAGAAAATGGAATTGTGACTAGAATTGTCACTTGGTCAAGGATCCTTAACGTACCTATTCATCTATACAAAGAACTAGTGTTTATATAATTAATTAAGTGATGTAACATTTATTCAAAGAATTTGAGTACACATAAGTGTGCTAGAGAAGTAATTTCATGAGGCTAGCTATGGAAATTGATAGCACAAATCCTATTAAACTACAATGATAAATTACAACTATGAGTACAAAGTGGACTATGAACCTATGCCACAGGTATGCCTATCCTAAGAGGTTTGGACATGACATGCAAGATTTCCATCTGAATCAATAAGAGACAAACTTGACCAACACATCACAAGAGGAGACAAACAATCCCAACACTTCACAAGTTAAGAAAGACACATGTGTTAAATGGGACGAAGAGAAGGAGTCATATCTTACATTCTATGGTTGTAATATGTAAACTAGGATGCCAAATTAGAACAAGGAGGACAAAGAAAGAAGAAATAAAAAAAGCAAGGCTTATCACAACAAGTTTGGGTCACTATAGAATGAGGATCATGAGGAGAGAGAAATGAACATGGAAGAGGTAGAATCAAAATTTGTGTAAATAACCTCAAGCCTTACACAAGGCAAGAAAATTAGGAAGAAAAAGAGGAAGATGCTTATCAATAAGGTAGCAGCTCTTGAGATACCACCAATGGAGATCTTATAGAAAACCAGTAACTAATCTTAGTGAGGGTAATCATAGGAGTGAGGCCAATAAGGGGGGACACTAGGGAATTTCACTCATTGGATCATCTAGGAGGTAATGATATTATTGGAAGTGAAGATGACAAGGAGAACTAGGAGGTGGTTGTGGTGGATCAAGAGGGATAATCTAGAAATACAATGGTCTTAGAAGGGGACAACCTACATGACGCTAGAGAATTGGGTAAAGAGATGTGGGGAAGCAGTGGGAAGATGAAAATGCATTCCTACAACACCAAAAGGCAATCAAGGAAGGAGGTGAAGGATGTAAGGGGACAACCTATTCTATGGAGCCACTAATCCCTTTTATCGTTAGTTGTTTATGTATGATATTATCATTTGGATTGGGAAAGATGACACCCATAATACCTTGAAAGATATGATCCAATGTCACAAAACCTAGCTGGTAGCATGTTACGATCCACATTTCTGCTACTCTAACTATGTTACCATTAAACAACTCAAGTTTAAATGCTCACACTATGTGGAAGAATGTGAGTTCTTAGGCGGGATATGGATTCTCTAGAAGGACGATGACTATGTTGTCAAGATCCTCAAGAACCATTAACAATATTTTCATTGTGAGATAATGTCAATCTACTCACTATGGTGTATAAAAGCCCCAACCCTATCCTCTAATGCTCATTGTTGTAACACTTGGTTTAGTTGAGAAAAAATACTAATGAAGATTCAGTGGTTATTGGAGACTTGAATTACATGGTTGACACTACCAACATGTGCGGAAGAAGTTGTTCAATTTTAATGGAGTCTTGAAACTCCAAAAGACTTTGATTGCTACTGGAACTCATGTATATTGGTTTTCCAAGTCCACCTTTTTCCCTACAAAAGATAGATCATTATTGGAGTGGCTCGACCATAGGGTGGCCCATACACATTGGATTCAAAACAACAACAAAGCTGAAGTGCAACACCTACCTCTCCTAAAATTGGATCATAATAATTTGATACTTAGTTCTATTAAAGGTAGAAAATCATATAAAAGTTTTGAATCCAAAGAATCTTGGAAGTTGTATCCCAATTTCAAATCCAAAGCATCTTACGTTTATAAAAGCTTTAAAGAAAGAAAAATTGTCCATTACCTATTGGAATAGGAAGAATGAGAGTGAGAAAGTTAGAAGAAAGAATGAAATCTTTTTGAGATTGAAAGACATCAAATGGAGATGGCTAACTCTTACAATGACAAATTGGATAATATTTGCTATTATTTAGAGGTTGAACAGAAGGAAATCCTACAAGGAGGAAGAAAATCTAAAGTATAAAAGCCAACTAAACTGACTGTAGAACATAGATCATAATTCCAAATTTTATTATGCGGTCACCAACACTAGAAGGAAGAGAAATAATATCTCTATTTTAAGCGACAATGAATGTCAAAGGGTCACTAATCCTTATCAACTTAACAATTTAGTCACACAGTACTATGACATGAAGTTCACTATGCCACGTGCTCCAAGTGAGTCATATATGAATAAGATGACATGTTACTTTGCAACAATGAGTAGTGTCTAGTACCTTTATCTATCTAAGATGTCGAAAGAGGATGAAATATACTCAATCTTGATGAGGATATCAAGGTAAATAGTTAGCAGACTAGATGAAATTGATGCTATTTTTTTTACAAGCACACTAGTTCAGTATTAAGAACTCTATCAACATCACGATACATGATGTAAATATGGGCATGCCTCTATCAGTAAGCATGTGTGACATGGTAGTTTCCATCATTCCTAAGGTGAAGAATAGAATAGGTGAAACCAACTCAGACCATTTTCACTAAATAATTCATGCCTAAAGTAATAATATAAGCTAGTTACTGAATGTATGAAGCATTTTATGACAAAGTGTATTTCAATACATGAAAGTAGCATGCATAAGAATAAAAATATAGTAGTGCCCATGATGGGGAAAGCATAAGTATGTGGAGGAAGTATAAACAATAGAGAAGACAGAGGATGAAATCCTGAGGCGGAGGGCGATCATGATCATGGACCCAAGGATCTTAGAGTTACCAGTTATGGAAAGAGGATGGAGACTAGGAAGATAAGACTGTCATCTCCCAGGAACTAGGTCATTTATATAGAAGTCCCAGAGATAGGTTTGATGTTGAACTACATGGGTATGCGAGGAGGAAAGATGATGGATCTATCGGGGAACAACCACGTCTATACATAGGGGAGGAAAAGAAGAAGAGTTCTAAGGTTGATACCTCATAGGTTTAATAAATACCTAACCCTAATCTTGGGAACACAAGTTTTACAAGTGGGTAAAGGAATGACCGCTCATACATTTTTAGTGACATGATGACAAGAATCCCTAGGAAAGAGTCATAAGGTTTTTTCTTTTCTTAAATAAACTCTTCAAAGACTATCTCTCTATTAAGGACGTAACTCTAGGCATAATGGATGGGAAGCTGGCTTTTAATATCATCCCAGAGGTCAAAGAAAGCTTGGTGAAACCCTGGAATTATGAAGTGGTAGTCTGGTTGATTGAAATGGAGGTGGTCTACATGACCCTAAGAGACATGATGAAACTTTTATGGAAGATTACAAGCATGTTAAATATATATAAATTGAATATAGGTTACTTTGTGGTGAAATTTTCATGTCCAAGGAATTAAGATATGGCTCTACAGAAGGTCCATGGAAACTCTTTGGACTCAATACTGTCCTATAGGAGTGTTACCCTACCTTCATGTGATCTGAAGGTTATCCCAAACTGATTGTAACATCCCAAGATTTAAGGCCTCAAATAAAATGATCTTAAAAGGAATGATTGGACTACCCATATCACCAAGGTGCACTTCCATTTCAGGGATCCCGTCACTAAAGAACTATGCAGTTAAGCATTTTCAACCCAGAGTAGTACTGGGATGGGTGATCAATCATGAAGTTTATCATCGCTTGCGCATGAGTGAGGACAACATGCAAAATTATAACTACTGGTGGTTTGTGGGGCCAATCACCATTATTGAAAATCTACTAGAGCCTTGGGTAGTGGGCCCAAGCATTAAAAATGGTATCAAAGACAATTTCCCTCCAGTAGGTGGGGCCCACTTGGGTCTGTGACATGATAGTCTTTGAGCAGTGCAGTCCACTGACGTGGGATTTTATCGCACTAACAAACTCACTCGAGGTTGAAATCCTCGAGCTTTTACCAAAACCAATGTGCAATAATACCACCCACAAGCGGATGAGTCTTATCACAGTATAGTTAAGGATCGAACCCAAAGGATAACATTTTTAAGAACCTTTGTCAGTCTAGTCTAGTTCGAAGTAAGGCTAATATTTAAAATGAAAGGTTCATTTGTGGTTACTTAAACTAATTACAAGAAAGTAAAAGCTGAAATAAAGTTGGATTTAGATCAATGTTATGGAATCGCTAGGATGGTACCGGGTTTCACCACCACTACTCATGCAGATACATTCAATCATGAACAATCCAAACAAGATAAAACAATCCAAATGGAGCTGATGCAGAACCCCCCATACGGGTGTTAGGTTCGCGTAAGCATCACCTTAGGCATCAGATGTCTCGTCACCAACCAGTTCACTTACTTACGAATCCAAAGATACAAAAATTCAATGAAGGTTGTGGGCCCCCTATACAGGTGTTAGGCACAAAGAAGCATCACCGAAGGCTCGATGGCTCGTCCCCTCGCGGATCATACACTTACGACCTCGAAGAAATCCCATTCTATTTCTAGTTTGGGAGTCAACAACATTAATTGATAAGCAAGCAAGTGATAGATCTACAAACTAACATCGACGATAAACAAGACGATACAAAATCCAAATAAGGCTGTGGTCCTCCCTGAGGGATGTGTAGACCACAAAAGCGTCACCATAGGCTAGATGTCTCGTCCCCTCACAGATCATACACTTACGACCTCAAGGAATCTTTTTAGAAGTTCTGGTCAAGGAGTCGAACTTGTAACCGCCATTCCATCCCGTACATAGAAGATTTCACAATATAGGAAAGAACAAGATGAAAGCAAGGAGATAATCAACTACGAACATATAAATTAACAACGAAATGGAAAGTTACACATATTTCCATGGAGAGTTTAACAAATGAACATGATTTGCATGAGCAGTGGGGCTATTCCCCGCACCCCAGTGAAAAGGTACTACTCGCTCATGATGCGAGAAACAAGAAGAATGAGAAAGAGAGAGAAATCCACCATGAACTCAGTGCAGAAGGTAGTTGCAACTCGGTGAAGAAGATAAAACCTTCTACGTTGTGCCAGAGTAGATCTGGATGCAAACGGGAGATGCCAAGACAGACCGGTCAGTCTCCCTCATTCTGTCTTCCTTCTCTCCTCAGCCTCCTTGGTTGCAACACAGGCAGTAGGTGGAATGAAATTGGCGCGGACTGGACTGGATTTGGATGAGACCTGTGTATAGGCAGCCTGTCGGCGTCCCAGAACCCATACCCAAGTGAGGACCCTTAGGGTCCTATTTATAGGCACTGAACTGTCCCCAAACGGTCTTGGATTAAAAGACACCAAACAATATGGAGATATTGTTGCCCAAACAGTTTCATTTCATTTAGCCCAAACGGTATGTAGACCATTTTCTATCAAACGGTCTTGAGCAAAATTGGGCAAACGGTATTCATCAACATTTGGTCTTGAGCAGCAAACGGTTTGGAAACCGTTTGATATCAAATGGTCTTCAATTCAGTCAACGCTTCATCCAAACGGTCTTCGGTGAGTTTTTCTCTCACGGTTTGGAAACTGAATGAGACTAAATAGTCTCATAGACCGTTTGGAACAGAATGTTATCACAGACCGTTTGCTTGTCAAACGGTCTCAAGAAAATGGTTTGAATGCTCAATCGACATGGAAAGATTGCCTCCATACGGTTTTCACATTTGCTGCAAATGGTCTTCACAGCAGTTTCATTCGGTCTCTACGTAGCTAGCAAGGGACCAAATGGTCCTCTCGTTGATTTTATCCAAACAGTTTGCTGCTGAGATTTCAAACTTGTCCTAAGATCGTGTAGCTACTGCTCCACCGACGGATGAGCTAGAGGGATAAGATGAAAGGCGAGGGTGGTCGTAGATGAAGGTGGCAGGTGCGGGGCGTGGGGGTGCTGCAGCAGCAGGTGGGGCGAAGTCGGAGGTAGAAGGCGACGCACCACGACCGTGGTGAGGCACACGGTCGTGGTAATGTTCCCATGGTCGTGCCACCTTGCACGAGCATGGTGGGTGAGCAATTGGGCTCTAATTTCATTATTCCATGAACGTGGCGTGACACCATAATCGTGGTGAGGCTACTGCCCCATGGCCGTGCCGCCTTGTACGGGTGTGGCGGGTGAGAGGGAGTTGATGCAGGTGGGGTGCCATGGTCGTGGCTCGGCGACCACGGTCATGGTGAGTGAGAGCTTAGGCATTGGGAATGATCCACCACGGCCGCGGCTGCACCACACGGTCGTGGTGATGACAGTGGACCACAGTCATTTTGAACCACCACGGCCGTGGTCTAGGCTCTGCTTTGAGATCTTGAATTCATGCACTGCTCGATCCCTTACGGCTGAGTTGTGCCTCCAATAAGTCTCTACTGGTCTATTGGTCTTGAGACCGAATGGGCTCAAACAGTCTTGAGACCGAATGGGATCAAACAGTCTTGAAACTGAATGGGCTCAAACGGTCTTGAGACCGAATGGGCTCAAACGGTCTTGAAACTGAATGGGCTCAAACGGTCTTGAGACCGAATGGATGGATTTGCTTGGTTAGATCAATTGGAAACCAATGATGATGAGGATGGGCCCCAGCTGATTGTTCACTTTAACAAAACCTGCATTAAGTCGACATAAATTCGGTTAAGATCTTGATAATAGAATCAATTAAGTGGTTTTGCACATTATGATTCATATTGATATTTAAAGAGTGAAAAAGTATATATAGAGTTGAATTTTTCCCAAGGTGATAATTGAATTCCATGATGAATATGCATTCATCAAAACACCCCGAACTTAAACGTTGCTCGTCCTCGAGTAACACAAAATCTGAAATAGTCGCCAGATGAATACTTTCAACTCATGTGATTGCTTCATCTTCACATCACGAATGTTTTCTTTCTGCTCAATATGACTCAGTATCTCAACCTCCTCAGACCACTAAACACATCTTACCATATCTTCGTTCTTGAGTTCGCTTTCCAATATCACTTCCTCCTCACTTTTTATGACAACAAGCATGTCAAAGAGTTTTGTAAGAATCCAAAGACACCTGCAGAACAACAAGTATGCATTTGATCTAACACTAGTGTTTTTCAGGATAGGGTAGGCATTCATTGCGCCATTAGGTAAAAAAAATGGAGTGAATGGTGGTATGGAAGGAAGAAATAAATCTCTCATATATTCAACTCAAGATTTTTATTTGATTTGCAATTTCATTTATTGCATTTTTGTGTGCAAATCTCTCCTCTATTCTACTCGAGATTGCATTTCTTTATGTGTGCAATTTGGCATCTTTTTGTTTGCAAATCTCTCCTCTATTCGACTCGAGATTGCATTTTTGGTGGTACGCCCCTATTTATTTGTGAGGGGTATGGAAGAAGAGGATATAGAGGGAAGTGGTGTGCCACCCCAAACTTAGGGTTTGGCACAAATTTGGCTATTTTTGTTTCTTTTTGATGAATGGAGGGGTACGGAGATGATAGAAGAATTGTAGAAGAGAGTTTAGATCAGAATGCAACTTGATTTACAATTTAGTGCACCAAGTTGTTCTCTTTATCAAACTCTGCTCAAATAATGACTTAATGAGGATCCAGTGGGGATTCCATGCTATTGTTCCACAAATCAGTTTGATCCCTATCAGTTTGACAGACACTTGTCATTTTTGTAAAAGTATCATGATGTTAGGAATCATAAGCTTCACAAGATGATTTCAATCAAAATGCTTGTTTAAAAAAGTGGTCTGAATATGGAGGATATAATGATTCAAAATGCATAGTAGGTTAGTTAGTGACTTTTAATGAAACCAGGAGGTGTCAAAAATTCATCAAGTATCTGTTCAATTTCTTTGAAAAACATTAAAGTTTTTGAAAAACATTAATTTTTTTTATAAAGAATGTGATAGTGAAAACTTAAGTATGAAAAGGGTGGGTGTAGGTGGAAAGTGAGGTGCATACCACCCACCCTCCACCCCGAACTTAGAGATTTGCTCGTCCCGAGAAAACCCTAAATCCAAGATGGAGGGGAAAAATCATGCCAGGATGACCACCAGATGTGGTTGCGTTCCAATCAGCGCACATCCTCGTATCTGAAAACCTCAAAGGTAAAGAGAAATTAGATCCTAAAATAGCATCTTGCGATGCTAATTTTATTTAATGAAAAATTAACTAGAAGGTAAAAACAAAATTGAAGAAACATTCTAATTTTAAAAGGGAAGTAAAACAAATTTATTAATTGGGTTGCCTCCCAATAAGCACCTTTGTTTTATGTCGATGGCTCAACTGAGTCCTTCAACTTCACGGTGGTTCCTTTGGATTGGAGAGATCTATTATTTCTTCGGTGCTCATATATGTAGAGGTGAAATATCTCTTTAAACGGTGACCATTTACGATAAATTTGCCTGACTTTTTACTCCATAAAGAGAATGCACCATGTGGGGAGATGCTTTTGACAATGTAAGGTCCAGACCAGCGAGAACAAAGTTTTCCTGGGAATAACTTTAGTCTCGAGTTGAATAGTAGAACTTGATCTCCCACTTGTATGTCTTTTCTTTTTAAATGTCCATCGTGCCAAAGTTTTGTGTGTTCTTTGTAGATTTGTGCATTCTCATAAGCTGTCATCCTGAGTTCATCCAGATCTTGGAGTTGTGTAATCCTGGCTTGGCCTGCTTCTTACATATCAAACTTTAGTTGTTTAATTGCCCACTAGGCCTTATGTTCCATTTCAACTGGCAGGTGGCAAGCCTTTCCATATATTAACCGAAAAGGTGTAGTCCCGAGGGGAGTTTTATAAGCAGTTCGATAGGACCATAATGCGTCGTTGATTTTCACTGGCCAATCTTTTCGATTGCGGCCAACAATTTTTTCCACAATAGCCTTTAGTTGACGATTAGAAACCTCTACCTGTCCGCTTGTTTGTGGATGGTAGGGCGAGGCTACGTTATGTGTTACACCATATTTTCTCAATAAAGCTTCAAAGCTTCTTTCAAGGAAGTGAACCCTCTGTCAGAGATCACGGTTTGTGGCACTCCAAAATGGGGGAAAATAATATCTTTGAATAATTTGATGATGGGTTTGGAATCACTAGTGACGGTTGGTATAGCTTCAACCCATTTTGAGACATAGTCTACCGCCACTAGGATGTATGAAACTCCATGAGAAGATGGGAATGGACCCATGTAGTCCACCCCCATACATCGAATATCTCAACTTCTTGCCATAGATTTAGCGGCATCTCATCCCTCTTTGTTATATTGCCTGATCTTTGAAATTTGTCACATGAAAGGACAAAGTTGTAGGAATCCTTGGATATGGTTGGCCAAAAGAATCCACATTCCAAAACTTTCAAAGCAGTCTTTTTAGAGCTCATGTGTCCTCCCACCGGTCCTGAGTGACATTGTTTCAAAATAAGGTTAGCTTCTTCTTCGGTGATGCATCATTGATACAGACCATCAACACATAGTTTAAAGAGATATGGCTCATCCTAGTGATATTGCTTCACATTATGCATGAACTTCTTCAGTGCATTCCCGGTGCATTGGGGATGGATAACCCCTGCAACAAGGTAGTTTACGAAATCTGAGTACCATGGTACAACTTCTGAGACCTTCATTAGTTGATCATCTAGCAGGGAATCATTGATCGTAATTTTCTCAGTATCCAGAGTGTGGATGCGACTGAGGTGGTCTGCTAAAACATTCTCTGTACCCTTTTTATCTCTTATCTCTAAATCAAATTCTTATAATAGGAGGATGTATAAAAGCAGGTTTTCTGGCTTAATTTCGAGGACGAAATATCTTTTAAGGTGTGTAGGATGTGATGGAGTAGACTTTTGGAATCCTAGAATGTCCAATGATTTAAGTGAAAGCATAAGATTGAGATAGATTGAGGGTTCCAAACTCATGACAAAGTAGGTTTGTTGATTGATGTTAATATCATGATTAAGATCCTTAACTTTATGCCTTTTTGAGGAATTTAATTGAATGGTCAAATAGTTAATTTTTTGCACAAAATTTGATTAGAAGGTAGCTTGAGTAGCCGGGAAGCTATGGTCAAATTTTGGTGTCAATTAGAGGATCCAAGAGGAAGTTATTCAAGTTTGAATATGATGAAATAATGCATGCTATTAAGGATTTATAGACCTAAGTTGTTTATCAATCACACAACCTTAGACAGTTGATGCCTGTAGTTTGACGATGCCACATATTGACTTATGATGCAGACTTCATCTCTACCACACATGGATGAATGACGGCTTAGATTTCATCTTGTATCTTGCGGTTATGATCTTATCTCTAGGTGAAAGCCACAATGTCATTGTATTCTTTGAACGTGGGCTGAGACATATATCGTGGGGGTGGTTGTGTTGGATCAATGGGCTCTAGAAGGGGGGGTTGAATAGAGCTTCACAAACTTCACAAAATTGATTAGACCACCAAATTATATTAAGTGCAGAACTTAAACCAAAACAACAATTTGATGTCCTAAACTAGCATACAAAGCAAGGATAAGAGACAAGGAATAGCATGCACTTGGACAGGTGGTTTAGAGTGGTTCCACGTCCTAAACTTAGGAGCAATGTCAGTCCACTACCTAGAGTTGGTTAGGCTCTAGGATTTGTAACTTGGTTCTCTTATATATATCACTCAATAAGATTACAAGCTACAACAACCACACATCCAAGGACTTATGTAATCAAGCTAAGATCTTCAACCTCACCAAGGACTTACCCACTTGCAAGTAGTCTTCTTCCTTGCACACCAAGGACTTACCTACTCTTGCACATGTCTTCCGCCTTGCAGAAATTACCCATCTTACTTGATCTTTGCCTTGCACCTATCTTTCTCTTGGAGAGCTTTAGCACCTTCCTCCTTCACTCGGAGGCCTAGAGCAGCTTGCATTCTTCTCCTTCACTCGGGGAAGAACAACATCCTTCTTCTCTTTCACTTGGAGAAGAAGCTTCAAACAATCTTCAAAGGGAATGGAGGTATGAGAAGAAGAACGGAGAGCTTTACAACATTACAAATGATAGCTCTCATATATGGTGACCTAACTCACTCATACTCACGATTTTGCTTTGAAGGTAGAGAGAGAAAGGGGCTCAAAGGATTAGAAAACACTCAACTAAGGCTAGGACCAAGCATATATGAATGAGCAACCTTGGAATGAAGTCCAAGAGGTACTATTTATAGTTGAGGGTGTCCCTTTGAACTTGGGAGAGATAAGGGACACAAAATAGCCGTTTTACAACTTGCAACGGATCTATTTTGAGTTCCACCAACTTCTCCAACGGTTGGAATTGCTTTTTCTGCATTCCAGTACAGTCTGATCGGCCGAGTTTATATAAAGGTAACTCGGCCGAACCACTAAAAGACAAGGCTGAAAGCTAGACTGTCGACCGAGTTCCTTTGGAGAAACTCGGCTGATCGGTCGACTTTCATCTTGGACCGATCAGTGGATCGGCCGAGTTTCCTAGCTAGAAACTCGAACAAACGGGAATCGACTGAGTTTGTAACTCGGCCGATTGCAACAAAATTCCAGAATATATGGATCGGCCGAGTTTGGAATTCGGCCGACCAAATCCCTGTTATGGGTATTTTGGAATTTTCGTATAACCGTACAAATGATGGATTTTTGAGTCCCAATAATTTTATCCATCTTAGTTACAATGAAAAACATGAGTATAAGTGATTACATCAATTGTTCTAAGCCAATAGAGGCTATTTCCCAAAATGGTCAAAAGTCACATGTTTTGCATGTGCTGGATGAGTAGCTTTTGAGTTGAATGTGATTCTTTTCTTGTACCTAATATCTGAAACAATCTCAAATAGATTTGTTAGATACATATGAATGGAATGGTTAAGTCATTATCAAAATATGGGCAATGTGCGACACCTAGGTCAACAGGTTGTTCACGATGAGAAGAGTCAGAGAGCCCCATATGTCAGGCATATAAACCAAAAATGATGATCTTCATCTCGCTACCTCCGATGCCTTTTGTAGATGGCATAGAGCACAACAGCTCGACCATGCCAGCAGAGAACCTAGCCCGTCAGACTCACACACAAAGCTAGGAGAAGGCCAGATCCGGTAGATCAGAAGAGAGAGGAGGAGAAACTCCAGGCTTCTCGGTGGTCAAGCGAGATGCGTATGGAGCAGCAAAACAGGTAGATAATTGGTTCTGGAGGTGTGCTACTCATAACTGCCCCGTGAGGAGGTCCACAACGGCGGCGAGTCAAGGATGGGAGTCTCCCATAGGCGTAGCCGGATTCCCAAGCAGTGAAGAGGGGGCAGTTCTTCTTGCTTGCTCCGCCATGGCAGCAGCAGTGCCGGTGAGTTCATAGAACCATGAGGAGAAGTAGTACCTTGCCGTGGCGGTGCTTGAGAGCAGGCTGGCGAGCGGGAGCAGATGATCATGAGGCATTGAGCTCCCTTGTGGTAGTCAGAGAAGGCGAGGAGTATGGAACTGGGGGAGTCTGTGTTTTCATATGGCGAGGAGGAGCATCTCGTCACTGCTTGCTCATCGGAGGTGAGCCCTAATGCACATATATATACTATATGATTCTAAGCAAGTCTAGATGCATTTCAGTTAATAGACAAGAAAAGAAACATGTAAGCAATAAGTTCAATATGATTGAGCTTTTTCTCCCCCTTTGTCATCTCAAAAAGGCAGGGGGGTAGAAGAGCATAAAAGCAAAGGTCTTCTCCATAGAAAACAAAACACTCAATCAATCACAGTAAGCTCACAGAAACAGAGGAAAACCAAGATAAACAACCAGAGCATGTCATAATCAAAATATGGAAAACAGTGCATATGAACCCATAAGATATAACCAGATCAACGAGTCATAAAAACACTAAAAGATATAACATACAAAGTGTTCCCATAAAATAGAAAACAAGACTACACGGAAAGCATAGAGCAGAAATAGTACAACTCAGATGATGTGCCTAATGTATATAGTGCAAGCATAGTCCAAAGAGATACAGCATGGTCATCTAAGACTAAGACTAGATACATCAGACCACTAAGCTAACTACTCTATATCTATGTCATCAACAGCAGCATCAAGATCCTCATCTGGATGGTAGTCCTCATCTCCGTCGTCAGAAGGATGAGCAGCTGTCTGAGTAGCCTCGTCAGCAGGATCAGCATCGTTATCATCATCATCGTCATCAGCATCAACATCAGCATCAGTAGCCTCATTGTCTTCATCAGCATCAAGATCAACATCCTCCTGGTCAGGCAGATCCTCATCTATAGGACCAGATGCACGCCCAGGCCACCTAGCACTCTGCTCGGACCAAGACATGCCTAGAGCGTGTAGCTCATAAGAAACCTCAAGGGGAGGAGAAGAAGAGGTATACTGGGCCAGAATCTCAGACAAACGACCACCAGGAAGTGCAAGAACCGGGGAAGGATGTCCACCTGTAGAGGGCTCAGCGGAAGCAAAAAAAGGTGGAGCAGGGTAAAACTGACTATACGCATAAGAAGCGTAATCACCACCGGGATATGGCTGGTAGGCGGGATAAGGCTGAGGGCAAGAGATATTCATGGAGGACATGATATGACAAAGGTCCTGATGAAGATGTTGCTGGACATTCATGTTATACTCTTGCTGATGCATGAGATACCCCATGAGGGCCTCATTGGAAACATGAAAGTCAGCAAAGCCAGGCTGAGGAGGGGGCTGAAAGGAAGGCTGAGGTGGAGGAGGTGCAGCTGAAGATGGTGGAGGTGCCTGAGAGGAAGATGAAGCACCGGGGGTAGGAACACTCTTCTGGAGATGGTCTCACTGATGTAAACACCTTTGCGATTAGGTCGGTAAAGGAGATCGGCAAAAAGTGATTTACCAGTGGAATGTTGGAAAAGACCACAAATGAGGGCAGGATAGGGAAGATGAGTGCCCTTTGTGTTCTTTCCAGAGTCAAAGCATGTCATGTGGTGGAGGATATAACATGCCCACTTGACTCCTTGATGCTGCAACAAAAGATACATCATGACAGCAATATTCTCAGCAATGTTCGTCTGATTTTTCTTGGGATGGACATTGCAACTTAAGATAAAAGCCAGGACACGGCGAGTAGCAGAAAGAGCGGAGGAGGGCAGAGTACCCCTTTTTGTGTAAGAAAATTTTGGTCGCTTGAGAAATTTATGGATATCAGTCAAATCAACCTCAATTTCCTTATACAAGTCATCAGGGTAGAGAAGATCAAGATACTTAGGATAATCAGCGATCCATGATGCCGTACTGACATTACCATGAAGATAAAGATTGAAGGAGAGCTCAGTGATATGAAAGGGTTGACCGGCAATCATGGAGGTCAAAACAATAGAAGTGTCCACAGTTGGGACCAAAGTGTCATAGTTCCAACGCAGATTTGCGTAGAACTCTCGGACAACCTTGGAACTGGATTTCAAATTGTGAAAGCGAACATCTTCTATGCAAAAAGGGTCAAGATGATGAGTTTGGAGGAGTTGATAAGCTTCATGAAGGTCAGGATGATGGCTATTAGGTTGATGGAGAGCTCGAAACAGAAAAGGAGTGCAAGGGAGGAGCTCTTGATATCGAATAACAGCAACTTGATCAACAAAAGAGATATTATTGAACGAAATATACCTCGAAGCAAGAGGGGACGCCTGAGCAGGGGAAGGGACAACTCTCTTGCGCCTCTGGGACCTCATGGATACGAGATGGAGGAATGAGATCCAAACTTGTGGAGAAACGAGGCAGACGTAGCCCGGAGAGCCGCAAGGATGAAGTAGCAAGGTCGAAAAGAGGTAGAAACGGCTGGAACGAGGTGAGAAAGGGCAAGGGTTAGAGAGGGGCGGGAGCTAGAGTTAGGGTTCGATCGACTTATCTCTAGTTGAGAGGGAGAAAGTCGGCCGATTCCTATATATAAAAACCAGTCTGCCGCCGATCAGTCGAGTTTAGGAAATGAGAAACTCGGCCGATCGAGCGCACATGCACCCAAAGCCCGACCGATCGGTCGAGTTTGAAACTCGGTCGACCAAAACCCTGAAGACAGAAAAACTAAAATCCTAGCCCTAACCTCAAATGACCTATTGCAAATTATCTTTCTGGTCTAGTTTGTATATTAATGATATTTAGGCACATTCCCATCATCATAGGGTACTATTTGTCGATTAAAACCCGATTTGCGAGAAAAAAGCCCGAAAAAGAGACAGAAATATGATTTTAGCAAAAAACAAGCAAGACATGAGCAAACAAAGCATCTTAAGCAAGAGCAACACATATAAGATGTAACCAACTAATTAGAGAGCAATTCAATATCATCAAGAGAGATTATGAGCAATTTTGATCTAATAAAGTTAAATTGTTCTCTAGCAAGTGGTTTAGTGAAAATATCAGCCAATTGATTTTCCGTATCCACATGTGTGATATAAATATCCTTTTTGACAATGTGGTCACGGAGAAAGTGATGGCGAACTTCTATGTGTTTAGCTCTACTATGCAAAATAGGATTGTAAGAAAGATTGATTGCACTAGTATTATCACAGTAAATAGGAGAAGCATCAAAATGAATGTTGGAGTCTTGGAGCATTTGCTTCATCCATAGGACCTGGGCACAACAACTTCCGGCTGCAATGTACTCAGCTTCGGTAGTTGATAATGCCACTGTGCTCTGTTTCTTGGAGAACCAAGACACCAAGCATGGTCCCAAGAGGAAGCAAGTGCCACTTGTGCACTTTCTATCAATCAAGCAACCTGCGTAGTCAGCATCACTATATGCCACAAGAGTAAATTCCCTTGACTTAGGGTACCATAGTCCAAAATTTGGAGTTTTGGCTAAGTACCTCAAAATCCTCTTGACAACAATAAGATGTGATTTTCTAGGGCTTGATTGAAAGCTAGCATACAAGCCAACACTAAACATTATATCAGGTCTAGAGGCAGTTAAATAAAGTAAACTTCCAATCATACCTCTATACAGCTTCTCATCTACCTTTTCACCTTCTTCATCCTTGTCGAGTTTGGCGGTGTTTGACATGGGTGTATCCATCGGCTTCATGTTCTCCATCCCAAAGCGTTTGAGTAGTTCAGTTGTGTATTTGCCTTGGTTGATGAAGTTTCCTTCCTTTGTTTGTTTGATTTGAAATCTGAGGAAGAAGGTCAGCTCACCCATCATGCTCATTTCAAATTCACTCTGCATAAGAGAACTAAACTCCTTGCAAAGATCAAGATCAGTTCCGCCAAAAATGATATCATCAACATATATTTGAATTATAAGAAAATGGGTAGAAGTGTGTTTTAGAAATAAAGTACAATCAACTTTGCCCATGATATACCCGTTATCTAACAAAAAGTTCTTTAGTTTCTCATACCAAGCTCGAGGTGCTTGTTTGAGTCCGTAGATAGCTTTTTGCAAGAAATATACATGATTGGGTAACTTATCATTTTCAAAGCCTGGAGGTTGAGCAACATATACTTCCTCCTCGATTGTACCATTTAAAAACGCACTTTTAAAATCCATTTGATAAAGTAAGAAATTTTTATAACTAGCAAAAGCAAGTAGCATACGGATAGATTCTAATCTAGCAACAGGAGCATAAGTTTCATCAAAATCAATACCTTCTTGTTGATTGTAACCTTGTGCTACTAACCTTGCTTTGTTTCTTACCACTCTTCCTTGCTCATCTAGCTTGTTGTGGTAGACCCACTTGGTGCCAATAATCTTTCTATCACTTGGTCTTGGCACTAAGGTCCACACTCGATTCTTCTCAAATTGTTCAAGCTCTTCTTGCATGGGAAGGATCCACTCATCATCACCAAGGGCTTCTTTGATGTTCTTTGGATCAAGTTGGGAGATGAAGGAACTGTCTTCTTGTTCTTTGTTGTGAGCAGCTCTTGTCCTCACTCTCTCAAACGGATTGCCAATGATCAGCTCCTTAGGGTGATTCTTTACAAAGCGGGGAGTTGGATCCTTCTTTTCTTCATCTTCTTTTTCTTCTATTACTTGCTTGCCTTTGTCTTTGATGTTGAGATCTTTTAAGATAGGAATTATTCCTTCTGCAACATCATCATCACCAAAATGCTTGCTAATAGCAGGGTTAGTTTCAAAAAACTTAACATTAATAGATTCTTCAATTTTAGACAGTTCAATGTTAAATACTCTATATGCCCTACTAGTAGTGCTATAGCCTAGGAAGAAAGCCTTAAAAGATTTTGGATCAAACTTGTCAAGGGAATCCTTCATGTTCAAAACAAAACAAGGACATCCGAAAACATGAAAGAAATCAATAGACGGCTTCCTACCACACCATAGTTCATAGGGGGTTTTCTTAAAAGTCGGATGTGTGAAAACTCAATTTTGCACAAAACATGACATGGTAACGGCTTCGGCCCAAAACTTCTTAGGAGTGTCAAACTCAAGAAGCATGGTCCTAGCCATCTCTTGTAGCGACCTATTCTTCCTCTCAACAACCCCATTTTGTTGAGGTGTGCGAGAAGAAGAAAAATTGTGCGAATAACCCGATTTTTCACAAAAGCGCTCAAAAAGGTCATTTTCAAACTCTCCCCCATGATCACTACAGATAGAAACAATATGCCAGGAAGCTTCGTTTTCAACCCGTTTACAAAAGCTTGAGAAAACATCAAGAGTATCACTTTTATAAACGAGAAAGAAAGTCCAAGTATATCTAGAGAAATCATCGACAATGACAAGACAATACTTGGAACCACGAAGCGTTTGAGTTCTCATTGGTCCGAATAGATCAATATGAAGAAGCTCAAGAACTCTCTTGGTACTCATGACTCCTTTGGATTTGAAGGAGGATTTGGTTTGTTTCCCTTGTGTACAAGGTTGGCATTCCTCATCCTTATCAAAATCCAATTTAGGAAGTCCTCGAACCAAGTCCTTTTTGTTCAACTTCTTCATTTGATGCAAATTCACATGACCCAAACGACGATGCCAAAGAGAAAGATCGTTTTTATCCACAACTAAGCATCTATTTAGTATGGGCTTTAGAGCATCAAGAATAATAACATAAAGATTACCATTTCTAGTTCCCTTATATAAAACATTGTAGGAGAGGGAATCTAGAAGCAAGCATTCTAAAGCAGTAAATAACACAAGATAACCATTGTCACATAATTGGCTAACACTTATCAAATTGTGATGTAGGCCATCAACAAGCAATACATTTTTGATGCATAGTTCATTTCCTACATCACCCTCACCTATAACCTTACCCTTCTTGTTGTCCCCGAAGGTTATCGATCCTCCTTTCTTCTTCACAAATTTGTTGAAATGGCTGATTTCTCCAGTCATATGCTTAGAGCAGCCACTATCAACAATCCATTTCTTTTTGTCCTGCAAGAAAAGAGGATGTCGGAACCCAACTCAAACTTTGGGATCTGGAGTTAGCTTTGGGACCCATTTCATGTTTGGGTTGGTCCCCTTAGGCTTATAAGGACAATAGGTAGAGTAATGGTTATCACCTTTGCAATGAGTACAAACCATAGGGTTTTTAGAGCCAGAAGACTCTCCATGGAAAATTGGAGATTCCAAACTCTTTTTCTTACCCTTCTTCTTCTTACCTTTGTTGCCTTTGGGAGAAGTCCCATCATATCCTAAACCACTCTTACCAATTTGTTTGGTAGAATGCTCTAAGACATCATTTAGGGATTTTTTACCTGATAAAAACCTTTGCAAAGTAGATCTAAGCTTAGCATTGTCATCACTAAGGGTTATAACAGTAGTAGAAAGACTAGCAAGATCTTCTTTAGCATGCAACAGGTCGGCCTCAAGACAGAGGGCTTTAGTAAGAAGAGAATCTTTTTCTATAGATAAGCTAGCAACTTCATTTCTTGGCAAAACAGGCCTAGAAGATAAATCACTAACTTGAGCAAGTAATCTAGCATTTTCAGATTTAAGAACAAAAAATTCTCTTTGATAAGCATATACCTCATCTCTCCTAGCATCATCAATAATCTTGAGTTCTACATTTTCAGTTTTAAGGACATCAAGCTCATCAAGGCAATTTTGGTTATCTATCTTAAGATTTTCAATTTGTTTAAGATAAGCATCATTTTCAATCTCAACTCCACGGTATTGAAGTTCAAGGTCAAGGTATTCCCCTTTCAAGGAGTCTATGCTATCAAGATGCAATTTTTCATTTTCATCAAGAATGTCAATTTTTGCATAAAGATCATCAACTATTTTTCCTAATCTTTTTCTTTTAGATTTGCATTTATCAAAAGATGATTGACATTCATTAAGCATATCAATGAGAGTTTCCTTAGATAACTCAAGTAAATTTGCATCACTTACCTTGCTTACCTCACTTACCTCAATTACATCTTCACTAGTAGATGCCATGAGGGCAAGATGACATTCTCCATCTTCAGAGCTTGAGGAGCTTGAAGTAGAAGACTCCTCCCATGCCGCATGAGCTGCATCTTTGGATCGTCTCTCCTTCTTGTCCTTTTTCTTGTACTTTGCTTCTCTTTTGTATTTTTCATCCTTCTTGTGGCTGCTCTTATGATAGCCCTTCTTGGCCTTTGGGCAGTCACTCTTGTAGTGGCCTTTTTGACCACACTCGTAGCACCTAGGAGTTGAGGAGGAGGGCTTGCTCTTGAAGTGTCTCCCTTTTGAGTAGTTGGCTTCATGATCATTTCCACCTTCATCTTCACTTGAGGAAGGGTAGGGAGACTTCATGGCAAGTTGTTGTTGCCGGACCATTTCTTCAACTTGGGCTTTGAAGGCTGTGTCCTTCATCTTCTTTGATTCCTTCTCTTCTCTTTTCTCCTCTTCCTCTTGCTTGTCGAGCCTAGGTTCATGTGCTTGGAGGTTACCAACCAGCTCCTCGGTTGACAACTCGCTCAGCTTGTAGACTTCTTCAATTGAAGTGACCTTTGGCTCCCATCTCTTTGGAAGAGATCTCAAGATCTTGGCATTGATTGTACCTCTATCCATGACACTCCCAAGGGCTGCAAGGCTGTTCAAGATGACATTTAACCTTGTGTACATATCCACAACTCTCTCATTCTTCCCCATCTTGAAGTTCTCAAGTAGACCACCAAGCATGTAGACTTTGGCCTCCTTGACTTGCTCGGTCCCTTCATAGGTGACACACAACTTGTGCCAAATCTCATGCGCCGTGTCCCAAGAAGAGATCTGGTTGAACTCGGATGGAGTGAGACCGGCGTAGATGATGCTCACGGCTTTGGCGTTGAGTTGAGCACGCTTCATCTCATCTTCCGTCCATGTGGTGATGTTCCCTTTTGGCTCTTCATACTTGAGATGGACTATCTTCCACATTTCGTAGCTCACCCCTTGGATGTAGAATTGCATTCTTCTCTTCCAATATAGGAAGTTTGTGCCGTCGAAGACCGGGGGTCTCATGGAGAAGCTTCCTTCAAGATTGAGTGACCCAAGAGCCGAATCACCCATCTTATCCTACTTGTTGAAGTAGCTTGGAGAAGACCTGCTCTGATACCACTTGTTGGATCAATGGGCTCTAGAAGGGGGGGTTGAATAGAGCTTCACAAACTTCACAAAATTGATTAGACCACCAAATTATATTAAGTGCAGAACTTAAACCAAAACAGCAATTTGATGTCCTAAACTAGCATACAAAGCAAGGATAAGAGACAAGGAATAGCATGCACTTGGACAGGTGGTTTAGAGTGGTTCCGCATCCTAAACTTAGGAGCAATGTCAGTCCACTACCTAGAGTTGGTTAGGCTCTAGGATTTGTAACTTGGTTCTCTTATATATATCACTCAATAAGATTACAAGCTACAACAACCACACATCCAAGGACTTATGTAATAAAGCTAAGATCTTCAACCTCACCAAGGACTTACCCACTTGCAAGTAGTCTTCTGCCTTGCACACCAAGGACTTACCTACTCTTTCACACGTCTTCCGCCTTGCAGGAATTACCCATCTTACTTGATCTTTGCCTTGCACCTCTCTTTCTCTTGGAGAGCTTTAGCACCTTCCTCCTTCACTCGGAGGCCTGGAGCAGCTTGCCTTCTTCTCCTTCACTCGGGGAAGAACAACATCCTTCTTCTCTTTCACTTGGAGAAGAAGCTTCAAACAATCTTCAAAGGGAATGGAGGTAGGAGAAGAAGAATGGAGAGCTTTACAACATTACAAATGATAGCTCTCATACATGGTGACCTAACTCACTCATACTCACGATTTTGCTTTGAAGGTAGAGAGAGAAAGGGGATCAAAGGATTAGAAAACACTCAACTAAGGCTAGGACCAAGCATATATGAATGAGCAACCTTGGAATGAAGTCCAAGAGGTCCTATTTATAGTTGAGGGTGTCCCTTTGAACTTGGGAGAGATAAGGGACACAAAATAGCCATTTTAAAACTTGCAACTGATCTATTTTGAGTTCCACCAACTTCTCCAACGATTGGAATTGCTTTTTCTGCATTCCAGTACAGTCTGATCGGCCGAGTTTATATAAAGGTAACTCAGCCGAACCACTAAAAGACAAGGCTGAAAGCTAGACTGTCGGCCGAGTTCCTTTGGAGAAACTCGGTCGATCGGTCGACTTTCATCTTGGACCGATCAGTGGATCGGCCGAGTTTCCTAGCTAGAAACTCGACCGAACGGGAATCGGCTGAGTTTGTAACTCGGCCGATTGCAACAAAAATTCCAGAATATATGGATTGGCCGAGTTTGGAATTCGGCCGACCAAATCCCTATTATGGGTATTTTGGAATTTTCGTATAACCGTATAAATTATGGATTTTTGAGTCCCAATAATTTTATCCATCTTAGTTACAATGCAAAACATGAGTATAAGTGATTACATCAATTGTTCTAAGCCCATAAGGGCTATTTTCCAAAATGGTCAAAAGTCACATGTTTTGCATGTGCTGGATGAGTAGCTTTTGAGTTGAATGTGATTCTTTTCTTGTACCTAATATCTGAAACAATCTCAAATAGATTTGTTAGAGACATATGAATGGAATGGTTAAGTCATTATCAAAATATGGGCAATGTGCGACACCTAGGTCAACAGGTTGTTCACGATGAGAAGAGTCGGAGAGCCCCATATGTCAGGCATACAAACCAAAAATGATGATCTTCATCTCGCTACCTCCGGTGCCTTTTGTAGATGGCATAGAGCACAAAAGCTCAACCATGCCAGCAGAGAACCTAGCCCGTCAGACTCGCGCACAAAGCTAGGAGAAGGCCAGATCCGGTAGATCAGGAGAGAGAGGAGGAGAAACTCCAGGCTTCTCGGTGGTCAAGCGAGATGCATATGGAGCAGAAAAACAGGTAGATAATTGGTTCTGGAGGTGTGCTACTCATAACTGCCCCGTGAGGAGGTCCACAACGGCGATGAGTCAGGGATGGGAGTCTCCCATAGACGTAGCCGGATTCCCAAGCAGTGAGGAGGGGGCAGTTCTTCTTGCTTGCTCCGCCATGGCAGCAGCAGTGCCGGTGAGTTCATAGAACCATGAGGAGAAGTAGTACCTTGCCGTGGCGGTGCTTGAGAGCAGGCTGGCGAGCGGGAGCAGATGATCATGAGGCATTGAGCTCCCTTGTGGTAGTCAGAGAAGGCGAGGAGGAGTACGGAACTGGGGGAGTCTGTGTTTTCAGATGGCGAGGAGGAGCATCTCGTCACTGCTTGCTCATCGGAGGTGAGCCCTAGTGGCGATGCTCCCTGGCGGACAAGGAATAGAGGACGCACGCCGCACACAGGCATCATATAAGAAGGAGAAAGAATGGAGGAACTAGAAGCCGATGTGGAGAACGAGAGGGCCAACGATCGGTTGCTTGAGTCGTGACCGCGACAACGCTGTTCTCACACAGGAGCCCAAAACGAGAGGAGAACCCGCCACAGATGACTAACATGAACCAGATCTAGAGTATGTGAACTAGATGGATCGTAGTTTGGACCAGACGACCCACACACCCCCTAGTGACCAAGTGGCGGCTCTGAATTGGCCAAAAGGTATGAAAAACCCATATTTACCTAGATCTTTGATAAGCCACAGTAATTAGCTCGTTTATCAAAAAATTACAAACAAACTACCGAAATGTTAAAAAAAATGAGTAGAATACATCAGAATAATAATATCAGGCTTTTGATGCACTAATAGTAGTTATATCATGTAAGTTGTATAATGCTTATATCGTTTGTTATAAATAGTAAATGATGGCCTAAAATTATGAGAACTTGTTTATAAATCATAAATCATGTTTTTAGTCCATATAAGGTCAGTAATCATGATGTTGATGCATGAAACATGTAATTTTCTTAGAATGACTATTTAGGGCTAATAACTCTAAATAAAATGCAATAAATGCGCACATGCTCAATAAATGATGAAATTCACAGAGTAAGCTCATATCAGTATATTGAACCTCAGTTTTATTTATGAGATCATAAAGATGAACATAATCCATGTTATATGAAGATGAATCTGAATACATGTTATAAAACCCTAATCTAGGTTAATGATGTAACCTAGGATTTATATGTGTACAAAAAGGATATGGAACCTAATGTTCAGATGATGAACTTTGATAATGAGATGTAATCTGGAAAATGACATCAGTGAGATAATCATAAGATAAGAAGACAAGTAATGATGCATATATCTCAATGAACTAAGTGAAACCCTAATATGAACACGATTAGGGTTAAGATGAGATGTAAGATGACGTGAGCCTGATGATAGTATATGATCTTGTCTTGATCATGTTTAACAAAGTTATAGTTGATATGAGGATATGTGATTAGGATGTCTCTTTGGAAGGTACGCCATTACCTCTTACTTGGCTTATTATACAATATGCTTGTGTTATATGTGTAGTAAAATACTTGGCATATGGTATTGGATGAAATGATTGTTCTTGCATCATATCTTGTTTGATTTTCTATACTTATGGCTATGAACACATAAAACATAAGATATCAGATCCATCATATGATAGCACTAAACTCTTTGGTAGTACAGTGCATTGAAGTGATCTCAAACTCTTTGGTAGTAGATCACATGTGTTAGATCTCAAACTCTTTGGTAGTAGATCACACGTTAAATGATCTCAAACTCTTTGGTAGTAGATCATTTGGTAGTAGATCACACGTTAAATGATCTCAAACTCTTTGGTAGTAGATCATAAGGCCTAAAAACATCAAAGCCCTTGGGGGCAGATGTACGAGATATATGATGGAAATGTGATTAAAAATATGTGTTCTCTTTTGCTAATGAATATCTTTGGGCAAGTATATGCTTTTCTTATATTCTTCTGTTACTGCCAAGTATTAGTTTTATGTTATTGCCGAGATATGATGAGAGGTATATAAAAGACACGTAGGCGTACTCAGTACAATATTCTTGAATATTGTGTTGATGTGTACCGCATGTAATCTTTTGTTTAGGTTGTGGTCTTTTGCTCCTGAAGATCCAAGATAGTGAGAGTTGTGTGGTGAGCTGATGTACATGTGGACATGTTGTCTTATGATCCTTTTGTTTAGTGGTAGTACATGTATATGTATAGTTTGTTGTTTAATATGTAATATCAGATGTTGTAACAATTCATGTTGTAATTATATGTTGAATGGTGAACATGTGTGTATGGTTTTATTATTGTTCATGTACATATACTACTAATTGTTTCCTTTTGACCTCCTCTGATTTTATTCTTCTTAGCCTTGTGTGGGATGTTTAAATTGGGATTCTCGCTGAGGTGAGGTTTCAATTTGGACGTCACACATCAATTTAGGTTTTAGAAAATCTGGGGACGTCACAGGTGGTATCAGAGCATGAACAATAGCAAAGCCTAACATTTGTTCATTGTGCAACTCAAAACTAAAGAACCTTGAACGTAATAATCTTTTAGGGTTAGATTAGTCATCTTTTAGAGACTAGATCTGACCTAGCCTCTAGGTTAGCACCTAGATGTCTGAGAACTAGGTCTAGACTAGTGCTTGTTGAGTAGCAAGTCCTTAGATGTTGTTCTTTGCTTGTAGTGCAGCGGCATGGGACGTTGCACTATTTGGAAATGACGTACATCAAGGGAAGAGAAACCCTAGACATATTGTGCACGTTGTCTAGAATAGCTACACCATTCTACCCCATGTTGTCACCCTTTTCATTAGTTTTCATGACACTGGACTCTCTACTATGTGTGGGACATTCGTTTTCTAGAATTGGTTTTTGATTCCAATCGAATCGAACCTTGGTAGTTTTCTTTGACGTTTGTTTTATCAGAGAAAAACTATATAATATTTTATTATATATATGTATTAAAAAAATGTGTCCCCACACATGTACGAGTAGGAGGTGGTCATGCAACCTATGTGAAAGTGAATGACATCAGTCTAGAAGAGAGAGTAGTTCTAGATTAGATGTCTAGAGCCTTGTTGGAATATGTGATAGATGAAATAAGTTTTGATGATATGATGTAGGCCTTATATAGATGGTATAAGATGGTTTACGATAATATATGTTTGGCTTTGAGGACTTAGGTCCAGTTTTGAGGATTTGAGATAAGTGTTGATGATGCAAGTAACTAGGCTTTTATGAGATAAGATAAGTTTATCTAAGACAAGGTTGTGAGTCAACATGAGACTCAAGCTCTTTTACAAAGGAGGACCTCTAGTGTTAGGACCAGTTTTAGGGTTAACTCTAGAGAGAGTGAGACCCATTGGGAGAAGGTCAGAGAACCTAAACTCCAAGATATGAGAATAATGAAAAATATGTGATATGATGTGTCCTAAACTAGACTACTCCTGAGTGATTGAGTTGAGCCGCTCTATGTATGATTCCTATAGTTTTTTGAACCCTAGATGTCCTTGGGAGGACCAAACCCTAGAGACAAAGAGAGGCTCTCCATATGTGCATATGTGAACATGAATATGAGTGCCTACCATCTGGGTGAGGGAGAGAGCCCAAGACCCTGGAGGAGGTAGCTATGTTAGTTTCTGTGAAGCCTCATGCTCGGGTTGGTGGTTTCCACATAGGAATCTAGTGGTGTGTATATAAGAGAAAGAGAGTTGAGAAATAGTTTTCATGGGTATAGAGCTGATAAGAGTATGCCATATCGTGTTTTGGTTGTGCTTATGTGGCTAGAGCTTGTAAGGCTATCTCTAGTGCCAATGAGGTATACCTGAGAACCTTAGACCAAGAGGAAAGATAAAAGTATAATCATATGTGATACTCATAGATTTGAGTTAGATCACTGAGACTGAGCATGGCATTACCCTCATGATAAGGGTTAGGACCTCAGTTGGACCAGATGAAGTTTTGACATATGTTTAACAAGCCACTCACATAAGTTTGTTTAGCACAACCATGATATAATATATATGTAAGGATGTGATCTAATCTCGAGATGTTATATATAGACATGATATGATGAAAACCTAGAGATGGTTTGATAGATCTCTATGCATAAATGATGGTTAACCATGTACATGAATAATGATGATTAATGTGAAACTATTGTTTAATCTTGTGATGAATTCACTAGTAAATGATGCAATTTGGTATGAATAATGAAATAAGATCATATGAATGAAACATGTTACATGAGGTGTTAATTGTAGTGCTTAACAAAGATGGAAAATATAGTTTGACCGCTAGCACAATATAATGATTAAAACACTTTGATACAATCTAGATGAATAAAGTGGGTTAACTATAGTTAACTTCCTCCTAAAAGGCATATGTTAATGTTGAACATGTTATAATAGTTAGCTCAATAAAATGTTGATGACACCTTGATGTATGAGTTAATCTTAGTTAACTCATTTAGAACATGGTAATATGATGTGGGAATCCTAATGCATGGGTTAAGATAAAGATGCAACCCAGATATATGAGATATGTAATGACATAACTGAAGTTTTTTTAAACCTTGAATGGAGTGTTTGTGCACCAAGACGGTCATAAACCCCCTAATAGTGCTTTGGATACATGGTTCTAGGTAACCTTCGTGGATATGATACACCAAGAATCATACTATATATGTGGAAGAAGATCCTTATGTTTTCCCTAGAAGTATGAGTATGG
The DNA here is from genome assembly GCA_963693085.1 of Alisma plantago-aquatica. Lineage (NCBI taxonomy): Eukaryota > Viridiplantae > Streptophyta > Magnoliopsida > Alismatales > Alismataceae > Alisma > Alisma plantago-aquatica. The sequence goes on along the minus strand of OY856414.1, from coordinate 866,149,878 downwards.
TTTACTTTCGAGGACGAAAGTTATTTTAATATGTATATGATGTGACAAAGTAGGTTTTGTGGCTTAATTTCGAGGACGAAATATCTTTTAAGTTGTGTAGGATGTGATGGAGTAGACTTTTGGAATCCTAAAATGTCTAATGATTTAAGTGAAAGCATAAGATTGAGATAGATTGAGGGTTCCAAACTCGTGACAAAGTAGGTTTGTTGATTGATGTTAATATCATGATTAAGATCCTTAACTTTATGCCTTTTTGAGGAATTTAATTGAATGGTCCAATAGTTAAGTTTTGGCACCAAATTTGAGTAGAAGGTAGCTTGTGTGGTAGGGAAGCTATGACCAAATTTTGGTGTCAATTAGAGGATCCAAGAGGAAGTTATTCAAGTTTGAATATGATGAAACAATGCATGCTATTAAGGATTTATAGACCTAAGTTGTTTATCAATCACACAACCTTAGACAACTGATGCTTGTAGTTTGACGATGCCACATATTGACTTATGATGTAGACTTCATCTCTGCCACACATGGATGAATGACGGCTTAGATTGCATCTTGTATCTTGCGGTTATGATCTTATCTCTAGGTGAAAGCCACAACGTCGTCGAACTCTTTGAACGTGGGCTGATACATATATTGTGGGGGTGGTTGTTCACGATGAGAAGAGTCGGAGAGCCCCACATGTCAGGCATACAAACCAGAAATGAGGATCTTCATCTCTCTACCTTCGGTTCCTTTTGTAGATGGCATAGAGCACAATATCTCGACCATGCCATCAGAGAACCTAGCCCGTCAGACTCGCGTACAAAGCTAGGAGAAGGCCAGATCCGGTAGATCAAAAGAGATAGGAGGAGAAACTCCAGGCTTCTCGGCAGTCAAGTGAGATGCATAAGGAGCGAAAAAACAGGTAGATAATTGGTTCTGGAGGTGGTACTCATAACCGCCCCGTGAGGAGGTCCACAACGGTGGCGAGTCAGGGATGGGAGTCTCCCATAGGCACAGCCAGACTCCCAAGCAGTGAGGAGGGGGCGGTTCTGCTTGCTTGCTCCGCCATGGCAGTAGCAGTACCATGGAGTTCGTAGAACCATGAGGAGAAGTGTACCTTGCCGTGGTGGCACTTGAGAATAGGCTGGCGAGCAGGAGTAGATGATCATGAGGCATCGAGCTCCCTTGTGGTAGTCGGAGAAGGTGAGGAGGAGTACGGAACTGGGGGAGTCTGTGTTTTCAGATGGAGAGGAGGAGCATCTCATCACTGCTTGCTCATCGGAGGTGAGCCCTTGTGGCGATGCTCCCTGGCAGACAAGGAACAGAGGATGCACACCGCACACAGGCATCATACAAGAAGGAGAAAGAATGGATGCACTAGAAGCCGATGCGGAGAACTGGAGGGCCAACGATCAGTTGCTTGAGTCTTGACCGCGACGACGCTGTTCTCGCACATGAGCCCGAAACGGGAGAACCCGCCACAGATGACTAACATGAACCAGATCTAGAGTCTGTGAACTGGATGGATCCTAGTATGGACCGGACGGCCCACGCACCACCTAGTGACCAAGTTGCGGCTCTGAATTGGCCAAAAGGTATGAAAATCCCATATTTACCTAGATCTTTGATAAGCCATAGTAATTAGCTCATTTATCAGAAAATTACAAACAAACTACCGAAATGGTCACAAAAATGAGTAGAATACATTGGAATAATAATATCAGGCTTTTGATGCACTAATAGTAGTTATATCATGTAAGTTGTATAATGCTTATATCGTTTGTTATAAATAGTAAATGATGGCCTAAAATTATGAGAACTTGTTTATAAATCATAAATCATGTTTTTAGTCCATATAAGGTCAGTAATCATGATGTTGATGCATGAAACATGTAATTTGCTTAGAATGTCTATTTAGGGCTAATAACCCTAAATAAAATGTAATAAATGCACACATGCTCTCAATAAATGATGAAATTCAAAGAGTAATCTCATATCAGTATATGGAACCTCAATTTTAATTATGAGATCATAAAGATGAATAGAATCCATGTTATATGAAGATGAATCTGAATACATGTTATAAAACCCTAATCTAGGTTAATGATGTAACCTAGGATTTATATGTGTACAAAAAGGATATGGAACCTAATGTTCAGATGATGAACTTTGATAATGAGATGTAATCTGGAAAATGACATCAGTGAGATAATCATAAGATAAGAAGACAAGTAATGATGCATATATCTCAATGAACTAAGTGAAACCCTAATATGAACACGATTAGGGTTAAGATGAGATGTAAGATGACGTGAGCATGATGATAGTATATGATCTTGTCTTGATCAGGTTTAACAAAGTTATAGTTGATATGAGGATATGTGATTAGGATGTCTCTTTGGAAGGTACGCCATTACCTCTTACTTGGCTTATTATACAATATGCTTGTGTTATATATGTAGTAAAATACTTGGCATATGGTATTGGATGAAATGATTGTTCTTGCATGCTATCTTGTTTGATTTTCTATAATTATGGCTATGAACACATGAAACATAAGATATTGGATCCATCATATGATAGTACTAAATTCTTTGGTAGTATAGTGCATTGAAGTGATCTCAAACTCTTTGGTAGTAGATCACATGCTAAATGATCTCAAACTCTTTGGTAGTAGATCATAAGGCCTAAAAACATCAAAGCCCTTGGGGGAAGATGTACGAGATATATGATGGAAATGTGATTAAAAATATGTTCTCTTTTGCTAATGAATATCTTTGTGCAAGTGTATGCTTTTCTTATATTCTTCTGTTACTGCCAAGTATTAGTTTTATCTTATTGCCAAGATATGATGAGAGGTATATAAAAGACAGATAGGCGTACTCAGTACAATATTCTTGAATATTGTGCTGACGTGTACCACATGTAATCTTTTGTTTAGGTTGTGGTCTTCTGCTCCCGAAGATCCAAGATAGTGAGAGTTGTGTTGTGAGTTTATGTATAGGTGGACCTGTTGTCTTACGATCCTTTTGTTTAGTGGTAGTACATGTATATGTATAGTTTTCTGTTCAATATGTAATATCAGATGTTGTAAAAATTCATGTTGTAATTATATGTTGAATGGTGAACATGTGTGTATGGTTTTATTATTGTTCATGTACATGTACTACTGATTGTTTCCTTTTGACCTCCTCTGATTTTCTTCTTCTTAGCCTTGTGTGGGATGTTTAAATTGGGATTCTCACTGAGGTGAGGTTTCAATTTGGATGTCACACATTAGTTTAAGTTTTAGAAAATCTGGGGACGTCACAGAGGATCTGTTACAAACCCAATTTTTGGGTTGGTGAGAAATGTAATTTCTCATATTAAAGATAATTGAACAAATAATGATATAATTTTTTTTAAATAAATGAATTTCATTTACAATAGCCTTGATGATTGTGTTGTGGGCTTTATTGGCTATTGGGCCCAATAACAAGGAAATAAAGAAACAAAATTCAATTATTAAATTAGTAAATGAATGATTGAGTTTTTGAGAAAAGAAAAATGTGGAAACCTCTAGAAGGCAAATCCAAAGAGGGATTTCATGCCTCTTGGGTTCCAAGGAGTCCAAAGTTGCATAAAGAGTACAATATGAAAAGAAAAGATCAATTAAGTATTTCTTCATTAAGAAAGAAATTGAAAATAATGATAAAATGTGGAAAATGAGTGGAAAGAGGCATAAATGAGATTTCTTGAGGAATTTTCGTATCCATGAGGTTGCTAATATTAAAAGGAATTCCAATGAGGAAAATAAAAGAGAAATAAAGAGAAAACCTCAAAAAGAGTTATTTTAATAAGAAATAAACATGATAATGAAGAAATAATGCATATAGATGCATCTAGAAGGATAATGAATATCCAATAAAAAGGATTTTGAAATAATAGAGTTTCTTGGGATCCAAGGAGTCCCAATAAATAGCAAGGAAAGAGAAAATGCTAAATTGTAAAATAAGAGGATAATGTGATACATTATAAATGGATTTTGTGATAAGGATAGAAAGGAAGTATTTTCTAATAAAAGAGAATATAATTTCGTGCCAATAAATTAAAAAGCAAGTACAAAGAAGATAAAAGATATAATTTTTGAAATCCTAATAATTAAAGAAGAAGGATTATCAAAAGGATAAAGAAGAGAGAGAAGGATTACTTCTCCTTGAAGGAAAATGAATCCTTTTGGAAAGAGACTCTTTGAGTCGTGTATAAGCCAACCTATGGCTTCGTTTCTCTTCCCTATATTAGGGGCAAAGTCTTTGGTTCGAGTTGGAGGTAGAATCTCACGTAGCTCTCTCCTTTCTCCTTCTTCTTTGCACACAAACCTTAACCAAGAAGTGGAGAGCTTTCTCGGGAGCAACTGGTGGCTGTAGCAGGATCTCTGAGGAGGCACAAAGTTACCGCAAGGAACTAGGGTGGCCGACCTCCTTTCCCCTGCCGACCACCGCCGCTCAGCACCTACAGCACGACTGCCAGGCCGGATGTAGGTAGCAGGACCGAACAGCATGGGCCAGCCACCCTGGCTAAGGGCAGAGGGCTTCTTTAGCTACGAGGAGGATCAACAGAGGGAGGAGAACCCTCCTTGGCGACCAACGGAGTCGGGGAAGGGGTGTGGAAGCTGCGCCTCGCGCAACCAACACGGCAGCGCTAGGTTAGCGCAAGGAAGAAGAAGCTATTGCACCTTTGATAGATATACTCTTCGGGGTATGAAGCAATGACAGACTTAAGTAAGGGTATAACAGTGATTCCATTATATTTCCAAATCCACAACGTTGCATGGACTGTGATGATGTGGCAACTCCCGATTGGCCAAGTAAGTAAAATCTTGCTAAATTCATAATTAAAGATTGGTAACTCCGATTAAGACAAGTAATATATGAATTTTGATCAGGAGAATGAGAGGAATCTAATAAAATGATATTAAAGATTGATTCCGTTCCTAATTACAAAAGTACAATAAGTTGATGAAAAGTGCATTAAAGTTAAGTTAAAAACCCTATTTGTGATTAAAGGTTGAATCTAGTATGCTTAATGGGTTAATTGAAGTATTAATAACCTGTTGAATGATAATGTTAGATTCAAACCTGATCTAGATGTAAAATTGCATAATTTAGGGTTTTTACCCCATATGAGAATGATTAAGTATTTAGAAACCCTAATTTAGGGTCAAAGAAAATAAGATCATATTTAATTTGAAAAATGTGAAAATATGTTGTTATATGATGGTTCTAATCTATTTCGAGCATTAAAGTTCCGAATTATGGATAAAAACCCTAAATGTAGTAATTAGGGTTTTCTCATGAATAAAAGGTAGAATTATGATGAATCGAGTTCACATGTGATTAAACCATAATGAACTTTGAATTGATGATAAATGCAAATAATGATCTTGTCATGTATTAAAAGGATAAAAGTAATCGCTTTAATGTAAAAGAAGCTTAATGAAATTAATTGATGATTAATGTGCCTGTAATATGAAAATAGAGTTATATGTTGTTAAGATAACCTTAATATTGAAGAATAGATGAGATAATTAGGGTTTATGAGTAACAACATAATATTAGGGTTTAATATGGTAAAAGATGAAGGGAAACCCTAATTGCAAAACAAAACCATAAAATGGATACAGAAACCCTAGAAATTGAATCCAAGTCAATAATGTAGATTCTTGATAAAGTGTATAATAAATAGAGTACATATTCTTTTCAGGAATTATGTGATTATTGAATTGCTTGCTTGGATTGCATTCTTGGTTGGATTTGCTTAATTCTTGTGAAATCATCAAATCAAGTATGTGGTTATGCTTATGATTATCCCGACTAGTTTTCTAAGGATTTTATCGACGTTTCCCTCATGGCTTGAAATAACTGTTGGATGCTTTTATTTCATGAAACTATAGAGTGACTATGACTATAACTATGAATATACATGTATAACTGGCTAGATCCGGGTCCACCTCTAGGGCTTGTAAAGGCTAAAAAGGGGTAACCTAGAGTAAGGTGTAGGTTATCGTGGGTTAGAAATTGGGCTACCAAGTGTAGTGCCATATGACCCATTAGCATGCCATGAGTTAAGGAGTGGGATACTCACGAGTAGTGCCATGTGACTCAACCCTAGAAACTGGTTCACCTATAGGTGGGACCATGAGGGGTTTAATGGGGATCTACCATAAGGAAGGTAGTATCCAGGTCCACTGCATGGATAGCACAGAGGATAGGGTACTCATGGATCATGGAGTTATATTTAAAACAAAATCTTGGTTGTTAAATGATTAATTGAATGATTACGTTGTTATCATATTTTCACATTTATTGTTTTCCCCACATACCAGCTTTGGCTGACCGACGTTTGTTTGTCGGCGTTTTAGGTGCAAGCCAAAAGGACAAATAGTAAATCATCATATTGTGAAATACATGAAGTAAAATACAAGGAGGATTAGTTAGAATAGAATCCATAAGTGTATAGAAGTTTATAGATCCAAGTTTTCAAAAAGGTATGCAAAAGTTTATTTTCTTATAGTTTTTCCGTTTAGTCTATTAAAATTTGATAATTATTCTTGGTTAATTGTTGAACCTTTGATCTGGGAGTTATGGGTGCGGCTTTGACCTCTCGGTCTCCCTTAATTGGGGGTTATCAGGAGGTGGGGTTGTAACATTTGGTATCAGAGCATAGGTTCCTCACATAACCATTAATAATTATTAAATTTTACATACTCCATATAACCCAATGGAGTTATTAGAGGATTATCCGAAACACGTATGTGTCTAGAAAAGGATCACGACTGGGGGCTGGCAATATTTTCCTCCACACCACTAGTCAGAATATGAGGACTCCCGCATCCGTGTGACTGCCTGGAAAAAGTCTTAGGGTATGAATCAAAATAAGATACCTTTATAACTTTCTCATCTTGATTCATCGCTTCTCAACTCAAATTATGTTAAGGAGCTTAAGGATTAGGGTTTTCTCTCTTCTCCTCACCCTCTTGTGGTATGGGTAAGGTTAATAAGGTCTAAGGAATCATGTACCAAATTAATGAAAAGCATGTAAATAAGTTGTCATGGACATGAGCTTAATAGATTAAGCGTAAACTAAAGGATAAATACATGCTTAGGTCGAATGACATAAGTTGTCATGCCCTCAGAAGAGACTTGAGGCTAGGCCTTCTTGTCAGGAGGATAAATAAGGAGAGTTAGTCTTGGGGATAGAGGTCTCCATTGCAAGAAGAGACCTGGCACATCCTATAAGGATGATGTTAACCCTAACCCTAAGTGAAAGACAGATGGTATGATGAGTTAAGCCAGGTGTTTGGATGGACATGCCTTGGATGACATATGAGCCATGAGAGGTTGGATGACCTAGTACCTTGGGTGACCCAACCCTGGGAAGGGTCGTGCATGTTAGAGTGAAGGCTAACTCCTTCATTAATGAGGTTAGAGAAAAACCTATAGAACCCTATGGACTTGTGCAAGTAGGGTTTAGCTTGCACCTAGGGCACGTCAGTAGTGTTGACAGTAGGATGAAACCCTGGTTAAGGAATCATGATGGATGGCTTATGAAATAAGCATAAAGGGCTATGGATGATCTTGAGCAAACAGAAGTTCGATCCTAGGCTTCACCCATGTAGAGGATGATTTTGAGGTTGATCCTTCATGAAGAGAGGACCTCTAATGGTGAGGATTGGTTGTAGTGTTAGCTCTAGAGAGAGAATAGGAAACCAAGCAAGAAGGTTGGAATCCTATACTTTGGGATATGAGGAAAAGTAGGGAGTTGAGGATGATGCGACCTAAGTGGATGATAGTGGTTTCTAGGTGATCGATCCTTGGAGGTTGCTGATGTCTTGGTTGCCATGAGAGGAACGAAACCCTAGAGAGAGGATGAATCTGTTGATACCTCTATGCCTTTGGTATAGGTGTTACCCTCCTGAGATAGGGAGAAGAGTTCCTTAGACCTGGAGAGGTTTAGTAACAGGTTGTGAGGCCTTGTACCTTGTTGGTTGTCCTTAAGGAGGACTCGACTCTAAAGTGTTGCTCGAGTAGATGGATGACAAGAAGTGTGTGTCATACTTTATACATGTTTGGTTCGTGGTTAAGAGGTTGGGCATGCAGTTGGACACCTAAAAGTAAACCTAGGGTTCCTAGGCCTAAGAGGGGAAGTGGTGTACCTGATACCCATGATGGGAGTTGAGTTCCTATATATGGGGATGTGGTACTCCTCATGTTTAGAGGGAAGAGAAACCCATTAAGTTTAAGGTATGTTGTTGAACCCCTCACAGCTAGGTTGATGACAAGGGAAGGTATGATCTTGATCCAATGTTGAGGAATGAGAACAAGTATGACCTAGCATGGCTAGTCAGTGGTCCGCTTGTGCCTTAGTAGCTGCTGGGTTAAGCATGCTCATATGAATGTAAACCTTAAGGATATTTGTGACCTTGTTGTCAAGAGTCGTAGTTTCCTCCATTCTTGGGAGAGGGACCCTTTGGTAGGGTGTGTACCAGTTTTGTGGGTTTTGAGGAAACCTAAAGAGGACTCATAGGATCTTGAGAAGCTAAGTGAAAAGTACATGGTATGAGAATGAACCTGTAGACCCATAGATAACCATATTTAAGTGCATGTGGGTGTGTTACCATAGAGGTAACCGGTATGGGGCCTGACCAAGGTAGGAAGGTCACCATGACCCTTATGAAAGGATGAAAGTCAGCCCAGGAATGTAGAGAGAGATGATGAAGGCTTGGGTAAGGTTCTAAGTTGAATATGTACTATAATGGAATCATAAGTCTATCCTAGGGTCAGGTAGGAATAAGACCGATGGAACTAGGAGTTACCTAATTCCCTAGTTGCGTAGGACCATAGGGTCGGGAGGTAACAACTATCATTGCCTAAGGGCCATGGGTTAGGAGATTGATCACCTTCATGAACTCATGGGACCCAAAGGGAAGATGAGTAGGGCACTCTCTGGATGCATGAGGGAAGAGGGATGACCCTAAAAGCGTCGATACCCAATAGACCTAGAGGAGATGACCAAGGATTGTGTGATGACCCAAGTAGGTTCAAAACTAGTTTTCCATGGAGGTAACTTTGATATCAAGATGACTGTAATATAGAGGCATAAATAACACGTTTCAACTTAGATTTAAAGGTGTACTGGCGAGGTGGGATGTACCATCTCTACTCTTGGAAAAGGAAGAACTCTGTATTTGGACTGCAACCAAATTCTTATTTCCTTTTGTTATGGGGGTGAGAGATAGGACAACATGCATGCCATACACCAAGGATAAAGATGATGTGGGTTGGAACGTTGCCACGAGATATGAGGACATAGAAGATAACATACCCTGGTAAAGTGAATGATACATGGATGGTTTGCAAAAACTAAGAGGAATGAGGTAGTCACCTTATGAGGATGTTTTTTTTTATCATGGGATATGAGTCATACAAGGTTGAGTGATGCATGGGTTTTGAGTCACTTTTACAGGCTTATTTTATATCTATTTAATGCACATATTTGTCATTTTCTTGATTATATTTGCATAATTCACTATAGTTGGCTTTTAAACTTTATTTGCATCAAATTATAATTCTTTTATCATATTTATATGATTTTATATAATCCTCGAACTTATACACATGTTTCGGCACTTTTTCAGGCACTTTTGCATTGTCCAGAGTCGATACTATCGACCTTGGTGTCGATACTATCGACAGCGTCGGGATCTGGCGATTTTCTGCACTAAAACAGACCGTTTTAATTCGACGGTTGAGCTTTTTCAGTGCCGTAAAGTGGTCCTATGACCTAAGAAGAGAACAGACGACCCTGGGGAGATCTCATATTGTGTTGCAAAACATCCAAGAAGGAGGGAGAGAGAGAGGAGATGAGAGATGAAGGCCGTCAACTGAGCGATCCAAGTACCTCCGACGGGCGATTTTGCTACCGGAAGACTGCAAAACGCACGTTTCTCGAGGAGGATCTCTAGAACACCTTTGTATCAGGGGTTACACAAGTTTGCTCTATGTTTCCCATGTTTTTCTTCTATACTCCTATGTATTTTCCATTGTTAACCATGCGGGGCTAATCCCCTTTATCTTTAGGACTGGGAGTAACCCAGGAAGCATTGTATGACGTTTTTATCATAGTAATTCATAACTTGTCTCTTAAATCCATGGTATGATTTCATTTTCTCCATTATATCATTATGCTTGATCACCCTAATGATAATCCTTTAATTTCTTTGAAAGAATAATTAACGGTTGAAAAGAGACAAAATTCACATTAATTAATAAATCCCTTGAATAAGGTGATGTACGGTTAATGGTGGAAACCCAGAGGTCGATTCTAATGCACCTAGTTTAGGGTATAGGTTACTACGACGGTGGAACCGACCTAGACTTAGGTAGTGAGTTGTATCACGATAGTGAACAATTCTGACTACAGGCCACTGCCCGGAATAAGAGGCGAATTTGATTAACTATGTGAAAATTATACAATGAAAACCCGCGGTGAAACTGTCATCCTAAAGATTTCCAATTGAATTGATTAAACTAAACACTTAATCGATTGCTCTATTTTATTTTATTTTCTTTTCTTTTTCAACAACTCTCAAAACCTTTTTAACTGGTCTAGCTGATTGCGAACAGTTAGTAGTAGTCCACCGACATTTCAGTATCCCTGGGTTCGACTCGGGCCTCACAAGGGCCTATATTACATTGACGCGTGCACTTGCATTATACACACGGAAAAAGCGTGTCAAGTTTTTGGCGCCGTTGTCGGGGACACAACAATTTTCGGCACTACGAGTGCTGCAAGCGGCCATTCTAGGCCACTTTTTTATTATCATTATTTTTTTTTAAAATTCATAGTTCATCTTTCATATTTAGTAATTGTCTAGCACTGTACTAAATCAAATTTATTACCTTGTAGGGTACAAGTGCGTGGTGAGGACGCGTAGCACAGACTACACACAACCATCACCAGAGATTCCACCGTTGGGGTTAGACGAGGAGGAAAACAACATTCAAGATCATCTTGAGCATACATATTTCAACTCTGAACCAGAAGCCATGGTAGAAGAACAGACAATATGAGAGAAGATAAAGGCTTCTTCCTCATCAGCATCAAAGGGGCCAATCAAAAAGTTGGTAGTTAACATTCCTACCTACAAGATTGATCCAACACTAATCAACCTGGTCAAGTGTCAAGCATTCCACGGGTTGAAGAACGAGGACCCTGTCACACACATCAACACATTTTTGGAAAATTGCAATATGATCAAGATTGATAGGTTTCCATAGGAGACACTCTACCTGAAGCTATTTCCCAGCTCTCTGGCAGGTAATGCACGTGAATGGCTGCATAACATGGATGATGAGACCGTTGAAACATGGGACCAAATGATCGAGGTGTTCTTCAAGAGGTTCTTTCCGCCCGAGAAGACCAACGATATGGTACGGAATATCCCTAATTTCAGCCAGAAAGCCGGGGTGACTTATTCTGAGACCTGGGAACGTTTCCAAATAATGCTGAGGAGGTGCCCACATCATGGGCTTGATAAGGAGAAACAAGTCAAGATTTTCTATTTTTCTCTCTCCGAGCATGATAGAAGCAACCTGGATTCAGCAGGTTCGGGGTTCTTCTTAAACAACAAAGGCACAAGGTGTTGGGAGATTTTAAAGAACATGGCCAAAAAGCAATCATGGAGCAATAGAGACGCAATAGAGCAAGTTCGAGCTGCAAGTGAGTCCAGGGCCATCAAGGAGCTGAATGATAAATTAGATCTCATAGCTAAGAAGCTTGTGGAGAAAGAGAAAGAATCTGATGAGGAAGCCCAAGTCAAATTTATGCAACAATAGGGCTATAGGAACAATGAGTATGCCTGGAGAAAGGACAGAAAATTCTCATGGAAGGATCCAAATAACTTCCTACAAGCTCCAGATGCAAAGCCACAATCAAAGGCAGAGGATAAAAGCACCGAGTTGCTTAGTCAAGTGGTGCAACAAAATCAAGAGATGATGAGTATGTTCGCCAAGCAGTTACAGTCGCAGGGTGAGATGTTGAATAAATTTGGGTAGACACTGCAATGTCATGGAGCAAAAATGAGGGCACTAGAGACAACGGTGACTCAAATCACCAATGAAGTGGTGGCCATGAAACATGCAAATCAACAAAGACTAGCTGGTAATGCAGAACTTGTTCAAGGACATCATCAAGTGAAGTATATATCTGTGATTAATGAGGCAGAGCCCCCAGTGGTGGAGGTCCAGGAAAAAAGGCAAAATGATTTTTGACACGGAGGCTACACCGAGAGTACCATATCCTTGAAGTTTATATGGACTACCTGGTGGATATTTCCCATTCAAAAAATCCCACCAAGAACCCATCATGGTCGTTCCCACACCTAGGCAAGAAGAGCAGGTGAAGGCCATACATCATGGTGAAGCTACAACCACTAAGAAAGATGAGCAGCCACAAGTTGCACCAGTTGCAAATGATGTGCTAAAGCCTACGCCAGGAGGTGACATCAAAGCAAGCTTAGGGGAGGAGACCCCGAAAAGCCCATATGTGCCACATCACAAACGTCTAAAGGAGGCAATTGTGTCTTTTTTGGATAGTCTGAGGCCGAAGAAAGAACATAGACATTACAGGAAGTTCTTGGAGATGTTTAGGAAGCTCCATATTAATATTCTGTTAGTGGAAATGATAGAACATATTCTAGCATATGGAAGGTTTATCAAGGACATAATCACCAAGAAAAGGTGGATAAAAGACACTGATGTTTGTGTTGTTGATGAAAAAGTGAGTTCTATAATCCAAGGACGGCTACCAAGGAAGAGGAAAGATCCAAGATGTTTCTACATCCCATGTTCCATAGGTGGCCAAAATTTTCCACAAGCACAGTGTGACTCAGGGGCAAGCATTAATCTTATGCCACTTGCCACTTTTCAAAAGCTGAGATTGAAGAAGCCAACACAAACTTCTATGACAATTGAGTTGGCGGATGGATCCATTGTGAAGCTGCAAGGTATATGCGAGGATGTGCTAGTCAAGGTCGACAAATTTATCTTCCCTGTTAACTTTGTGGTCATGGACATGCATGAGTTGGAAGGAGGTGAGATGCTATTGGGAAGGCCGTTCCAAGCTACGGCTGATATAATCGCTGCCATTGGGTGAGGTTACTTGACACTTGGGATTGGTGATGATAGAGTTAAATTCAAATTTCCAAATGAATCATTAGAGACATCCCTTGAAAACCCAGGTTCAAGGTATGCTTATGTCAAGCCTAGGACATTAAACAAGGGCGCTTGTTGCGAGGCAACCCAACTTTAGGTTCATTTTTATGTTTGGTTATGTTCTTTTATGTTTATGTACTTAGTTTTTTCTTAGGTTTTGAATTGTTTTTGTAAAAATGGTACCCTAACTCGTGTTTTGAAGTGTGCAGAACTTTAAGGTCGATACTATCGACACCCATGTCGATAGTATTGAGTTTGGAGCAGTAAACACTGAAGAAAAGTCGATACCATCAACCTTAGTGTCGACAGTATCGAGATTCCTGAAGATTTTTATAAAAATTGGTGATAGTAAAGTTGATACCATCGACCCTAGGGTCGATAGTATCGACACTTTTGAGTTCCCAGGCTTTTAGATGCGTCGATTCAGCAAAATTGCTGAGTCTGGGTCGATACCATCGACCTTGGTGTCGATGGTATCGACACCTACATGACAACTATATAAAATAGGCCGTAAAAGGTATCGAAACGGGATTTTTTCGAACCGTTTTTTGCAGAGGTAAGATGGATGAAGCAAGTCACGTCTTAGAACCACTAAGACACAAAAGTGGGCCTAAAAAAGTAGAGATATATAAAGCATCACTTGGTCCACTTGAGCATCTAACCATCCTTCTTCACCACACTTCAAAGCGAACGGTACTGCTATTCCACCTCTTAAGTGAGAATATTGACTATGAGTCCATAGTCATATTCAAGCTTGGGGGGGGTGTTGGAACAACCCTCTATCTTAGTTTTTACTTACTTATTCATGTTGCTTTTATTTTTGTAATATTAGTTGTTTTTATTTCTAGGTTTACCGCTTTTGTAGAATCCACATCTATCTAGTGTAATCTGTGGAGCAATAAATGCATGGTTTCAATTGCAAGTTTTACTCTTGGGTTGTGTGCACATGAAAATATGAGCATATTGAAAACTTTTTGAGCTTATTCTTGTGAGTAATTGAGTTTCATAACTGAGGAAGTGCTTGGGTGAGTCAGCTTCAGGACATGGGGACATGAATGCCCATCTTTATTGTCCAAGGAAAAGTGATTGACAAGGATGTTTGAGCCCAAACCGACCAAATGCTAACATGACCTTAGACTAAAGTTTAAGAGAGAAATCCTTCAGTTACCCTGTACACATGTCTTTAGAGAGGGACATATGATATTTTTGGAACGTTCTGTCAATTAGTCTTGTGATCTGATCCACCGCAATTTTATTCACACTCCACCATAAGAAATGGGAGCACATTACTGTATTTCACTTTTTGATTGCATCCCATGTAGAAAGGTCTTGCATTACAACTATTTTCACATATTGTTGCATGAAAATGAAAAGAAGAAAAAAAGATACAGTAATTATACATGCACATTATCCTTAGGTGCATGTCATTTAATTGCATAACTATCATTTTGTAGCTACATTCACATCTTTTGTGCATATAGTACATCATGCATCTTATGTCTTCAGAAACATTAAAGGTGGTGAACTTGTTCCATATCTTCTGAATGCTTCAAATGTATAAGTTATGTAACAAGAAGTGAGCCCGACAAATAATTCATTGTCATATATGAAAATAAGGGCTTGAAAAAAAATTGAAAAAATTGAAAAAAAGAGAAGAAAAAAAAAGAAAAAAAAAGAATTGAGAAGTAAGTAGGAATGAGAGGGAGAAAGGAACCTGTTCTCACTTACATACTAAGAAGAATAAGCACCTGGTGTATTTTTCTTAGATATTCCATCTCATCTTGAGACAAAATGATATTGCATGCATCATTCCACCAAAAATGTAGCATTATGACATTTTCACTTGCATTTTGCATCATGACAGGTCATTAATTTTTTTATTGCATGATTGACTATTATGTGGTTCCATCTCTTCCACAACAACCTATCACATCCACCTGTTGCTCTAATTGGTAGGCCACCCATGATATTCTCTTCAATCATTAATATAAGGAGATCTTCTTCCATTTAGAGGGTAGTTAGGAAATGAGCAACGTAGATAGGAGATCACAAGATGCATCAAGTATGGACCAAATGAGTTTATCATATTAACTACTTTAATTGATAGTATTTCACTGATTGGGGAACATACATCTTTTACATAGGTCTTTGGTCACCTGGATGGCAATTAGTGTTCATTGGTCAATGAGGGCCGATTTGTGGAAAGAAAGTGGGGATGATGTAGATTCATTTCATGTATTTATGTCATGTTGCTGACTTATGTCAACCAGATCCAAAGTTTTGTTGCTTGAGGACGAGCAAGGTTTAAGCTTAGGGGAGTTTGATGCATGGGTTTTGAGTCACTTTTATAGGCTTATTTTATATCTGTTTGATGCACATATTTGTCATTTTCTGGATTATATTTGCATAATTCACTATAGTTGGCTTTTAAACTTTATTTGCATCAAATTATAATTCTTTTATCATATTTATATGATTTTATATAATCCCCGGAATTATACACATGTTTCGGCACTTTTTCAGGCACTTTTACATTGTCCATAGAAGATACTATCGACCTTGGTGTCGATACTATCGACAACGTCGGGATCTGGCAATTTTCTACACTAAAATGGAGCATTTTAATCTGACGATGGAGCTTTTTCGGTGCCGTAAAGTGGTCCTATGACCTAAGAAGAGCACGGACGGCCCTGGGGAGATCTCATATAGTGTTTCACAACATCCAAGAAGGAGGGAGAGAGAGAGAGAGAGGAGATGAGAGACAAAGTCCGTCAACCGAGCGATCCGGGCACCTCCGACGGGCGATTTTGCTGCCGGAAGACTGCAAAACGCACGTTTCTTGAGGAGAATCTCTAGGAACACCTTTGTATTAGGGGTTAGACTAGTTTGCTCCATGTTTCCCATGTTTTTATTCTCTACTCCTATGTATTTTCCATTGTCAACCATGCGGGGCTAATCCCCTTTATCTTTAGGACCGGGAGTAGCCCGGGGAAGCATTGTATAACATTTTTATCATAGTAATTCATAACTTGTCTCTTAAATCTGTGGTATGATTTCGTTTTCTCCATTATATCATTATGCTTGATCACCTTAATGATAATATAATGCCTTTAATTGCTTTGAAAGAAGAATTAACGGTTGAAAAGAGATGAAATTCACATTAATTAATAAATCCCTTGAACAAGGTGATGTATGGTTAATGGTGGAAACCCAGAGGTCGATTCTAATGCACCTAGTTTAGGGTATATGTTACTATGACGGTGGAACCGACCTAGACTTAGGTAGTGAATTCTATCACGATAGTGAACAATTCTGACTACATGCCACTACCCGGAATAAGAGGCGAATTTGATTAACTATGTGAAAATTCATACAATGAAAACCCGCGGTGAAACCGCCATCCTAAAGATTCCCAATTGAATTGATTAAACCAAACACTTAATCAATTGCTCTGTTTTATTTTATTTTCTTTTATTTTTCAAAAACTCTCAAAACCTTTTTAACCGGTCTAGCTGATTGCGAACGGTTAGTAGTAGTCCACCGACAGGTCAGTGTCCCTGAGTTCGACTCGGGCCTCACAAGGGCCTATATTACATTGACGCGTGCACTTGCATTATACGCACAGAAAAAGCGTTTCATTGAGTTTGATCACCACAAAGATGAGCTCAAAGTGTTCTCAATGAAGATAGACTTAGATTTCGAGTTTGAGATGATAAGTGAAATACATGAAGGTGTATGTCTTCGACTTTACCTAACACCTAAGGAGATGAAGTGGTAATGAATGCTCTGGTTGAGATATAGCTGCCTAGTTTAGCTAGAAGATATAAGAAGTTGAGGTTGTTAGGGTAACCTTAAGTTGAGAAAAAGAGATAAGTTTGGCTAACACTCAAATGTATCAATAGTAGTTGAACAAGTTAATGGTTGTTTGGTTATCCAGTTTAGTCCTTGATGTAATGAAAGGATGGTGATAGAACCTCAGATACACTTCTTTGGAAAGGAAGGTGATGAAACCCCGACTAGAGTGGTTTAAGGTTTCTGAGGAATCAATCTTGAGGAATCATGACATATAGGAAATCATGATTGAAGATCACCATACACTGTGGTACTACCAAGATAATAAGCGACAATAGTGCTTTTGATGCCTAAGATAAAGTTGCATGTGGTATATGGCCATGCAAGTTGAGGGAGAGGGATGAACATTAGTAACCCAGTGCATTGATGTAAGGGATAAAGAGTCCCCGAAAGAGAAAGGGAGTTCATCACTATGGATGTTGTAAGTCTCCCCTGGACCAAGGAAGGTCGAAATGCAATATGGGTTATGGCAGATCGCCTTACCTAGATGACATGAGAAAGAAAGAATTCTGTCAAGGGACAGATTTGGTTGAACTACCCATGAGAGAGATGGTTCAGCTACAACATGATGCGAGTTCAAAGGTTCTTGAGTTTGACCTAAAGGTTCCCTTCCATAAGATGTAAGAAAGTACATGAAGAACTCTATGTTAGTATAGTTTATCACCCCTAACTAATGGATAGTAGGATCCAGACTAAAGGGTCTGATGAGAGCATATGTGCTCGTTCAAGGTGATGGCTAGAGACAGTTCTTGTCCTAGGAAAGATGTGATGATGACCACCATAGCCAGTATCAAGATTTAAAGAAGCTCTGTAAGAGAGTTTGTGTCGGTGACCACTTTAGTAAGGTGATGTTGGTGAAAGGACCACGTGATGGTTAGAAAAGGGCCACAGTGTGTGTAGATGAAGTCCCTTTGATCGTGCAATGGATGAAAGGAGCCTAGAGACGACAAGAGTCATGAGTAGATGCAAAGTAGACTGACATGCAGTTCACTATGGGAGAATATGTGACATGAAAATTTGACCCCTCTAAGTTATAGCTAAGAGAGCTGAGTCCCCGATGCATGGGTTCTTTTGTCATGGTTTGGTGGAGAAGGCTAAGTTTGATCTTACCCCTCAGGATAAAGTAATATGTGATAAGTTCCAGGTGTCCAATTTAGGGAACTATGTGAGGTACCCAAACCATGTGCTGAGAAAAGAACCTAGTGAGCCCAAGGGAGGCTAAAATGGCCTGAGTCACCTGTGCAGTTTATAGACGCTAGGATGAAAGAACTCAGAGGAAAGAATATGTGATGATAAAGGTTCCTTGGAAGCGCCATGAGTACGGTAAAGCCACATAGGGGCCAATGATGGACATGGAAAAGTATTATCCTGAATTGTTTGTTTCCTTGATAGAATTTTGAGGACAAAATTCCTATAAGAGGGGAAGATTGTTACAACCCCAATTTTTGGGTTCAATTGGTGAGAAATGTAATTTCTCATATTAAAGATAATTGAACAAATAATGATATAATTTGTTTTAAATAAATGGATTTCATTTACAATAGCCTTGATGATTGTGTTGTGGGTTTTATTGGCTATTGGGCCCAATAACAAGGAAATAAAGAAACAAAATTCAATTATTAAATTAGTAAATGAATGATTGAGTTTTTGAGAAAAGAAAATGTGGAAACCTCTAGAAGGCAAATCCAAAGAGGGATTTCGTGCCTCTTGGGTTCCTTGGATTCCAAGGAGTCCAAAGTTGCATAAAGAGTTCAATATGAAAAGAAAAGATCAATTAAGTATTTCTTTATTAAGAAAGAAATTGAAAATAATGATAAAATGTGGAAAATGAGTGGAAAGAGGCATAAACGAGATTTCTTGATGAATTTTCGTATCCATGAGGTTGCTAATATTTAAAGGAATGCAAATGAGGAAAATAAAAGAGAAATAAGGAGAAAACCTCAAAAAGAGTTATTTTAATAAGAAATAAACATGATAATGAAGAAATAAGGCATATAGAAGGATAATGAATATCCAATAAAAGGATTTCGAAATAATAGAGTTTCTTGGGATCCAAGGAGTCCCAATAAAGAGGAAGGAAAGAGAAAACAATAAAATTGCAAAATAAGAGGATAATCTGATACATTATTAATGGATTTTGTGATAAGGATGGAAAGGAAGTATTTTCTAATAAAAGAAAATATAATTTTGTACCAATAAATTAAAAAGCAAGTACAAAGAAGATAAAAGATATAATTTTCAAAATCCTAATAATTAAAGAAGAAGGATTATCAAAAGGATAAAGAAGAGAGAGAAGGATTACTTCTCCTTGAAGGAAAATGAATCCTTTTGGAAAGAGACTCTTTGAGTCGTGTATAAGCCAACCTATGGCTTCGTTTCTCTTCCCTATATAAGGGGTAGAATCTTTGGTTTGAGTTGGAGGTAGAATCTCACACAACTCTCTACTTTCTCCTTCTTCTTTGCACACAAACCTTAACCAAGAAGCAGAGAGCTTTCTTGGGAGAAACTGGTGGCTGTAGCAGGATCTCTGAGGAGGCACGGGGTTACCGCAAGGAACTAGGGTGGTCCGCAACCTTTCCCCTTCCAACCACCGCCGCACAGCACCTGCAGCACGGCTGCTAGGCCGGCCGTAGGTCGCAGGCCCAACCAGCATGGGCCAGCCACCCTGGCTGTGGGCGGAGGGCTTCTTCAGCTGAGAGGAGGATCGACAGAGGGAGGAGAACCCTCCTTGGTGACCAACGGCGTTGGGGAAGGGGTGTGGAAGCTGCGCCTCGCGCAACCAACGCGGCAGTGCTAGGTTAGCGCGAGGAAGAAGAAGCTATTGCACGTTTGACAGATATACCCTCTAGGGTATGAAGTAACAACTGACTTAAGTGAGGGTATAATAGTGATTCTGTTATTATTTCCAAATCCACAACGTTGCATGGGTTGTGATGAAGTGGCAACTCCCGATTGGTCAAGTAAGTAAAATCTTCCTAAATTCATAATTAAAGATTGGTAACTCCGATTAGGACAAGTAATATATGGATTTTGATCAGGAGAATGAGAGGAATCCAGTAAAAATGATATTAAAGATTGATTCCGTTGCTAATTACAGAACTACAATAAGTTGATGAAAAGTGCATTAAAATTAAGTTAAAAACCCTATTTGCGATTAAAGGTTGAATCTAGTATGCTTAATGGGTTAATTGAAGTATTAATAACATGTCAAATGATAATGTTAGATTCAAACCTGATCTAGATGTAAAATTGCATAATTTAGGGTTTTTACCCCATATGAGAACGATTAAGTATTTAGAAACCCTAATTTAGGGTCAAAGAAGATAAGATCATATTTAATTTGAAAATTGTGAAAATATGTTGTTATATGACGGTTCTAATCTATTTCGAGTATTAAAGTTCCTAATTATGGTTAAAAACCCTAAATGTAGTAATTAGGGTTTTCTCATGAATAAAAGGTAGAATTATGAAGAAGCGAGTTCATATGTGATTAAACCATAATGAACTTTGAATTGATGATAAATGCACATAATGATCTTGTCATGGATTAAAAAGATAAAAATAATAGCTTTAATGTAAAATAAGGTTAATGAAATTAATTGATGATTAATGTGCGTTTAATATGAAAATAGAGTTATAAGTTGTTAAGATAACCTTAATATTGAAGAATAGATGAGATAATTAGAGTTTATGAGTAATGGCATAAAATTAGGGTATAATATGGTAAAAGATGAAGGGAAACCCTAATTGCAAAATGAAACCCTAAAATGGATACGGAAACCCTAGAAAGTGAATCCAAGTCAATAAAGTAGATTCTTGATAAAGTGTGTAATAAATAGAGTACATATTCTTTTCAAGAATTATGTGATTATTGAATTGCTTGCTTGGATTGCATTCTTGGTTGGATTTGCTTAATGCTTGTGAAATCATCAAATCAGGTATGTGGTTACGCTTATTATTATCCCGACTAGTTTTCTGAGGATTTTATTGACGTTTCCCTCATGGCTTGAAATAACTGTTGGATGCTTTTATTTCATGCGACTATAGAGTGACTATGACTATCACTATGAATATACATGTATAACTAGCTAGATCCGGGTCCACCTCTGGGGTTTGTAAAGGCTAAAAAGGGGTAACCTAGAGTAAGGTCTAGGTTATCGTGGGTTAGAAATTGGGCTACCAAGTGTAGTTCCATGAGACCCATTACATGCCATGAGTTAAGGAGTGGGCTACTTACGAGTATTGCCATGTGACTGAACTCTAGAAACTGGTTCACCTATAGGTGGGACCATGAGGGGTTTAATGGGGATCTACCATAAGGAAGGTAGTATCAAGGTCCACTGCAGGGATAACATAGAGGATAGGATACTCATGAATCACAGAGTTATATTTAAAACGAAATCTTTATTGTTAAATGATTAATTGAATGATTACGTTGTTATCATAGTTGCACATTTATTGTTTCCCCCACATACCAGCTTCGGCTGACTGACGTTTTGTTTGTCAACATTTTAGGTGCAAGCCAAGAGGACAAACAATAAATCGTCATATTGTGAAATACATGAAGTAAAATACAAGGATGATTAGTTAAAATAGAATCCATAAGTGGATAGAAGTTTAGAGATCCAAGTTTTTAAAAAGGTATGCAAAAGTTTATTTTCTTACAGTTTTCCTATTTAGTCTGTTAAAATTTGATAATTATTCTTGGTTAATTGCCAAACCTTTGATCCAAAAGTTATGGGTGCGGCTTCGACCTCTCGGTCTCCCTTAATTGGGGGTTATCGGGAGGTGGGGTCGTAACAAGATCCATCTAATCGACCTGGGTTTTGCATCTTTCTTTTCCAGAAGGTAACGAATGGCAGCGTGGCCTGTGTTGACAATGACCTTCGAACCAATTAGGTAGGATCTGAACTTGTTAAAGGCATACACGACTGCTAGAAGTTCTTTCTCTATGGTTGCATAATTCCTCTAAGCTTCCTCAAGAGTTTTTGATGCATAATAGATGACATAGTGTTTCTTCTCTATATATTTCCCTAAAACAGCACCCACAACATAGTCACTGGCGTCACACATAATTTCAAAAGGGTGGTCCCAGTCGGGAGCTCTAATGATGGGGGTGGTTGTAAGGGCATGTTTCAGTGTGTTGAAGCTTTTGACACATTCTTCATTGAAATTGAAATCAGTATCCTTTAGTAATAGGTTTGTCATTGGCTTTGTTATCTTGGAAAAGTCCTTTATGAATCTTCTGTAAAATCCTGCATGACCTAGGAAAGCACGGACTTATTTTACATTTGTTGGGATAGTCAGTTTAGAAGTCACTTCAATCTTAGCTTTATCTACTTCAATTCCTCTATTGCTGACCCTATGTCTGAGGACAATGCCTTCCTTTACCATAAAGTGGCACTTTCCCAACTCAGCACAAGATGTGCTTCTTCATAACGTTTGAGGACCAGGGAGACGTTCTTTAGACATGAATCGAATGAGTCTCCATATATAGAAAAATCATCCATGAAAACCTCCATAATTGTTTCAGTAAGACCAGCGAATATGGAAGCCATGCAACGTTGAAAAGTTGCGGGTGCATTACAGAGACCAAATGACATTCTTTTAAATGTGTATGTCCTGAATGGGCAAGTAAATGTTGTTTTCTCTTGGTCATCTGGATGTATGGGTATTTGATAGAATCCAGAGTACCCGTCAAGATAATAGAAATATTCTTGGTGAGCCAACCTTTCTAGGACTTGATCAAGGAAAGGCATTGGAAAATGATCTTTTCGAGTTGCCTTATTTAATTTTCTATAGTCTATGCACATCCTCCACCCTGTTACTGTTCGAGTGGGGATGAGTTTGTTGTTTTCATTCCATATAATAGTTGTTCCACCTTTCTTTGGGACCACATGCACAAGACTCACCCATGGCGAATCTGAGATCATATAGATTATTCCAGCTGTGAACAGTTTAATGACCTCGCGACGGACCACTTCCTTCATATTTGGGTTCAATTTCTATTAATGCTCAATAGTAGGCTTGTGATCTTCCATCATGGGGATCTTGTACATGCATAACTCTTGACTGACCCCGGTGAGGTCACTCATTTTATAGCCGATGGCTTTCTTTCTTTCCCTTAATTCCTTCAGGAGTTATTTTCTTATTCAACTATTAGATCAAAATTTATAATAACTGGGCAAACTTTTAGATCGTCTAAAAACACATACTTCAGTCCTTCGGGAAGGGGCTTCATTTCGGGAGCCTCTGGTTTTTCACATGTTTCTTCCATAGTTTCCATAGACTTGAGTTCTTCAGTAGTGGCTTCAACATTTTCTGTAGCAGAGTTGAGGGATTCGATGCAATCCTTTACTTGTTTGTCAATCGGTTCATCAACGGATGGGTTTGTTACAGAAACTTCTAAACAATCGTCTGATTCATGATGCTCTTGGGTCAGAAGTGACATTTTCTCAATGCAGTCAATCAAATAGACTTCATCTTACATACTTGGTCTTATCATACTTTCAAAAACTTTAAATTCGAGAGTTTCTATGCCTAATCTGAGCAGCAAGGTACCAGCTTCAACATCAATCAGGGCTCTTGCAGTGGTGAGGAACAGATGACCAAAGATGAGAGGATATCTGGCGTCTTCCTTTATGTCCATACTGACAAAGTCGCATGGAACATATGTGTCCTTGCCTACCTTGACCGGGACATCTTTGAGGATTCCCAACAGACGTTTTATCGAATTATCCACAAGCTGTATAGTCATGCCAGTAGGAAGCAATTCTGTGAACCCTAGTCTCTTGCACAGGCTAAGTGGCATAATAGATATGCTTGCACCGAGATCTGCTAAACCTTTCTTGCATGATGAGTCACCAATGTGACATGAAATTCTAAAGGATCCTGGGTCTTTTTGTTTCTTGGGCATCTTGCTCAATATCATATCATATGTAGTTGTCGCCAGTTTTACTATCTCATACTCTTTAGTTATATACTTCCTAGTGAGGAGTGACTTTAAGTACTTTGTCCATGCTAGTATCTCGGCCAGAGCATCCAAAAAGGGTATATCAACATGAAGTTTCTTCATAGCTTCTTTAAACTTATTGAATATGGTATCAAGCTTTGTTTGCCTTAGATGAGCTGGAAAAGGTATACGAGGTTTGTACACAGGGATATCAGGTTCTGGAGTCTCAGTTTCTTCATCTTCTTGAGCAGACTTCTCAAAGTTTCCTTTTTCTGGCTTATCATCTTTTGATTGAGTCTCTTGTGTTGTCGACTCTTGGGCACTCATCGGTTCATCCTCGTTTGTAATAACCACATGTGTCTTTTTAGGGGGATCTGAATAGTCTTTTCCTGACCTAGTGGTGATTGCCTTCAACTGTTCATGATTCTTAGGATTGTTCTCGGGTTGGCCAGAAAAGACTCCAGCATGTGGTTTTATGCTAGCTGTGAGTTGAGCTAGTTGAGATTCAATAGCCTTCTGCTGAGCTTATTGGTTAGCTATCATGGTTTGTTGAGTTTGTAACATCTTTTCAATGGCTGATAGCTTGTCATTAGGAGAAACTGGTCCTGCTTGCTGTCCTTGCTGTTGATTAAGATTCTGGTACTGAGAGTTATTTTGGTAATTATTGTAGTTACTATTCTGAAAGTTCCCCTTGAAATTTCCTTGATTTCCAAAATTCTGTTGTTGATTATTTTGGAATCCTGGTGGGCCCCTTGTTTGATTGTTTGAACCAAATTGATGTGAGTTTACTGCTCCAGAAGGGTTTCCATATTGAAGCCCGTGGTGATTCATATTCTGATTCAGATTGTAATAACTTTGACTAGGAATGGTGTTGATAGCATTAAGAATTTTCATCTGACCATTATCTCCTTGGCCACATACATTGCTCAGAACAACATCATAGAGAACATTGCATGATAAAGTGGAATGATCGGTGCTCTTACATGCTTCACAGAATAGGGAAGCGGACTTGATCTGTTCTGGTTGTCGAGTGGGTGAACATCCTCTTCCAATAGCAGCAAGAGATGATTCAATATGGTCTTGCTTGGAAACTAAAAGCTTCAAGGTTTCAATGATAGACTTGTACTCAGGAGTAGCTTCGGCCATAGCTACTTTCAAAACTCCTTTACCTACAGATCTACCCCAATTTGCTTGATTTTCTGCTCCCAGGGTGACGACTCTCCATGCACTATCATAACTTTGATGCATGAAGTTTCCTCCAGACAAGGAATCGAGGAATCTCTTGATATCATCATCCACACCCCTATAAAAAATCTCAATGAGTTGGTTCTTGGGAATTCCGTGGTGTGGACACTTGCGTAGAAGCTCTTTGTATCTATCCCAAGCTTCAGCAAGGGTTTCTCCAGGAACTTGAGTGAAGTTTGTTATCCACCCTCTAATTTCATAGGTAAGAGATGGAGGGTAGAACTTTTCTAGAAATACATTTTGGAGTTGTTCCCAGGTGGTGATGGGTGTTTCTCTTTGCAGCGAATTGTACCAACTTATGGCCCTATCAGAAAAGGAGTACTTGAAGAGATGGAGTCGAATGGCATCATCTGTGACTCCATTTTGTTTCATCATGGCACATAGATCAATAAATCTCAGAAGATGTTCTTGGCTATCTTCTCCCTATTTGCCATAGAAAGGGTTATTCTGAAGCAGGGTGATCCAATGCGCTCTTATCTCAAAATTAGGAGCGTTGATGGGAGGAGGTTTCACTGAATGATGAACAATCACAACTTTTGGGATTGAGAATTCTCTAAGATCCTTTTGTAGTTCATCTGCTTGCGTTGCTGCTTGTGCCGCTAGGATTTCCTGTTGAACTACAGCCCTGGCTTCTTGCATGAGCCTCTCTCTCTGTGCATTGATGGCTTGAGCCACCATTCGGGCTACTTCTTCTTCTTGAGCCATCCTTGCTTGATTTTCTCTGATCTGACGATGAAAAGTTCTGTCTATCTTGGGATCAAAGCTCGTTGTTAGTTCGGGGCTGTCCGAATGGTGCATGCACTACGCCTTGGATTGTACCTAAAATAGAAAGGATTTTGAAAATGAGATCCACAAAGTAGAGTCAAATTCAAGTAGATGATCGATTGTTTTCCAAAGAAAAAGCAAAATCCTAGATTAGTCTTAAAAGAACTAGTTTTGACTAACTGATTCTGTTGTCCCCGGCAATGGTGCCAGAATTTGATGTGAGATTTTATCACACTAACAAACTCACTCGAGGTTGAAATCCTCGAGCTTTTACCAAAACCAAAGAGCAATAATACCACCCACAAGAGGACGAGTCTTATCGCAGTATAGTTAAGGATCGAACCTAAAGGACAACGTTTTTAAGAACCTTTGTCAGTCTAGTCTAGTTCGAAGTAAGGCTAATATTTAAAATGAAAGGTTGATTTGAGGTTACTTAAACTAATTGCAAGAAAGTAAAAGCTGAAATAAAGTTGGATTCAAATCAATGTTATGGAATCGCTGGGATGGTATCAGGTTTCACCACCACTACTCATGCAAACACATTCAATCACGAACAATCCAAACAAGATAAAACAATCCAAATAGAGCTGCTGCAGAACCCCCCATACAGGCGTTAGGTTCGTGTAAGCATCACCTTAGGCATCAGATGCTCGTCACCAACCGGTTCACTTACTTACGACTCTGAAGATACATAAATTCAATGAAGGTTGTGGGCCCCCTATATAGACGTTAGGCACACAGAAGCATCACCGAAGGCTAGATGGCTCGTCCCCTCACGAATTATACACTTACGACCTTGAAGAAATCCCATTCTATTTCTAATTTGGGAGTCAACCACATTAATTGATAAGCAAGCAGGTGATAGATCTACAAACTAACATCGACGAAAAACAAGATGATACAAAATCCAACTAAGGTTGTGGTCCTCCCTGAGTGATAGATCACCGTAGGCTAGATGTCAAACGGTCTCACAGACCATTTGCTTGTCAAACGGTCTCATGCAAACAGTTCGAATGCTCAATTGATCTGGAAAGCTTGTCTCCATATGGTCTTCACATTTTTTGCAAACGGTCTTCACAGCAGTTTCATTCAGTCTCTACGCATCTAGCAAGGGACCAAATGGTCTCCTTGTTGACTTTATCCAAACGGTTTGCTACTGAGATTTCAAACTTGTCCTGAGATCGTGTAGCTGCTACTCCACCGGAGGACGAGCTAGAGGGACAAGACAAAAGGATAGGGTGGTTGTGGCTGAAGGTGGCAGGCGCGGGGGTGCTGCAGTAGCAGGTTGGGAGAAGTCAGAGGTAGAAGATGACACACCACGATCGTGGCGAGGCACCACAATCATGGTAGTGCTCCCACGGTCGTGCCACCTTGCACGGGCGTGATGGGTGAGCAATTGTGCTCTGATGGCGTTGTGCCACGACCGTGACATGAAACCACGGTCGTGGTGAGGCTACTGCCCCACGGCCGTGCCACCTTGCACGGGCGTGGCGGGTGAGAGGGAGTCGATGCAGGTGGGGTGCCACGGTCGTGGCTCGGCGACCACGGTCATGGCGAGTGAGAGCTTAGGTGTTGGGGATGATCCACCATGACTGTGGCCGCGCCACACGGTCATGGTGATGACAGTGGACCACAGTCATTTTGAACCACCGAGGCCGTGGTCTAGGCTCTGCTTCGAGATCTTGAATTCATGCACTGCTCGATCCCTTGTGGCTGAGTTGTGCCTCCAATCGGTCTCTTCTGGTCTATATGTCTTGAGACCGAATGGGCTCAAATGGTCTTGAGACCGAATGGGCAAAAACGATCTTGAAACCGAATGGGCTCAAACGGTCTTGAAACTGAATGGGCTCAAACGGTCTTGAAACCGAATGGGCTCAAACGGTCTTGAGACCGAATGGATGGATTTGCTTGGTTAGATCAATTGGAAAGAACCAAGGATGAGTGAGGATGGGCCCCAACTGATTGTTCAGCTTTAACAAAACCTGCATTAAGTTGACATAAATTCGGTTAAGATCTTGATAATCGAATCAATTAAGTGGTTTTGCACATTATGATTCATATTGATATTTAAAGAGTGAAAAAGTATATATAGAGTTGAATTTGTCCCAAGGTGATAATTGAATTCCATGATGAATATGCATTCATCATCCACACATGTTGGAAAGGACTATCCTAGTTGATGGAGCCACCCTTTCACTAGTAGCCATGGTCGGGAGTTAGATGTACATGGGCCATTTGGGTCTGGACTAAAATGGGGATAGATTATGAGGCTATATAGTTAAGCCTTGATGAGGACATAAAGAGTCTAAGTGGGGGATATTGTACTGTCCCATGAGTTAAGGCCTATAATAAAATGATGTTAAAGGGAATTATTGGACTATCCATATCACCAAGGTGCACTTCCTTTTCAGGGAGCTCATCACTAAAGAACTCTGTGGTTAATCGTGATCAACCCAGAGTAGCACTAAGATGGGTGACCAATTGGGAAGTTTATCCTAGCTTGCGAGCGAGGAGGACAAAGCACACAGTTAAGGCTGGTGGTGGCTTGTGGGGCCAGTCACTATTCTTGAAACTCTACTAGAGCCTTGGGTAGTGTGCCCGGGCATTACACTAATGGTATATCTGGTTTGGATAGTCAATCTCCCTATACACTTATATGTACCCATGATGTTCGAATATATTAGATTGTCTCTTAACAGATTGATTTAAGTGGATACCCACCCAACTAGTCATACAAGAAGCAAATTTGTTGACTTTCTTGGAGTTGGACACCATTCAAACTATCATTCCATCTATCCTAATAAATGATATGGAATATGACATGGAGTATGAGGGGTTCCCATGGGCATGTGATACCTACTGGATGGAAGGACATACATTGAAGAATTCTTTAGAAATTAGTAGAGAATCCAGGACTAGTGGCAATGAAGGAACAAAGGATCACATGGAATCTCACAAAGTAGATGATGTAGAGACTTGGCATTCACAAAAGAGGAAGGGAGGGCACATGAGAGGAAATGAACCCAAATGGAGGTCTCTGTTGGTGAAAAAGAAAACAACAACAAATTTGTTGGGCTCTTACAAGTAGTTGAGGTAGACTTGCAGGAAATGGAGAATGTAAACTTGGCAGAATGTATTATAATAGAAATATGAGAAAACCAAGAAAAGTATGGAGGAAAAAGAAGTCTACATATATCTCCAACACATATTAAGAGTCAAGAAAGGTGCTTGGAGATATTCCTAACTTGGTAATTGATACACTAAAAGCATGGAAAATAAGATTAGGAAAGATACTTAGTAGGTGGCACATATCGTGCTAAACCTAGGGCTTGATAAAGTCATTAAAGTTATTGTGGTCCCAGAGGAGGTGGATATGCAAGTCATTGAAAAATATGTTCTTGATTTAAAGGCAAACAAACTCAAGGGGAATGAAGAGGACATGTTGGGTAACCTTTCAGTCCCAATGTCAACTCTAATGGGATGGTGCAATAAGGGTATTGACACAAAATGAATAGGAAAAGTAGGGAGTTGAGGTAGTTGTACAAGGAGAACTGTGAAGGAAGAGTCCAAGGAGAAAAACTAACATGGAAGACAATAATTCATAGACAATTGATAGAGATGACGAGCCAAACTTAATGCAGTAGGAAGGGGTTGAGGTAGTTGTACAGAAGAAGCCACCCAAGAAATGATAGAGTAGTAAGACCATTGTTATTACTATTTGTAACTCTCCTCTTCCTTGTAACATGGTTGACATAATATGTTGAAATGTACAGAACATTGGTAACAATGACACCCGTAATACACTTAAGGATTTTATGACAAAAAAGAATTCGAAGGTGAATGTTATCCTTGAACCATGAATCATTGGTAAGAAAGACATCTACACAATAAATAAGTTGGGATTCAAGAACTCACATAGAGTCAAGGCAAGAGGTTTTGCATGAGTTATTTTCGCCGGTTGGGATTCTGCTATGTGTGAAGTTGAAATCTTAAACAATTATAGACAACTTATTACATGTAGAATCAACAAATCCTAGATTGAAACTTGTGTTTATGCAAGCCCACATCCTTCTATCCACATATTACTATAGAAACACCTGGTTGAAACGGGTAACAAGATCAATGAACCATGGATTGTATTGATTCATTTAAACACCCTTCTGGAACCTAGTGAAAAATATGGTAGCAACATATTTTATGCCAATGAAGCACAACAATTTAGTGAATTCTTAATGGAAGCATGGCTTTAGGATCTAGGATTCTTTAGCATGAAAGACACCTATAAGCATGATGTACTTCAAGTGTGTCTCAACATGATTGTGACAAATGATAGATTCATTCGTTAAGTCCCTCACATGTTGGTAGATCATCTCCCATAGATCCACTTAGATCACTATCCTATTCTTATGAAGTCCAGAAAGAGAATACGGTGTGCACGATGTATTATTTCAAGGACATTCTAGTACAATGAAGAGGAGATTAATGATGTTCTAAAGGGATTATTGAAAAGTCATCTCCCTTTTGATGAAGCACTTCATTAATATAAGGAAGGCATAATCAGCTGGCATAGCAAGGCTCAACAAACAAGGATGCATGAGAAAGAGAAACTAATTTGCAATATTAACCAATTAGAAACTATATTGATGTCCAATGTGGTGACATTACTAACAAGCTGAGCAATGAGATGATTTTGGAATTAGACCATTCTAAAAAAGAGGAAGAGGACTAGAAACTAAAATATCACATCAATTGGATGTAAATGGTGACAATGACACTAAATTCTATAATGCTTGGGTGAACCAAATAAGAAGGGGTCATCTGGTTTTGTCCTTATAGAACATGGATGGAAAGTGGATCTCGAATGAACATGATCTGATGAACATGGTTGTCCATCACTTTTAGAAAGTCCTATAAAATTCTAAGGACGATAGAAGGAACCGCTAAAACTTGATTCCATGCTATTTCAGGGAACTCCAACCCGATAAGCTAGTACCTAATGCAACACCTCCATCCATGGTGGAAATTCATCAAGTTTTTCAGAGCATAAAACCAGATAAAGTATCTATTGGGTTTTGTGGAGAATACATGCACGGCGGAAGCAACAAAATTCCATGCATCCCAAAATAGGATCTCGTCGACAACAACGTATTCAGAAAGAGTGTTTGCAGGATATACCGTATCACAGAGCAAGTCTGAGGATGTCCCACTACATGATGGTGTGCAACGATGCTGGCCTATATGGACGGAACTTCTCTCCTATTTGTTAAGTGTGTCGCAGGAAAATCCAGCGGTGCTCCTTTTGTGCAGTGATGTACGCCGCTCATAGCACACACGGATGGTCGTAGATGTCCTTTGAATGAATTGCATATCAACGTCTGCGTCTCTAATTTGTCCACATGGATGGACTGGAACTCCATGTCACGCTTCCTAAGTTGGCGGGAAGGAGTCGTCTCTGTGCGGCGGTGTGCTAGCGTCACAATGCTCTCCTTTCTCTCCTGAGGACGGTGACAACTAGGGTTTACGTACATGAGCATTAACTGAAAAGCCTCTCTCAAATATTATATAGATATCGACCGTCAAGCTCCTTTAAATAGGAGATGAAGGGAATTAGGGTTTCCTAACCCATCAATAAATAGAAATACTATGTTAATTAAAACGCTCATGGATTAATTAAAATATTCTGGAATTCATTAATTAACCAAATAATCACATTAATTGATTAATTAATATCTGACTCCATGCAATCGCTTGGGATGGCTCTATGGGCATATATACCAACAGACTCCCACTTGCACTTAGAGACAGTCACTCCAATATTATTCTAATCAATTACATAAACATTTTAGTAATCAATGTGATTCAGAGCAATTCCAATCAGATCCACAATTATACTCCTAGTCCAACATATCCTATGTGTGTGACCCGATAGGCTCTAAATTACGTTGGCAGTGATATCTATAATCATATTATGATTTTACACGAAATGATTGGTATCTAGAAAGAATTCATTACCACCCAAGTAATTGGAGAAGTTGGACTACAACTTAACCTATCATTCATGACTGGTGTTACAGTGATTGTATAGTTCCTTTGTCACTGATATCCGGATTGAACTCGAGTAATGGAATTGTTATCCTCTTCAACGTTCAATCCATGTTCCTTGAACTGGAGTAGACTGTCTAAGATATATGTAAGCTCAATATCACATATTGACTCACATCAGCATGACCGTGCATTTCTCAGTCTCGCTTATCAAGTGGACGAAATAACAAACTCCCTTAGGAAGGACAAATTCCATGTACATCACTCAAAATCATCCCCATGTGTCACAGTGCACCCAAGCACCATCTTTAAGAAAATCCTTATTCATGACCACGGTGGATGATGTCAAAGTACACCAAACGACATGTGATAAGTGTAGTGACTTCAGGTCTAAGAACCACAATCACCACCATCATTATGAGATGTGACTCTAACTACCAATCATGGTATCCATGTGTCACTCTCAAGGTGGGTCTATCTGATAAATTGTTCTCTAACAAGTATCTATGTATTTGGTTTGATATCTCCATATCATGGATAATGAGATTATTCCATCAACCAACATACATTCTAATCTTATGTGTTATTTATGTCTATGGATATTTCCACAATAACAACCGATTAGGGAAAAATCAAGAATACATACTCTTAGCATACATATGATCTCACTGTTCAGGTCATCAACCCGAAGACATATGTCATTGAGTATATTATTCTATAGACATCTGTAAGTTTTATGGTCATCTCACAATATAAAACACAAACATATAGATTGGAAACTTTGCTTTATTGATATGATCAATGTAGTATTACAAATCGTTTACATAGTATCCCATTACAATCATCAAATCATAGTCTCTTTGGGCATACATACCAACAGATTCCTACTTGCACTTATATCCAATCACTCATGAATATCAATCCAAGTGATCGAACATGTCCATCATGTTTCTGCTGTGAAAGTTCTTTTGTGAGTGGGTCAGCCACATTGCTTTCTGTAGGTACTCTGCAAATCTTCACATCTCCTCATCGTACGATCTCTCGTATGAGATGGAACTACCGTAGAATATGTTTTGAATGGTGGTGCGATCTTGGTTCTTGAGCCTGTGAAATTGCTCCGTAGTTGTCACAAAATAACTCAATTGCATCACCAATGCTTAGAACCACTCCAAGTTCAGAAATGAACTTCTTGATCCACACAACTTCCTTTGTAGCATTAGATGCGGCAATATATTTGGCCACTATTGTAGAATCTTCAACCGTCTCTTTCTTGGAACACTTCCAGCTCATAGCTCTGTTGTTCAGGAAAAACACAAATCCAGATTGCGATATGTAGTCATCTTTGTCAGTTTGGAAGCTAGCATCAGTGTAACCCTTTACCACAAGCTCTTCCTCACCACTATATACCAATAATTGATCCTTAGTCCTTCTCAAGTACTTTAGGATGTTCTTTACGGTGGTCCAGTGACATTCACCTAGATTTGACTAATATCGGTTTGTCATGCTCAAAGCATACAACACATCAGGACTAGTACATAACATCACGTACATGATAGATCCAATTGCTGATGCATATGGAATCTTAATCATGCATGCACATTCATCACATGAACTAGGACATTGGGATTTAGAGATCGTAATCCCATGGGACATGAACAAGATACCTCTCTTAGAACCCTCCATGCTAAACCTCTTTAGCACCTTGTCAATGTATGTGCTCTGGCTTTGGCCTAGAAGCCTTCTAGATCTATCTCTATAGATCTTGATCCCTAGTATATAGGATGCTTCACCTAAATCCTTCATAGAGAAGGTCTTCCCTAGCCAACCTCTTACTATCTTGAGAGTAGGGATTTCATTTGCCATCAATAGTATGTCATCCACATACAATATGAGAAATACGATTGTGCTCCCACTAACCCTTTTGTAAATACAAGGTTCATCTTCATTTTGACTAAAGCCAAACTTTTTGACTACTTTGTTAAAACATAAATTCTAGCTTCGAGATGCTTACTTCAATCCACATATTGACCTTTGTAGCTTACATACTTTATTGGCTTCCTTTGGATTGATAAAACCATTAGGTTGTGTCATGTACACATCCTCAAGTAAATTCCCATTAAGGAATGCTACTTTAACATCCATCTGCCAAATCTCATAGTCATGATAAGATGCAATGGCAAGCATGATCCTGATGTATTTAACCATGGCAACTGGTGAGAATGTCTCATCATAATCAACACCTTAAATTTGACGGAATCCTTATGCAACCAATCTACCTTTATAGGTTTGAACATTTCCATCCATGTCGGTCTTATTCTTGAAGACCCACTTGCACCCTATGGGTTTTGCCCCTTTGGGTGGATCCACCAAGGTCCATACATTGTTGGTGTACATGGATTCCATCTCAGATCTCATGGCTTCAAGCCATTTCTCAGATTATGGTCCCTTGGTAGCTTCTAGATAAGAAGTTGGCTCATCTGCTATGCCCAATTCATCACTGTCTTGAGTCACGAGAAATCCAAATCTCTCAGGCTCAAGTCGTGTCCTACTAGACCTACAAGGTTCTTGTGTTACATTTAGAACTTGAAATTCCACAACAATTTGTGAGTCGTCATGTTCCGTATGTACCTCCTCAGGTTCTCTACTTTCTTGTTGATCTCTAACTTCTTCGAGCTCTACATTCCTCCCACTAATTCCTTTAGAAATAAATTCATTTTCAAGAAATACAACAGTCCTAGCAACAAACACTTTGTTGTCAGTTGGTGTTAAGAAGTAGTATCCCCAAGTTTCCTTGGGGTATCCAACAAAAGAGCAATTTTCTGATTTGGGTCCAAGCTTTTCAGGAAATTGTTTCCTAACATAAGCTTCACATCCCCAAATCTTTAACATAGACAAATTGGGATGATTCCCATTCCATATCTCATATGGTGTCTTTTGAACCGATTAGGAAGGTACATGGTTAAGTGTAAATGCTGCAGTTTCAAGAGCATATCCCCAGAACGATATTCGAAGTTTGGATGAACTCATCCTTGATCGTACCATGTCTAATAATGTACGATTCCTTCTTTTTGACACACCATTATGTTGTGGTGTACCAGGTGGAGTCAATTGTGATACAATACCACAGTCTCTCAGAAGGTCCTCAAACTCTTGGCTTATGTATTCTCCACCTCGATCTGAAGGGATTGCTTTAATAATCTTACCAAGTTGCTTCTCTACTTCATTCATGAAAATATTGAACATTTCAAGAATTTCTGACTTGTGTTTCATAAGATATACATAGCCATACCTACTGAGGTCATCAATGTAGGTAATGAAGTATTGATAGCCTCCTCTAGCATTTGATCTAAAAGGTCTACATACATCAGTATGTATGAGCCCTAGCAGATAACTAGCTCTCTCACTATAACCAGTGAAAGGAGTCTTGGTCATCTTCCCTAATAAACATGCCTCACATGTCTCTAATGATTCAAAATCAGAAGAGTCTAGGTAACCACCCTTATGGAGTCTAGATATGCGCTTCTCGTTTATGTGCCCAAAATGAAAATGCCATAAGTATGCTTTGTTTGAGTTGTCAAGTTTTAACCTTTCAGTATTTACATTGTATATGTTAGTCTCAAGTTCTAACAAGTAGATACCATAAGACATAGGGGCATTGCCATAAAAGATCTCATCTTTAGAAATAGAAATAATTCCATTCTTAATGTGAAATTTAAATCCACTATTGTCCATACAAGATATAGAAATAATATTTCTATTAATGGCAGGTACATAATACCAATTCTCTAATTCTATTACAAGGCCCGTAGGCAAAGATAAACTAATAACTCCAACTGCGGTGGTAGCAACTCTTGCTCCATTAGCAACCCGCAGCTCGACTTGGCCCTTTCGTAAAGGCTTACTTCTTATCAGATCCTGCATATTAGAACATATGTGAGATCCACATCCAATATCTAGTACCCATGATGAAGAAGTATTTAAGTTTATCTCAATAACGTATATACCTGAAGTGGAGATCTCTATCCCCTGCTTCTTCTTCCTCAGTTCCTCTAAGTAGAGAGGACAATTTCTTTTCCAATGTCTAGCTTGGTGACAATGGTGACAACTGACTTCTTTGGAGATCCCACCTTTAGCTTTGAGAACGAATGACTTAGGCTTCTATCCGGCTGTAGAACCTTTCTTAGCCTTGCCTTTGCCTTTTGACTTTCCCATTGTCTTGCTGGTCATCATCACAGACTTGGGCTTGTCTTTCTTCATCCATGCTTCAACTGTCCTCAACATGCCCAACAATTCTGACAACAGCTTGTCAAGATTGTTCTTTGTTGTAGCTCATGAAAAAATGACTATATGATTCAGGCAATGATTGTTGAATCACATCAGTGGCCAACTCTTGACCTAGGGGGAATCCCATATTGGATAGGATTTCCACATACCCAATCAAAGTGAGTATATGGGTGCCAACTAAGTCTCCCTCTTTCATCTTGCTCCTGAACAAAGCCTTAGAGACATGATATCTCTCCTATCTTGCTTGATGTTAATACATGTTCTTGAGATGTGTTATCATCTCCATGACATTCATGTTCTCATGCTGCTCTTGCAACTCATAGTTCATTGAACACAACATCAGGTACTTGACATCCACGACATCATCAAGATGCTTCTTGTAAGCATCCTTTTCAGCCTTGGGCGCATTTGCGGCAGATTCCGCTGGCTCAAGTGTTTCAAGGACATAGAGCTTATGCTCATGCATGAGAACAATTCTCAACATCCTAAACCAGTTTTGAAAGTTGGTTCCAGTAAGTTTTTCCTTCTCAAGGACCGATTGCAATGAGAAAGTGTGAGTGTTGTTTGCCATTTGATTGCTATAAAAGAAAATTTTGCATTTAGTCCAAAACATTTTGACTTGTTAAGATTTGATAAACGGGATTAATTAGGCCTTTAATTAATTACGCTCCCACTATTTTATTAAAATTGATAGCCCTCACTATCAACTCGGAAGATTGCAATGTACAACCTTCTAGTGAGCCAAGATCTAAAATAATTAAATCAATGCCCAGCCATTGCCGGCGTCAAAGACCAAATACTAAGGTAGACAACTTTTGTCAATTGCATCATATGAAACTCTTGGATAGATGATCATGCACAACTCCTTACCATGATGCATCTGTGTGCCTCTAGGTACTTGATCCTATCAAGGTTCCCTAGTTAAGTCCAACCCATAAGCCAACACAATGAGTGTGCACCTTGCGGAGGTAGACCCACACACCCACCATCACACTTCCACGAGATAGACAGTGTACCACGCGGAGGCATGCCCATACATAATCGATCAAGCTTTTCATGTGTGTTGCTTTATGGAAGGCAAGTAAAACTTAATATTATTAATTGAGGGGTTTCATTAATACATATACATATCCAAACACCACATACTTATAGTACATATCATATACTACTATATTCACAACCACAAATGATAGACATGAAATCACAAACACAAATACATTAGTTATGGCCATACTATTGTAATCCTTTGGAGCAACAAAAGATAACAGTCCACCTATGGTCTTATGCATCTCATGAAACACCTGTGAATCATCCTATTAGCCTGTAAGGATCAACATTACAATGAACAACTTCATGAATGCTCCGTGAGGTTGGAACTTCAAGTTGCTTCTTGGAATTGGATCTAATATTGTTCCTTCTCCATGGATGCTCCTTGGAGTTGGATCTTCAAGTTGCTTCTTGGAATTAGATCTTCATGGTGCTTATCCATGGATGCTCCTTGGAGTTGGATCTTCAAGTGGCCTCCTTACATCAAGTTTATAAAGACTAAAACTAATCCTATCTGTATTACATCATATGAGTACAAATATAAAGGGAAAAAATTAATTACACTTTGAAATAAGAGATGAGGCTCGACATGCCAGCCAAATACTTTATACAAAGGATCCATATGCAACCATTATACATCCATAACATTCAAAACATTCAAAAAAGGGGATACTAGGCCATAATCATGCATGCATTCACCATATAAAACAAAATTTTAATGGCATTGTGTATGATATCATAGGTATATCTACATATACATATATACATATTAAAATTATAGTACTTTTCATGCCAGACATTCCCCATTAAATAAATTTTTTATTCCCACAAAGACTATGTGGGGTATACAGGGGCAGTGCCCCTATGCGGGGATCGAGGGGAGGCCACCCCTCGTGGGGTCTCAGGGGCAGAGCCCCTGAAAGGTCTACAGAATTTTACTTCCATGCACTTAGGAAAATCAATATTTTTCATAGTCAACCCATCCGAAACGTAAAAAATAGAAGCCTGCGACATATGTAGAATTGGGTTTAGATTTGCACATTAGCAATTTTAATTCACATTGTATGCAACTTAGAAAATAGTATACAATGATTCAATCATATCAAAATGAATCCAAATACGATGTAGATTGACGTTGCTCTGATACCACTGTTGGATTTTGTGGAGAAAACATGCACGACGGAAGTAACAAAATTCCACGCAACCCAAAATAGGATCTCGTCGACAATAATGTATTCAGAAAGAGTGTTTGCAGGATATACCTTATCACAGAGCAAGTCTGAAGATGTCCCGCTGCATGATGGTGTGCAACGATACTGGCCTATAAGGACAAAACTTCTCTCCTATTTGTTAAGTGCGTCACAGGATGATCCGGCGGTGCTCCTTTCGTGCGGTGATGTACGCCACTCGTAGCGTGTACGGATGGTCGTATATGTCCTTTGACCGTAGGCATCTCAGCGTATGCGTCTCTACTTCATCCACGTGGATGGATTGGAACTCCACATCACGCTTCCTAAGCTGGCGGGAAGGAGTCATCTTTGTGCGGTGGAATGCTAGCATCGCGGTGCTCTCCTTTCTCTCCTGAGGATGGTGACGGTTAGGGTTTATGTATATGTGCGTAAACTAAAAAGCCTCTCTCAATATCTTATATAGATATTGGCCATCAAGCTCCTTTAAATTAGAGATGAAGGGAAGTAGGGTTTCCTAAACCCATCGGTAAACAGAAGCATTATATTAATTAAGATGCTCATGGATTAATTAGAATATTCTAGAATTCATTAATTAACCAAATAATCACATTAATTGATTAATTAATATCTGACTCCAGGCAATCACTTGGGATGGATCTATGGGCATATATACCAACAATAAAATGCCCTATCAAAGTCAGTGCACATTTTATCCAAAAAAGGGTGGGGACTAGTAGGCGATTCTATTTGCAACACTTTGAGAGAGGAAATTACTAGTAAACCATTAAAATCAGATCATTGTAATGTTTATATTGTTCTTATCCCTAAAGTACCTCGCCTTTAGAAGTCAGAACAACTCAAACCCATATTTAGGAACACCATTATACTGAAACTTGCATCCAAGTTAGTTGTGGAAAGGTTAAAAGGCTTCCTTCCGGACTGTATCTCTCAAATACAAAGCAGTTTTATCTGACAGGAAGATCATGGATAACATAGCCCTAGTTCAAGAGATCATTCACCACATGAAAGGAAGTCCAATGCTATGACTATGACCATTAAAGTAGACCTAAGAATAGCATATGACTTTATGTCCTGGAAGTTCATTAAGGACATTCTAGCAAACATTGGTCTACCTAATAACATATGCAAATACATCATAGATCGATAACTGCAAGATTTATCACTATATCTTTGAATGCAAGAAACTCATAGGAGATCAAGGCTAGTAGAGGCCTCAGATATGACGATCCACTATCACCATATTCATTTGTCCTATGCCTAGAGTGACTGAGTCAATTCATCAATGAGTATGTTCAACAAAGAAGGTGGAAATCAATCAATCTTGGAGCCACTGATCCAACAATATCTCATGTTTTCTTCACGTACGATCTTATTCTCTTTGTCGAGGACCATACACATTAGATGATGGAAATAAAGGAGTGTTTCAATAGATTTCAAAAAGCTTTTGGGAAATCCATTTATATTGCTAAAATGAGGATTTACTTCTCTAGAAGTGTACATAGAAATGTAAGGAGAAGGATGGAAGCCACAAGTGGTTTTTAGGTTACTGATGACTTGGGGAGATACCTTGGGGTGCCGATCATACATTCTAGAGTCAATAAATACACCTACTCTAACATGTTAAGTAAGGTGGAACCTAAAGTTAGTGTGTAGTATGCTTGTTGTTTATCCTTTATTAGTAGAACATGCCTTACAAAATCAAGTTTTCATGCTATCCCTACTTATATGATGTGAACAACAGTACTATCGATTAGTCTTCCACATTGATGAAGATGATAAGATGGTTCATATGGGGAGTGCGGAACCCTATCCATAAAAAGGAGAAGAAATAGGAGAGATATTTAGGAAATTAAGCTTCGTCCTTTTTCGATAGTGAAATGTCACAAAAAGAAAAGAAAGGGTGTGTTTGGGTTCACTTATGTGAAAAATGAGGAAAAAGATGGAGTAAGTGAAACCATGGGGTTTTTATAGAGATTATCCTTGTTGGATATAAAAAAACCAAATATAAAAGTGCAGTTATGTGATGAAGGAGTGAGCAATTTAGGATTTTTTAATTGAAGAAAGTAAAACAATAAAAACAATTTTTTTGTTGGGGGCAGGCTTTTAGGGTTGAAGTTGTCCTTGTCTTTCTGGTCATTTCCTTGAAAATCCTAATTTTAGATGTATTTTGGTCCTAATCACCCCAGGGACTCCCACAGTGGGGATCCGTCACTAGAAATTACAACTGATGCATAGGATTTTGGAGGATGATTAGCAGATAGGTGGTTATAGATACTAAATCTATTTTTTCAAAACTAGTAAAAGCAACATTAATAGAATATTCAGTAGTTATAGTAGTTTATCATTTTACAAAATCTAGTAGGGAAGGTGGTGTTATAGGAAGGATCCCCTGATCACATGCAATATGGAAATAAATAAAGAGGTAGTAATTTCTCTAGTTTTAGGAGAGACAAAAGAGGCATGGAATTTGTTGGTTATGATGGTCTATTTATAGTTTGGGATTAGGGTTTGGGATTATGGGCATGACAGTCTAGAAGAGTGGGTGGATCATACTGATACATCATGCTTGGCACGCAGATTGAGGCAATCCACCAATGTGGCGCCAGAGAATGGCTTTGATCCGCCCGGGTGTCCTCCGATGAAAATAGGATTTTCTCATTTTCTAGTATTTTAGGAATGTTATGATGAAAAATGAAGAAAACATTCTCAGAAAGATAAGTCAGATTTATCTCTTGGATTTGTCTAGGAAAATTCAATTGAAAAGGGAATTTTTAATTCCTAACAAGTCAACTAGGAAACTTATGAAAAGATAGCCTATTTAAGGTAGAACTGAGGAACAAATTGCACTTTTAGCATGAAAGAAGCTTTCTTTGTAGAAGAGCCCAAACTGGGAGAAAGTGGGCAAAATGAATGTATTAAAGGGGTGAAGAAATGAGGATAAAAAGTAGATATGTGAAAAAATTGGGTATTATGTGGAACGAATTCCATCATTTGCTAGAGAATTGACACTGATCATGAATTTCTATAGATTGAGAAAAAATGGGGTGTCAATAGTTTGCCCCTCTTAGGGCATGGTTCAAAATAAGAGTGAGAACCACATGCTTGAGCTAAGTTTGACCCTCATTTTTGGTCACTGAAGGTCAAAAAGGTTGGAGTCATCAAGTATATTCTGACAAACCTTATGGAGTGTGGAAAGCGAGCGAGATGTCTCTTCCTTCTAAAGCTGAATTGGTGAGGCAAGATTGAAAATTAATGATTTCTTCATAATGAGGGAAGCTTATGACTTAGGCAATTTCATGTGTCTGATCCATCATCTGTTCCCTTGAAGGTTTGATGAGGCAGAAGAAGTTTATTGGCCACAAAAGTGTCTCTCATCATTTCTTTAGTTCTTGAATCCAATACCTGATTCTACCACTAATTTATGCCTTAGCAAGAAAAATGTGAATACAAAAAGGTGAATGTTGGTTTTTAGTTTGTCTGCGAGACATGTATAATTAGGAGTCAATGACAATTGAAGATAGGGAAAACTACTCTTCTTGAAAAATAGATCTTGGAGAAAAAGAGTAGTAATCCCCTGTCCTACACATACTTAGTTTTTTTAGAGTCAGTCAATTTAGAGTCAAGACTAGAACTCTTAGAAGGAACAATGTGGGGATTTTGCCTATCAGAACAGGATTAGATCATGAATATTTGGTAATTTTGATTTTTAGATGAGCTTTTAGATTTAAGTAACCTTTCTGGCCAGTGTCTGTATCGATTATCTATCGGTGTGATTGAATTGAGATGTGCGCCACCAGTTCAAGTTGTGATCCACAATTGTTAGAATATGTGTGCATGGAAGCAAATTTGAAGCCCTGGTCATGACATGGGATCAGTCAAAAGGTTTTTCACTAAGAGGAAATCTAGATTTCGGTCGTTGGTTTAGAAACCCTAGATGGGAAGATAAAAGAGGGTCTGGGAGCTTGTTCAAGAAGAGGCTCGTGGTCTACTTTTAGGTCTTGGTCCATGACCCAAACAGATAAGAAAACGAAACTTTGTGCTGGCTTAGTTCAAGGGTTATGATCTAGGATGATGGAAAGATTTGGAAATGAGGTTTGATATGGTTCAATTTTACGTCATGAGTCAGGTCCTTGAAAGATTGTATGTTAAAACATGTTTGGATTAGTTTAAGCTCATAGTCTAGGACCCTGATTAATTGTGAAATATATGTGAGGTTGGATGTTTAGGGCCATAGTCCAAGAACCTAATAGATCATAGGAGATCTGGTGAATATTATAGAAGAAAAAAAATATTTTTTTTGTTTTGGAGTCAATTATTGAGCTTTTTTTTTTTTTTTTTTACCAATTTTTGGTAGTTTTTCTGATTCTTTTTAGGGTTCTGGAAATTTTACTAAAAATCTGAGGACCTATTTGTGAATTATACATTATTTATTGTGTTTAAAAGAATGGGAATGGGAGGAGGGTCTAGCACCCTTCCCATTTCATCTCTACTCGTGTGAGTGATGGTGGTTAGTTTAGGGAATTTTGTAGCAATAATGGCGATGAGAGGAGAGAAGTAGGCTCGACAGATCATGGTGACTCTCTAGCTCAGAGCTAGCAGATCGGGGCTATCCACTAATTGTCAGGCCACAGATCTAGGTGGCAATGTTGCAGCAGCGTGAATCCTATGGTGGTCCTCTCCAGTAATGTTTTAGTGTGGTTTCCAACTACATATTTCTCGGGGAAGGTATAACTTTCATTTTTGTACTTTGGTTTGGCCCTTTTGGCCCTCAGTAGAAAAATCTGATTTTTGGCTTCCCATCATTCTTTACTGTATGGGGGTTGAAGATGACCTGGATGCATGGTCTATTTTGCAATCTAGTCAAACTCGCTATTTTGTTATTTTCTCGACCGTTGTTTATCCAATTGAGTTGATTTTAGATGTTATGGGAATCTTTTGACATTGTTGTCAGTGTGGTGCAGATGGATGCCCTAGATTGGTATGAGGAGGATCCTCTTGAGAAATATGGTTGCAAGGACGTGGGGGCCAAGGTGTATCCATGGTATGTATTTGCCATTTTGATTTGTGATTGTATCTGCTCTATGAATATTCTGACTACAATATTCCTTGAGAGGCATCATGGTGATGCTAGCAAGATTAAGGAAGAACTTCTCCTTGTTGAGTGATTTGCCCACAATCTAGGCATGTTGTGGATGAATCTGTACCATTGAGTCCATCAAGCATGTGATGAGGTATAACTTGGAAACTTTGCTCCTCGTTATTTTCTTTCTTCTTTGCTGAGCTTGAATCAGGATTTTTCACTATGTAGAAATGACTTTGACTTTGTCTCCCGACTTTATTCCTTTAGGGTATTGAATTGTGAAATATTTACTAGAGAACCCGTTGGAATTAGCTGGGGTACTTATATGAGAGCCTGGTAGTAGAGGAGGTG
The DNA here is from genome assembly GCA_963693085.1 of Alisma plantago-aquatica. Lineage (NCBI taxonomy): Eukaryota > Viridiplantae > Streptophyta > Magnoliopsida > Alismatales > Alismataceae > Alisma > Alisma plantago-aquatica. The sequence goes on along the minus strand of OY856414.1, from coordinate 866,105,811 downwards.
GATTTATTGGGGATGACTAGCTTCAGGAGAATTAGTTAGTGTGGGGCCATAGATTAATCATATCTCCTTTCTTTGATTTAGAACTTCTGTCCAAAGACCAATAATTTTTCATTTTTCCTATGGAAAGCTGGTCACCCTGAGTGAATTTGTTGGGATTACTGGGTTAGAGTTTGACAGGACTCCCATTAGTGCTCTACCTGACCGATAGGAATGGGGTCACTAATTCCTGGCTGAGATTCTAGGAGTGAACCGTAGAGATATTAAGATGTCCTCAAAGTATGAACTCAAGATCATTTGGTTGAGATCTGTTTTCTTTCATGAGGGTGATTGGCAATGTGTAAGAGATCTGTTGTATGCAACCCTAGGGGTCTAGGTTTTATTGTTTGTCCCAATCACTGGTTTCTTATTTAGCAACTATTCTAGGTGCATGGGAGATTTCTGTTGGTTCTCCTTTATCTGGATTTGGATGTGGATCCATCTTTAATTGGGGTGACGAGACGTATGCCCATCTATTGACACACTTGCGGAGATGCCTTATGGGTGTCTTCAAAGAAGAGACGGTCCAAGCTACAAAAAGCTTTAGAGTCTTTGTAGGCTTGATTGCAGTAAGCTTTTACCTATTTTGTTTGCATTTTTTTCTTTGATATATCTATAGTAGATAATTTCCTCTAACACATCTTTTATTGTAGATGTGGGGTAATGATCACTTCCAACTGCATAAACCCATCAGTTTGAGCAGCCTAGAAACTATTTGTATGACTCTCTTCCTACATGTTGCCATTAGGCTGGCTATGCTAGTAGGGTGTTATATGAGTAGTGGAGAGGCTAACTGGAGATGATGGCTATTGTTGAGGTATGAATAGTACTTTCATGACTATATTATATTGTGCATTTGTACTTATTCTGACTCCATTTCCTCTATTTTTCCCTAGTCTGACCTTCTCCAGGTTCTAGTGTGGTGAGGCTGCCAATTCTTGTATAGCCTACTTTGAGGCGTTAGCTTGGAATGCTTTTATGAATAAAATTCAATTCTCTGTCTGGGAGCATGCTATATATGGGTGAGCATGCTACTCGTTAGTGGGCTAGTGGCTGGCCCATCCCTTTTGACCCTCTATCAGGGTTGATCCTTTTTAGACTTCGAGATCTGTCAGGACACTCAGGAGATAATGCTTGGGCATATGACACATGATAAGTACCTGGGGTGGTACTACACACATGGTTAGCCCATTACCTTTTCTAGAGAGGCATATGATTGACTCCGTCATGCTCCTATGGTAAGTGTCTGAGTTTGATGCTAATTTTATGCCTACTTGCATTATCTTTGACATGCATTTTTTGTAGGTGATTGATTATGATTTAGGTGAGGAGTAGGATGACCACAAGTACGAGTTTCATCATCCACCCCCTCCTAAGGCAATGCCGTCTCCTGAGGTAGTTTCTTCACCTGAGGTTCCATCCTATCCATCGATTGATACTCATGGCTTCAACGACTTCCCCATGTTGTGTACCCATCGACATTTCAACATTGGAGGCTCGTGTCACTTCCTGGGTGACTTTGGCTGGACCTCCTCCTTCACTGAGATGGATGAGGCTTCCAATGCTAGGTGGACTCTTTGACTTGAATGTCCCATTGGGCTATGGGAACAATTAACATTTTAGAGAATCTTCTAGTATAGGAGGATTTTCTTTAGATGTCCCTATTCAGAGTGTAGATCGGCCTTTAGCTGGTGTAGGGGCAGACTCCTCTATGTGTATAGATATTTCCTTGGTTTTCGAGGTGACTTGGAATTGGCCGTAAATGTAGTAAGATTTCATCAGGGAAAATGACATGGAGTCCCTATTTCTAGTGATGGGTTTTCCTATAAATAGGGTCATACCCCTCATTTTTTCAACACATGTTGTCTCCTACAAGTCAAGGTTATGTGAGAGAAGGAAATCTGGGAGATTCCTCTCTTGCAACATCCTCCCATCAACTTGTCTTTGGTGCACCATTGTATCACATATCTTTCTTAGACTAAAGAAGTCGAACTAGCAAGCTTTAGCGTGACTCATCATCTTCATCATCTGGCATACATCCTTGTGGAAAGGGAGTTCATGGCGGCGAAAATCCAGTTTTGGGATCCTTTGAGTCATACCTTCTATCTTGGTGATGTCATTCTAACTCCCACCTTAGAGGATGCAACAAAGATCACCCAACTTCCTCTACATGACCAATGGCATGTGGTGCCAAGGAAATCTATTTGGGCTATTGAGTTGGGTCATTTTCATGGCATGAAGAAATCCCAAATGGCTCAGTGGTTGACTAGTGATGGTAGATTCATTCATATGGGATCCCTATGAGAGTCATTTAAGAGTGAGGTGTGTCGTAATGTGGCTTCTCTTGATATACTTCATTTGCGAGTGTATACTTTGATCATCCTAGTAGAGTTGTTCTTCACAGAGACTATTGGACGGGTGACGACAACTACATTTGGACTTGTGTCCTCTTTGTGGAGAAACAGAATTGTTGTCCCTTTGATACTGGCTAATTTGTATAAGTGCTTGGATGAAGCATAGATGACTGGAAAGATACAGGGACCCTTCTAGGTCTTATAGATTTATCTGGGAATGTGCATCAGTCCTTTCAGATTAATAGAGTTTTATAATCCTCATTATAGCATGGTGAAGGAGTTTCTATCAAAGAGTATATAGGTGGGTGAGCCCCTTCAGCTTTGTGGAGACCTGGTTTGTTGGTTTCCTGAATGGAGTTCCACCTTGATAATTTGGATCGTTGCATGGACATGCCTACTTTTTAGTGACTGATCATCTTGCCTAGTCTGGATGGTTGCATTTTATACTACCCTATGTTAGTGTTGTAGCAGTTCAATATTCAATATCGTATGTATACAGTTAAATCTCTTCCTCCATATTTTATGAAACTAATGCCAGATTCTCAAAAATTTCATGAGAAGGTGATAGGAATGTGGCTACATCAGAAGAGATTGACTCAAGACTCTTTTCTAGTGGGTTGAGACTACTCTCTTGAGTACATGTTGAGTCTTGCAACAATACCTTCAGTGGTAGCATCTTGTGATCCTTCTAGAGAACCACAATGATGCTTCTTTTTGTATTTTCATCATTTTTGTACATTATTTTTTGTTGGCGTGAGGAGCCATAGTTTTTTGCTATTTTTCTTTTTTGAACAAAAAGTTTTTTATTCATGACATGTTGCACTGGTTGGGGTAATCCTTCCTTGATGCTTGGGAAATGTGCATTAGACTGGAATCAATGAGGTGCACATGGCTCTGAGAACCTTTTCTAATAAGTTTCCTGATCGAGACAGTTTACAACTCTTGTTTATGCATTTTCAGGTCTCCTGGGATAGTTGTAGATTTCATATGTCAGGGATCACTTCCTCCTCATCTACCTATTTGCATGAAGTTGGAAGATTGAAACTGCAATTGCTTTAAGCTATCTCTCATTCAAATCTGACAGATGTTTCCTCCTTCTGAATGTTTGCAATTTGTTATGTTAATAGGATGGCCCTCATCCTAGGGGAGAAAGATGGAAGAAGCTATATTGGATGTTAGTGTCACACTAAGAGCTAAAACCATGCAATGTAGTAGGGGTGCACAAGCGACAAGTCCCTACCTAGTTGGTCCAAGGTGCCAGATGTCAAAGGAACCCCCAATGGACTTCTACTTCCGATACATCTTAGAGTAGCGATTGACCACGAGCATGTGTCTACCTATTTAAAGGGCTTTCTAGATTTTTCATTTATGGTGCCCCTTGATTGTAGGTCTTTTTCTTTAAAGCTTTTTAATTTGACATTGATGCTCAGGGCCTTAGCATGAGAGAAAAGGGTTCCATGCGGAATGAATGGGGGTTTTCCTAGTGAGGGTTTCCCATCCCATGACTTGTGGATCAGTGTGTGTAAGGCTTGGACCCACCCCTTTGCTGTAGGGAGGCAAGTGTGGCTGCAAGGAATTTTGATCTTTGCCCTTCTCCCAACGGGTCTTCCCTTATAGAAGATGTAAACATTATAGCATCTCCTTGGGTATAGATGTTAGGATTTTAATTGTACAGAGTGGATGTGACTTGCCTCATGGGAATCATAGCCTCTTTTATTCTTGTGTTTTGATCATGAGGCTTCTCCTTGCCTGATACATAGTCATCAACATTTTGTGTTTTGATTTTGGTTAGATATATTTTAACGAGTTATCTTTTGTTTGGAAAACCGTTGGGGCCTTAAGATAAAGTCTATACTCCTTTTATGCTAGGCCCTAGGGTTTACTCTAACCTTTCTGCTTTAGGGTGTATGGGGGTACAAAATTAGGTGTTTAAGTATATTTTAGGTGTTTTCTCAGAAGATTGGGAGCTTCTATCTCCATTAGATGGTTTTTATTAGAGGTTTTCTCATTGTGGTAGCTTGATTAGTAGTAGTTTCATTTGATGAGGCTGGAGTTTGTGTGATGAAGATGAATATCTTCATCCATGTCCTTTCAGTGCATAATTCCATAGTCGTACATGTCTTGGATGATGTAGGGTCCCTCCCATTTAGGGTTGAACTTTCCCATGGAATCATTGATAACACCAAATTTTGTGACGTTTTTGCCCTTTATTCTGTTATCAAAACTACCCTTTTCCCCTATTTTCCTCTATTTTATTAGCATTTTCACAATAATTGGCCAAGCAACGCTCTTATTCCAATTTTTCCTATCTTCTACAGAGTTTTCCTCATTTTTTTGCAATAAGGCCGATTCCGGCCCACAATAAGTCTAAGCCCTGTTGGGTTTTTAGGGGAGACAGAGAAGGCAGCGGAAACAAAAAATTTCTCCCCAAACCCATACCGAGGAAACGCGTCAACGTCTATATAATAGGAAAGGATGGTTTGTGGAATAATACCTTGTCCCGAGGCTTGCTCGGCGACAATACCTCGCGCAATGCGCGGTCTTCAACTCCAGACTTCGACGGTGTCTGTGCAGATCCTAGTCGCACCGGGACTGGCAACTCCTACTCGAACCGGACTGTCGGATGACAGTTGTCCTCCTAAGCGGCAGTGTCCTCCCGCCTCTGTAGTAGTCCACACGGACCACCTGGAACTCCACTCTCCTTGTCCCACAAGGAAGTGGAAGGAGTCACACCCTCCTGTTGACGTACTAGTCACCAACACGCTCTCCTGCCTCCTGTTGCAACTGCAGTTGTCCTTCCCTTGCTGCACCTCCCTTTTGCGGGAAGCATTTGCTCGGGCTCTCTCACGGTTACCAAAACCAGAGAGAACGACAACTTGCAGAGCAACTGGTTGCACTGAGCTGTGTTTTGAGAAGCCCCCAATACCCCTATATATATAGGAGAGTCATGGGACAGGGTTCTCCATCCCGGGCAATGCGGGACTAAAGCAGGAGTAGAAGGGTTCGAGAATTTTCCACAAAAAGCAATCGGTTCGCAACTTGAAATGATCGGTTCACAACTGAACCGATCGGTTCGGCCATTGAGCCGATCGGTTGGACCTGAGCCGATCGTTTGGGGCACTCCAACCGATCGGTTGGTGCCCTGAACCGATCGGTTCATGGTCCTAATCCGGCTCAAAAATACTTTCCTTGTTTCTTTCCCAATTGGTATCGAATACCAATGTTAGTCCCAATCGAATTGGGCAATTTGAAACGAAAGGAAAATTCTTGCCGACATGACTTTCCCAACTGGTCGGTTGCACCAGTTTAGCCGATCGGTTCAACCCTTGAACCGGTCGTTTCAACCTGGGCATGAGCCGATCGGCCTGGACACTCCAACCGACCGGTTCAGCAACCTCAGCCGACCGGTTCATCACATGAACCGATCGGTTGGGAGCACAGGTTGGGCAAAATCAGTCAATTGCGATTTCAATCAATCCGATACTCCAATCAATGCGTCCAACACCTTGAACCATACGATATTGAGCCATCGACTGATTGAGTGTTTAATTGAACTACTAAACTCCTTTAGTAATCAATCTAAACATTGCTTTGTGGACAAAACTCCTCTTCCAGGTTAAATCCTATGTGTGTGACCCTGCAGGTCCATTTCACGTTGGCAGTGAAAGTCCATAACACTTATGACTTCACAAGCAAAGAGCGGTGCCTAGTCACACATCAGTGCTACCCAAGTGAAAGTAGAAAGTTGGAGAACAACTTTCATCCTACAATCCGTGAATGGTGTTACAACGAATGTATAATTCCTTTGTCACTGATATCCCGAATGAACTTGAGGCATGGAACAGTCATCCTATCAACGTTCATTCACTTCCTTGATCTCAGAGTAGACTGGAAGAGATATGTATGACATCAGTATCATATACTGATTCACACATGCATGCACGCCTTTCTCAATCCTACTCATCAAGTGGCCATGGATATCAAACTCCCTCAGGAGGGACAAATCCCATATCTATCACTTGCCCCTCAAAAGCCCCATGTGTCAAAGCCACCCAATCATCACCTTTATAACAACCCATGTTTCAGGATTGCGTTTGATGATGTCAAAGTGTGCCCAACGACATGTGTTGAGTGCAGTGATTTCAGGTCTAAGAATCACACTCACCACCATCACTGTGAGTACTGACTGTGACTACCATCTTATGGTTCCATGTGTCAAACTCACGGTGGGTCTGTCCGGTACCTTGTTCTCTAACAAGTACCTATGTGTTTGGTTTGATATCTCTATATCATGACTAATGAGATTCTGTCATCAACCAACACCACAATCTAGTCTTGTGTGTCATTGCTGTCTATCTACCTTCCACAATGACATCCGACTAGGGACATAACAAGAATGTACACACTCTTAGCATCCGTATGATCTCATCGTTCAGGTCATGAACCTGAAGGCATACGTCATTGAGTACTGTCATTCTTTAGACATTCAATCTGTTCTATCACTATCTCATATGACTGATCCAGAAAGAATTGGAAGCTCGCCTTTTATGTTTATCAAATCAATCTTAATGTATCCCACCAATCATCCCATGATTGGCTCTCAGGGCATACATACCAACAGACTCCCACTTGCACTGCGAGCCAATCACCCATGAATCATATCCATAGTGATCTTCAAACATGTCCCACATGTTACTGTGCTCTAGTGCCAACATAGTGAGTAATGACAACACCTTGCCAAAGTCTGTACAAATTGCATGTCTTGCATCTCTTTGCTGTACGTCACACGTATGAGATGGAGTTTCTGTAATATGCGATCTAGTATTCCATTTGCTAACCTTTAGCCACATTGCATGATCAAGGATTCCAAACTTGTCATCAATGAGTGGAATATAAGTTCATCTCATGAACTTTCAGATCCATATAGTATCTACTGCTGTTCACTAACACATAGATACTCGACATTTCCCTTTTAAATGGCTTTATTGGAACACTTCCAATTATCAACAAACATTCACTTTTATACATCTCATGTATATTTTGCGAATAATTTTCTGTCCTTTCAGAAGTTCGCATCAATGTAACTCTTTACATCGAACTCTTCCTTATCTCCATAGAACTAGTACTTCACAAGCACTCATCAAGTTCTCATGGTATTCCAGTAACCCTTACTTGAAGCAGACAAACATCCACTCATCATGTCCCACATACGAGTTATCAGAATGAGCACATCATATTGCCATGTCCTACATACAAGATGATGAATGCATTTTATTCTTGCCATGTCATACATGCAAGATAATGGGATGATTACATACATGATAGATCTATATCTATTCTTAGTTTTCCCATTCTTCATAAGAATTGGACACTTGGCCTTGGGATACTAACTCCATGTAACATGGACAAGTTTTCTCCCACTGAATCTGTGCATGCTGAACACTTCAGTACAGATTGCCAATGTATGCTCTCTCTTTCCAGGTCAAAAGATTTTCGAGAACTATCTCTATAGATCTCTATTCCTATCACATAGGAAACATCTCTATCTTCCTTAAAGATAATTTCCACTTTTGGATTTCCATTCTAGAACAATTCCATTTCACATTAATATGTGGAATGTGAATACGCTCCCACTAAATCACAGATCCCTACTTTATCTTTGACATATCAGTCAAACCCTTTGACTATATCATCAAAGTAAAGATCCAATTATGAGTTGCTTGTACTCAATCAATCACATTGATTATTCCATTGTAACTTATAGACTTCATTTGCATTAGTGGATTCATAAACCTTATAGGATGTGTCATGTACACATCCTGTTTTTATTACTCATAGGAATGCGGTTTTAGTATCCATATGCCAAATGTTTTAGCCATTAAGTTGCAATCAACAAGCATCATCCTTCTCAAAATGTTATCCATGTGTCTTAACACTTAAGACTCATCTGCACTTATGGATATTATCCAATGAGTGATACCATCAAGGTCATACCGTATGGTTCACATGGAAGTCATTTAGGATGTAATGGTTTTAAACCATAACTCAAGATTCGGTTCCTCATATTCATCTTGATAGTTGACTCATCACATGAACAACTCATCACATAGATAATTGAGGTGTATCTGTTAAAGATATAAGAACTCACAACCCTTGTGATTCTTAATTTCTTTTATTAGTGTGGGGTATTCATTCATTAAGAAGAATTCAGTTATTTGATAATCATTCTCTAACTCCTTAGAGTACGATTCCTTCTTGATTCAGACATCACCATGCCTTAATCATGAGTTCACTATGATACACTATCATAATCACTCATAAGGATCTCAAACATTCGGTCCAAGTATTTCATTCCTTGATCTCATCAGGAATTAATACTTTACCAAATTTGTACTTCATTTATGATAATCTTGAACACTTCAAGATATTCATATTGGTATTTCTCTAAACACCATTTGAAGTATTAGCATTTATTCCAATAGGTATGTAAATACATCACATGTATTATACCTAATAGGATAATCACTCTCCCACTACATTAGTGAAGATTGATTAATCATGTCCAAGATATTCATGTCTCTTACTGGTTCTATAACCAAAAGAGTCTAGATTTATCCATCACATGGAAACTAGAAATGAATTTCTCATGATTAATGCTAATTAAATTGTTTGAGTTATCTATAACTTTTAGGTATCATCTTATCTTATGTATATCAAATATCACAAGATAAATAAGGCATTGCCATAAAGATCACATCTTTATTAATTGAAACATCTCTTTATTAATTTCCATCATTGTCACACAATATGCAAAATAAAGTGTTTCTATCTATTGGAAAGCAGTTCACAACTGTATTACATGCCTTATTGGCTGAAAATAAACTAAAGTATTCCTATCTATAAAGGCAACACTTGCCCCAAGTAAGAATGCTTTACACTTTACATCTTGATATCATATATCTCAAAAAGTGTTACAAGTTTATTTACATGACACCTTCAAGTAGAGGCCTCAGTCGCCTCCTTCTTCTTTTGTTCTTCCAGGTAGATAGGACAATTCCTTTTCCAATGTCCTGGCTTTTGACAATGGTGGCAATTTCCTTTCTTGGTCACGCCTCCCTTGGCCTTGAGAGCTGAAGATGGCTTGGACTCCTGGCTAGCTTCAGAACCTTTCTTAGCTTTGCCCTTGCCCTTGTGCTTGGACTTGCCTTTCTTGCTCGTGATCACCATCACGGACTTAGGCTTGTCCTTCTTCATCTGTAACTCGGCTGTCCTCAACATGCCCAACAACTCTGACAGTGGCCTATCAAAGTTGTTCATGTTGTAGTTCATCACAAACTGACTGTAAGATTCTGGCAATGATTGCAGTATCACGTCAGTAGCCAACTCTTGGCTCAGTGGAAATCCCAGTCTCTGCAGGTTCTCCACATACCCAATCATCTTGAGTGTGTGAGGACCAACTGGATCTCATTCTGTCATGACGCACTTGAACAGCGCCCTAGAAACATTGTACCTCTCTTGCCGTGCCTGATCTTCATACATGTTCCTGAGATGCAGAATCATCTCTATGACACCCATGTTCTCATGTTGCCTCTGCAACTCATGGTTCATTGAACATAGCATCAAGCACTTTGCATCAATGGCATCATCAGAATGCTTCTTGTAAGCATCCCTTTCTGCCTTTGGTGCATTAGGAGCGGGTTCCCCTGGAATTGGAGTATCCAGGACATAGAGCTTGCGCTCTTGAGTGAGAACAATTCTCAATGTCCGATACCAGTCGTGGAAGTTTGTCCCATTTAGCTTGTCCTTGTCAAGGACCGATCGCAAAGAAAAGTTGTTGTTGTTTGTTGCCTTTTGAACTACAAAAGGAAAATATGCAATTTTAGTCCAAAACTCATTTTTGACTTATTTGATTGATTTGAAAAATTGACGATATAATTAGGCCTTTAATTAATTATCGCTCCCACTATTTTACTTCAAATTGATAGCCCTCACCATCAATTCGGAAGATTGTAGCATACAACCTTCTAGTGGGCAAGATCCTGAAATCCTCCAAGTCATGAGTCAGCTTTGGCTGATCGCCCACAACTTAGATCTCTCAGGTAGGCAACTCTTGCCAATTGCATCATATGCAACTCTTATTGAATGAACATGCACAACACCTTGCCATGAAAATTCCTTGCTTCTGGGCCTAGACGCTCTAAGAATCACCAGTTAAGTCTAACCCAAAAGCCGACACGGTAAACATGCGCCCTGCTTTGGCAGAACCTACATGTCTACCCTTCACACTTCCACAAGATAGACGGCGCACCACGCTTTGGCGTAACCTACGCTTGGTCGATCGAGCTTTTCATGTGTGCCGCTAATGGAAGGCATGTAAGACTTAATATTTTAATGAGGGATTTGGTTTTATATATATATACATATCCAATCACCACAATACATAGTACGTATCATATACATGCTATATCCCACAAAAAACATGCAGAAATGAAAAAGCGATGATTATGGCCATCCTAATGTGATTCCTCGAGCCAAGAGGAATCACGGTCATCTAGGTCTATATCACATGCAACCTGTACAAGATGAACATCTGTGCCTTGCCATCCGAGTGGATCAACTCATGACATGAATGATCTGTACTCTCCAGCCGGTCGTCTGGGTGCCACCAGCCGATCGGTTGGCTCCTCCAACCGATCGGTTTGCCTGGTCGTCGTGCATCTTGTCATGTCTGCCACCCGCTCATCTCGCTCCTCGAACCGGTCATCAACCGATCGGTTCACTCCTTGAACCGACCGTCTGGAAGGTCAACCGATCGGTTCACTCCTTGAACCGATCGTCTGAGCAGTCGTCTTGATGTCCCCCGGTCTTTGACATAAAAGGAAATAAAATCCTATTCTATTTATTACATTTCTTTAAAAGAGAAACCCCAATTTACATTCGGGGGGAGCAAAGGTAGGAGAGAATCTCGAATTATTTCGAGTTACATCAGGAATAAAAGAGGGAAGATCGGTGCGCAGACCAAGATGCAAGCAACCACAAACAACCACACACAAATAGGGGTTTATAGGCCATAATCATGCTACACACATCCACCACAAAACTTGTTTAAGGGCGACGCGTATCGAGTGCATTAATAATACATATCATATATGTAATTAGGGATTTGTGGATTTAGGATTGGACATGCATAAAGACAATATTATTCGCATCGCATGCAATAAATAAAGGTGACAAACCAAAATCGATCACATCGATATTCCTAAAACATAGAGCAATTGACGTGGCTCTGATACCACGGTTGGGTTTTTAGGGGAGACAGAGAAGGCAGCGGAAACAAAAAATTTCTCCCCAAACCCATACCGAGGAAACGCGTCAACGTCTATATAATAGGAAAGGATGGTTTGTGGAATAATACCTTGTCCCGAGGCTTGCTCGGCGACAATACCTCGCGCAATGCGCGGTCTTCAACTCCGGACTTCGACGGTGTCTGTGCAGCTCCTGGTCGCACCGGGACTAACAACTCCTACTCGAACCGGACTGTCGGATGACAGTTGTCCTCCTAAGCGGCAGTGTCCTCCCGCCTCTGTAGTAGTCCACACGGACCACCTGGAACTCCACTCTCCTTGTCCCACAAGAAAGTGGAAGGAGTCACACCCTCCTGTTGACGTACTAGTCGCCAACACGCTCTCCTGCCTCCTGTTGCAACTGCAGTTGTCCTTCCCTTGCTGCACCTCCCTTTTGCGGGAAGCATTTGCTCGGGCTCTCTCACGGTTACCAAAACCAGAGAGAACGACAACTTGCAGAGCAACTGGTTGCACTGAGTTGTGTTTTGAGAAGCCCCCAATACTCCTATATATATAGGAGAGTCATGGGACAGGGTTCTCCATCCCGGGCAATGCGGGACTAAAGCAGGAGTAGAAGGGTTTGAGAATTTTCCACAAAAAGCAATCGGTTCGCAACTTGAAATGATCGGTTCACAACTGAATCGATCGGTTCGGCCATTGAGCCGATCGGTTGGACCTGAGCCGATCGTTTGGGGCACTCCAACCGATCGGTTGGTGCCCTGAACCGATCGGTTCATGGTCCTAATCCGGCTCAAAAAGACTTTCCTTGTTTCTTTCCCAATTGGTATCGAATACCAATGTTATTCCCAATTGAATTGGGCAGTTTGAAACGAAAGGAAAATTCTTGCCGACATGACTTTCCCAACTGGTCGGTTGCACCAGTTGAGCCGATCGGTTCAACCCTTGAACCGGTCGTTTCAACCTGGGCATGAGCCGATCGGCCTGGACACTCCAGCCGACCGGTTCAGCAACCTCAGCCGACCGGTTCATCACATGAACCGATCGGTTGGGAGCACAGGTTGGGCAAAATCAGTCAATTGCGATTTCAATCAATCCGATACTCCAATCAATGCGTCCAACACCTTGAACCATACGATATTGAGCCATCGACTGATTGAGTGTTTAATTGAACTACTAAACTCCTTTAGTAATCAATCTAAACATTGCTTTGTGGACAAAACTCCTCTTCCAGGTTAAATCCTATGTGTGTGACCCTGCAGGTCCATTTCATGTTGGCAGTGAAAGTCCATAACACTTATGACTTCACAAGAAAAGAGCGGTGCCTAGTCACACATCAGTGCTACCCAAGTGAAAGTAGAAAGTTGGAGAACAACTTTCATCCTACAATCTGTGAATGGTGTTACAGCGAATGTATAATTCCTTTGTCACTGATATCCCGAATGAACTTGAGGCATGGAACAGTCATCCTGTCAACGTTCATTCACTTCCTTGATCTCAGAGTAGACTGGAAGAGATATGTATGACATCAATATCATATACTGATTCACACATGCGTGCACGCCTTTCTCAATCCTACTCATCAAGTGGCCATGGATATCAAACTCCCTCAGGAGGGACAAATCCCATATCTATCACTCGCCCCTCAAAAGCCCCATGTGTCAAAGCCACCCAATCATCACCTTTATAACAACCCATGTTTTAGGATTGCGTTTGATGATGTCAAAGTGTGCCCAACGACATGTGTTGAGTGCAGTGATTTCAGGTCTAAGAATCACACTCACCACCATCACTGTGAGTACTGACTGTGACTACCATCTTATGGTTCCATGTGTCAAACTCACGGTGGGTCTGTCCGGTACCTTGTTCTCTAACAAGTACCTATGTGTTTGGTTTGATATCTCTATATCATGACTAATGAGATTCTGTCATCAACCAACACCACAATCTAGTCTTGTGTGTCATTGCTATCTATCAACCTTCCACAATGACATCTGACTAGGGACATAACAAGAATGTACAAACTCTTAGCATCCGTATGATCTCATCGTTCAGGTCATGAACCTGAAGGCATACGTCATTGAGTACTGTCATTCTTTAGACATTCAATCTGTTCTATCACTATCTCATATGACTGATCCAGAAAGAATTGGAAGCTCGCCTTTTATGTTTATCAAATCAATCTTAATGTATCCCACCAATCATCCCATGATTGGCTCTCAGGGCATACATACCAACAGAATCCCACTTGCACTGTGAGCCAATCACCCATGAATCATATTCATAGTGATCTTCAAACATGTCCCACATGTTACTGTGCTCTAGTGCCAACATAGTGAGTAATGACAACACCTTGCCAAAGTCTGTACAAATTGCATGTCTCGCATCTCTTTGCTGTACGTCACACGTATGAGATGGAGTTTCTGTAATATGCGATCTAGTATTCCATTTGCTAACCTTTAGCCACATTGCATGATCAAGGATTCCAAACTTGTCATCAATGAGTGGAATATAAGTTCATCTCATGAACTTTCAGATCCATATAGTATCTACTGCTGTTCACTAACACATAGATACTCGACATTTCCCTTTTAAATGGCTTTATTGGAACACTTCCAATTATCAACAAACATTCACTTTTATACATCTCATGTATATTTTGCGAATAATTTTCTGTCCTTTCGGAAGTTCGCATCAATGTAACTCTTTACATCGAACTCTTCCTTATCTCCATAGAACTAGTACTTCACAAGCACTCATCAAGTTCTCATGGTATTCCAGTAACCCTTACTTGAAGCAGACAGACATCCACTCATCATGTCCCACATACGAGTTATCAGGATGAGCACATCATATTGCCATGTCCTACATACAAGATGATGAATGCATTTTATTCTTGCCATGTCATACATGCAAGATAATGGGATGATTACATACATGATAGATCTATATCTATTCTTAGTTTTCCCATTCTTCATAAGAATTGGACACTTGGCCTTGGGATACTAACTCCATGTAACATGGACAAGTTTTCTCCCACTGAATCTGTGCATGCTGAACACTTCAGTACAGATTGCCAATGTATGCTCTCTCTTTCCAGGTCAAAAGATTTTCGAGAACTATCTCTATAGATCTCTATTCCTATCACATAGGAAACATCTCTATCTTCCTTAAAGATAATTTCCACTTTTGGATTTCCATTCTAGAACAATTCCATTTCACATTAATATGTGGAATGTGAATACGCTCCCACTAAATCACAGATCCCTACTTTATCTTTGACATATCAGTCAAACCCTTTGACTATATCATCAAAGTAAAGATCCAATTATGAGTTGCTTGTACTCAATCAATCACATTGATTATTCCATTGTAACTTATAGACTTCATTTGCATTAGTGGATTCATAAACCTTATAGGATGTGTCATGTACACATCCTATTTTTATTCCTCATAGGAATGCGGTTTTAGTATCCATATGCCAAATGTTTTAGCCATTAAGTTGCAATCAACAAGCATCATCCTTCTCAAAATGTTATCCATGTGTCTTAACACTTAAGACTCATCTGCACTTATGGATATTATCCAATGAGTGATACCATCAAGGTCATACCGTATGGTTCACATGGAAGTCATTTAGGATGTAATGGTTTTAAACCATAACTCAAGATTCGGTTCCTCATATTCATCTTGATAGTTGACTCATCACATGAACAACTCATCACATAGATAATTGAGGTGTATCTGTTAAAGATATAAGAACTCACAACCCTTGTGATTCTTAATTTCTTTTATTAGTGTGGGGTATTCATTCATTAAGAAGAATTCAGTTATTTGATAATCATTCTCTAACTCCTTAGAGTACGATTCCTTCTTGATTCAGACATCACCATGCCTTAATCATGAGTTCACTATGATACACTATCATAATCACTCATAAGGATCTCAAACATTCGGTCCAAGTATTTCATTCCTTGATCTCATCAGGAATTAATACTTTACCAAATTTGTACTTCATTTATGATAATCTTGAACACTTCAAGATATTCATATTGGTATTTCTCTAAACACCATTTGAAGTATTAGCATTTATTCCAATAGGTATGTAAATACATCACATGTATTATACCTAATAGGATAATCACTCTCCCACTACATTAGTGAAGATTGATTAATCATGTCCAAGATATTCATGTCTCTTACTGGTTCTATAACCAAAAGAGTCTAGATTTATCCATCACATGGAAACTAGAAATGAATTTCTCATGATTAATGATAATTAAATTGTTTGAGTTATCTATAACTTTTAGGTATCATCTTATCTTATGTATATCAAATATCACAAGATAAATAAGGCATTGCCATAAAGATCACATCTTTATAAATTGAAACATCTCTTTATTAATTTCCATCATTGTCACACAATATGCAAAATAAAGTGTTTCTATCTATTGGAAAGCAGTTCACAACTGTATTACATGCCTTATTGGCTGAAAATAAACTAAAGTATTCCTATCTATAAAGGCAACACTTGCCCCAAGTAAGAATGCTTTACACTTTACATCTTGATATCATATATCTCAAAAAGTGTTACAAGTTTATTTACATGACACCTTCAAGTAGAGGCCTCAGTCGCCTCCTTCTTCTTTTGTTCTTCCAGGTAGATAGGACAATTCCTTTTCCAATGTCCTGGCTTTTGACAATGGTGGCAATTTCCTTTCTTGGTCACGCCTCCCTTGGCCTTGAGAGCTGAAGATGGCTTGGACTCCTGGCTAGCTTCAGAACCTTTCTTAGCTTTGCCCTTGCCCTTGCGCTTGGACTTGCCTTTCTTGCTCGTGATCACCATCACGGACTTAGGCTTGTCCTTCTTCATCTGTAACTCGGCTGTCCTCAACATGCCCAACAACTCTGACAGTGGCCTATCAAAGTTGTTCATGTTGTAGTTCATCACAAACTGACTGTAAAATTCTGGCAATGATTGCAGTATCACGTCAGTAGCCAACTCTTGGCTCAGTGGAAATCCCAGTCTCTGCAGGTTCTCCACATACCCAATCATCTTGAGTGTGTGAGGACCAACTGGATCTCATTCTGTCATGACGCACTTGAACAACGCCCTAGAAACATTGTACCTCTCTTGCCGTGCCTGATCTTCATACATGTTCCTGAGATGCAGAATCATCTCTATGACACCCATGTTCTCATGTTGCCTCTGCAACTCATGGTTCATTGAACATAGCATCAAGCACTTTGCATCAATGGCATCATCAGAATGCTTCTTGTAAGCATCCCTTTCTGCCTTTGGTGCATTAGGAGCGGGTTCCCCTGGAATTGGAGTATCCAGGACATAGAGCTTGCGCTCTTGAGTGAGAACAATTCTCAATGTCCGATACCAGTCGTGGAAGTTTGTCCCATTTAGCTTGTCCTTGTCAAGGACCGATCGCAAAGAAAAGTTGTTGTTGTTTGTTGCCATTTGAACTACAAAAGGAAAATATGCAATTTTAGTCCAAAACTCATTTTTGACTTATTTGATTGATTTGAAAAATTGACGATATAATTAGGCCTTTAATTAATTATCGCTCCCACTATTTTACTTCAAATTGATAGCCCTCACCATCAATTCAGAAGATTGCAGCATACAACCTTCTAGTGGGCAAGATCCTGAAATCCTCCAAGTCATGAGTCAGCTTTGGCTGATCGCCCACAACTTAGATCTCTCAGGTAGGCAACTCTTGCCAATTGCATCATATGCAACTCTTATTGAATGAACATGCACAACACCTTGCCATGAACATTCCTTGCTTCTGGGCCTAGACGCTCTAAGAATCACCAGTTAAGTCTAACCCAAAAGCCGACACGGTAAACATGCACCCTGCTTTGGCAGAACCTACATGTCTACCCTTCACACTTCCACAAGATAGACGGCGCACCACGCTTTGGCGTAACCTACGCTTGGTCGATCGAGCTTTTCATGTGTGCCGCTAATGGAAGGCATGTAAGACTTAATATTTTAATGAGGGATTTGGTTTTATATATATATACATATCCAATCACCACAATACATAGTACTTATCATATACATGCTATATCCCACAGAAAACATGCAGAAACGAAAAAGCGATGATTATGGCCATCCTAATGTGATTCCTCGAGCCAAGAGGAATCACGGTCATCTAGGTCTACATCACATGCAACCTGTACAAGATAAACATCTGTGCCTTGCCATCCGAGTGGATCAACTCATGACATGAATGATCTGTACTCTCCAGCCGGTCGTCTGGGTGCCACTAGTCGATCGGTTGGCTCCTCCAACCGATCGGTTTTCCTGGTCGTCGTGCATCTTGTCATGTCTGCCACCCGCTCGTCTCGCTCCTCGAACCGGTCATCAACCGATCGGTTCACTCCTTGAACCGACCGTCTGGAAGGTCAACTGATCGGTTCACTCCTTGAACCGATCGTCTGAGCAGTCGTCTTGATGTCCCCCGGTCTTTGACATAACAGGAAATAAAATCCTATTCTATTTATTACATTTCTTTAAAAGAGAAACCCCGATTTACATTCGGGGGGAGCAAAGGTAGGAGAGAATCTCGAATTATTTCGAGTTACATCAGGAATAAAAGAGGGAAGATCGGTGCGCAGACCAAGATGCAAGCAACCACAAACAACCACACACAGATAGGGGTTTATAGGCCATAATCATGCTACACACATCCACCACAAAACTTGTTTAAGGGCGACACGTATCGAGTGCATTAATAATACATATCATATATGTAATTAGGGATTTGTGGATTTAGGATTGGACATGCATAAAGCCAATATTATTCGCATCGCATGCAATAAATAAAGGTGACAAACCAAAATCGATCACATCGATATTCCTAAAACATAGAGCAGTTGATGTGGCTCTGATACCACTGTTGGGTTTTTAGGGGAGACAGAGAAGGCAGCGGAAACAAAAAATTTCTCCCCAAACCCATACCGAGGAAACGCGTCAACGTCTATATAATAGGAAAGGATGGTTTGTGGAATCATACCTTGTCCCGAGGCTTGCTCGAAGACAATACCTCGCGCAATGCACGGTCTTCAACTCCGGACTTCGACGGTGTCTGTGCAGCTCCTGGTCGCACCGGGACTAACAACTCCTACTCGAACCGGACTGTCAGATGACAGTTGTCCTCCTAAGCGGCAGTGTCCTCCCGCCTCTGTAGTAGTCCACACGGACCACCTGGAACTCCACTCTCCTTGTCCCACAAGAAAGTGGAAGGAGTCACACCCTCCTGTTGACGTACTAGTCGCCAACACGCTCTCCTGCCTCCTGTTGCAACTGCAGTTGTCCTTCCCTTGCTGCACCTCCCTTTTGCGGGAAGCATTTGCTCGGGCTCTCTCACGGTTACCAAAACAAGAGAGAACGACAACTTGCAGAGCAACTGGTTGCACTGAGTTGTGTTTTGAGAAGCCCCCAATACCCCTATATATATAGGAGAGTCATGGGATAGGGTTCTCCATCCCGGGCAATGCGGGACTAAAGCAGGAGTAGAAGGGTTTGAGAATTTTCCACAAAAAGGAATCGGTTCGCAACTTGAAATGATGGGTTCACAACTGAACCGATCGGTTCGGCCATTGAGCCGATCGGTTGGACCTGAGCCGATCGTTTGGGGCACTCCAACCGATCGGTTGGTGCCCTGAACCGATCGGTTCATGGTCCTAATCCGGCTCAAAAAGACTTTCCTTGTTTCTTTCCCAATTGGTATCGAATACCAATGTTATTCCCAATTGAATTGGGCAGTTTGAAACGAAAGGAAAATTCTTGCCGACATGACTTTCCCAACTGGTCGGTTGCACCAGTTGAGCCGATCGGTTCAACCCTTGAACCGGTCGTTTCAACCTGGGCATGAGCCGATCGGCCTGGACACTCCAGCCGACCGGTTCAGCAACCTCAGCCGACCGGTTCATCACATGAACCAATCGGTTGGGAGCACAGGTTGGGCAAAATCAGTCAATTGCGATTTCAATCAATCCGATACTCCAATCAATGCGTCCAACACCTTGAACCATACGATATTGAGCCATCGACTGATTGAGTGTTTAATTGAACTACTAAACTCCTTTAGTAATCAATCTAAACATTGCTTTGTGGACAAAACTCCTCTTCCAGGTTAAATCCTATGTGTGTGACCCTGCAGGTCCATTTCATGTTGGCAGTGAAAGTCCATAACACTTATGACTTCACAAGAAAAGAGCGGTGCCTAGTCACACATCAGTGCTACCCAAGTGAAAGTAGAAAGTTGGAGAACAACTTTCATCCTATAATCTGTGAATGGTGTTACAGCGAATGTATAATTCCTTTGTCACTGGTATCCCGAATGAACTTGAGGCATGGAACAGTCATCCTGTCAACGTTCATTCACTTTCTTGATCTCAGAGTAGACTGGAAGAGATATGTATGACATCAGTATCATATACTGATTCACACATGCGTGCACGCCTTTCTCAATCCTACTCATCAAGTGGCCATGGATATCAAACTCCCTCAGGAGGGACAAATCCCATATCTATCACTCGCCCCTCAAAAGCCCCATGTGTCAAAGCCACCCAATCATCACCTTTATAACAACCCATGTTTCAAGATTGCGTTTGATGATGTCAAAGTGTGCCCAACGACATGTGTTGAGTGCAGTGATTTCAGGTCTAAGAATCACACTCACCACCATCACTGTGAGTATTGACTGTGACTACCATCTTATGGTTCCATGTGTCAAACTCACGGTGGGTCTGTCTGGTACCTTGTTCTCTAACAAGTACCTATGTGTTTGGTTTGATATCTCTATATCATGACTAATGAGATTCTGTCATCAACCAACACCACAATCTAGTCTTGTGTGTCATTGCTATCTATCTACCTTCCACAATGACATCTGACTAGGGACATAACAAGAATGTACAAACTCTTAGCATCCGTATGATCTCATCGTTCAGGTCATGAACCTGAAGGCATACGTCATTGAGTACTGTCATTCTTTAGACATTCAATCTGTTCTATCACTATCTCATATGACTGATCCAGAAAGAATTGGAAGCTCGCCTTTTATGTTTATCAAATCAATCTTAATGTATCCCACCAATCATCCCATGATTGGCTCTCAGGGCATACATACCAACAGAATCCCACTTGCACTGTGAGCCAATCACCCATGAATCATATTCATAGTGATCTTCAAACATGTCCCACATGTTATTGTGCTCTAGTGCCAACATAGTGAGTAATGACAACACCTTGCCAAAGTCTGTACAAATTGCATGTCTCGCATCTCTTCGCTGTACGTCACACGTATGAGATGGAGTTTCCGTAATATGCGATCTAGTATTCCATTTGCTAACCTTTAGCCACATTGCATGATCAAGGATTCCAAACTTGTCATCAATGAGTGGAATATAAGTTCATCTCATGAACTTTCAGATCCATATAGTATCTACTGCTGTTCACTAACACATAGATACTCGACATTTCCCTTTTAAATGGCTTTATTGGAACACTTCCAATTATCAACAAACATTCACTTTTATACATCTCATGTATATTTTGCGAATAATTTTCTGTCCTTTCGGAAGTTCGCATCAATGTAACTCTTTACATCGAACTCTTCCTTATCTCCATAGAACTAGTACTTCACAAGCACTCATCAAGTTCTCATGGTATTCCAGTAACCCTTACTTGAAGAAGACAGACATCCACTCATCATGTCCCACATACGAGTTATCAGGATGAGCACATCATATTGCCATGTCCTACATACAAGATGATGAATGCATTTTATTCTTGCCATGTCATACATACAAGATAATGGGATGATTACATACATGATAGATCTATATCTATTCTTAGTGTTCCCATTCTTCATAAGAATTGGACACTTGGCCTTGGGATACTAACTCCATGTAACATGGACAAGTTTTCTCCCACTGAATCTGTGCATGCTGAACACTTCAGTACAGATTGCCAATGTATGCTCTCTCTTTCTAGGTCAAAAGATTTTCTAGAACTATCTCTATAGATCTCTATTCCTATCACATAGGAAACATCTCTATCTTCCTTAAAGATAATTTCCACTTTTGGATTTCCATTCTAGAACAATTCCATTTCACATTAATATGTGGAATGTGAATACGCTCCCACTAAATCACAGATCCCTACTTTATCTTTGACATATCAGTCAAACCCTTTGACTATATCATCAAAGTAAAGATCCAATTATGAGTTGCTTGTACTCAATCAATCACATTGATTATTCCATTGTAACTTATAGACTTCATTTGCATTAGTGGATTCATAAACCTTATAGGATGTGTCATGTACACATCCTATTTTTATTCCTCATTGGAATGCGGTTTTAGTATCCATATGCCAAATGTTTTAGCCATTAAGTTGCAATCAACAAGCATCATCCTTCTCAAAATGTTATCCATGTGTCTTAACACTTAAGACTCATCTGCACTTATGGATATTATCCAATGAGTGCTACCATCAAGGTCATACCGTATGGTTCACATGGAAGTCATTTAGGATGTAATGGTTTTAAACCATAACTCAAGATTCGGTTCCTCATATTCATCTTGATAGTTGACTCATCACATGAACAACTCATCACATAGATAATTGAGGTGTATCTGTTAAAGATATAAGAACTCACAACCCTTGTGATTCTTAATTTCTTTTATTAGTGTGGGGTATTCATTCATTAAGAAGAATTCAGTTATTTGATAATCATTCTCTAACTCCTTAGAGTACGATTCCTTCTTGATTCAGACATCACCATGCCTTAATCATGAGTTCACTATGATACACTATCATAATCACTCATAAGGATCTCAAACATTTGGTCCAAGTATTTCATTCCTTGATCTCATCAGGAATTAATACTTTACCAAATTTGTACTTCATTTATGATAATCTTGAACACTTCAAGATATTCATATTGGTATTTCTCTAAACACCATTTGAAGTATTAGCATTTATTCCAATAGGTATGTAAATACATCACATGTATTATACCTAATAGGATAATCACTCTCCCACTACATTAGTGAAGATTGATTAATCATTTCCAAGATATTCATGTCTCTTACTGGTTCTATAACCAAAAGAGTCTAGATTTATCCATCACATGGAAACTAGAAATGAATTTCTCATGATTAATGCTAATTAAATTGTTTGAGTTATCTATAACTTTTAGGTATCATCTTATCTTATGTATATCAAATATCACAAGATAAATAAGGCATTGCCATAAAGATCACATCTTTATAAATTGAAACATCTCTTTATTAATTTCCATCATTGTCACACAATATGCAAAATAAAGTGTTTCTATCTATTGGAAAGCAGTTCACAACTGTATTACATGCCTTATTGGCTGAAAATAAACTAAAGTATTCCTATCTATAAAGGCAACACTTTCCCCAAGTAAGAATGCTTTACACTTTACATCTTGATATCATATATCTCAAAAAGTGTTACAAGTTTATTTACATGACACCTTCAAGTAGAGGCCTCAGTCGCCTCCTTCTTCTTTTGTTCTTCCAGGTAGATAGGACAATTCCTTTTCCAATGTCCTGGCTTTTGACAATGGTGGCAATTTCCTTTCTTGGTCACGCCTCCCTTGGCCTTGAGAGCTGAAGATGGCTTGGACTCCTGGCTAGCTTCAGAACCTTTCTTAGCTTTGCCCTTGCCCTTGCGCTTGGACTTGCCTTTCTTGCTCGTGATCACCATCACGGACTTAGGCTTGTCCTTCTTCATCTGTAACTCGGCTGTCCTCAACATGCCCAACAACTCTGACAGTGGCCTATCAAAGTTGTTCATGTTGTAGTTCATCACAAACTGACTGTAAGATTCTGGCAATGATTGCAGTATAACGTCAGTAGCCAACTCTTGGCTCAGTGGAAATCCCAGTCTCTGCAGGTTCTCCACATACCCAATCATCTTGAGTGTGTGAGGACCAACTGGATCTCATTCTGTCATGACGC
Source organism: Alisma plantago-aquatica (assembly GCA_963693085.1). Lineage (NCBI taxonomy): Eukaryota > Viridiplantae > Streptophyta > Magnoliopsida > Alismatales > Alismataceae > Alisma > Alisma plantago-aquatica. The sequence goes on along the minus strand of OY856414.1, from coordinate 866,082,098 downwards.
ACTTGAACAGCGCCCTAGAAACATTGTACCTCTCTTGCCGTGCCTGATCTTCATACATGTTCCTGAGATGCACAATCATCTCTATGACACCCATGTTCTCATGTTGCCTCTGCAACTCATGGTTCATTGAACATAGCATCAAGCACTTTGCATCAATGGCATCATCAGAATGCTTCTTGTAAGCATCCCTTTCTGCCTTTGGTGCATTAGGAGCGGGTTCCCCTGGAATTGGAGTATCCAGGACATAGAGCTTGCGCTCTTGAGTGAGAACAATTCTCAATGTCCGATACCAGTCGTGGAAGTTTGTCCCATTTATCTTGTCCTTGTCAAGGACCGATCGCAAAGAAAAGTTGTTGTTGTTTGTTGCCATTTGAACTACAAAAGGAAAATATGCAATTTTAGTCCAAAACTCATTTTTGACTTATTTGATTGATTTGAAAAATTGACGATATAATTAGGCCTTTAATTAATTATCACTCCCACTATTTTACTTCAAATTGATAGCCCTCACCATCAATTCGGAAGATTGCAGCATACAACCTTCTAGTGGGAAAGATCCTGAAATCCTCCAAGTCATGAGTCAGCTTTGGCTGATCGCCCACAACTTAGATCTCTCAGGTAGGCAACTCTTGCCAATTGCATCATATGCAACTCTTATTGAATGAACATGCACAACACCTTGCCATGAACATTCCTTGCTTCTGGGCCTAGACGCTCTAAGAATCACCAGTTAAGTCTAACCCAAAAGCCGACACGGTAAACATGCACCCTGCTTTGGCAGAACCTACATGTCTACCCTTCACACTTCCACAAGATAGACGGCGCACCACGCTTTGGCGTAACCTACGCTTGGTCGATCGAGCTTTTCATGTGTGCCGCTAATGGAAGGCATGTAAGACTTAATATTTTAATGAGGGATTTGGTTTTATATATATATACATATCCAATCACCACAATACATAGTACGTATCATATACATGCTATATCCCACAGAAAACATGCAGAAACGAAAAAGCGATGATTATGGCCATCCTAATGTGATTCCTCGAGCCAAGAGGAATCACGGTCATCTAGGTCTACATCACATGCAACCTGTACAAGATGAACATCTGTGCCTTGCCATCCGAGTGGATCAACTCATGACATGAATGATCTGTACTCTCCAGCCGGTCGTCTGGGTGCCACCAGCCGATCGGTTGGCTCCTCCAACCGATCGGTTCTCCTGGTCGTCGTGCATCTTGTCATGTCTGCCACCCGCTCGTCTCGCTCCTCGAACCGGTCATCAACCGATCGGTTCACTCCTTGAACCGACCGTCTGGAAGGTCAACCGATCGGTTCACTCCTTGAACCGATCGTCTGAGCAGTCGTCTTGATGTCCCCCGGTCTTTGACATAACAGGAAATAAAATCCTATTCTATTTATTAAATTTCTTTAAAAGAGAAACCCAAATTTACATTCGGGGGGAGCAAAGGTAGGAGAGAATCTCGAATTATTTCGAGTTACATCAGGAATAAAAGTGGGAAGATCGGTGCGTAGACCAAGATGCAAGCAACCACAAACAACCACACACAGATAGGGGTTTATAGGCCATAATCATGCTACACACATCCACCACAAAACTTGTTTAAGGGCGACGCGTATCGAGTGCATTAATAATACATATCATATATGTAATTAGGGATTTGTGGATTTAGGATTGGACATGCATAAAGCCAATATTATTCACATCGCATGCAATAAATAAAGGTGACAAACCAAAATCGATCACATCGATATTCCTAAAACATAGAGCAGTTGACGTGGCTCTGATACCACTGTTGGGTTTTTAGGGGAGACAGAGAAGGCAGCGGAAACAAAAAATTTCTCCCCAAACCCATACCGAGGAAACGCGTCAACGTCTATATAATAGGAAATGATGGTTTGTGGAATCATACCTTGTCCCGAGGCTTGCTCGGAGACAATACCTCGCGCAATGCGCGGTCTTCAACTCCGGACTTCGACGGTGTCTGTGCAGCTCCTGGTCGCACCGGGACTAACAACTCCTACTTGAACTGGACTGTCGGATGACAGTTTTCCTCCTAAGCGGCAGTGTCCTCCCGCCTCTGTAGTAGTCCACACGGACCACCTGGAACTCCACTCTCCTTGTCCCACAAGGAAGTGGAAGGAGTCGCACCCTCCTGTTGACGTACTAGTCGCCAACACGCTCTCCTGCCTCCTGTTGCAACTGCAGTTGTCCTTCCCTTGCTGCACCTCCCTTTTGCGGGAAGCATTTGCTCGGGCTCTCTCACGGTTACCAAAACCAGAGAGAACGACAACTTGTAGAGCAACTGGTTGCACTGAGCTGTGTTCTGAGAAGCCCCCAATACCCCTATATATAGGAGAGTCATGGGACAGGGTTCTCCATCCCGGGCAATGCGGGACTAAAGCAGGAGTAGAAGGGTTCGAGAATTTTCCACAAAAAGCAATCGGATCGCAACTTGAAATGATCGGTTCACAACTGAACCGATCGGTTCGTCCATTGAGCTGATCGGTTGGACCTGAGCCGATCGTTTGGGGCACTCCAACCGATCGGTTGGTGCCCTGAACCGATCGGTTCATGGTCCTAATCCGGCTCAAAAAGACTTTCCTTGTTTCTTTCCCAATTGGTATTGAATACCAATGTTATTCCCAATTGAATTGGGCAGTTTGAAACGAAAGGAAAATTCTTGCCGACATGACTTTCCCAACTGGTCGGTTGCACCAGTTGAGCCGATCGGTTCAACCCTTGAACCGGTCGTTTCAACCTGGGCATGAGCCGATCGGCCTGGACACTCCAGCCGACCGGTTCAGCAACCTCAGCCGACCGGTTCATCACATGAACCGATCGGTTGGGAGCACAGGTTGGGCAAAATCAGTCAATTGCGATTTCAATCAATCCGATACTCCAATCAATGCGTCCAACACCTTGAACCATACGATATTGAGCCATCGAGTGATTGAGTGTTTAATTGAACTACTAAACTCCTTTAGTAATCAATCTAAACATTGCTTTGTGGACAAAACTCCTCTTCCAGGTTAAATCCTATGTGTGTGACCCTGCAGGTCCATTTCACGTTGGCAGTGAAAGTCCATAACACTTATGACTTCACAAGCAAAGAGCGGTGCCTAGTCACACATCAGTGCTACCCAAGTGAAAGTAGAAAGTTGGAGAACAACTTTCATCCTACAATCTGTGAATGGTGTTACAGCGAATGTATAATTCCTTTGTCACTGATATCCCGAATGAACTCGAGGCATGGAACAGTCATCCTGTCAACGTTCATTCACTTCCTTGATCTCAGAGTAGACTGGAAGAGATATGTATGACATCAGTATCATATACTGATTCACACATGCGTGCACGCCTTTCTCAATCCTACTCATCAAGTGGCCATGGATATCAAACTCCCTCAGGAGGGACAAATCCCATATCTATCACTCGCCCCTCAAAAGCCCCATGTGTCAAAGCCACCCAATCATCACCTTTATAACAACCCATGTTTTAGGATTGCGTTTGATGATGTCAAAGTGTGCCCAACGACATGTGTTGAGTGCAGTGATTTCAGGTCTAAGAATCACACTCACCACCATCACTGTGAGTACTGACTATGACTACCATCTTATGGTTCCATGTGTCAAACTCACGGTGGGTCTGTCCGGTACCTTGTTCTCTAACAAGTACCTATGTGTTTGGTTTGATATCTCTATATCATGAATAATGAGATTCTGTCATCAACCAACACCACAATCTAGTCTTGTGTGTCATTGCTGTCTATCTACCTTCCACAATGACATCCGACTAGGGAAATAACAAGAATGTACAAACTCTTAGCATCCGTATGATCTCATCGTTCAGGTCATGAACCTGAAGGCATACGTCATTGAGTACTGTCATTCTTTAGACATTCAAACTGTTCTATCACTATCTCATATGACTGATCCAGAAAGAATTGGAAGCTCGCCTTTTATGTTTATCAAATCAATCTTAATGTATCCCACCAATCATCCCATGATTGGCTCTCAGGGCATACATACCAACAAGCCCGTCTCGACCTTCCTGACGCCCGATACAACCCAGCCCGACAGGGGATGGGCAACACTAGAATGATCGGCGGAGAAGGGCGCTGCGCAAGAAGGACGTGTCGGCCGACATACCGTCTACCCGACAGGGAGCCAAAGCCGCATCGACGACCAAACTCGCCGGGCGAAACTGCCACCCACCGGCAGGCGTGCCGCTAGCCACGTGACCGATAGCCAGCGCCTCACGCCGAGACATACCTGTATCGGCCGTCCACATCCATCGACCAGCGTATAAGGGAGCTACGTGGCGTTTCCAGCACCATAACTCCTTCAACCGCCGCATATAAATAGCAGCTACAGGAAGCCGAAAAGACGGGTTGGATAGCTCGGACAAGACAGTTCGGAAGTTTGGGAGCCACCTTCGAAGGAAGCTGTGAGAGCAAGAGTATCGCGCCCCACTGCTTGTGCCGGGCGACACTAGGTGAGCTTTCCCTCATCCCGAGAGGGAAGGGATGGTTCACTTAGTGTTGTCCCGGGCGACACTGCGGGCCAATATCGGCCAGCGAAGATGAGCGACACGAGTGCCCGACAGTAGACTCGTAGCTCTTTTCCCGACACGATATCGAACCTGATACGCTCCGCCCGTCATGCGTGCCGCCCGAGAGGGTGCGCCGCCTGACATAAGCGTATCGGCCAGGGTCCTTGAGCGATACAGTCAGTCGTCAGTCGGCGCTGCTCGAGAGGGGGTGCCGCCCGACACTGCCGTATCGGGCTCGGCTCCTGACCGGTATCGGGTAGGAGAGATATAGTAGTCTGTCGTTCTTCTACATCAAGAAGGCGACATCTATCTTTAATTCTGTTATTTAAATTCTTAGCTTATGCATTGTATTAAGACCCTTATTGCTTATGGAAATAGAAATGCTTAACTGCTATTTGTTTAATGCTTGGTGCCTTATGATTGGGTAACTACTGTGTTGGATATCTGAACTCTAGCTTGCATGTTTTGGATCACGTTTCGCTTAGCTACCAAATCGCCTTTCCCGTCGCAACTACTTCGAGAGTTGGGTTGTGGCTCTAGTGTTTGGTCCGGTTCTGGAGTACGAGAGTGCCCGGAACGGAGTTGTTTTAGTATCATTCCACTCTAACTTGAGTCCAGCAACCTCGAGAGGGGTGTTGAAGCTTGGTTAGAGGCACCCGCTCTGAGAGGAGGGGTGCAGGGTGTTACTTCTACCGCTTGTCTTACTGAAGTCTTATCCCTTGCATTACGCCTTAAACTGCAGTTCATCTTTCTATTTTCTGTTGCATGAAAATTCCTAAAAAGTGCTAAATGATAAAATCTTAATCTTTCTTGTAACTCCAGTTGGAGATAGTTTTCTTTGATTTAATTGTGACAGCTTGTTGTTCCCCTTCGGGGAACTTTAATATCTCTTTATACCCACCGGAGTGTAGAGTGTCGATTCAGAGTCGTCAACGCGACCCACCTTGTCCCTGTGTTCGACCCCGTATGACTACTTCGACCCCGTAAACAAAGTTGCGGGGGCCTAGAAGGATTCAGGTTATAAATGTGAAGGCTCGACTACCTCAAATACGCCTCCAATTTTAGGACGCGTGATTTAGGCCGGTCAACTTTCTGGCGCCGTTACCGGGGACAAGGCAAATGGCACTGTTGACGAATCTGAAGCCACTAACTACACTCCCGTGCCTCAAGCTTAGAAATAGGCTTGACAACACCTCTTTTTCTTTTTCTTTTTCTTTTCTTTAAGCATTATTCTTTGCCGGAACCAAATAACTCTGTGTTCTAACTTGATTTCTCGTGATATTTCAGGTACCCTGCAAAGCTGTAACCTGCTCCAACGAGCCTTGATACCATGCCTCGTTACAAGCAACCCCTTTCTGAGGGCGAATGTCAGAGCCAAAGCGAGAGGGCGACCCGGCCTAATTGGGCTGGTCAGCTTTCCGCCTACATAAAAAGACAGGACACCATTATCAACCAGTTGGTACAGGGGACATTTACCAACCCTGGATCTCTGAATTCCATGCAACACCAGATGGCGAGTCTGCAGATGCGCCAATGGGAGGTCGATCAACGGCTGTCTCAGATGGTTGCTCTGATGAAGAACCCTGCAGGAAAAACACTCCCTCACCCTGAAACTGTAGTAATGGCAGTGCTTAGATCAGGAAAGACGGTAGAGCGCGCTGATGAAGCCCCACCGGAACCTGAGCAAGGGCCCAAGGATGCTATTCCAGCAGGAGGCGGAGGTAGGCCTGCAGAAGCCCAAGAGCCTGCGCCGAGACCGTCCGATGAGCCATCTGGTGGGAGGAATCCTTATGCTCCCAGAATACCGTTCCCGTACAAGCTGATCAAGGCGAATCTGAAAAAGCGGCACGAAAGGTTCATGGACTTGATCAGGAAGCTGCATCTTGAAGTCCCCTTCCTTGACGCTTTGGAGGAGATGCCCACATACGCCAAGTTTCTCAAAGATCTAATAATGAAGAAAAGAAGGGGATGAAGGATAGAGACAGTGTACCTAGCTTCTACTTCCTCTGCCTTCGTAAAGCCCATCTTGCCAACTAAGAGAAGGGATCCCGGAGCTTTCACAATCCCATTCGCCATCGGGGACAATGTCGAGCGGAAGGGTCTAGCGGACTTAGGAGCAAGCATCAGCCTCACGCCTTTAAGTTTCGCGCAAAGGATAGGTTTGACCGACATGGTTCGAACCAATATGCGGATTGAACTGGCGGATCACTCCTTCAAAAGACCTCTTGGCATTGTCGAAGATGTGCCGATTAGGGTCGGTGATTTCTTCATTCCCTGCGACATCGTCGTCATCAACACAGCTGAAGATCCCAGATGTCCGATCATATTCGGACGCCCTTTCTTGGCAACAGGGAGGGCGCTGATTGATGTCTCTGAAGGGATAATCACCTTGAGGGTTGGAAACAACCACATGGACTTCAAGATGAGGGAGATCATGAGAGGTCCATCCCTGTCTGAATCGGCCAGTTTTGTGGATAGTTATAATAAATTCTGTGAGGAAATAGAGGAGGATATCCAGACAGTGGACCCCCTCGCAAGGGCAATAAGCTGTCAGGATCCCGACCTCGAAGATCCTGAGGTCGCGAGGCATCTCGACCTTTTCAACCTTTCTGACAAAGACTTGCAAGAAGAAGAGGAGGAGGTGAACTCTGCGAAGTATGCCTCCCTTGAGGGAGAACCTCAGGAGGAGACACCCCGAGCAAAGCCGGATTTAAGAGCGTTGCCAGAAGGACTGAAGTACGAATTCTTAGATGAAGAACAGAGGAACCCAGCCATCGTAAACGCCGATCTTTCAAGCAATCAGCTAGACCGGCTCCTTGAGGAGTTAAGACTCCACAGGGGGGCTATAGGATATTCCGTAGATGATATCAAAGGCCTTAGCCCCGCCCTTTGCATGCATCACATCAACTTGGATGAGTCTTCCAAGCCTCAGGCCCAACCCCATAGGAAGCTGAATCAGATGTTCAAGGAGGTCGTCAAGAAAGAGGTAATAAAGCTTAGGGACGCGGGGATCATTTACCCAATTAGCGACAGCAATTGGGTAAGCCCGATCCACGTAGTACCCAAGAAAGGCGGAATGACTATGGTTAAGGGTGAGAAGGGTGACGAGGTGGCGGTAAGGACCATCACCGGTTGGCGAATGTGCATTGATTACCGAAAGCTAAATCAGGCTACAAAAAAGGATCATTTTCCGCTACCTTTTATTGACCAAGTTCTTGAAAGATTAGCGCATCACGATTATTTTTGTTTTCTTGATGGCTTTTCAGGATTTTACCAGGTACCCATCTTACCTGATGACCAAGAAAAAATGACGTTCACCTGCCTTTACGACACTTATGCTTTTAGAAGGATGCCCTTCGGACTCTGCAACGCCCCCGACACCTTTCAAAGATGCATGATATCAATGTTCTCAGATTTTCTAGAAGACATCGTGGAAGTTTTCATGGACGATTTCTCCGTCTATGGAAAGGACTTTGATAGCTGTCTGAAGAATCTGTCATTAGTACTTCAAAGGTGCGAGGAAAACAGCCTGGTCCTGAACTGGGAAAAATGTCATTTCATGGTGCGGGAGGGCATCGTTCTAGGGCATAAGATCTCAAGGCGTGGGATCGAGGTGGATACCAGCAAATTCGAAGCTATATCTAAGATTCCTCCACCAAAATCCGTCACGGGGATAAGAAGCTTCCTCGGGCACGCCGGATATTACCAAAGATTCATCAAGGACTTCTCAAAGATTTCCAAACCATTGTCCAATCTTCTGGTAAAAGATGCTGAATTTGTTTTCTCTAACGATTGTCTCAGTGCTTTTCAGGCCCTGAAAAATGCTTTAGTATCACCACCTATCCTTTAAGTGCCAGATTGGGGTTTACCCTTTGAGCTAATGTGCGATGCTAGCGACTACACAGTTGGAGCAGTCCTGGGGCAAAAGAAAGATAAAAAGCACCATGTGATTTGCTACGCTAGTCGCACGTTGGACGAAGCACAGGTAAACTACATAACCACCGAGAAGGAGATGCTCGCGATCATCTTCGCGTTTGACAAGTTCAGGTCGTATCTCGTCGGATCAAAGGTCAAAGTATACACAGATCATGGGGCAATAAAATACTTAATGCAAAAGAAAGACGCAAAGCCCAGATTGTTGAGATGGGCCTTGTTGCTCCAAGAGTTCGATCATGAAATTATCGACAAGAAGGGCGTGGAAAATGTGGTCGCAGACCACCTATCGAGGATAGTGGCTGAGAGACAGAGAGGGCCACAAATCGACGACGACTTTGCCGACGAAGATCTTATGATGGCTGAAGCTCAAGAAGAAGATTTTCCCTGGTTTGCAGACATCTGCAATTTCCTTACTTGTGGAGAGCTGCCTCCTGACATCACCTACAATCAAAAGAAGAAGCTATTTGCGGATGCCAAGAATTATTACTGGGATGATCCTCTCCTGTTCAGAAGATGCGCAGACAACTTGTACAGGAGGTGCATCCCGGAAGAAGAAACCGCTGCTATCCTGAAAGGATGCCACGCCTCCCCTTTGGTGGACACCTGGGTAGCGGAAGAACAGCGGCGAAAGTGCTACAATCAGGTTTCTACTGGCCCTCCTTATTTAAAGATGCTGCACGATTTGTAAAGGTTTGCAAAGAGTGCCAGTCAACGGGAAATATAGGGCGGAGGAATGAAATGCCGATGGCAAGCTGGATCGAAGTGGAAATATTTGACGTATGGGGAATTGATTACATGGGGCCGTTTCCCCCATCCCAGGGGTATCAATACATACTAGTGGCAGTAGATTATGTATCAAAGTGGGTAGAGGCGGTAGCCACACAAACATGCGACGCCAAGTCGGTTATCAAGCTTTTTGAGAAGACCATCTTTCCCCGTTTCGGTGTACCGCGCACCGTAATAAGCGACGGCGGGTCGCACTTAGGAGAAAGGCAGTTCGAAGCGCTCCTACGTAAGTATGGAGTAAAACATAAGATCGCTACGCCCTACCACCCACAGACGTCGGGGCAGGTAGAGGTCTCAAACAAACAGATCAAGCAGATCTTAGAAAAAACTATCAGCCGCACGCGGAAAGATTGGTCTATGAAACTTGACGACGCATTATGGGCCTACCGTACTGCTTACAAGACGCCCATTGGAACCACCCCCTACCGTCTTATATACGGAAAATCCTGCCATCTGCCCTTGGAACTAGAACACAAGACCCTTTGGGCGATCAAGTTCCTAAATATGGACCTAGACAAAGTAGGAGAAAAGAGGTTTTTGCAGCTTCAAGAGCTCGAAGAGCTGAGGATTCATGCCTACGAGAATGCAAAGATCTACAAGGAAAGAACAAAAATGTGGCATGATGCCCACCTTAGGAGAAAGGATGTGAGCGAAGGGGATAAGGTCTTGTTATTCAAGTCCTCCATCCGTCTTTTTCCTGGGAAATTACAGAAAAGATGGTCGGGACCGTTTTCTGTGTCAAAGATATACCCATCAGGAATGATGGAGCTCCGCGACAAAGATGACCCGACTAAGATCTTCAAGGTGAACGGGCACAGAGTGAAAAGGTTTTATGAACACGAAGCTTTTGTCAGGAAAGCAGAGATTGACATGCTGGATGTGGGTACAACCGTAGAGCCTACACCGGTCGAGCTGGCGACGGAAACTTCAGCGCTCCTCGGGAGGCATCCCGAGTCATAAATTAGGATACATTTCTTTTCTTTGTAAAAACAAACATTATGGACTGTAATAAGGCCCGAGTCAGTGCATGCGCACGTGTGCTGACTCTTTTTGTTTTATGGGCCACCACTGTGTTTTGCAGAGCATTGAGGAGTAATATCATCTGAGGTAGGAGATCCTTCTCTATACCAATGATGTTTTACCCTGCAATGGCCTTTTACTTCACCCAGGTTTAGTTTTGGCCTTTTGACTGCCCGCTTTTCTACCGTGTCGACCAGCTGGGCGCAGAACCACTTGTATCGGGAAGCCTCGCCCCGAGCGTCACAAGGGCAGCGGATGACCCTTGGAATGCCCGATGGGACTGCGCGTCTCGGGTATGGCGTGACTAAAACGCCCGACACGCGCCATGTTTTGCCCGTTTTACCCCCCAGCTGGGTTCTCTATAAATAGCGTGGAGGTTTCTTCATGTCGGGCTATCATTTTCTCCTTTTTGCCACCTGGAACGCATGTAGTGATCCTCCCTTTTGCTCGTGTGTCGGCCATCTTGCCTTTGCCCTGGTAACGGGCGATGCCTCCTGAGAGCAAAGGTATAGCCCGACACACCTTTTGCCCGACACATTTTCTCTCGCCCGACACAGGTTTTGTATCGTGCGAAGCGTATCGACCGGCTTGTTGTTTTCTTACCAAACAACATGGCTTGTCGCCCAATAGGGTTGTAGACTGACACGTTTATCGTCCGATAACCCTGTCGCCAGTATCTTTTACCGAGCCGCTTATCGGGTTTACATGACCTACAAATCTTCTATCGCCCGACATGCTTTCGTGCGTAACACCGGTCGATAGCGTTTTCTCGATGTATCGTATCGGGCGTCATGCTTCTCACGACGATATCATGTTTTTGCTTCATGTGACCTTGAATCGCCCGTCACACCTGTGTCGGGCGTCGAGTCATATCGCACGACAACATCGTGTCGTCTGATCACTTATCGCACAGTTTTAATAAGTTTCTTTTTTCTTTTCATCTTTCTTGCCTAACGGATGAATAAATTCTAATTTTGAATAACAGGTATGGCTCGTATGGAGCAAACCACCGGCCGCACCAACAAGCACGGCGCGGGAAACAGTAACAACAGTCGGGCAGAAGCGGCAACAACAATAAAAGGGGAGATTTTTCTTGATTTGGTATCTCCAATAGCGAGTCACCTAGTTATCAGCCTGTCTTTGGGGTGGCTTGGGACCATCTCCAGAGACAGCAAGAGTGTGGCAACCAAGGCCTCCAAACAAGTTCGAGGCACCTCAGTTCCGTCCTCTTAAGGGAGAGGGCCCACCCTTACTACACACTCCTGGGAACTAAACTAGGGACTGATAATCAGTCCATTTGTTTACGTTCACAATGGAGATGTGAAGAAAGGGCGGGTCAGAAGTGAATTTTGAGGGTTACGCTCAAGCTCAACCGCTGCATAGCCAAAGCGAACCCGCTAGACAACCTCCCAATGGCATGCTGCAACTTCGTAGGAGCATTTTGCAGCACATCAGTGAGCTAACCCTCACTGGCTAAACTTTACCTCACTTTTGCTTTCTTCTCTACTCTGGGACAGAGTATGGAGTAAGTTTGGGGGGGGTACCCTTATGCCAGTGAGGGGGGTATAAATTTTCTTTTAACATTTCAAGCTTTCTACGATATTCACTCTCTTTTACCTGATGTGCTCTTATATCTTCCTGCATATTTGATCTACGCACGCATGCCATATATATAAAAAAAATTTTAATTTTCAAAAATCTTTCCTTTGCAAATTTCTGTCCCTAGGATTATGTACAAAGTTGCTGTTATAATAAAAACCTGTTGTGACTTCTTGCAAAGTTTACTTTCTGTATATTTAACGAATTACAAGTTCTGTCATATCCTTCTAATAATGCTGTCTCAAACAAACAAAAGATTGTGCCTTGCCATCCAAATTTGTTTTTCGAAAAATAATAATCTCGCAAACAGCTAAGAGACGAGTATGGAGAAAGAAAAAGCTGCCCAAACAGCAGATATCTCTTTTGTTTTCCCTTACCCAACAAAAATCCCAAAAAGAGAAAGAAGCCTTATGAGCGTGAATAAAAGCATGAGAGTTGTGCCCAATAAAAGAAAAGAAAAAAAATATGTACACACTTGTTTTCCAAAAGTACCCATCTTTAGGCATGGTAGATCCGGGGCAGTGGTACGTAGGATGTGAAATCACTGCTCTAAAGCCAACTAGCTTGGACTGCAGGGACCACTTGCCCGTTAACGGACCCTTACCTGGATGGACTGATAGGAAATAAGAAGAAAAACCAAAAAAGCCTTAGCCTACCCTATACACAACTTTCTGCCCCTAAAATAAAGCTGTTTGGTGTGGAAGCTAACTTCGGAATCATACACAAAAGTCTCGCTGAAGCTGTGGAGAAGAAAAATTTTACTTAAATAATAAGGCAAGTAGGGCAAGGTCTTTTGTTCGCATTAAGACAACATTACCTCCAAGACATCGCAAATCTTGTGCTACCCTTTAGCCTTAAAGTTTTACTGTGCAAGAAGAAGCAACACAAAGTTTAGTTTAAATATTGATTGAGGACAATCAAAAAGCTAAGTTTGGGGGAGTTGATAACACCAAATTTTGTGATGTTTTTGCCCTTTATTCTGTTATCAAAACTACCCTTTTCCCCTATTTTCCTCTATTTTATTAGCATTTTCGCAATAATTGGCCAAGCAACGCTCTTATTCCAATTTTTCCTATCTTCTACAGAGTTTTCCTCGTTTTTGTGCAATAAGGCCGATTCCGGCCCACAATAAGTCTAAGCCCATCTCGACCTTCCTGACGCCCGATACAACCCAGCCCGACAGGGGCTGGGCGACACGAGAATGATCGGCGGAGAAGGGCGCTGCGCAAGAAGGACGTTTCGGCCGACATACCGTCTACCCGACAGGGAGCCAAAGCCGCATCGACGACCAAACTTGCCAGGTGACACAGCCACCCACCGGCAGGCGTGCCGCCAGCCACGTGACCGATAGCCAGCGCCTCGCGCCGAGACATACCTGTATCGGCTGTCCACATCCATCGACCGGCGTATAAGGGAGCTACGTGGCGTTTCCAGCACCATAACTCCTTCAACCGCCGCATATAAATAGCAGCTACAGGAAGCCGAAAAGACGGCTTGTCTTACTGAAGTCTTATCCCTTGCATTACGCCTTAAACTGCAATTCATCTTTCTATTTTCTGTTGCATGAAAATTCCTAAAAACTGCTAAATGATAAAATCTTAATCTTTCTTGTAACTCCAGTTGGAGATAGTTTTCTTTGATTTAATCGTGACAGCTTGTTGTTCCCCTTAGGGGAACTTTAATATCTCTTTATACCCACCGGAGTGTAGAGTGTCGATTCAGAGTCATCAACACGACCCACCTTGTCCCTGTGTTCGACCCCGTATGACTACTTCGACCCCGTAAACAAAGTTGCGGGGGCCTAGAAGGATTCAAGTTATAAATGTGAAGGCTCGACTACCTCAAATACGCCTCCAATTTTAGGACGCGCGATTTAGGTCGGTCAATCATCATTCTGGATGACTTTCAATACCAAGTCTCCATTCTAAAAGTTTCAAGGTTGAACATTCTTGTTGACTGCTCGAGCAGTTCTTGCTTGATACCATTGTGCATGATGTAGGGCTTTTTCCCTTGTAATTGAAAACCGTTGAGACTATAAGCATGGTCTAGAAGCCATCAAGTCTTTAGGATGCCTACTTCTAATAGTATGTAGAGCGAAGGGATTTGCATTTTGACTGGTAAGACTGCTTCCATCCCATACACTGGGGAGAATGGTGTATCACCTATCAAAGTTCTGATGGAAGTGCGGTAGGCTCACAAAGCCGTAAGAAGGTGTTCATTCCAATTGGCATGAGTCGATGGTCTTCTTTAGAATCTTGATCAGATTTTTATTAGTAGCTTCCACATCTTCATTCATCTATGGCCAATATGGCAATGTTCGATGATGTTTAATCCTCAAACAACTCAAGTACTCTTTGACAGTCTTAGTGATGAAGTTTTTACTCTATCTAAAATGATCTCATGCATTATCTCATACTGGCTTATGATGTTGTTCTTGAGGAACTTGATGACCTACTGGGTGGATGTGTTGGTGATGGACATGACTTCAACCAATTTGGTGAAGTAATCAATTATGAGAAGAATAAAGCAATTTCCATTTTATGCCTTATTATGAATCTTGCCAATCATGTCAATGCCCCAAGATTAGAATGGGTAAGGCATGGCCATGTTGTATAGTTGATTTGCAGGAGAATGGATATAGTCTCAATGGATTTGACATGCTTGGCATTTGTAGAAAAATTGGGAACAATCCTTTTCGATGGTGTTCCAGTAGTATCCCAAGAGTTGTATCTTTTTATCTAGCTTAACTCCTTTCATGTGTGTTATGCATGACTCATCATGGACTTCATTATAGTTTCAACTTCTGTCTTGTCAATGCATCTCAAGAGAGTTTGGTTGTAATATCTACGATATAGTTCTCTTGCCACTAGAACATACTGAGAAGCTTGATGCCTGAGTGCCATTTTCTCTCTCTCTGGGAGATGTTCTCAGGAATGATTTTTCTTGATAAATATACCTTGATGTCGTGAAACTAAGAACTTTCTTCATGTTGGGTGCATTGTCGATGATCGTGTAGTAGGATGGTTGGATGAGTGCCTCAACTTCCAGAGAGAAGCTCTGGACTTCCTGGATATTGATCCATGAAGTGAGGGTTTCTAGTGCATCAACGAAGGTGTTATGCTCTTGTCGAATGAAGTGGAAGGAGACGTGCTTGAAGTCACATGCCAGAGAGCACATGTGTTCCTCATACGAGATCAGATTCTGATGGCGTGTTCTCTAATTGTTCTGGACTAGGGATATGATAAAGAGGGAATCACCTTGGAGTTGTAGTCATCACACCCTTTTTTCTTAGAAAGATGGAGACCCAATATGAAGGATTCATATTCATACATATTGTTAGTGGCATCGAATTCTAGTTGTTGGGCTATGGGAAGCTGATATCTGTGGGGGATTTTCATGACTACGCCTATTCCAGCTACTTTTTTGTTTACTGTTCCATCGAATAAGACTGTCCATGTGTTATTATCGAGAGGGATTCCTATGTCTAGTGGCCTATTCTAGCTACTTTTCTATTTACTGCTCCATCGAATAAAACTGTCCATGTGTTAGTATCGAGAGGGATTCCCATGTCTAGTGGGTTGATCATCCCTATATCTTCACTCGGGGACTCATACTCATGAGTAGCTTCTTCTGATAGTGGGGAATCAACTAGTTGATATAAAAGTGAATGTCTAGGGAAATATGACATCAGATAGGTAGCAGAAACAAAAAAATTTCTGACAAATTTCCCATTAACTAACAGATCGAATCATTAACTATGCAATGCGAAGGATGGTTTCATGAAGATCTGGTCCTGGAGCTAGTCCAACGGAAATCCTCATCGATGTATATGCACACTTTGTCTTGGACGATGGTTGTGCAGCTCCTGGATGCACTCAGACTCATCAGACTACTCCTCCATGGACATAGGACTTAGACAACCGCTACAACGGCTCCTCAGATCTCACCACAGTCTATGAGGTTACATTGCCCTCCTAGCAGTAGCCAAAGGACTCCTACTTCTAGATTAGTCCTCTAAAACTCCTATCATCCTACAAGAACAGAAAAGGAGTTGTCCCTCCCATTGGTGTACTAGTCACAAACATGCTCTCCCACAACAATGATCCTCAGTTGTTTCTCTCCCTTGGCTATGCCTCCCTAGTTGGGTAGGACTTGCATGGGTTCTCATGGTTACCACAACCAGAGAAGGCAACAATTATTAGAGAAACTGATTCTCAATTATTTGTGTAGTAGTTTTGCTCTGGGAAGCCCCTAATACTCCTCTATATAGGAGGGGTTAGGGTTCCCAGTCCCCAACCAATGTGGGACTAAAGCGAGAGTGGAAAGGACTGAAAGATCTTGAATTTTTGCAACAATTCTAGCATTTTCACAACAAATTTGGAAGTTTCACAACCTACATGCACCGAAACAATCATTTCACTGAACAAGACGGTTGTTTTGCTAAGCAATACGATTGATTCGGTGCACGTAGGTTGTGAAACTTCCAAAATTGTTGCGAAACTGCCAGAAATATTACAAAAATTCAAGATCGTTCGTTCATTTCCACTCGTGAGACGGCCTCTTTCTAGGAAAAATTGCCATTTTGCAAAGTAAAATGGTCATGTCGCACCTTCCATTTATGCACATATGCTAGTAATTCAATTCCAATAAGTAATCAACTTGACGTCAACACCAATCCTTTGTGCAATCAAATTGCATTCCCAAAACAGGCGTATGGTGTAAACAAGATAGGCGTCTCACACCATCCCAGATGACCATCTGGCATAGGTGAAATGGGCATCTCAAAGCATGCATATGACCATTTCACACAGGCAAGACGGGCGTCTCATAGCCTAGGTCAGGCAAAATTCTAACCAATGTACAATACAATCAACTTGAGACTCCAAATGATAGTCTCAATAGTTGAACTAATTGTTTGACAGTCTATTCAGCTGATCTGTTGCGTGAACTGACAAACCTAAAAACTTTAGTAATCAATTCAATTATCATTAAAAATCAAATTCCTCTTCTCGATGAGTTCATATGTGTGTGACCCTATAAATCCCATATCACGTTAGCAGTGAATGTTCATAACTAGCTTATGACTTCACAAGCAATGAGCCTTTCCTAGTCGCACATATGTGCTACCCAAGTGAATGGAAAGTTTGGGAGAAACTTCAACCTACAATATGTTTAGGGTGTTACAATGTTTGTATAGTTCTTTTGTCATTGATATCTAGATTGAACTAGAGGCATGAAGAAGTCATCCTAATCATTATTTAATCTTTTTTCTTGAACCAGAGAAGACTGCATGAGATATATGTAATCTCAATATCACATATTGACTCACATGCATATGATCATACTTCTATCAGTCTTGCTAACCAAGAGGCCTTGGATATCATACTTGTAACATAGTGAAACTTGGGTTTATTTGCAATTTAAACCATTTTCAACTTTCCATTCCCTTCATATCCTTTTTTCCCTTTTTCCTAAATTTCCCTATCTTTTCTATCCTCCTTGTCCTCAATGTTGAAATTGAGCAATACATAGTGGTTTGAACTATATTTGACCCACATTTATTACAATGAATGGGTTTGTGCACAAATATCTCAACTAGGGTGTTAATTAGAGTCCGAAAATGCAAAATGACCACGAATGAGAGATAATTAGTGAATTATATTAGTTTAGTGTTTCTATGGCCTTTTTAGAACAAGAAATGAGAAATAATGTGGTATTGAGTTTGTTAATGAAAGAATAATCCTCTTTTCCCTTCTCTCTCCTCCTATGTGGCAATAAAGCTCAAAATAGAATAAATATGTGTTATATAACTCTTGATGTGAGTGAATAAAGTAAATCACAAATTTCACTCAAGGATTTAATTAGAAAATCTTTTCATATAAATTCACCCTTTTTAATACATTAATATATATATATATTAATGGCCAATATTGTGGTTAAGGGTCAAATCTCATGTAAAAAAAATCTAATTGTATAATATTATTCTACACATTAATATTAGCTTATGGTCCAAATTTGGGGTCAATTGATCAATGGTTAACCCTCTAAATGAATTAAACAAGTTTTGATTATAGTATGACCAAAGTTTGCAGTCGATTTCATTATTGCGATGTATTAAACTAAGTCTCGGTCATTTAGTATGCCACACATTACTCCATTTCAATTTTCATCTCCTCCGCATGATCTGACAGCCAGAATTGGATCATCTAAGATCTAACCTGATCCAATGGCCATCCCGTCGTCCTCTACCTACGATCATTTCATGAGTCAAGAGTGGCTTCACTAGCTTTTCTTCCCGGACTCCATTCACCCTTATCAATGTGTCTTGATGTGAGGTTCCTTCTCCTTCTCTTTCCTCTCATCGTCATAGATCTAATGAACCTTAACTCACATTCCACCTTACTGGTTTGACGAAATGTACAATTAGGGCATACTACCATTCTCCACAGGAAGTTTACAGACGACATCTCAGTGCCCCTCACCCCCCATATAAGAGGCCCTAAAGTGCCATCTATCATCACCAATTCCTCCTCCTCTTCCAATTTCACCCCTTGTACCCCGAGATGCCCCCACCAACTCGTCCTTCATCTCCAGCTGCCGCTGTCGCCCCATGGACCTTGACGCCTCTTTTTCTATAATTGAGTGCCTGGTAAGCATACATGAACTACCAACCTCCTTTCCCTTTTACACATTTGCTTTTCTATAACCTCAGTCATCGTATCCTATAGCTCCATTTTCTAAACCTCATTGTCAACCACTATCTTGGTCGTCCAATGACTCGACATTCATGTAGTTTGTACCATTGACCTCGCCTCGACTGCACGAATACGTTCGAGACCATATTTGAGGCTTAGCTCCTTGTTTTTAGTGGGTTTGATAGTGGTTTTCTCTTCCCCTATTTCTTGCTACTTTCTGATGAATGGTGAACATATCTTACCTTTTCCTCATGAGGTGATGTCTTCGACTTCACAAAATCCTCGTAGATGTGTGCTTGTCCTCCACCCTCACTGTTTTGGAGTTTTGTCCATCTCATCTTCCTCCCAATTTCACAAAAGCAGCGACATAGAGCACTAGTACTCGCCTGACCCTTAAACTTGGCTATCTGGCCTCATCTTAGAGTGAGGAAGGTGATGGAAGTCTCTTCTTCCCATGAATGGATTTTTTCCTCGATCTGTTGGTCAGAGTTCCACCTCTGGACAACATGCTCACACCCTAGTCACGACTCACAAAGAGGAAGATCTGAGGTCTTGAAAAGACCTAGGTGCCCCAACCATTTTAATTGATTGATTAATATTGCAAGGGTACTTTTGGGAATTCACACATGCCTTTAATCTATCAACCGCAAGCTTCATTTTGTATCTAAATGACACTTTTTCCCCTGCCCCTTTGATTAATGTGTCATGCACGAGTAAATTCCTTTTGTCATTTTGCGGTTTATTTACATCAGAATAACATTTGATTTAAATGATTGTCACACCTATGGTTCTCAACTCCCTGATTCGTCAGTATAAAATATTCATAGAAATTAGATACAAGCTCAGAAATATGTTTTGGAAAGGATTTTTCATAAGGAATATGATTTTATAGTTTTTAAGTATTGTTTTGCATCCCTATTTTGATGTTTATTATAAACACCATTTTAATTATATTCAAAGGTTAAAATTGATAACTAATTCTGTTTAACTCAAAATTTAATAAATAAATAGGTTTTCTTAATTAGGAGAATCCAATTGATCGATTCATCCTAGTTTTGAGTCCTAAATCGAATGTTTTTCTAGAATGTCCAAAATTAGGGTTTACTTACACTTTATGATATATGAAACCCTAATTCATACATATATATTGTAATTTAGGTTAAAGAGGTTTTGGATACAACCAATTTGGTGAAAGAAATAATTAGGACTCTACTTTAAAGTATGTGCAATCCTATTTATGTATGTGTATGTGAAATCCTATTTATGTATGTGTATGTGCAATCCTATTTATATATGTGTATCTGCAACCCTATTTATGCATGAGTGTGTACACTTGTTCCTTTAGTTGGGCATTTTGATATCCAACCCTAATATTTCCAATGAGGCATATACTTAGCATTTAATCTTTTATTGCCTTATTTTGGCACATTTACTTCAATTACCTCATGGGTTTTGAACCCCATTTCTATATTTCTTTTATTTCCACTCTGCCAATTTAATTTACTCAGCATGATGAATTATTGACTAAATAACTAATGTAGTGTACATGTGTACAACCACCCATAGTTAGCCATGTGTTATTTTGCCCAGGGGAATGTGATTACTCTCCCCATTTTTACATATATTTAGATTTTTGGGAATGTGTTACTCTCCCTCACCTATTGGTTGAGGTTAGGTAGGTGCCTCATCCCTATATTAGTTTTTGTAGTCATAATGTTATTCATGCATGTAACTTTATTATTGTTTATCATGGAAGACTTCTTATTTATTGCATGCCTCATACTTTTCACCCTCTTAGCATAGTAAATATTTATCATGCAATATTTTTTTTTATAATTGTCCTTATTCCTTTAATTGACACTTAATTTATTTATCCTCTTGCTGGGTGATCCCAACCACCTAGGTTTAGGATCAGAGTGCGCAGTTGAGCATTATGGACCAGCCTAAGATTAGGGATAAGGAGTTCATCCTTTCATCTTGGACCTATCCCTTAAGTTGTTTCTTGGAGCTAGATTTATGTAGTTAAGTTTCCCTCTATCTTAGATCCTTTTATTGTATATATCATGTACACCCTTATTGGGATATTTTGATGTATCCTTTATGAAATTGAATATAGTCAATGTTTTAAATTCTGCTGCTATCCATTGGTATTTTGTATACCATTATTATTAGTAGAGAGGTGATTTTGCTTCTTTACAATTCTCCTATCGTAGGGACAAATTCCATCTCTATCACTCAATTAGTCCCCATGTGTCACAGTCACCCAATCATCACCATTATAACAACCCATGTTTCAAGACTACGTTTGATGATGTCAAAGTGTACCCAATGACATGTGATGAGTGTAGTGATTTCAAGTCTAAGAACCACAACCACCGCCATCACTGTGAGAGCTGACTATGACTTCCATATGTCAGTCTCATGGCGGGTCTGTCTGATACACGGTTCTCTAACATGTATCTGTATGCTGGGTTTGATATTACATATCATAACTAATGAGACTATGTCATCAACCAACTCACACTCTGATCTTATGTGTTATTGTTATGTATCTACCTTCTACAATAACAACTGAACAGGGATATAATCAGAATGTATATATGTACCCTTAACATCTGTATGTTCTCATTCTTCCAACTCACATGCTTGAATACATACGTCATCGATTAATATCATTCTCTAGACATTTATTATGTTCTTCATTATCTCATAACTGAATATACAAAATAAATTGTAGGCTTGCCTTTATAATTAATGAAATCATTGACATGTTAAGCCATTACAATCATCAATTGATTGGATCTTTGGGGATACATACCAATAGACTTCCACTTGCACTTAGATCCAATCACCCACAGATCTCATCCTGAGTGACCTTACATGACCATCATGCTTCTTCTATGCAAGTGCTTTTATAGCAGGTTTAACAACATTTTCTTTAAGTCAGTATTTTGCAATTTTCACATCTCTTCCTTTTATGACTACTCATATGAGATGGAAGTGCCATAGTATGCTATTTGAGATTCCCAACTTAACTAGTAGCTCTGTTGTTGTCATCAGTATTTCTATTGTGTCATCAATGGTTGGAACCTCAAATAAGTTCATCTGTATGAACTTCTTGATCCATACAGTATCCTTTGTTGTTTGTATAACACAGAGATACTAGGCTTCTTTTGTGAATTGGAACAACTGTCATTATCTCAGAACCCTTTGTAGCTTACAGTTCTCATTTGTTGTCAAACATAAATTTAGATTGGGATCATTTGTTCAGTTTGAAAATTTGCATGGGTGTAACCCTTTACATACAACTCTTCCTTATTACCATAACCATGTAACCAATCCTTTCAGTGCTTTACACGCACCTAAGGATGTACTTTATGGTAGTTCAATGACTCTCACTAGTATTTGACATATATCCTCTCATCATGTCTAATACATACAAGATTGCTAGGCATGTATATATATGTCTTATCATCATGTCAAATACATATGAGATGACTTGATATCTTATCATCATGTTGAATACATATGATATTATTGAATATATTATCATCATGTCTAATACATACAAGATAACATGATAAGAACATAACATTTCATTCAAGACAGATCCAATTGCGAATGCATATGGCATCTATCCATGTGTTCATATTCTTCATAAGAACTAGGAAACGAGGCTCTTGAAAGACTAAATCCATGGAACATGGACAAGTTTTCTCTCACTGAGTCTTGCATGATGAACCCTTCAACATCTTACCAATGTATGCTCTCTTACTTAGTTTAAGAAGCTTTCCAGATCTATCTCTATAGACCTCAATTCCTATCAGATAGGTTACTTCACCTAAACCCTTCTTATAGAAGGTGCTTTCCTTGCCAGGTTTTAACATTTGCAAGATAAGGACGTCATTTCCCATCATTATGTGAAACATAAAATATTCTCTCACTAAATGTTTTGTAACCACATATTCCATCTTCATTCTGACTCAAGTCAAACCCTTTGACTATCATGTCAAATAGAAGATTCCAGCTCTGAGATGCTTGCTTCAATAAAAGATTGACCTATGTAGGTTATTGACTTTATTTGCATTAATGGATTTATTAAACAATTAGATTGTGTCACACACACATCCTTTTAATTATTCTAATTAAGGAATGCAGTTCTAACATCCATATGCCAAATCTCACTGTCATACTAAGCTACAATAGCAAGCATGATCAAGATGAATTTAACCATGGTAATTAGTGAAAGATTTCATCATGTTCAACACCTTGAACTAGTTTGAAACTCTTTACACACAATTTACCATTACATGTCAGTCTTCTTACAGAGACCCAAATGCACTTAATGGATTTTACCCCTTCAAGTGGATTCACTAATGTCATACCTTGTTGGTTTATTAGGAGTCCATCACTGATCTAATGGACTCAAGCGATTTCTCAAATTATGGTCCCTCAATAGTTTCTTGGTAGGTTGTCGACTAATCTCTATGATCAACTCACACATCTTTTGAGTTATAAGGTATCATAATATATCAAACTCAAGGCATGTTTTACTAGAACTATGAATTCTATGTTTACATAAGGAACTTGAGATTCCAAAACAACTTGTGATTCTCCTTGTTCCTATTATACCTCTTTAGGTTTGATATTTTCTTGTTTGTCTCAAACATTTTCAGTTCTACTTTTACTCTCACTGATTCCTTTGGAACTAATTTCGATTTAGGAATTCATCCTTCCTAGCAACAAACACTTTGTTATCGAGTTGGAATATAAGTTGTATTCAACAAGATAACATTCTTGTGATTTGTGGATAAAGACTTTTAAGAAACTATTTTTTTGTACAAGATTTCAATCCTAATCACTATAAAAGACACATCGAGACTGCTCCCTTTCCATATCTCATATGGTGTGTTTTGAACCATTTTAGACAGTATATTGTTTTAGTGTAAAGCATGTGCCCAAAAGAAATTGTATGGTTAGCTAGATTTTATTGATAATCTCACGATGATCTAACAGGGTGTGATACCTTCTTTCTAACACATCACTATTCTTCAGATGGAGTTCAATGTAATACACTATCATGGTCTCTCCGAAAGGTCCTCAAATTCTTGGTAAAATATTTCAACATTGATCAAATCAATGTATCTTAATACTCTACCAAGTAAGCTATGTACTTCATTTATGATCTCCTTGAATAATTCAAGAGATCTAAACTTGTATTTCATTAAATGCAAATTTCAATATCTATCGATTGCATCGATAAATATAATGAGGTACTTGTAACTACCTTTAGCATTTATTCTAAAAGGTCTATGTACATCCGTATGTACTAGTCCTAATGGAATAATCGATCTCCCACTACATCTAGTGAAGATGCTTTTATCATATTGCACAACAAATACGACATGCATGTCTCTATTGGTTCAATAACCAAAAGAGTCTAGATAACCATCATATGGACTCTAGAAATGCATTTCTCATTTATGCGCTCTAAATGACAGTACTATAGATATTCAATGTTTGAGTTATCAAGTCATTCAATAAGTGTGTCACACACATTTGTCTCTGCAACTATCAAGTATAGTTTGTGAGATAGAGGGTATTTTTATATAGACCATATCTTTTTAAATGAAACATAATGTTCTTGTAATACAAGACATATGATGTTTTCATCAATGGCAAGTACATAATAGAAATTCACTAATTCTATTATGTACCCATGAATGACAATTTACAACTGTAGAGGTAGCAAACCTTTCTCCACATAGTTCTAGATTACTTCTTTTTAGGTCTTGAAGTAGAGATATGTATCTCTATCTTATTCCTAAGATCCTCTATGAGGAGGCTAATTCCTTTCCGATGTCCAAACAAGTGACAATGGTGGCACTTTGTTTTCTTTATCCTTGAGTGAAAAGGATAGATTCCTTTTATGTTTACCCTTCTCCATAACTTGAGTGTAGAAGACTTGGACTTAAGATTAGTGTCAAAACACTTCTTAGCCTTGCCTTTTCCCTAGGACTCACTTTTGATGATCACCACCATGGATTTGTCCTTTTCTTCCTTTCTTTGGCATCAACATGCCAAGCATATGATAAACTAACTATGATTCATGGAATGCTTTCATAATCATATTCATGGTCAACTCTTGACCTATTTGAAATCCTAATCATTCCACATGTCCAATCACATTGATGACTTGAGACTCTACTGGACATCCCTTTGTCAATTTGCACAAAATTAGCTCCATAGAGACATTATACCTTCTTTGATTTACATGATTCTTAAGGCGTGTCACCATCTTTAGAATGTCCATGTTTTCATGTTGTTCATGAAACTCATAGTTCATTGAACATATCATTATGTATTCAAGTGTCAATGGCAAAATTGGCATGCTTCCAATAAGCATCCTTCTAGCCTTAGGAGCATTTGGAGCAGGTTCCTATGGCATTGGTCTATCAAGGACATAGAGCTTTCATTCATCGACGAGAACATTTCTCAATGTTATTTAATCAATTATAGAATTTTATGCCATTTTGTCCTTCTTAAGGACTTATAGAAATGTGAATGTGTTTTGTGTTTGACATTTGATTCTACAAAGAAATATTGCAACCAATTCAAACAAATGTTTATTTGATAATTTGAAGATATTAATTAGGTCTTTAATTATTATTGCTCCCACTATTTTATTCAAATTTATATCCCTCAATATCAAATCGAAATATTACAGTGTACAATATTCTAGTGGGCCAAGATCCTAATTTCACAAAATCACGAGTCAGCTAGGGTTGTCACCTACAACTTGATTCTATTAGGTAAGAAACTTTTGCCAATTGCATCATATGCAAATATTGCATAGATGGTATGCACAACTCCTTACCATGATCATCTGCATGCCTCTAGGTGCTTAATCCAATTATGGTCACCTGGTTAAGCCTGACCCAAAAGCCAACATGATAAATATGCACCCTTCTAGGACAAAACCACATATCCAGCGTCACACTTCCATGAGATAGACGACACACCACGCTAGGGAGTGCCCACGATTAGTCGATCAAGATTTCCATGTGTGCTACTTATGGAAAGCACCTAAGCTTAATATTTTAATGAGGGAGTTTGTATAAATACATATTTTTTATACAGTCAACATATATATAGTATGTATCACATACATGATATAACCACAAATGAGAACATACAATAAATGAAACATACAAGTGATGGTTATGGCCAAACTAATGTAATTCCTTGGAGCTATATGGAATTACTACCTCCTGTGGTCCACATCATCTGAGACATATTTTTGGTGAAGATCTATGCTTGAACCAATCTGTGTTGATTGATTCAACTCTTGAATCAGTCGGCTCACCGCCTGGTTGCTCAGTTGGGCTCTTATGAAACAATCATCTAGTTCTTAGGTCTAAGCAGCGTCTGGACACATCCAGCCGGTTACTTGGGCCACTAGTCAATCAATTCGTCCTCCTATCATCTGTCCTGCTCAGTCCTCCAGTTGATCATGTCGTCTCACAAGACGCTTGTTTTGCCTTTGTGCTAATCGTCATCTCACATCGAAACAAAAATTAAAACTATTCCATTTTTTATTACATTGTATATGGGAAAACCTCAAGTTACATTCAAGGGAAAATAGGAAGAAGAGCATTAATTTACATTTGGAAAGGTGAGGGAGGCTCGGTACGTAGTCCGATTAACAACAGGAATAAATAACCACAACCATGCACACACAGATCTGGGGTTTTGGCCAAAACCATGCTTCACATCCACCATCAAAACAAATTTTATGCTGACATATGTAAATTGCATATATATATATATATATATATATATATATATATATATATATATATATATATATATATATATATATATATATATATATATGGGTATATCTTCGCTACCCGTGCGGGTAACTAAGATTTCGCTACCCGTGCATCAAATTTGTAATGGGATGACACATATATGTAATGAGACAACCAAATTTGTAATGAGACAACTGAAATTGTAATACAAAAACTCGTTTTGTATTACAACGCTGTTACAGTAATAAATATATATTTATTACTGTAACAACGCTGTAATACAAAATGAGTCTTTGTATTACAATTTCGGTCGTCTCATTACAAATTTGGGTTGTCTCATTACAAATGCATACCTTCCCATTACAAAACTGATGCACGGGTAGTGAATCTTAGTTACCCACACAGGTAGCGAAGATATACCCTATATATATGTATATATATACATGGGTTATTATGTGGTGATTATATAAATGTTCACATCAACCAGTTTAAAGATTTGCATCACATGCAATAAATAAACACGATAAAACCAAAAGCTGATCATATCGATTATCACATAATATCATTAATTGACATGGCTATGATACTGATGAATACATATTCATCATGAAATTCAATAGCCATCTTGAGCTCCATTTGACTCAATACATCCGATTTCTTCTCCTAAATATCACAATATGCAGAATTTATTAATTAGTGCAATTATCAAGATTATTAACTTAGTTTATTCTGATTTTATGAAGGACATGATAAGGTTGAACCATCAGCTGGCACCTACCTCCATTTAACTGTAATCCACCTTCAACATTATCATCACCACTGCTTGCTTCACTCCACCTTTATCTCCATTAACCATCATCCAAATCAAACCCTAATAAGTGGGCCCCACCTTTCTCAACCTTAGATCCACCTTCACTCAAGATCATCTCACCCTTGATCTTGACCTAACAGTTTCATCCATTCAATTTTTACCTTACAGTCTTAGCCATTCATCCATACGGTCTTAGACCGGGAGAAAATTCACACCATCAGATCACGGATCGACGCCCCATCCATCCCACCACTCGATCTTAGCCATCCTTTGCCTAAATAGTTTCATACCTTTTCCCTTCCATACGGTCTCAAGACCGTATGGGCAGCCTCACCTTAAGACCATTTGGCCAACATCCACCCTCGAGACCGTTTGGTCATCTTGACCTGCAGCAAGCTGTGAGGACCTGACCTCCTACTTCCCTTCCTCTCCTTCTTCCTGGTAACCCTAACCTCAGACGCCACTTTTAGCACCTGCTTGCTCCACCTTCTTTCTCTGACACCTTCCTGCCTCGCCGCCCATCTGCAACAACCACAATGGATGCCACCATCACTTCAACGCACTAGCATGCTGCACCACCCGCCTCCACCATCAGCTCCGTCCGGTCTTGCTACCAGCCACCATCGATGCCCTGCACCACCCTATGCCTTCCAAACGGTCCCCAAGACCGCAAGGCAGTGAATGGTCTTACAAACCATTCGAGAGCAAACTGATGGCCACAGACCATTTAGCGGGACACTCTACCAAGAAAGCGATTGGTCCCCATACTTATCAGAAGCCATCGTTCGCTTAAAACCGTTAGGCCAGTCGCCCACCGATACCGTTTGGATGATGAGAGCAGGATTGCATGGAAGCCAAGTCCGATAGTAGCAGACCGTTAGAAGGCCACGGATGCAAGACCGATTGGAGGTGGGAATTCAAAACCGTTTCAGCAGCCATCTGAAGACCGTTCAGACTATTGTGACCACTTGAACATCGGGATTGAAAGACCGATCAAAACCGTTTATACGAGACCGTATGGGTAGTTCCTCCTCAAGACCGTTTGGCCGCTGGCTTAACTCCATTCAGACTATCAAGACCATTTGGAGAGGGGAAGCGAGAACGTGAAGATCCTGAAGGCCAGTTGGTGCACAAATTGTGAAGAACGATAGACACCCAGACCATTTGGACAAGAAGAAAATGGTCTTGCAAAACCGTTTGGATGTCTAAGCACTTCAAACCATTTTGATGAGGGCACCAGACCGTATGGTCATATATACAAGACCGTTTGGAGGAAAGATAACACAAGATCGTTTGGTCATCTAAACAGTCTCCAAACCATTTAAGCAAATTTTTGAAAATTGCAACTGGGCCCAGATCGTGAGACCACAACCAGTGCCTATAAATAGGACCAGTAGGGTCCTCATTTGGGGGAATAGGGTCCGGGACGCCGACAGGCTGCCTGAACACAGGTCTGATCCAGATCATCATGCATATTCACCTGCTGCTCCTGTTGTGATCGAGGAGACCGAGAAGATAAGTAAGGAGGAGTCAGAAAGACTATCCATTCTATCTTGGCATCCCTCATTCCTCAAATAGATCTTCTTCGATACGACGTACAAGACCACACCATCTTCATCGAGTTGCGGCTACGTTCTGCATCATGCTCATGGAGGAATCTTCCCTCTCTCTTGTTCTTCTTGTTTCTCACATCATGAGCGAGTAGTTCCTTTTCACTAGGGTGCGGGGACTAGCCCTGCTGCCCATGCTTTCATGTTTTTTAATTTAACATTCCAAGGCAATGCATATAATTTTTCATTTTGTTGTTAATCGTTAATGTTTGTAGATTGGTTACCAGCTTGCTTTCATCATGTTTTCCCTATGTTGTGAGAACTTCTATACGTAGGGTAGAATGTCAATTAATGAATTTGACTCCCAAACTAGAAATAGAATGGGATTCCTTGAGGTCGCAAGTGTATGATCCGTGAGGGGATGAGCCATCTAGCCTACAGCGATGCTTCTGTGGCCTAAACATCCCTCTGGGAGGGCCACAACCTTAGTTGGATTTTGTATCTTCTTTGTTAATCATCGATGTTTTCTTGCAGATTAATCACCTACTTGCTTGTCGATTAGCACGGTTGACTCCTTGACGAGAACTTTTGATAGGATTCCTTGAGGTCGTAAGTGTGTGATCCGTGAGGGGACGAGCCATCTAGCCTACGGTGACACTTCTGTGTGCCTAAACATCTCTCAGGGAGGGCCACAACCTTAGTTGCATTTTGTATCTTCGGAACCGTATGTGTATGATCCGGATGACAAAGAGACATTTGATGCCTATGGGGATGCTTACACGGGCCTAACATCCCTCAGGGAGGGTCCGTAGCAGTTTTATTTGGATAGTTATATCTTGCCTGGATGTTTGATGTTTGGATGTGTTTGCATGTGTAGTGGTGGTGAAACCTGAAACCTTCCCAGCGATTCCATATCATTAATCTAGATCAACTTTAGTTATGCTCTTTACTTTCCTGCAATTAGTTTAATTAACCTCAAATAAACCCTTGGTTCTAAATATTAGTCTCACTTGAATTAGATTCGACTAGCAATGATTCTTAAAAATGTTGTACTTTGGGATTCGATCCTCAACTATACTACGATAAGACCCGTCCGCTTGTGGGTGGTATTATTGCACAAGGTTTTGGTAAAAGCTCAGGGATTTCAACCCTGAGTGAATTTGTTAGTGCGATAATATTCCACATCAAATTCTGGCATTGTTGCCGGGGACAACGGAATTAGTTAGTCAAATCTAGTTCTTTTAAGGCTAATCTAGGTTTTTGTTTTCCTTTTTGATACGATTGATCATTCACTTGAATATGGTTTCTCTCCATCAACCTTACTTTTGAAAACTATTTTCATCTCAGGTACCCTCAAGGACTAGTGCATGCACCATCTGAATAGTCCCAGACTCACCGCTAGTTTGAGCCTGAGATAGACAAAACTTTTCATTATCAAAATAGAGAAAACCAAGCAAGAATGGCTCAAGAGGAGGAAATAGCCCGAAGGGTAGCTCAAGCCCTTAATGCACAAAGAGAAAGGATCATGCAAGAAGCCAGAGTTGTGGTTCAAGAAGAAATCCTAGAAGCATAAGCATTAGTAGAAGAAGCAGAACTGCAAAAGGATCTTAGGGAGTTCTCAATCCCTAAAGCTGTTGATGTTCATCACCCAGTTCAACCTCCTCCCATCAATGCTCCCAACTTTGAGATACGGGCACATTGGATTACCTTGCTTCAAAACAGCCCATTCTATGGTAAACAAGGAGAAGATAGTCAAGAACATCTTCTGAGGTTTATTGATCTATGTGCTATGAAAAAGCAAAATGGAGTCTCAGATGATGCTATTTGACTCCGTCTCTTTAAGTATGCTCTCGCTGATAGAGCTATAAGTTGGTATAACTCCATGCAAGGCGAACCCATCACTACTTGGGATCAACTCCAAAATGTTTTTCTACAAAAATTCTACCCTCCTTCTCTCACCAATGAAATTAGGGGTTGAATAACAATGTTCACTAAATCCCCTGGAGAAACACTTGCTGAAGCATGGGAAAGATATAAAGATCTTCTACGCAAGTGTCCACATCATGAAATCCCTAAGAATCTGTTGATTGAAATCTTCTATAGGGGTGTGGATGATGATATCAAGAGGTTTTTAGACTCCTCATCCGGAGGAAACTTCATGTGTTAGAGTTATGATAGCGCATGGAGGGTTGTCACCCTTGGAGCTGAAAATCAAGCTATTTAGGGTAGGTCTGTAGGCAAAGGAGTGTTGAAGGTGGCTATGGCTGAAGTTATACCTGATTACAAGTCTATCGTTGAGACCCTCAAACTCTTAGTTGTCAAGCAAGATTATATTGAATCATCCCTTGACGTTCACCTCCTCAACAATAACAATTGATCAAGTCAACTTCACTATTCTGTGAAGCATGTAAAGGTACTAATCATTCCAATTTAGCATTCAATGTTCTCTACGATGTTGTTCTAAGCAACACATGTGGCCAAGGAGATAATAGTCAAATGGAAAATGTTAATGCTGTCAACTTCATCCCTGGTCAAGGATACTACAATCTGAATCAGAACAGGAACCATCCTAGTTTTCAATATGGAAATCCTTCAGGAGCAGAAAACTCACATCAAGTTGGTTCAAATAATCAGCAATGAGGCCCACCATGATTCCAGTATAACCAACAACAAAACTTCAGAAATCAAGTGAATTACAGAGGTAACTTTTAGAATAGGATCTTCAACAACTACCAAAATAAATCTCAATTCCAGAATCCCAACCAAATCCCTTACCAACAACAAGGGCAACAAGCTGGTCCCATCTCTCCTGATGAGAAATTTACTGCCATTGAAAAGATGTTGAAGTCACAACAAACTATGATAGATAACCAGCAAGCCCATCAGAAAGCTATTGAATGTCAACTAGCTCAACTTGCAGCTAGCATGAAGCCACCTGCTGGAGCCTTTGCTGGCCATCTAGAGAACAATCCTAAACACCCTGAGCAACTAAAGGCTATCACCACCAGGTCTGGAAAAGACTATTCTGATTCTCCTATCAAGATACATGTGGTTAATGCAGACGAGGATGAACCTGTGATTGTCTAAGACTGAACAACACCTGAGTCTCAACCAAAAGAACTAGTGACTGCTGATAAGACAGATGAGGTAAGTTCTGAAAAACCCATTACAGAAGAGGAAGAAGCAATACCAGAACCTGATATCCCTGTATACAAGCCTTGTATACCTTTTCCAACTCGTCTAAGGAAAATGAAGCTTGATACCCATTTCAACAAGTTCAAAGAAGCTATGAAAAAGCTTCATGTTGATATTCCATTTTTAGATGCTCTGGATGAGATACCAGACTGGACGAAGTACTTGAAGTCACTTGTAACAAGAAAATATATAACTAAGGAATATGTGACAGTAAAGTTATTGACAACTACTTCAGACAACATCCATAGTAAGATGCCAAAGAAACAGAAAGATGTGGGATCTTTTGGAATTTCTTTCCATATCAGTGATTCTTCATGTAAGTAGTGATTGGCAGATCTTGGTGCTAGCATTTCCATCATGCCACTTAGCCTCTGCAAAAGGCTAGGGTTTGCTGAACTGCTCCCAACCAACATGACCATACAACTTGCAGATAACACTGTGACTCTACCCTTAGGAATCATTGAGGATGTCCCTGTCAAGGTTGGCAAAGATTCTTATGTCCCTTGCGACTTTGTCATCATGGACATAAACAAAGACACTAGATACCCTCTCATCTTTGGACGTCCATTCCTCGCCACTGCTAGAGCTTTGATTGATGTTGAAGCATGAACCTTACTGCTCAGATTAGGAAAAGAAACCCTTGAGTTTAAAGTTTTTGAAAGTATGTGAAAACCAAGTATGCAAGAAGAAGTATACTTGATTGAGTGCATAGAGCAGATGACACTGCTTACGTAAGAGGATTATGAACAAGACGATCCTTCAGGAGTGGCTCTAACAATCCCATATGCTGATGATTCCATTGATGAAAAAATAAAAGATTGTGATCTCCAACTCAACACTGCCAAAGAAGATCCTAAAGCTAAATTTGAGGTACTCAAAGCTGTGGATATTATTGAAGACTCATGTGAGAAATCACAAGATCCTAAAATGAAGCCCTTACCCGAAGGATTAAAATACATGTTTTTAGATGAACTAAAGATCTGCCCAGTCATTATAAATTCAAATATAACAACGGAGCAAGAAGATAAACTCTTGATGGAATTAAAAGAAAGAAGAAAGGCAATAGGGTATAAGATGAGTGATCTCACTGGGGTCAGTCAAGCATTGTGCATGCACAAAATCCCAATGATGGAAGATCACAAGCCAACCATTGAACACCCAAGGAATCTTAATCTGAATATGAAAGAGGTTGTCTGCCTTGAAGTTATAAAGTTGCTCAAGATAGGAATTACCTATCCGATATCTGATTCACCATGGGTAAGTCCTGTGCATGTTGTCCCAAAGAAAGGTGGGACTATGGTGATACAGAATGAAGATAATGAACTCATCCCCACTCGAACAGTCATAGGGTGGAGGATGTGTATTGATTATAGGAAGTTGAACAAGGCGACTAAAAAGGATCATTTCCTAACATCTTTTCTTGACCAAGTCCTAGAAAGGTTGGCTCACCAAGAGTATTTATGTTATCTCGATAGTTACTCTGGATTCTATCAAATTCCTATACATCCAGATGACCAAGAGAAAACAACCTTTACTTGCCCATTTGGAACATACGCTTTTAGAAGAATGCCGTTCACTCTTCGTAATGCTCCTACTACTTTCCAATGTTGTATGGCAGCCATATTTGCTGGACTTACTGAAACCATTATGGAAATTTTCATGGATGATTTCTCCGTATATGGGGATTTGTATGATTCATGCATGAAGCACCTCTCCCTGGTCCTGAAACGGTGTGTAGAAGCACATCTTGTGCTAAATTGGGAGAAATGTGACTTTATGGTAAAAGAAGGCATTGTCCTTGGCCATAGGGTCAGTAACCGAGGAATTGAAGTGGATAAGGACAAGATCGAAGTGATCTCCAAACTCTCTATCCCAACCAATGTAAGAGAGGTTCACGCATTCCTTGGTCATGCAATCTTTTATAGAAGGTTTATCAAAGATTTCTCCAAGATAACCAAGCCTATGACCAACTTGTTACTAAAGGATGTTGATTTCCATTTTGATGAGGAATGCATCAAAAGTTTCAACAAACGGAAGCATGCTCTTACAACAATGCCCATCATCTGAGCTCTAGATTGGGATCACCCATTTGAAATTATGTGTGATGCCAATGATTATGTTGTGGGTGCCATTTTAGACCAATGTATAGAGAAGAAACACTATGTGATCTACTATGCATCGAAAACCGTCGACGAGGCTCAGAGGAATTATGAAACTACCGAGAAAGA
Source organism: Alisma plantago-aquatica (assembly GCA_963693085.1). Classification (NCBI taxonomy): domain Eukaryota; kingdom Viridiplantae; phylum Streptophyta; class Magnoliopsida; order Alismatales; family Alismataceae; genus Alisma; species Alisma plantago-aquatica. The sequence continues at coordinate 866,047,888 of OY856414.1, read as the reverse complement.
ACTTCTTGTAGTCGTGTATGCCTTTGACAAGTTCAGATCCTACCCAATGGGTTCAAAAGTCATTGTCTACACAGATCATGCAGCAATCCATTACCTCCTAGCGAAGAAAGATGCTAAACCCAGGTTAATTAGATGGATTCTCCTATTGCAAGAATTTGATCTAGAGGTAAAAGATAAAAAGGGTACAGAGAACGTTGTAGCAGACCACCTAAGTCGCATCCACACTCTGGAAATGGAGAAGATCCCAATCAATGATTCTCTTTCGGATGACCAACTAATGAAAGTTTTAGAAGCTACCCCTTGGTACTCAGACTATGTGAACTATCTCGCCGCTGGCATTATCCATCCTGAATGCACTAGGAACGCATTGAAGAAATTCATACACGATGTGAAACAGTATCACAGGGATGAGCTGTACCTATTCAAACTCTATGCTGACGGTCTCTACAGACGTTGTATCACTGAGGAAGAAGCCCAACTTATTTTAGAACAATGTCATTCAGGACCAGTTGGAGGCCATATGAGAAAACTTCTATAAAAGTTTTGCAATGTGGTTTATTTTAGCCACCTATATCCAAAGACTCCTACAACTTTGTTCTATGATGTGATAAATGTCAAAGAATGAGTAACATTACGAAGAGAGATGAAATGCCACTTAATATGTGGCAAGAAGTTGAAATTTTTGATGTTTGGGGTGTGGACTACATGGGTCCATTCCCATCCTCACATGGATTTTCTTACATCCTAGTCGCGGTTGATTACGTTTTGAAATGGGTTGAACCATACCAACCATCACTAGCGATTCCAAACCTATCATCAACATGTTCAAAGCTATTATTTCCCCCCATTTTGGAGTACCACGATCTATGATTTCTGACGGAGGTTCTCATTTCCTAGAAAGAAGCTTTGAAGCATTACTGAAGAAATATGTGGTAACACACAAGGTGGCCTCACCCTACCATCCACAAAAAAGTGGACATGTAGAGGTCTCTAATTGAAAACTCAAGGCTATTTTGGAAAAGACAGTAGGCCACAATCGAAAAGATTGGTCATTGAAAATCAATGACGCATTGTGGACCTACCAAACCGCTTTTAAGACTCCCCTTGGAACTACACGATTTTGATTAATATATGGAAAGTCTTGCCACCAGCCTATTGAACTCGAACACAAAGCAGGGTGGGCAATCAAACAACTGAATTTTGATATGAAGAAAGCTGGCCAAGCTAGGATTCTGTAACTTCAAGAGCTTGATGAACTTAGGATGACAACTTATGAGAATGCACGAATCTACAAAGAACGCACAAAGCTTTGGCACGATGGTCATCTGAAAAGAAAGGACATACAAGTGGGAGACCAAGTTCTATTGTTCAACTCCAGACTGAAGTTATTCCCAGGAAAACTCCATTCTCACTGGTCTGGACCTTATATTGTCAAGAGCATCTCCCCACATGGTGCATTCTCTTTATGGAGTGAAAAGTCAGGCGAATTTGTGGCAAATAGTCAATGTCTGAAGAGATATCTCACCGTAGCCGACACATGCACCGTAGAAATGCTGGATCTTTCCAATATAACATATCCACCATAAAATTGAAGGGTTCAATCGAGCCATTGACATAAAACAAAGGTGCTTGTCGGGAGGCAACCCAATCAATAAATTCATTTTTACTTTTAATTAGAATTTTCCTTAATTTTGTTTTTAAAGTTTAGACAAAGTTGCACTAAATAAAAATTCAATCGCAAGATGCTATCATAAGCTCTGATTAGTCTTCATTTTTGAAATTTTTAGATGGAGGACGCGCGTTGATTGGAACGCAACCACATTTGTTGGTCCAAACGACATGAATTTTTCCTCCATCTCGGATTTAGAGTTTTCTCGGGACGAGCAAATATCTGAGTTTGGGGTGGAGGGTGGGTGGTACATATTTCACTTTCCACCTACACCCATCTATTTCAGACTTAAGATTTCACCATTGCATTTTCGACCAAAATTTCCAAAAATTTTAAAGTTTTTCAAAGAAATTGAATAGATACTTGATGAAGTTTTGACACTTTCTATTTCATTAAAAGACATTACCTATCCAACTATGCATTTTGAATCATTATACCCTCCTTATTCTAAGAAGATCCTCAAAAGGACCACTTTTTGAAATAAGCCTTTTGATCGAAATCATCTTGTGAAGCTTATGATTCCTAACATCATGATACTTATGTAAAAATAACAAGTGTCTATTGAATTGATAGGGATCAAACACATTGTGCTTCCTAATTGACTAGTGGAACAATAACATGGAATCTCTACTGGATCCTCATCAAGTCATTATTTGAGCAGAGTACGATAAAGAGAACGATCTGATGCACTGAATTGTAAATCAAGTTGCATTCTGATCTGAACTCTCTTCTTGTGACGATCGTCTTGCGAAAACAAGATCAACGAATTTAAACTAATGCGGAAGCATTTTGTTAGCAGAAAAATTACTAAGTATCATTAAAAATTAAAACTTTTTTAAAGAGATCCTCAAACGGTAAAACTCTTTCATAAAAGAACAAGATAAGTTATTTACAAACTGATTCATCATTACATCTCTATAATTTCTCATCTCGAGAGTCACACCATCAACTGCCCTATTAACTGTACAAGGCAAGATACAAAAATCTCGAGGCATTATGCCAAAAATCTCAGATATATATTATACCATCTACTGACTCCTAGGACCTGATAGTACATAGACGACATATAGGACATTCTATCTACAAGACTTGACAGTCAGTGTCTCCACCTGAGGATCACTACTGTCCCAGATGTTGCTGCTGTTGTTGCTCACCCACTGAAGGGTTTCTTCTTCCTCGGCGTCTACCTAAAAAGTTGAATCCCACAGGGGTGAGACAATTGAATAATTGTCCCAGCGAGAGTTATAACTCTTCTCCAGAAGCATTGTTATTGCAAATACATGAATAACATTGATCAATAGAATTATAAATACTCATCAGCAGACAATTTATTGAATAAACTAAGTAGAGAAGTATTCTCTAAGCAATCATTTCAATTATAGCTTGAATGAGTAACAAATCATTTAATTAATAAGGGATATGAAGAACATGTATATTATTTGTCCAACTAGAACATTATAAACAATGTATCATCAATCATTGTTTCTCGTAGTTCAACCTAAGAAAATATGCTACACGGCTGATTACATTTTACAAACATAATTATGCCCTGAGGAGATGAGATATACCGCTCATACTCCAACCGACCATTACAAAATTGCAATCGGTACCATACATAGGTCATCAGAAGAGCCGGATTTCTATGACCTCATCTTCCTCAATCAGAGTGAGGATCAACATGCAGGACATCTCATGTCTCTACTAAAATAGCTTTCTAGGGTATTCTAGCAACTTTGCTATTAGAGTTACAGTGGCAGGCTGTACTCTCTTCGCCATCGAGGGATTTCTTGTTTATCTCACATCGATGCGACATTAACAACATCATCGGGAGATTAGTGTTACATCATCCCGGCATAACCATATAATGAAGGATTGAGAGATTTGATGTTTATCTCACATCAATTCCTCCATTAGGACGTAAGGATATTTGCGTCCATAACCCCCACATACTCAAAAGTATGCTCTCTAGGAGTTCCCTTAGGAAAACATGTTTCACCATCATCTAACTTCTGACGATGATGGATCTATGGTCAGGGCTCTACATGATATCATTATACTTGATTATTTAAGTACATTATGGCATTCTTTTAGCATCAGGCATGTTTTCAAACATAAACCATTAAAGCAATTGCTATAAAGAAAGAGTACTTATTTGTATCAAGTTCATTTCACATCTTGTTAACATTGGGATATCAATCCCTAACCATCTCATCATTATGATTTAGTGATTATGGGTGTTCAAACCCTTAGATCATCAAAACACTTGTTACCAAGTAATATATTACCATCAAGTCATTTAACAGTATGAACATAATTGTAGCAATGCAGGTATTTCTCATGGCTCATACAGCCTATCAATCTCATATGTTACCTATCACTAGGCACCATAGCATATCATTACTTTCAAAGCTTATAAAATGCTTTCAATGAATATGACATCATAACCCTTACATGTTTATGCTCACTTCTTTATAAAGACCTGATTGACTAATACAATTGATAACATACACATTATATCTATATCAGCACAATACAATTTTTTCCAAGTCAATTATAGAACACCACGGCCGTGCTATCTTGCACGGTCATGCTATAGAAGATTACCACGACCGTTTTACATTGCCACGGCTGGTTTCTAGGGTTAGGGTTTCCTATTCAATTCAACTAGGGTTATTCAACCCATTTAGCTTAAAAAGGCATAGTGATTCCTCATTTCATAATTCAATCATAGAGTTTCATGCTTACAAGCATAACCCAGAATTAGGGTTTACTGTTCATATCATCACATTTCCCTAGATTAGGGTTTACTATTCACATTTATAATGAATTAAGATCATACCATCGTCATGTATGAGGATTATTTCCATTAATGCCCTCAAATTAGGGTTAGGATTCATTAACCATCATAATCAGGGTTTTCATGATCTCACTATGAAGGATCATACCCTAATTAGATGTATTCAAACCTATTGGAAGTTTATTACTTGATTATCATTCATATAAGAAATCTTCTCTCTCCTCTTTCTATCATATGATATTTGCATCACCCTTGATTAGGCTAAGTCAATTCAACATTGACATCATGGGTTATATCATTACTATTGTGATCATTAAGTCTTACTCATCCAAAGAGTACTAATCACTCTATCCCATCAAGAGTACCTTTATAATGATCACCACTGATAATAACATGCATTAATCAACTAATTACTTGGTCCTTTAATCACATTAGGTATCCATGAGGTTTAGGTTAATCAACCACTAAGGCATCAAACGATCTTGACCTTCATAGAACTCAAACGGTCTTGCATACTAAACCCCCAAATGGTCTTGGACAAACCTTGAAACTGTTTGGTGTTGAAGACCATTTGGTCTTGTTGACTTTTGAAACCATTTGGTAAAGTGCATACTCAAGACTGTTTGCCCAAGATGGGGATGAAGACGGTTTGGTCATGAAGACCGTTTGGTCAAGTTTGACTTTGAAACCACATGGACATAACCGATCTTGAATCCGCATGAGATCAAAAAGTTTGGGATTGTTTGGTCCCAAACGGTCTTGAGACCGTTTGGTCCAAACCACCTCAAAACCGCAAGGACCCCAAACGGTCTTGAGATAGTTTGGTCCAAACCACCTCAAAACCGTAAGGACCAAAAAGTGTCTCAACCTCTTCTATTGAGTTAGGGTTTCCAATGTTTAACCCCTCAATCGATCATGCACTTGTTAGCCACTCATCAATTGAGTTAATTAGGTCAACCCTCAACTGATTTGACACTCAATTGACCCTCAATTGATCATCAATTAGGGCTTGGATCAATTGGATTAGGGTTTTAAATCGATTACCCTTCAACATGTTTCAATGTGGGTCTAATTGATTTGAAACCATTGAACCATCATTCAATTTGGTCATGACCTGACCCCAAACGGTCTTGGGATTGTTTGGATGACCTCCAAACGGTCTTGATACCGTTTTCCCATTATTTTATAAAAAAACAAGTCATTCAATTAAGGTTTGAACTCTAGGTTTGGTCACCAAATCAACAATCAATTATTCATCAAGTTTTTTTTGGTCGGTCGAAAACGCGTGTTGCTTTTTTTGTATTTTTCTTTGTTTTTGTACAAAACTATCCATCTTCAAAAAACTGAAGATAGAGAAAAAGAAAGGGCAAACTATAACTATACAATGAATATTGCAAGTAAGCCAGGACCAGAGACCCCATCCTCTATAAAACAACAGAACTTCAGACTCCAATCTTCCAAGAGACATGTGCTAGGGATAGAAGGAGAACTCAACAATTCTTCAACCAAAGAAAAGGCCAGGCTCAGTAAAATAGAGATCGTCAACCCAACATCATCCAGCCAGAACAACTCAACCATCACAACCAATATGTTGTGAGAGGGGAGCAAAAAGCATCACAGGGCACTGCAACCTGAATGGAGCCATGACCCCAGCAGCAACTCAACCGTGGAGAAGCATACTGAACCATGCAGCTGCACACACCAAGCCTTCAGAAGATAAGCCAACAGAACCCAGCAGGCAGCTGAACTAGAACAACAACAAAAGCATAGAAATAACTTCAGCTTGAACACCAAAACTCGACCACCACAAATTAGAAAGATGACTAACATCCAGACCAAAATCAACTCCCTGTCACAACCCAACAGATAGCTAAAGCCAAAAAGCTCCAGGACAAAAGGTACCCAACACTCCTCAAAGTAGCCCAACAGATAAGTAACAACAGATAGGATGAACAAGATATAACAAAGATCCCGTCGCTTCAGCACTTAAGGACACAAAACTTCAAACAACACTCGCCAACCAAAGCCAGAGACATATATCAGCAGATATAGCAAAGAAAGAAGAATACTCAACCATCGCATCCAGCGAGAGGGGAGCAAAACAACCAAACTATATACCACGAGCCAACAGAAAAAATGGACCAAAGCCAAGCAATCTGACCAGGCTCGCCCACGACTGAAAGGAGAGAGAACAGCAGACCTACAAAGATCAGCCAAGAAAACCAACAACATAAGCAGCAGAAAAGGCAATCCAGCATCAACATTGCCAGAAAAGAAAACTGAAAGAACTAGCAGCAAAACATCTTCAGCAGGCCCGGATACCCAAGAAGCCAGAAAAGAAAACTAAAAGAGCTTGCAGCAAACATCTTCAGCAGATCCGGATACCCAACATGCCAAAGCAGCATCTTCATCAAAGCACTCCTCGAGCCAACAAACTTAGTGCATCAAAACTGCCCTTCAAAAGAAACAAGACCAACCCCAAGCAGAAAACAAAATCCGGTAGACATTAATTAATCAGAGAAACAATATCCCTGATATTCTTCATAACCACATTCAACGGATTACACTTATCATCATGGACTCTAGTGTTTCTTTCTCGCCACACATGATACATAACGCACAAAGCAGCCTTCTTCCCAGAACTAGAGGTAATAACCAGAAGATCTTCAAAGTTATTTGGAGGGCCACAAATAGATAGCAGATCTGCACAAGCCAACCAAACATTTTTTGCATAGCCACAAGTGAAAGTAACATGATTGGTGTCTTCATAGCTACACATACAGAGGAAACAAACCGAATCCAGAGTAATACCTCTTCTCCTACTATAATCAGAGGTAGGTAATTTGTTAAGACACACCTTACAAGCATGGATGATAAAGTTTTTAGGAGCATTACTAGACCAAAACCAAGTATACAGATTACTGAAAACCCCCTTAGTACGAATGGAATTCCAAACCTTCTTAAGACTAGGCTTAGAATCTCCCAGAATAGTTAGACCATCTTCATCTTCAATGATAACATTATACTCTTCCATACACTTTAGGAAAACATGGGCAACCCTTGACTTAGGAGGATTCCACTTGGAGTTAGAAATAATAGACCCGAGGTTAGCATTAGCACCCATACCTGAGTTGATCGGATTCAAATCCACCAAATCACCCAGAAAATTTGAAGCACACCAAGGAACTTTCCAAATTTTAAAGGAGGACTTAGGTCCAATATGAAAATCAATCAAAGATAAGAGAAGCTTCCTAACAGAAAGCACCTTATTGAACATCCAAGAAAAATTGGCTGATTCTTCAATCTGCCAGAAATTATCATCCTTTAGATACTTGGAAGATATCCATTTAACCCAAAGGGTGTCTTTCTTGTTACAGACATCCCAAGCATTTATGATCAAACAAGCTCGAGAGACATCCCTACTTCTTCTAATACCCAAACCTCCTTCACTAGTAGGAAGGGTTACCTTCTCCCAAGGAACCAAGTGTAGATGATTTGTGCCTTCAGATTTACCCCAGAGGAAGTCCCTAGCCAATTTATCAATAAAGTCCAAAACCGAAGTAGGCAAAGGGAAAGCATACATCCAATGCAAATGGAGAGTAGAAAGAGTAGACTTGATTAACTGTATCCGACCAGCCATACTAAGGGTTTTAGATTTCCAAGCATCTAATTTGTTGTTGAATTTATCAATGAGCTTATAGCAGTTCTTCTTGGACAGCATGCCATAGAACAGGGGAATACCCAAATAGCTAAGATCATCCAAATTACCCTCAGGCATGTCAAGAATGGAAAGGATGTTACCTTTATTAACATTCCTACTAAAGATAACATAACTCTTGTTGAGATTAAGAATCAACCCAGACATGTCCCCAAAGTCATCCAACAGCTTTCTGATATATGTCGCATTACCAGAAGAAGCCTTGAGGAAAAACATAAGATCATCTGCAAAAATCAGGTGAGAAACAGCAAGAGAACTTGATCTTTTAATAGGCAGAAAATCTTTCCTCTCTAGCCCTTGTTTCATCATAGTGGTGAGGCCCTGCATCACAATAACAAAAAGATAGGGTGCAATAGGGTCCCCCTGTCTAATACCATAAGAAGGAATAATAGGTTCAGTAGGTTCACCATTGACCAGCACATGATAGGACATAGACAAGAAGAGGGCTTCAATCCATTTGATCCAAGAAACTGGGAAATTCATCTTAAGCATAATAGAAAATAAGAACTTCTAGGAGACAGAATCATAGGCCTTAGATATATCCGCCTGAATACACATATTATTTGTATCTTTCTTAAAATCACTAAGGAGCTCATTAGAGAGAAGAACAACATCTTTCAAGCTTCTTCCTTGAACAAAAGCACATTGATTGAAATCGATGATTGAAGGAAGCGCCCTTTTTAATCTGTTAGCTAAGATCTTTGAGATAATCTTGTAGAAGGTATTACAAAGAGCAATGGGTCTCCAATTTGAGATAATCAAAGAGTCAATCCCTTTGGGGATGAGAGTCAAAAAAGTCTTGTTAGCTTCCCCTAACAAGACTCCATTCTAAAAAAATTCCTTGATGGCTTTATAAACATCATTCCCAATGATACTCCAAGTCTTTTTGAAAAAACATCCATTCAGACCATCCGGCCTAGGAGCCTTTTCTTCATTCAGATCCTCAATGATATCCTCAACCTCCTTCCTAGTCACATTCGAAGTGAGGAAGGATCTATCATCAGAAGTAAGGACATTGCTAGTCCATTCACCATGCTAAACTTTACCTTTAGCAAGAGGATTATTGAACAAAACATGATAAAAGTCCATAATAGAAGATTTAATATCTTCAGAGTTATGAGACATCACACCATTAATCAGGAGCGCTCCTAGTTTTGAGAGAAGCATAAAAGAAATTCGAATTAGAATTACCTTCTTTCACACCATTAATCACACCATTAATCACACCATCTTGGTGCTCCTTGGATGCATAGCATACATTGAAGAATGAGCTTCTTCCATAACTAACTTTCTTAAGTTCTCAGCATCAAGTACTACCATCCTACCATGGTAACAGACTACCTGATCATCTGAATAATGAAATCCATCCCACTTCTCACTACCATACTCTGACCTGATCTATTGAACCACAATATCATCCTACTGTGCTTCTTTAATCTGCTGTCTCAGAGTAGGTTTCACTTGCATTTCAGCTAACAACCTGGCTAATAATGATACTTTGAGTTGTATGTTGTTTTGCCTCAAATAGATAAGCATGTCTCTTTTAAAGCACACTAAGGAGTTCAATTGTGCTTTATCTAAGGTTGTCAATGCTGATTTTCTACTTAGTGCATCAGTTACCACATTAGCCTTCCCTGGATGATAATCAATTGTACAGTCGTAGTCCTTGATTAATTTTATCCAACAACGTTGCCTCATGTTCAACTCATGTTGAGAGAATATATATTTTAAATTATTATGGTCTGTGAAAATATGGAATGTTTCTTCATAGAGACAATGCCTCTAGATCTTCAAAACATGGACCATAGAAGCTAGTTCTAGATTGTGTGTCAGATAATTCTCCTTGTATTTCTTAAGTTGTCGAGAAGCAAAAGAAATCATCTGTTTATCCTGCATCAACACACATCCTAGATCATTCTTGGATGCATCACAGAATACTATGTATCCCTTCCCTTGCTCAGGTAACACTAGCACATGTGCACTAGTTAACCTTTCCTTCAGCAACTGAAAAGAATGTTGACACTTGTCATTCCAGAAAAAAGGAACTTCCTTGTCAACTTAGTTAGGGGTAAGGCTATAGAACTGAAGTTCTTAATGAACCTCCTGTAATAGCCTTCCAGTCCAAGAAAACTATGAATCTTCATCAATGTCTTCAGTTCTTCCCATTACAGGACAAATTCTACCTTCTTAGGATCAACACGGATACCTGAGGCAGATATAACGTGTCCTAGAAAAGAAACTTTTGGTTACCAGAACTCGCATTTTCTAAACTTAGCATACAGCTTATGCTCTCTTAGCAAAGTCAAAGCCTGACGGAGGTGCTGCTCATGCGGTTGAGCATCTCTACTATATATCAAGATATCATCTATGAATACTACTATGCACTGATCAAGAAAAGGCTGGAAGATTCTATTCATGAGTTCCATGAATGCAGTTGGTGCATTAGTTAGTCCAAATGACATAACTATGAACTCATAGTGACCATATCTTATTCTAAAAGAAGATTTAGATATGTCACTCAATACACAACTGATGGTATCCCGACCTCAGATCTATATTAGAAAAGATAGTTGTACCACGCAACTGATCAAATAGGTCACCAATCCTTGGCAGAGGATACATGTTCTTTATAGTAACTTTATTCAACTGTCTATAGTCGATGCATAATTGCATAGACCCATCCTTCTTTTTAACAAAGAGGACCGGAGCACCCCATGGTGAAGTACTCGGTCGAATAAAACCCTTCTCAAGCAATTTTTGCAGTTGTTTCTTGAGTTCTACCATCTCAGCAGGTGTCATCCTATACGGTGTTTGTGCTATTTGTTGCGTGCCTGGGATTAGATTAATCTCAAAGTCAATCTCTCAGGACGGAGGAACACCTGGAAGTTCCTCAGGAGATACATCCTCAAACTCCATAACAACTGGGACTTCAGAAGGATGAAGGTTCTCCATTGTGGTATCTAACACATGTGCCAAGAATGAAAAACATCCTTGTTTCATCAACTTCTCAGCTACCATAGCTGACACAAGACAAGTTGGAAGAATCTTTCTGTCTCCCTGAAAGATCCATGTGTCACTACCATCAGTGAACACAACCTTCTTGGAATCACAATCCAAGACAACCTTATACTTTTCTAAGGTGTCCATCCCAAGGATTATATCAAACTCGTGCATTTCAAGTGGTATAAGATCCACCCGAATGCGATGATCAAAAAAGGAAAGATTGCAGGGAGAACACACCTCCTGCAACACTGTCGATCCCAGCAAAGGGGTTTCTAGCATCAAACTATCTGCTCTATGACTGACAATCATGTTGCAGTCATGAATCACTTCTCGAGTGATAAAGGAATGTGTAGCACCCAGATCAATTACACAAATACGAAGAAGGACGAAGACATATCAGAATAAAATAGTTCCATATGACCTGTCACAACCCGAGGGTTGATTACTGCTTCGGGCTGATTCATAGCATAGACTCTAGTCGTTTCTTGTTGTTGACCGTGTGCTTGATTGTTGGGTGTTGACGATCTAGCTTGTAACGCTTGTCTACGTCCTCTAGTGCCACTAGAAAACTATCTCCTTTGTGAGCCTTGTTGACTCTGGCTCTGGGGTTGAGTTATAATTCTGGATTTATCAGGACAATCTCTCATCAAGTGTCCTGACCTCCAACACTGGAAGCAGTTATAGCTTCCCAAACTCTACCTAGGTGGTCCTGTCACTGATGTTGATGTTGTACTGGGGGCTCTACTTGTAGGAAAACTACGGCCCCTACCCCTACTTGACGTCCACTGCGTCGGGGTATTAAATCTTGGTGGTGGTGGTGCAGAAAACCTTAGCTTATTGAAACTTTTAGACCTTTGTCCTTGAAATTATGTGTACTCTTTCTTACCATTGGTCAGCCGCTTCTCGATCAAAGGCCTCTCTATCCGCCTCACGGACTCCACAAAAGTAGCAAACTCTCCCTGTTCTCTAAAGCAGACATAAGAGTGGTCAATTCAGCGTTCAACCCTTTCTCAAAATGTCGAATTCTCTCCTCATCAGTAGCTGCCATGTGCAGACAGAACCGTAAAAGCTCCATGAACCTAGCTTCATACTTGCTAATGTTCATCTATCCTTGCCTCAACCTCTCAAATTGAGAGATCTTCTCATCTAGATATGTCTTGGGAAAGTATCTAGAAACAAATTCACGTCGGAATTCATCCAATTCGACTTCAACACCTGGTCTTTTGCCTTCTTCTATGGTCCACCAATGACCAGCACTCCCCTTCAGAAGGTATACAACATGCCTCACCTTCTCTACTTCAGGGATGTTGAGGATTCTAAAAGCTTTCTCCAGCTCCGTCAACCACAAATCTGCATCAGCTGGGTCAGCTGTACCAGCATAGTCTGTGACTCCTACCCGGCGAAGCCATTCAAAGGTCTTTCCAGCTCCTTGTCCTTCATTGTGGGTTGGTGCCCTCGGTGTAGGTGGTGGCATCCTATCCGCCATATGCATCATAGTCACCATAAACTACCCGAACAGAGCAGGGAAAGCTGGATTTTCTAATGCAGCTTGATCAAGACGAGGAACCTCTAGTATTGGTTCCTCCCTAGCATGATCCCTTGCACCTCCTCCTAGTGCAACAACGCTGCTCTTAGCAACGTGTTCATCATGTGATCCAGACATCTTCAAGTTCTTCTCCTCCTATATGAGCAGAAGACACTATCAGATAAACTGGAAGACACTAGAACAGACTCAATAACCTTAATCCTATTTCTCTGTACACTTAATGAACCTAGAGCTCTGATACTACTAATTGTGATACACCGTTCCAATAAAACATCATTAACTCAGCGGAAGATTTGTTAGCCGCAGATTACTGAAAATCACTAAAATTTAAAACTATTTATAAAAAGATCCATTACCAGAAAACTCTTTAAATAAGAACCATAGTACTATATTCACATACTGGTCCACATTGTACATTCCATGTACCATATTTTCTTGAGGAATATATATACAACACTTTGCCTTGATAAAAGCACAAGTAACAAAATCCTCGAGGCATTCGAGCCAAAATCTCAGATCGATTATAAGAACACCGTCCACTGACTCCTAGGACCTGAGAGTACAGAGACGACACATAGGACTTTCTATATAAAGCTTGACAGCCAATATCCCCACCTGGGATATCACTATTGTCCCTGTTGTTGCTGTTGCTACTATTCCTCCATTGCTATAGAGTTTCTGCCTCTTTGTCTGCGTCTACCTAAAAATGTTGGATCCCACGGGGGTGATACAATTTGTAAATTGCCCCAGCAAGAGATATAACTCTCCGCCGAAAACATTATTATTGCAGTTTAATATAAATAAACTGAACAGTGGAATCATATATTTCAATAGAAGATAAATCAATATCTATGCATATTAGAGTAACATTCCTATTCAAGTATTTCAGCTATATGTTGATAAGGCATCTTGTCTCTTATTCAATACAGAATTAAAGAACATAAGAAACATTTATGTATCAAGGACATGCTAAGCAAGATAACATCAACTAGTGGTTCTCATATTTCAATCTTATGCAAATATGCTACACGTCTGATTACATTTTACAAACATACTTAAGCTCTGAGGAGATGAGGTATACCACTCATACTCCAACCGACCATTGCGAAGTCAAAATCGGTATCATACAAAGTCAAAGGAAGAGACGGCTTCCATGACCTCCCACATCTCGGTCAGTACGAGATCACATGTAGGACATCTTGTGTCTCTGCTACATAGCTTGCCAGGGTATAGTGGCATCTTCACTATAGAGTTACAACGGCGACTGTACTCTCTTCGCAATCGATAGATTTCATGTTTACCTCCATCGATCCAGCATTAACATCATCGGGAGATTCGTGATACATCCATCCTGGCACATATAATGAATGATTGAGAGGTAAAATGTTTACCTTCCATCAATTCCCCCATTAGGACGTACGGATATTTTCACCCATCGACCCCCACATATTCAAAAATATGCGAACTCTAGGAGATCCCATAGGAAAACCCGTTTCACCATCACCAGCTACTAATGATGATGGATCTATGGTCAGAGCACTACATGAAAATATTTCACTTGATTAATTAAGTACATTTATCATATTCTTTTAGCATCAGCCAAGTTTTCAAACATAACTTATTAGGATAAATGCTACAAAGAAACATGTACTATTCATCAGTTAGTTCTCAGTCTTTATAAGACATTGGGATCTCAGTCCCTCATTTTAATACTGGGAATTCTCATCCTTCCACAATCTCATTACCATAATCATATGGATCTGGGTATTCAAACCCTTAGCTCATCACTGAGCATTGTTACCACTTTTTCAGGTAACTATCACCTTCATGTCATCTGACCAAGGTAAACATGACACTTGTTACACAAGCATCTCTCATGGAACTTAAGGCCCATTAATTCTCTTATTACCTCTTACAAGGCAACAAGGCATATTATGGCACATAAGGCCCAATAACAATTTAATGAATAAAACATCATAGCTCATACCTGGCTATGTTCATCATCTCATGATACATGCATGGTTAGTACAGATGATAACAGTTACAACAATTTCATATCAACACCATGCAAAACAAATATAGTATCACTATTCAAGGGTAACACCACTATTCCCTCACTAGGGTTAGGGTTTCCCATTTTAGGTCAATTGGGGATACTCATCCCATTACCCAGATTAGGGTTTCATATAGCATTACATAGCATCACCCTGGATTTGAGTTCCACATCACATTAATATACCAGGGTTTTACATGACATCACCCTAAATTAGAGTTCCACATAATATCACCCTAGATTTAGGGTTTACATTCAATATCCCACAATTAGGGTTTACTATTCATCCCAATTAGGGTTTCATATTCAATTACCCATAATTAGGGTTTACTATTCATATAAATTAGGGTTTTAACTTTCATAACCCTAACTTAGGATTACTCATGTCATCACCTTCGATTAGGGTTTCACTATTATCCTAGAATAGAGTTTCACTCAGAATTGCCTTAATTAGGGTTAGAGTTTGTTAACCTTCTCGATTGGGTTACATGATCTCTTCACTAAGGATCATACCCTAATCACATACTCTACATGATTAACACTCATGTATGACCTCTTCTATCTCATCCTCTCAACTTGATTAGGTTACATCAACCTTTCCATCAAGCATAGACAACTATGGTTAACATAGTGAATGATTGCTTTCATAAACTTTTAGGGGTAATCATTTTAAAGGTACTGATCATCTAGGTACTTTAGGGTTTCAACCTTTGTACCTATCCTTGATAATCATTATCATCAACCATTGGATCAATGGATCAATCATCACCTTAAATCTCCAAACGATTTGATCACTTTAGATCTCCATTCCGTTTTGATCATGACCCTCAAACGGTCTTGAGGTCACACCCTCAAACGGTCCTAGGGTTAGACCTTCAAACGGTCTTGGGTTCAGACCTTCAAATGGTCTTGGCCCTTAGCCCCTTAAATAGTTTTGCAACTGTTTCCTTTCAAACGGTCTTGAAGACATTTCCCTTCTCAAACGGTTTGAAACCGTTTCATCTCAAACGGTCAACCTTTACCAAACGGTCAACCCTATAAAATGGTCAACCTTTCTCAAATGGTCAACCCTTGATCCTCAAACGGTTTGAAAACCATTTGAGCACCAATTGGTTTGATGAAACCATTTACTCAACCAACATGAAATTGAATCAAATCAATTAGGGTTTAAGTGCTTTAATCTGATTAGGGTTTGCAATTGGTAGTTTATCCAATCATGGAACCTTTAGAAGTCAATCAATTAAATCTATTAGATCATTATTCAACACATCAGAAACCCCCCTCAAATGGTCAACCTTCCCCATTCGGTCAACCACTCCAAACGATTTTGGTTGACTTGGTCCAAACGGTTTGAAACCGTTTAAGGCTCCAAACAGTTTTGAACTTTATTTGTCCAAACGGTCAACCCAACTGCAAACGGTCAACTCAAGTATATTCAAATGGCTTGAAATCATTTTAGGTTTCAAACGGTCAACTATCCCATTCGTTCAACCTGCCCAAACAGTTTGGGGTTCAACCTCCAAATGGTTTGCAAACCGTTTTATCACCAAATGGTTTGGTGAAAACCGATTGGATCATTTTATTGAAACTGATTGCAACTAGATCTTATTGAGATGTGTTCTTAAGATGATTTCATCATCATCAAGCTTGAATCTCTTGAATTCTACTTCCATATCCATGGTAATTTCATCAATTAATCAATGGAATTTCAAGAAGAACAATTGAACATATTAAATTGAGGAATTGAATTCAATAACAATGAATAAGGGTTCAAGTTATATAACCCACCTTCAAATGAGCTTCAAATCTTGGAGCTTCACATCAAAAATGGTGGAAGAAGCTTTCTCAAACCACAAGGTTCGTTCCTCAAGCTTTTGAGTGAAAAGGTTTAGCTAGAATTGAAGATTGAGTGAAGAAAAGAAGAAATCAAGCATTGATTCGTGATTTCCACCATGAAATCAAGGTGAAAGAAGGTCAAGAAGCTTACCAACATGTTGAGGGTCGTCCTCCTGTTGCTCCAAGATCCTTTGGTCGTTTTTGAAAGCATGTAGTGAAAGTGGAGTCGAAATTACCCTTTCAACGCATGGATAAAGGAGCATATATATGAATTTTATTGAAAATTCATTTAAGAGAGAGAAAGTAGGGATTATCTCCTCCATTTCCTTGCCACTTGCCCCCTTCCCTTCCTTGGTTATGAGGATATCTCCTTTGCCTCTTATTCCTCTCAATTATCCATGATTTAAAGAAAATCAAATTAAACACCTTAACCCTTATAATAATAATATCCATAAGTTAGTGGATATTTCTTTTTATTTTCTTAATGTGAGTGGGTTCTCCGCTCACGTAGATATTTCCATTGCCTTTTCAAGGCACAAGGATGTCCATATATGTGGATTTCAACCTCTACAATTTTTTTTGAAGGGAAATCCATTTAATATAATTATTTTTGCATTAAATTGAATTAGGGTTTCAATTATGCTTAAATCTTGATTATTTTAATATCAAGATTCTCTCTCCTTCAAAGTGATACAAATGAGACAACCCTCTCATTTTATTTTCTCGACATGATGCCAAGAAACATTAGGGAATATTTTGAAGAGGTAATTTGCATAATGAACACTGGGTTTTGGGTAAATTGCACATTACACCAAAACTAGGTTTTAATGCACAAACATTGCTTTATCAGCTCTTTCTTGGTACTCAGGCTACCACAAGACATACCTCTACATCATATTCATTCTAATGATGATTCAACACATTAGGAACATCTTATCATGTAACATTTGCAATTTAATCCCTCAACTTGGGTAATTTGCACTTTAGTCCAACACAAGCAAAACATCATTTCAACATTATTCAAAAAGGACTAAAATTGAAATGTATGTTCCTCTTGAGCCTTAATTACTTTTCAACTGATAATATCAAGCATATAATTATCTTTCTTAAACAAAACACCTAGGGTTAAAGCATAACCCAGGTCAGGGATGTTACAGTCATCCACAATACCATTAGAATACGTCGGAGATTGGTTCTGCCTGGTGCCGTCTTAGCCAAAGTTGCGGCATTGTGAGGATCAGGCATGCATGTGTGATGGAACAATGTTTGAAAGTCGAACGACATGCCATAGAGGGTGATGAAACTGGAGGCAATGTCCATGCAGTTATTCTACCAGTCACAGGATGAGAAGGAACGAGCCAACGCCTCCTCAGGACTAGGACTCATTAGTCCATTCCTCCTTCTGTAGAAAGAAACACAAACCTCCCATGTTTTGTTTTCTATTACGCTATTTCTAATGGCATAGGTGACCAAATCACTGAGTCCTTGATGGATGGTTAGTTGCTGGAGATGATAGTTGACAGTATAGCACTGGATTTCAAAGACATGGTGGCAAGGGATGACAATGACTTTCGGCTGAACCACTACGTGCCATGCCCATTGCCAAATCACACATCCCAGGACAGAAGCTTATTCACCAGGTTCAGTATGCATAGAGGCCTACAACTGATGTCGCTGCTATCTTCGTTTCTCTGGCCCAACAATGTGAACGGCCTCCAGATAGTTTTAGAGGTGGTTCTCGCTCATGATGTTGTGATTGTCAAGAGAAGGCCGAGTAGGGTGTATTGGCTCACCGAGTGGCAAATGAAAATGCACACATAATGTTTGATAGAATGCTCAAACCCAGTCCAGAATTGCATTTGCTGATCTTATCTGTCTGCAACTTTATTAACATGATACGAGTGTTTGTTAACTTTATATGGGTTGGGTCGGGTAGGCTCGAATAAGGTCGGGTGAGTGTCGGGTCGGGTGAGATATTTTTTTTAAGAGACCCATATACTTTGGGTCAGGTTTGCGTCGGGGTCTAAAAAATATGGGTTGGGTCGGATTTGGGTCGGGTTAAGAAAAACCCGACCCATTTCCATCCCTAACGGAAAGCACCTTAGATGCAATGTACTTGATGGAGTAACACCTGAAGTGTCTTATATCAAGCCATACATTAAGATGTATGGAGTTTAATGGATATTGATTAAGTAGGCTAATGTACCTTGAAGTAAAGGTTGAGCCAACATAATAAAGTATGAAGTAGTCAACATCCTAGTGAGGATGAGAGATAAACTCATACCTTTGTGATAATCATGAAATGAGCATACATTGATACTCTTAATATGTGTGGAATTTGAATTAAGGTTGTGATTCTTGATGAATGTACTTGAAAACCCTAATTAGCTTAAAGATGGAAACCTTAACCCTAATGAAGGGTAATGATGTGATTTTAAATTACAATTGGTTAATAAAGGGGAATCCTTAACCATATTGAAACCATGCTGATAGCATGAAATAATGAGCATAGCTGAGTATGAGCTATGATGTTTCATATAATACCAACTACTGGGCCTTGTAAGCCATGTGGTTAGTTGTTTCCTATTGAGAGGTGATAAGATGTTTAATGTCCTTGTGAGCCATGTGATTAGTTGTTGCCTAGTGAGAGGTGACAAGATGTCTAATGGCCTTGTGAGCCATGCGATTATTTTTTGCCTAGTGAGAGGTGACAAGATGTTTAATGGCCTTGTGAGCCATGTGATTAGTTGTTGCCTAGTGAGAGGTGACAAGTTGTTGATCTAGAGATTGATGTAAGAATTGGTAATGTTTGAAAATAAACCAGGTAAACAGGAACCCCATAAGATAATAATAATAATAAATGGTTACAAAGATAAAAATGAAATCTTGGTCATACATGCATTATAGTCATAGCTAAAATAAGGCCTATGGTGCTTTTAATATGTTAAAATGAGACATGAGGAATACTTGTATAACATAAAGGATGTGAATGTATCTGATGGTTCAACTGAGGTATAATGCCTGGCTGTGAACTTAGGATTGGTATAGTCCAATGCCTGGCTGAACTCTATGATCTCAGGTTTGGTATAGTCCAATGCTTGGCTCTGACCTCAGGATTGGTATAGTCCAATATCTAGCTATGAACTTAGGATTGGTATAGTCTAATGTCTGGCTGAACTTGATCTCAGAATTGGTATAGTCCAATGCCTGGCTGAACTCTATGATCTCAGGATTGGTATAGTCCAATGCCTGGCTGTGACCTCAGGATTGGTATAGTCCAATGTCTGGCTGTGAACTCCGGATTGGTATAGTCCAATGCGTGGCTGAACTTGATCTCAGGATATCTATAGTCCAATGCCTGGTTGAACTCTATGATCTTAGGATTGGTATAGTCCAATGTCTGGCTGTGACCTCAGGATTGGTATAGTCCAATGCATAGCTGTGACCTCAGGATTGGTATACTCCAATGCCTGGCTGTGAACTCAGGATTGGTATAGTCCAATGCCTGACTGAACTCGATCTCAGGATTGGTATACTCCAATGCTTGGCTGAACTCTATGATCTCAGGATTGGTATAGTCCAATGCCTGGCTTAAAAAACACTAGAGGGGGGGTGAATAGAGTTTTAAAACAATTTTAACAATTATTGAACTCAAACAACCACAATTGAAATTGGAAGAAGGAGACAGGTGTTTAGAGTGGTTCCAACTTTAGCAAATACTAAAGTTGTCAGTCCACTACCCGGTTGCTTACCCAACTGGGATTTTGAAAGTATATATTTTATTACCTTCACAAGGATTTATACAAAATACAATACTTTCCTTTACACCCCTTGAACAACCTTCACTCGAAGTAGATGCACCAACTTGAGGTAGCCTTCTTGAAGTAACTCCAAGCTCCCCCTTGAAGTAGCCTTCCTCTCTAGAAGTAACCTCCCGTTGCACCCGCCTTCTTGAAGTAGCTCAAGGTCTCCTTCTTCACCAAGAAGATCTCCACCCTCTCCAATCCGCATCCTACAACCTAGGAGTAGCAAGGAGAGTACAAACAATAATAGAGAACAAGAAAGGAAAAGGAAATTACAACTTATCCTTTTGTAGCACAAGGCTTGATTTGCCTAGATCAAGCGTATAGATCTCCTAACCAAAGTGTATGGAATTGTAATGGCAGTGGATAGGAGATGCTAGCCTATAGGACACGAAATATGAGCTAAGGAAGGAAGTAGCCAATTGTCACAATGCTCAATTTGCTTTACAAACAGATTGCTCAAAGTATGCTCAAGGATTTATCAAGTGTAACAAGTGAGTTTGAGTGTCCTATGGCTTGTCCTATTTATAGGAATGGCCTAAGGATGCTTAAGGACGTTCTAGACAACTTCTAGGGGTTTCTAAGTGCTTAACTAGCCGTTAGGTACAAGTTTGTTGCTTTAGCAACGGTTAATTAATTTACTCTGCAGTTGCTATCAGAGTTTATCTCGGTCGAGGAATGGTCGACTGAGACACCTACTCGGTCGAACTCTTGTCGACCGACATGCTCTCTGAATCAAGTGTTTTGCAACGTTTATCTCCAACTGCCAACTACCTTGTCAGTTGTGTCTAACGGCTACTTTGGATCTTTCTCGGTCGAGAAGATTGTCGACCGATAGTGTCTCGGTCGAGGAGTTGGTCGACCGAGATTGATCATGTTTCATTGTTTCAATTTAGGGACTAATTATATGTATGAGTGTGCATATGTGATCCTATTTGAAGGGGATGACTTATCTAAATGTGGTGTTTAGCTAGGGAAGATCTAACGCTTGATTTACATGAAATCTAAGTACTTGTACATTATATATTTGTACAAGTTTTTACAAGGCGATTACATTTCATGAAAATATAAATATGTAAGCATATGGATTTCCCTAGTACTTTGTCATCCACCTTGTTCCTGCACACTCAAGTAGCTCGTTAGATCAATAAGAATGAAATGTTTGTCATAATCAAAACAAAGGGATTTATAGATGTCCATTTAGCCAACAATCTCCCCCTTTTTGAAGATGACAAACATTTCCAAAATATAAATGAAGGAAATATAAAACATATGAGTTTCATACCTTAAGATTACCTTTTTATAGCCTCTTCTCTTGCTTATAAAATGTGTGCTTATTATTCCCCATGAATTATGGAACATGAAATCCAATTCTCTAGGGAATATAGCAACTTTCAATGTAAAGCCAAGAGTTTGTTTATGAAACTCATTGATTGAGTTTTGCATAAATACTAAGTTTTATATTTATTTCTCCCCCTTTGTCATTTCAAAAAGATATCCGTTTAAGAAAAACTCCCCCTTAATTAGATGTCCCATCAAAATCCAATGAAAAAGATGTCCATTAAAAGCCAAAATGATGCAAGTAAAAGTTTTTGTTTAAGAAGCACAAATATCAAAGAAAACATCTTCCAAAGGAGTGATAAGCAATTGCTTCCTAATTTTGTTAAATTGGTCTAGTGGAAGCGGTTTTGTAAAAATATCAGCCAATTGATCTTCCGTATCAACATGATGAAGGGAAACATGATTCTTGGAGATATGATCCCTCAAAAAGTGATGACGGATTTCAATATGTTTAGCTCGGCTGTGTAAAATAGGATTGTGTGCTAAATTTATAGCGCTCGTGTTGTCACAAAAAATAGGCGTAGATGAAAGAGTAAAACCATAATCGTTTAACACTTGTTGCATATAAAGCACTTGAGCACAACAAGATCCGTCTGCCATATATTCATCTTTAGTTGTAGATAGGGCAACCGTATTTTGTTTCTTGCTAAACCAAGATACTAAAGCTCTTCCTAACAAGAAACAACCACCACCAGTACTCTTGCGATCAAGTCGACAACCAACATAATCTGCATCAGTATAAGCTTTAAAATCCAAGGATTGTCCTTTTGGATACCATAAACCAAAATAGGTAGTGCCGGCTAAGTAACGAAGAATTTGTTTAACTGCTAGAAAATGAGAGTGCATAGGTTGTGATTATTATCGAGCACAAAGACCAACGGAAAACATAATGTCCGGTCTAGAAGCAGTTAAGTAAAGCAAACTACCAATCATGGCTCTATATAAGGAATCATCAATAGGTTCCCCATTTTCATCCTTATCAATTTTAATAGAAGTAGCCATAGGAGTAGTAGCATGTTTGCACTGATCCATCCCAAAACGTTTTAAAAGTTCTTTAGTATACTTTTCTTGTCTTATAAAGATTCCGGCAGGTGTTTGCTTAATTTGGAAACCAAGAAAGAAAGTTAGTTCACCCATGAGGCTCATTTCAAATTATTTTTGCATAATGTCACTGAATTGTGTGCACAATGAATCATTAGAGGCTCCAAAAATAATTTCATCAACATATATTTGCACAACTAGGAAATCAGATGTATATGTTTTGAAAAATAAAGTAGAATCTGAACTTCCAATAGAAAAACCATTATCAAAAAGATATGTCTTGAGCCTTTCATACCAATTCCTAGGTGCTTGTTTTAAACCATAAAGTGCTTTCTTAAGTTTATAAACATAGTCACCTTTTTCCGGTATTTCAAATCTGGGTGGTTGGGCAACATATACTTCTTCTTGAATGATGCCATTTAGAAATGCACTTTTTACATCCATTTGGTAGAGTTTGATGTTTTTATGTGCAGCAATAGCTAGTAACATTCTAATAGCTTCAAGTCTAGCTACTGGTGCATACGTTTCATCAAAATCTATTCCTTCTTGTTGATTATATCCTTGTGCTACTAACCGAGCTTTATTCCTTATTACTTCTCTTGTCTCATTTAACTTATTCCTAAAAACCCATTTAGTTCCAATGACGGTTTTATCTTGTGGTTTAGGAACTAAATCCCATACATCATTTTTAGTGAATTGATTCAACTCTTCTTGCATGGCTATTATCCAATAATCATCTTTAAGAGATTCAGATATCTTCTTAGGTTCAATGATAGAAACAAAGGCCATGTTTGCAACATCTTTGAAGGAAGACCGGGTTTTGACTTTATCATTAGGATTTCCAATAATTAGTTCTTGAGGATGATCCTTAATAAGCCTAGGTGTAGGTTGTGGTTCAGCTTGGTGATTGGTTGTAGTAACTTTCTCACTATCATTTGGTATGTTTAAATTTTCGAATTGATTAGTGAGATATATGATTTCTAGATTTTCATATTTTGACTCTTCATGAAAAGAAACATGAATAGATTCCTCAACTTTTCTAGAGATAGTGTTATATACTCTAAATGCTTTGCTAGAAGTGGAATATCCCAAAAAGAATGCTTTGTGTGATTTAGAGTCAAACTTATCTCTATCATCTTTGGTACTTAAGATATAGCATGTGGAACCAAAGGTATGAAAATAGTCAACTCTAGGTTTCTTAGAATGTATTATTTCATATGGAGGTTTCTTCAAATGAGAGTGAACAGTTACTCTATTTAATACATAGCATGCAGTGTTTACAGCTTCAGCCCAAAAAGTTTTGGGTGTGTTGTGTTCGAGCATCATAGTTCTAGACATTTCTTGTAGTGATCGATTTTTCCTTTCAACTATACCATTTTGTTGTGGAGTGCGTGGAGCAGAAAAATTGTGAGTGTACCCTTGAGATGTACAGAATTCCTCAAATATATGATTTTCAAATTCTCCACCATGATCACTTCTAATGGTACATATTTTGCTTTGTAATAGATTTTCAATCTTGGAACAAAATTGTATAAAAACATGAATAGTATCATCTTTGGTTGCAATAAAATGTACCCATGTATATCTACTATAATCATCAACGATAACAAAACAATATCTTTTGCCACCAATAGATTGTGTCCTCATGGGTCCAAATAAATCCATATGAATTAATTCTAAAGATCTACTTGTGCTAAGTACATGTTTAGGTTTAAAAGAGGTTTTTGTTTGCTTTCCCGTTGTACATGGTTCACAATTTTCAACTTGATCAAAAGATAAAGCAGGCAATCCACAAACAAGATCATATTTCACTAACTTTTTAATAACATGTGAACTAGCATGTCCTAGCTTTTTATGTCATAGTTGTAAGGTATTTTCATTTGCAAGCAAGCATTTTCCCACTACAGATTTCATAGAGTTAGGTTTAAGAATATAAAGATTTCCAACTCTATTTCCTTCATAAACAACATTTGTAGTGTTTTCTATTAATAACTTGCAACTGGTTTTGTTAAATAAAACATCATAACCACTATCACATAATTGACTAACACTTATCAAATTATGTTGCAAACCATCTACAAGTAGAACATTCTTTATTTCGAGGTTTGTACCAACATTACCTATTCCAACGATTTTGCCTTTACCATTGTCTCCAAAGGTGATTGTGCCACTTTTCTTTTCTTCAAAGGTTTGAAATGCATCCTTGTTCTCGGTCATATTTTGGAACATCCACTGTCAACCACCCATTCCTGCATGAAAATGTACATTTTGGTACCCATGTGATGGTCTGATATGGTTAGAACCATTTAAGTATAGATTGTATAAAGATTCTGTTTCAGAAGTCCAGTCGGTCGACAATTGTTCGACCGACATCTTTCTCGGTCGACTAATTGTCGATCGAGAAGGTTACTGTATTACAAACAAAGAAACACAGAAATTCAGCTCGGTTGACCAATTTTCGACCAAAATAGTTGTTGTTTAGTTGCTGTAGATTTTGATTTGTTACAGACATCCAGTCGGTCGACAAAAGTTCGACCGATTGATTGTTCGGTCGACAATACTTCAACCGACTAAGTGTCTGTTTCAGTACAACAGTTCAGAAAATTAACAATATGCATAAAACCTTTTGTTAAGTTGAGATAAGACAATATAAATTGCAAAATGGAGCATTTAATCATATCTCAACTAAATTGCATTTGACTCTACTAAGTTTGGGGTTTTGGGACCCAAACTAAGTCGGAATCCTTAGTCTTACAAGGGCATGAAAATGAATAGTGTCCAAGACGTAGACAAAAATGACAAGTAATAGAATCAACTTCACTTCTCTTTCTAGCCATTGTGTTCTTAGGTACAAACATAGTCTGAGTTCTTCTGGGTTGATTTTTCTTTGGAGCATATCCCAAACCTTTTCTTCCATTGAAAACAATACCAACGCTTAGAATGTTATCAAGAATATCTTTTCTTCTTAACTCATAAAGTTCTCTTTGTAGCTTAGCAATGTCATTCATCTTCTTGTGTAAATCTTTTCTTGCTTGATCTAAATCAGATAATAATGAATCTCTTTCTTTTGCAACATTGTCATAGTCTAGATGGTTACACAGAATAGGTTGAGTCTGAAAATCTTTTAATTTAGCTAACAATTCAGTCTTTTCTTTAGAAATAAGATCAACATTTGTTTCTAAAGTGAGTAGCTTTCTAGTGCAATCATCTAAAGATGTTTTTAAAGACAAATTCTCAAGATCAATGTTGTTCTTTTCAGAAGAAAGATTATCTAATTTAGCACATAGCTCATCGTTTGATTTGATAACCTTCTTTAGTTTCTTGTTGACATCAACATACTTATCATGAGTTTCTTGTAGACTAGTAATTAACTCTTCTTTAGGAAGATCAAGTAGGCTTACCTCTTGAGAGTCTTCATCATCTTCCCTTGCCATTAGACATTCCACCTTTTCTTTTCCGCTTTCACTGTCACTTGACTCGTCCCATGCAGCTTTATAGGCTTTTTCTCCCTTCTTTTTGTGTGAGCTTTTCTTTCCTTTCTTTGCTTTAGGACATTCATTTTTGAGATGTACTTTCTTCCCACATTCAAAGCACCTAGGAGGATAAGAAGAAGAACTAGAAATTTTGTTAGATTTAAACCTTTTGTATTTCTTACCGTTGACAATCAAGGCTTCTTCTCCTTCTTCTTCACTTGACTCCTCACTTTCTGGTGTGACGATCTTTGAAGCTTTTAGAGCCACATCCTTCTTCTTTCCTTGCTGATGTTCACGTGCTATTCTTTCTTCCTCTTCTAGGGTTGCTTCATGAGCTTCTAGGTTGCCAATAAGTTGCTCCATTTTCAGTCGAGTGAGGTCATTAGCTTCTTCAATGGCTGTCACCTTTGGCTTATATTTAGGAGGAAGTGATCGAAGGATTTTTGATACCTGATCTTCTTCAAGAACAGGTTTTCCTAGGGCATTTAAACCATTAACAATAGAAGAGAATTTTGCAAACATTTCACTAATAGCTTCATTAGGATCCATACGAAAGTGTTCAAACTTTTGTTTAAGCATGCTAATTTTGGAATTTTTGACTTGGACTGTACCTTCATAAGTTATGGACAGTCTATGCCAAATATCATAGGTTGTGTCATAGTTAGATATCCTATTAAATTCTCCTACTGAAATTGAACAATATAAAATGCTTACAACTTTAGCATTCATTTGAGCCATCTTTACCGTATTTGCATCCCATTCCACAAATTGAGTTTGAGGAAGCTCATATGGGGTTGACACCATCCTCCATAGGTCCCAATTGATGCCTTGGAAGTAGAACTGCATTCTTCTCTTCCAATATTGGTAGTTTGTTCCATCAAACGCTGGAGGTCTAGCAACAAGTGTCCCTTCAAGGTTAAGGTTGTTGAGCACTCCGTCACCCATTCTTCAAGACCTTGTTAGGGTTCCTTGAAGCCTGATCTGATACCAATTGAAAAACACTAGAGGGGGGGGTGAATAGAGTTTTAAAACAATTTTAACAATTATTGAACTCAAACAACCACAATTGAAATTGGAAGAAGGAGACAGGTGTTTAGAGTGGTTCCAACTTTAGCAAATACAAAAGTTGTCAGTCCACTACCCGGTTGCTTACCCAACCGGGATTTTGAAAGTATATATTTTATTACCTTCACAAGGATTTATACAAAATACAATACTTTCCTTTACACCCCTTGAACAACCTTCACTCGAAGTAGATGCACCAACTTGAGGTAGCCTTCTTGAAGTAACTCCAAGCTCCCCCTTGAAGTAGCCTTCCTCTCTAGAAGTAACCTCCCGTTGCACCCGCCTTCTTGAAGTAGCTCAAGGTCTCCTTCTTCACCAAGAAGATCTCCACCCTCTCCAATCCGCAGCCTACAACCTAGGAGTAGCAAGGAGAGTACAAACAATAATAGAGAACAAGAAAGGAAAAGGAAATTACAACTTATCCTTTTGTAGCACAAGGCTTGATTTGCCTAGATCAAGCGTATAGATCTCCTAACCAAAGTGTATGGAATTGTAATTGCAGTGGATAGGAGATGCTAGCCTATAGGACACGAAATATGAGCTAAGGAAGGAAGTAGCCAATTGTCACAATGCTCAATTTGCTTTACAAACAGATTGCTCAAAGTATGCTCAAGGATTTCTCAAGTGTAACAAGTGAGTTTGAGTGTCCTATGGCTTGTCCTATTTATAGGAATGGCCTAAGGATGCTTAAGGACGTTCTAGACAACTTCTAGGGGTTTCTAAGTGCTTAACTAGCCGTTAGGTACAAGTTTGTTGCTTTAGCAATGGCTAATTAATTTACTCTGCAGTTGCTGTCAGAGTTTATCTCGGTCGAGGAATGGTCGACCGAGACACCTACTCGGTCGAACTCTTGTCGACCGACATGCTCTCTGAATCAAGTGTTTTGCAACGTTTATCTCCAACTGCCAACTACCTTGTCATTTGTGTCTAACGACTACTTTGGATCTTTCTCGGTCGAGAAGATTGTCGACCGATAGTGTCTCGGTCGAGGAGTTGGTCGACCGAGATTGATCATGTTTCATTGTTTCAATTTAGGCACTAATTATATGTATGAGTGTGCCTATGTGATCCTATTTGAAGGGGATGACTTATCTAAATGTGGTGTTTAGCTAGGGAAGATCTAACGCTTGATTTACATGAAATCTAAGTACTTGTACATTATATATTTGTACAAGTTTTTACAAGGCGATTACATTTCATGAAAATATAAATATGTAAGCATATGGATTTCCCTAGTACTTTGTCATCCACCTTGTTCCTGCACACTCAAGTAGCTCATTAGATCAATAAGAATGAAATGTTTGTCATAATCAAAACAAAGGGATTTATAGATGTCCATTTAGCCAACATGGCTATGACCTCAGGATTGGTATAGTCCAATGTCTGGCTGTGAACTCAGGATTGGTTTAGTCCAATGCCTGGCTGAACTCGAACTTAGGATTGGTATAGTCCAATCCCTGGATGAACGCTGTGATCTCAAGATTGGTATAGTCCAATGCCTGGCTGAACTCGATCTCATGATGGTATAGTCCAATGCCTGGCTGAACTCTATGATCTCAGGATTGGTATAGTTTAATACTTGGATGAACATAATGATGTATATTCACATGATTGGTGCAATTTAATACTGGGTTAGCAGATTGGCTGAGGTCGACAGATAGAAATGAGAAAGATTCATGGGTGTCGTACCATGATAATATTATCACAAGATAATCTTGAGATATTGATATAATATGATGGGTAAATGATACACATGGTTTTCATATTCCTTATAAAGTGAATAGATGATTTACTGCTCTATCATAGAAAGTTGCAATGCTTTAAAAGATGAGAATGTTTAAAATTACTTATCCTCTGCTCAGTTTAATACTATTTAACTGTGATAATAACATTGTTGGCAGAGAGTTATATCTCTCACTGGGACAACTGTCTCACCCCATGGGATCCACATTTTTTTAGGTGGACGTGCACGAGGGGGAATGAGACCGTACTACAGAAGGAGAACAACATCAGCAGGGACAACAGTGACAGCTTAGGTTGAGTGTACTGTCTGTCATGTCTTGTAGATAGAAGTCCTATGTGTCGTCTCTATACTCTCATGTCCTTTGATTTAGTAAGTGTTCGATTTATGACCAATCTGAGGTTTTGGCTTGTATGCCTCGAGGTTTGTTATTATTTTATGTATATGTTTTGAGAAAGAAACTGCTATATGTTATCCTCGAGAAGAGATGGTACAGTGTATGTACAATATATGATCAATATGTATAAGGTTTTGGTTCTTCCTTAAAGAGTTTTCCTGGAAATGGATCTCTTTACAAAATGGTTTTAATTTTTAGTGATTTTTGTTAATCTGCTTCTTATGATTATTCTGCTTAATTAGTAATGATTTGTTTGTCGGTTTGGCGACTGTCGTAACAGGTTGCCTCCTCTAGTCTGGATGAACTCCCCCCAAGTCATAGAAGTTAGTTAAGGTATGAAATAACGCCAGCAGTTGGATTAGAGTGCTATTTTTAGATTTCCTGATCGGGCAGACTCAGTAGTACCGACTAGAAAGTCAGTAGTTCTGAGTTTCAAGGGTAGCTACGATTCATCACAATGTCGGTACTATTGACTTGTCTCGACAGCACTGAGTCTTTAGGTCATTCAAGCATTGCTTCCCTGATGCCATCTAGGTAGTACTGAGTTGCTGAACTCGGTAGTACCAACTTTTCTCAATTCATTCTTTCTCTTTACTGATGAGGTTTTGGTACTACCAACTTTGAATGTCGGTAGTATCAAGTTTGGGCGAGTCTTCTGGTCCAGTACTTACGTGAAGTCGGTACCACCGACTTTTGGTGTCAGTAGTACCAAGTCTGTGAGGCTCGATTGTACCTAAAATTGCACTAG
This sequence comes from Alisma plantago-aquatica, assembly GCA_963693085.1. Classification (NCBI taxonomy): domain Eukaryota; kingdom Viridiplantae; phylum Streptophyta; class Magnoliopsida; order Alismatales; family Alismataceae; genus Alisma; species Alisma plantago-aquatica. The sequence continues at coordinate 866,017,657 of OY856414.1, read as the reverse complement.
AACTCGGATAAGTACTCGAGATGAATATTAAACTATTTTAAATAGTAAAAATCATATAATTTGATATATTTAGATAGAACAGACCACTGATAGCATTTTATGCATAATTAATCAAATAAATGACAAATCAACACATAAAATCAAGAAAATATGTCTGTGAAAATGACTAAAAACCCATGCATCAATCATCATATCCTAGAGTCTAGAGTTTTTATACCACCATTCTACTTCCTATGAACTTCTTTTATTAAATATGTGTGACAAAATCTATTCGTGCAATTGTCTTCAAATTTTTTTCAACTACTGTTAGGTTTGTAAATGGGTAGGGTAGGGTAGGGTAGGGTAAAGGCTTACCCTTACCCTTACCCATGTCAAATATGAGGGTAGTGGGTAGGGTAATTACCTTTTTCCTAATTGCCTTTATCCTACCCTTACCCACATCCTTTTACCCATAGGTTAAATGGGTACAGTAATGGGTGAAATGGATAAAACAATATGAAGATGGGTATGTGATATTTTAAACAATAATTTCATGCAATATTCCCTACATCAAACCAAAGACACTCTTAAAATTATTTTTTTATAGTAATAATTATGTTTTGGTGATGTACATCAAAGACTCAATACTTTTCTAAAAAGAATACCTAACTTTTTTTATATATTATTTCTTATTGATGAATCTATTTTTCTTTCTATATAGGACTATAAAAGGTGGTTACATGCTACCTATTGTTTACTAAAGTTTTGAGTATGATAATAGTATAAATTAAGAAAGTAGTGGTATTGCTTGTTGGAGTTTTAGTAGGCATTATACATATATGAAAATCTGAAATTATAAAATTGAACTTATACTAATGGGTAAATGGGTAAAGGGGGTAGGGTAAAGCTTCTCATTTACCCTATTCTCTTTAAAAGAGGGTAAAGCGGGTAAAAGTAAACAGGTGGTGTGTAAAAAATATGTTTATCTTTACCCTACCCTACATGGTATGGGTGGTGGGTAAAAGGGTAGTACCCTGCCTATTTACAGCCCTAACTACTATTGTGTATAGTTTGTGCTTTTTTTAGATAAATTGTCATATCTTCGAGTACGGGGTGCTACTCGAACAGCTTGCTTTAGTTATTTTTATCAATAATTTCATACTAACCGATGACAGGGCTGATTTTAGATACTTTCCAGTAAAGTAAACTCGAGACTAAGCACGTGGTAATTGATCACCGTATCTCAGAGTGTGCAACCCCTATTTGAGTAGGTTGTTTTAATCATCGTTTTATATTTGTATAGAAATAGTGACAGCAACTAGTCGAGCAGTTTGCTGTAAATATTTTTTGTTAGCTACAATCTGAGTACCTTGCTTCTATTATTTGTTTATTCCTACTTCTTTTGATCTATGCAGTCAGCGTACTTATATCTTTTTCCTGCTTTTTGTATTTCTCCATAAGTTCGTTAGGTTGGTTGTCTAAATCACTCGGTCCAGTAGAGTAATCTTGTGAGCAGAAATGTGGTGGTATCTCACTGTATTTTAGTGTGTACGTCTGCTATTTGAGCAGTCTACTTTTATTGAATTATTACAAATTGAGAACTTAGCTTCGATATTTTTAAGTTGTTGTTTGAAAAGGTTGTGGATTTTTTTAGTCGTTTGGCTATTTTCAACTTCTATGTAGCCTGCTTAATTCTTTTAATCGGTGCAAGCAGTCTCATGTGTCTTACTTTTTGCAACTTCTCGTTAAGTTACCTAAACTCAAGACCACATATGTGGTGACAAGTCAACATGCCTTGGAATCTGTAGCTGCTATTCAAGCAGCTTGTTTTAGTTGAGTTTTTAAATTATTTTCTTACAAAAGTGGTGTCAGGGGATGGTATTCTGACCAACCAGAACGTGGGTAAATCATAATAATTTAGAGTTCATTTTCTATTTGAGTAGCTTGCTTTTAGTGAATTTTTTAGATTTCTTTTTGTATAAGTGGTAAAAGTAACTATTCAACCAATTGGCTTGAGGCTTTTTTTTCTAACTACTATTCAAAACAAATTTTGGAATATGTTAACTGCAATGTACGTGACAATCTGCTAGTGTATTAAGAAGAAGAACAAGTGCGGTGCTGTGTGTCTGTTTCGACTTTTTTTCTTTCTATTTTTGTTTTCTCCAACACATTTATCTTCCTTTTTTATATTTTTTCTCTAACACATTTATATTCCAGTTCATGCATCTTAAAGATAGCATTCAGGTTGAACGAGCGGGTATCAATTTTCGTTCCCAAAGGTCATCATATCACTATATGACTTCGGCAAAAGGAAGAGAAAAAAATGAAATATCATCCATTACAACATTATAAATGACTAGTTGCGGGCGTGGAAGGGAGTAATAGCCCAACTGTTGTTTCTATATGTTTAAGACTTTCTTCAGCTACTTCTTGTAACATGGGCATTCAGGTTTAACGAGCGGGTATCAATTTTCGTTCCCAAAGGTCATCATATCACTATATGACTTCGGCAAAAGGAAGAGAAAAAAATGAAATATCATCCATTACAACATTATAAATGACTAGTTGCGGGCGTGGAAGGGAGTAATAGCCCAACTGTTGTTTCTATATGTTTAAGACTTTCTTCAGCTACTTCTTGTAACATGGGTTAGATTGAACCCTAGACCGTGTTATTTGTCTAGCTCAGTTATGGGCCTAAATTCCAAAATGGTTTGTAAGACAGCCTGATGTGTAGAAATTTGGATATGAGCTAGGTGTATCAAAAAGGCCGGTACAACTTGACCGGATGATCGTTCCCGTCAACAAGTTTCCTTGTACGTGGATGGTTACGAGAACTGAGCATGAGTGGTTGTTGGGGGGGGGGGGGGGGAGTGGGTGATGATATTAAGCACATAGAAATTGTTGGGTTTTAGGAGAGAGAGAAGACATCGGAAATAAAAATATTCTCTCACACAAATTCATAACATGAATTGCATCACCACTATGACATAGATGATGATTTTGGGAGGTGTAGTTGTTTGATATTGAGTTGTTTTGCAGCGACAAATTACCTCGCAGATAGTGCTGGTCTTCAACACCTACTTCGACGACATTGTAAGTGAGGCTCTTGGAGCTAACCAGACTTGTGGGTGAACGTCATCATGAGTGGAGGAGAGACCCTGTATAAGTGAGATATATCCACACGGATAGAGGGGGAATTAAATTAGGGGGGGTCAGCATGAATAGAAGGAGATGCATTAAAATGGAAGGAGTGCCGGTGTTGAATAGTCACGAATCAAGTTGTCGTCCTGCAGTAGTCATTCCTTATTGTGCCTCCCTAGTTGGGTAGCACTTGTTTGGGCTCTCTCGGTTACCACAACCAGAGAGGACAACTTTGCAGAGCAACTAATATTCTGAGTTGTGCTCTCTGAGAAGCCCCCAGTACCCCTTTATATATAGGAGGGGTCAAGGTCAGAGTTCTCAGCCCCGGTGACCGGCCTAAATCGCGCGTCCAAAATTGGAGGCAGATTTGAGGTAGTCGAGCTTTTACATTTATAAACCCGAATCCTTCTAGGCCCCCGCAACTTTGCTCACGGGGTCGAAGTAGTCATACGGGGTCGAACACAGGGACAAGGGGGTAGTGTTAGGGGTGAGCATCGGTCCAAAACCGGACCGGACCGGACCGGACCGGACCGAGGACCGAAAATCAATAATTTTTGGACCGTTGACCGGACCGTTTGGTGGTCGGACCGGACCGGGACCGGACCGTTTTGACCGCGGACCGGACCGGACCGGACCGTTTGGACCGCAATCAGCCTTTTTTAAATGTTTTACAACTTATTTAATTATACAAAGTTGATAATCTTAGTCACTTCTAACAATTATATAACTTTAGTATCAAACATTTATACTAGTAGTACTTATATATGTACTTTATTTGTAGTTATTATAGAATACACCTTCAAATATATATGGATTTTATATAAAAGTTAGTCTGCGGTCCGGACCGGACCGGACCGGTTTTGGACCAGACCGGACCGGACCGGACCGAAGACCGAATTTATCTAATTTATTGGACCGCGGACCAGACCGAAGTTGAAATGGACCGGACCGAACCGGACCGAATTGAGCGGTCCGGTCCGGTTTTGCGGTCTGGACCGAGATTTGCTCACCCCTAGGTAGTGTTGAGAACCATGAATCGACACGCTATACTCCGACAGGTATAAAGAGATATGAATTCCCAAAAAGGGAACAACAAGATGTCACGAAATAAACAAGAAAACTATCTCCAAATGGAGCTACAAGAGAGATTTAAGGTTTTAGTAATTTAGCAGTTTTTAGGAGTTTTCATGCAACAGAAGTAGAAAGATAAAGACCAGAGCTCAGGCAAGGTTCGGAGGATAAGACTATAGTAAAACAAGCGGTAGCGGTAACACCCTGCACCCCTCCTCTCAGAGCGGGTACCTCTAACCTCTACATCAACACCCCTCTCGAGGTTGCTGGGCTTCAGTTAGAGTGGAATGTTATAGAAAACAGCTCCGTTCCAGGCACTCTCGTACTCCAGAATTGGACCAAACGCTAGAGCCGCAACACAACTCTCGAAGTTGTTGCGACGGGAAAACAGTTCGGTAGCTAATCGAAACACGATCCAAATCATGCAAGCTAGGGTTCGGATATTAAACAGAGCAGTCATCCAACATTGTACACCAAGCATAGAGCAACAAGTAATTGAATCTTTCCATTTCCATAAACATTTAAAGGTCTTAATTCATTGCATAAACAAAGAATTAAATAACATAATTAAAAGATAGGTGTCGCCTCCTTGATGTAGAACAACGACAGGGTGTTGTAGCTCTCCTGCCCGATATCGGTCAGAGGCCTAGCCCGATATAGAGGTGTCGGGCGACACACCCTCTCGGGCGGCACGCGCCGACTGGCGACTGCATCAGTCAAGGGCTCTAGCCGATACGCTCATGTCGAACGACACACCCTATCGGGCGGCACGTTCGATAGACTAAGCGTATCGGGTTGATATCGTGTCGGGCTAATTGCTAAGCATTATTGAAGTCGGTCACTTGTGTCGGGCAGTGATGTCGGCCGATATCGGCCCGCAGTGTCGCCCGGGACGGTCCTAAGTGAAATGTCCCCTCCCTCTCGGGATGAGGAGAAGCTCACCTAGTGTCACCCGAGACGAACACTGGGGCACGATACGGGTGCTCTCGGAGTTTCCTCGCTCAAGCTCTCAACTGTCTAACTGTCAGTTGTCCGAATGCGAGCTGTGTGAGCTGTACGAGCTGTCTTTTCGGCTCCCTGTAGCTGCTATTTATAGTCAGCTGGTTGGTGGGAAGACATAGTGCTCGAAGCGCCACATAGCTCCCTTGTACGCCGGTCGATGGAGATTGACGGCCGATACAAGCATTTCTCGACGCAAGGTGCTGGCTATTGGTCACGTGGCGGGCGGCACGCCTGTCGGTGGGTGGCTGTGTCGCCCGACGAGCTGGGTCGTCGATGCGGCTTTGGCTCCCTATTGGGTAGAAGGTGTGTCGGCCGGCACGTTCCTATCGTGCGGCATCTCCTCGTCGAGCATCTTTGTGTCGCTCAGCCCGTGTCGGGCAGAGGCTGTATCAGGCGTCAGGGAGGCCGAGACGGGTCTGGACTTATTCATGGGCCGGAATCGGCCTTATTGCACAAAAGTGAGGAAAATTCTGTAAAAGATAGGAAAATCGGAGTAAGAGCATTGTTTGGCCAATTATTGCAAAAATGCTAATAAAATAGAGGAAAATAACAGAAAAAGGGCAGTTTTGATAACAAAATAAAGGGCAAAAACGTCACAAAAACTGATGTTATCAACTCCCCCAAACTTAGCATTTTGATTGTGCTTAATCAATATTTAAACTATATTTTTGTGATGCTTCTTTTTGCTCGGAAAACTTTCAGGCCAAGAGGTAAAACAAGTGTAGTAATGCCTTTAGAGATAATGCTGCTTCACTCAAACAAAAGACTACGCGTTTCCTAGCTTTATTATTTCAATAAAAATTTTCTCTACAGCTTCAGCGAGATTTTTGTTGTATGATTCCGAAGTTAGCTTACGCACCAAACAACTTTATTTTCGGGGCAGAAAGTTGTGTGTAGGGTAGGCTAAGGATTTTTGGGTTTTTCATTCTTGTTTTCCATCAGTCCATCCAGGTAAGGGTCCGTTAACGGGCAAGTGGTCCCTGCAGTCCAAGCCAGTTGGCTTTAGAGCAGTGATTTCACATCCTACGTACCACTGCCCCGGATCTACCATGCCTAAAGATGGGTACTTTTGGAAAACAAGAGGTGTATATATATATATATATATATATATATATATATATATATATATATATATATATATATATATATATATATATATATTTGGGCACAACTCTCATGGTTTTATTCGCTCTCATAAGGTTTCTCTCCCTTTTCAGGATTTCTGAGATTTTGTTGGGTGAGGGAAACAAAGGGATTTCCGCTGTTTGGGCAGCTTTTTCCTTCTCCATACTTATCTCTTAGCTGTTCGCGAGATTATTATATTTTTGAAATTTTTGACATGGCAAAGTATACTCTTTTGTTCGTTTGGAGCAGCATTATCAAAAAGATATAACATGACTTGCATCACATTTTGCATAAAGAAAATAAACTTTACAAAAGGTAACAACAGATTTTCATTATTATTACAACAACTTTGTACATATGCATAGGGGCGATATAGACAAAAAAATTTTCAAAAATTTCAAAATTTTGGTATGAAAACGTATATGTACAAAACTGAAAGTGTATATGTACGTAAAAGAATAACGAATATGGGACAAAAAGAATGAAAGAACAAAGTGGAAGAGGAAGGAAATTTGTACCTCCCTCACTGGAACATGGTACCCCCCCAAACTTACTCCACACTCTGTCCCAGAGTTGTGAAGTAGATAAGGTGAGGTGATGTTTATTCTAGTGAGGTCGCGTCTGCGTTAGAGAGGAGCTCCCACACATATTCTCCTCGTTTGCTGTGGTATCCTATGTGTTGGAGCTGGTCAGGCGTCGCTTCATTCGCCATCTATTTTTGCATTTTCGTAGGCGTTCATTCTCAGCTCTTCGAGCTCTTAAAGCTGCCAAAACCTCTTTACTCCAGCTTTGTCGAGGTCCATATTTAGGAACTTTATTGCCCAAAGGGCCTTATGTTCCAATTCCAACGACAAGTGGCAGGATTTTCCGTAGATCAGACGGTAGGGGGTGGTTCCAATGGGTGTTTTGTAAGTGGTGCGGTATGCCCATAGTGCGTCGTCTAGTTTCATGGACCAATCTTTCCTTGTTCGGCTGACAGTTTTCTCCAAGATCTGCTTGATTTGTCTGTTAGAAACCTCTACCTGTCCTGATGTCTGGGGATGGTAGGGTGTAGAGATCTTGTGCTTCACTCCATACTTGCACAGAAGTACTTCAAACTGTCTTTCTCCGAAATGCGACCCTCCGTCGCTTATTACTGTTCGTGGGACGCCGAAACGAGGGAAGATGGTCTTCTCGAAGAGCTGGATAACTGACTTGGCGTCGCAGGTCTGAGTGGCTACCGCTTCCACCCACTTCGATACATAATCTACAGCGACGAGAATGTATTGATACCCCCGGGATGGGGGAAACGGTCCCATGTAATCGATCCCCCATACGTCAAATATCTCCACTTCAATCCAGCTTGCCATAGGCATTTCGTTCCTCTTTCCTATGTTTCCCGTGAACTGGCACTCTTTGCAAACCTTCACAAACTGTGCCGTGTCTTTAAACATGGATGGCCAGTAGAAACCTGACTGCAACACCTTTGCAGCTGTTCTTTCGCTGCCTAGGTGACCACCATAGGGAGAGGCGTGGCATTGCTTCAGGATGTCTGCGGTTTCTTCTTCTGGGATGCACCTTCTGTATAAGTTGTCGGCGCATCTTTTGAACAGGAGGGGATCATCCCAGTAGTAGTTCTTAACATCTGTGAGAAGTTTCTTCTTCTGATTGTACGTAATGTTAGGAGGCAGCTCACCACAAGCAAGATAGTTGCAGATGTCTGCAAACCAGGGTAGGCTTTCTTCTTGGGCTTCGGCCGACATAAGGGCTTCGTCGGCGTAGTCGTCGTTGATAGGAGGTCCTCTCTTTTTCTTAGTCACGATCCTTGATAGGTGGTCTGCGACCACATTCTCTGCGCCCTTCTTGTCGATAATTTCGTGGTCGAACTCTTGGAGCAACAAGGCCCACCTCAACAGTCTTGGCTTGGCGTCTTTCTTTTGCATCAAGTATTTTATAGCCCCGTGATCTGTATATACCTTGACCTTGGCTCCAATGAGATACAACCTGAATTTATCAAATGCAAAGACGATCGTTAGAATCTCCTTCTCAGTGGTCGTGTAGTTCACCTGAGCTTCGTCCAACGTGCGACTCGCGTAGCAGATCACATGGTGCTTCTTGACTTTCTTTTGCCCCAGGACTGCCCCAACTGCGTAGTCGCTAGCGTCGCACATTAGCTCGAAAGGTAAACCCCATTCAAGTGCTTGAAGGATTGGTGGTGAGGTTAAAGCATCTTTTAGGGCCTAAAAAGCACTTAGACAATCATTAGAGAAAACAAATTCAGCATCTTTTACCAGAAGATTGGACAGTGGTTTGGAGATTTTTGAGAAGTCCTTTATGAATCTTCGGTAATATCCCGCGTGTCCGAGGAAGCTTCGCACCCCCGTCACGGATTTTGGTGGAGGAAGCTTGGATATTGCTTCAACCTTGCTTGCGTCCACCTCGATCCCACGCTTCGAGATCTTATGCCTGAGGACGATGCCCTCGCGTACCATGAAATGGCACTTCTCCCAGTTCAGAACTAGGCTTTTCTCCTCGCACCTTTGAAGGACCAATGACAGATTCTTCAGGCAACTATCGAAGTCTTTTCCATAGACAGAGAAATCGTCCATGAAAACTTCTACGATGTCTTCCAGAAAATCTGAGAACATTGATGTCATGCATCGTTGAAAGGTGGCAGGGGCGTTGCAGAGTCCGAAGGGCATTCTTCGGAAGGCATAAGTGCCGTAAAGGCAGGTGAATGTTGTTTTCTCTTGATCGTCGGGTAAGATGGGTACCTGGTAAAAACCTAAAAAGCCATCAAGAAAACAAAAGAAATTGTGATGCACTAACCTTTCAAGAACTTGGTCAATAAAAGGTAGCGGAAAATGATCCTTCTTTGTAGCCTGATTAAGCTTTCGGTAATCAATGCACATCTGCCAGCCGGTGACGGTCCTTACCGCCACCTCGTCGCCCTTCTCACCCCTGATCACCGTCATCCCGCCCTTTTTGGGTACTATGTGGATCAGACTTACCCAATTGTTGTCGCTGATTGGGTAAATGATCCCCACATCCCTAAGCTTTATTACCTCTTTCTTGACGACCTCCTTGAGCATCTGGTTTAGCTTCCTCTGGGGTTGGGCCAGGGGCTTGACAGATTCCTCCAGGTTGATGCGATGCATGCACAAGGAGGGGCTAAGGTCTCTGATATCATCCACTAAGTATCCTATAGCCCCCCTATGGAGTCTTATCTCTTCAAGGAGTCTGTCTAACTGGCTGCTCGACAGATCGACGTTCACGATGACGGGGTTTCTATGCTCTTCATCTAAGAATTCGTACTTCAGGCCCTCGGGTAACGCTTTTAACTCTGGTTTTGGTCCGGGTGTCTTCTCCTGAGGTTCTCCTTCAAGAGAGACATACATCGCAGACTCTACCGCCACATGTTCCTCTGACAAGCCTTCCTCAGAAAGGCTGAGAAGGTCGAGATGCTTTGTGACTTCAGGATCTTCGAGGTCAGGATCTTTACAGTTTATAGCCCTCATAAGGGGGTCTACTGTCCGGAAGTCCTCCTCTATCTCCTCGCAGAATTTATTGTAACCACTACTACAGAAATAGCATTCAGTGACACTTTTCTGGGCGTCGGTTATTAGGAAAAACTGACGCCTTCTATGTTAGGCGTCGGTTGTTTACGACAACCGACGTCTATATTCGAAGACCAGCCAGACACGGGTACCGCTTTGTCTTCAGCGTCGGTTGTTTATAACAATCCGACGCTTAAAGTCGCCCGCGAAAAATAGTGTCCTTTTCAGCGTCGGTTATTTAGGTGGAAACCGACGCCTATGTGTGATGAAAATTTGCGCGAAAAGTGTCACCTTCAGCGTCGGTGATTAAAGGATAACCGACGCTGAAGGTGGTTCCCGCCAAACAATTTCATGAAATTATCGCCCAGTTGGACGTCGGTTTTCTCGGACAACCGACGCTAAAGACATTTAGGCGTCGGTTGTTGTAAAAAACCGACGCGATTTGGGACTTAATAACCCGCGGTGCCCGACTCTTCCCCTTCCTCCTGTTTCATTGCGAGCCCTTTCTGTTTCTCCGTCGATTCCCCACCCTGTCGCCGGCGATTTTCTTCTCCTTGTTCTCCACGACAGCGCCGTCGTGCCGCCTTCTCCGCGCCCCCTTCTCCGCGCCCCGCCGCCGCCTTCTCCGTGCTGCTGGAGCTCCCTTCTCCGCCGCCCCGCCGCCCCGCCGCCACTGCTGACGAGCCTGGAGCCCCCTTCTCCGCCGCGCCGCCGCCACTGCTGCTGGAGCTCGCCGCCACTGCTGCTGGAGCTCGCCGCCGACGCCTGACGAGCCTGGAGCTCGCCGCCTCAGCCTGCCTGACGCCATCAGCTTCCACCTGACTCCCGCTGCCTCCCGCGCCAACAGGTATGCGCCAACTGGTTTTCTGGATATACACTAAAGGCCTTGTTTGATATGAAGTGCATTGCTCTGCAATTCAAGTCTTAGAGAATAGGTCCAGATGAATTCCACGTTTTCGGACCCTCTCAGACTACTACATAATATTCAAGTTTTTGGACCTTGCGTACAATGAATGCAGATTGCTTAATCCATTTGAGCACTATGACTTCCAATATGTATTTTTGAACAGTATCTGTCAATGATCACAAACTATCTAAATAAAGGAGCTAAAACATTATTGCACTTGAATTCGAAAACGATTTCCTAATAGCAATATCACAAACGTTTAGGGCAAGTTTCTTTATTTTCACCTTGTCGGTAGAACAGATTAGATTTACGTACGTCAAACCTCGGATGGATCCGTCCAATTTATTTTTGTGGCACCAATAGGAGATTCTTAAGATTATTTTAACATAGACCAATTGGGAACTAAACTATCATACAATCTCTATAGTGGCTCGCAAAGCTAATAATCACTTAATATATATCCATGTTTGAGTGAGTCAAAAACTGATCTGTGAAACCAGCTACCCCACTCATCTTTCTTTTTGCCAGTACACAACCGAGTGCAGCCCCCTGCTCGTACCTGGGAGCGAGTCAAAAGTGGACCCCACCAACCCCCCAACCCCCCAGTCAGGCATCTCCTAATGTTGGACAATGTGTTTGTTATAGGTGGTTTACATTTATTATATAAGAAAACGAATCTATGTTTCAAGTGTTGAACCTAATGTTGGACAATGTGTTTGTTATAGGTGGTTTACATTTATTATATAAGAATGACATCACATGTGTTTGTTGGCCTAGAAAGTCAACAATCATTGTTCTTTATATTACTTGTACATTGGTATAAATTAGAATGAACAATCACTAAATTATATACTGTTTGTATGGAGTCCGGCTTCATTGTAGATGTCTATTATTGTGTTTGTTGGCCTAGAAACCCGTCCAAGATTGACTCATTAGGAGTAAATCTTGGATAGTCCCCGGTTTGGGACTGTTCTTGAACACCTAATCTCACTTAGGATGTAAGTGTATAATGTGTATTGAGTTTTCAAGAAAATTTTGGTAGCATTTCCCCGTTTGTTCTCTAAGTACATATGTACTTAGAGAACAGCGGGGAAATGCTGCCGAAATTTTCTTGAAAACCCAATACACATTATACACTTACTAGTGAGATTAGGTGTTCAAGGATGGGATAGGTGGTACACATTTATTATATATAAGAATGACATCACATGTGTTTGTTGGCCTAGAATGTGAACAATCATTGTTTTTTATATTACTTGTACATTGGTATAAATTAGAATGAACAATCACTAAATTATATACTGTTTGTATGGAGTCCGGCTTCATTGTAGATGTCTATTATTGTGTTTGTTGGCCTAGAAACCCGTCCAAGATTGACTCATTAGGAGTAAATCTTGGATAGTCCCCGGTTTGGGACTGTTCTTGAACACCTAATCTCACTTAGGATGTAAGTGTATAATGTGTATTGAGTTTTCAAGAAAATTTTGGTAGCATTTCCCCGTTTGTTCACTAAGTACATATGTACTTAGAGAACAGCGGGGAAATGCTGCCGAAATTTTCTTGAAAACCCAATACACATTATACACTTACTAGTGAGATTAGGTGTTCAAGGATGGGATAGGTGGTACACATTTATTATATATAAGAATGACATCACATGTGTTTGTTGGCATTTCCCCGTTTCTTCTCTAAGTATATATGTACTTAGAGAACAGCGGGGAAATGTTGCCTAATCTTTTCCTAATATATACTTGTTTCCTAATATATACTTGTTTTCTCTGATCATAGAATGGATAGATCATGGATGTCGATTCGTAATCGTTGTACCCCAGAGTTTATATCTGGTCTTGATCAGTTTATTAGATTTGCCGAGGAACATAGGAAAAAACCTACAGATAGGTTCTACTGTCCATGTAGGCATTGCGGTAACAACTTGAAAGTCAACACTGGTGAGGAAATCAAAAGTCATGTCATGTGCAACGGGATTGTACAAGGCTATACAGAATGGCACTGGCATGGAGAAATTTCAAAATCGAAACCAGTAGATGTCGATAGCGATGACGTAAATGTGAACGAACCAGTTCCAGCAGACATCGTTGATGCGATGCTGGATAGTTGTAGGGTAGAGCACACCGATCCACCACCTATCTTTACAAACATTGTGCATGATGCTGAGATACCGTTATACACAGGTTGTGCTAAGTTTACGAAGCTTAGCGCTGTCTTGAGATTGTATAAGTTGAAAGCTAACAATAGATGGAGCGACAAAAGCTTCACTTCATTGTTGACTTTGTTGAAAGAAATGCTTCCTGAAGGAAACGAGCTTCCAATCTCAACATACCAGGTAAAGAAAATGTTGTGCCCAATGGGAATGGAGGCCAAGAAGATACACGCATGCCCGAATGATTGTGTATTATTTCAAAAGGACTATGTAGATTTGAAAGATTGTCCAAAATGTGGTGCGTCACGGTATAAATTGACGACTTCGGGGGAGTTCAAAACTGGTTCTCCTGCCAAGGTGTTGTGGTATCTACCTATAATATCACGGTTTCAACGCTTGTTTGCAAATCCGAAAGATGCGAAGAATCTGAGGTGGCATGCAGATGTTAAGAAAAATAATGATGGGATCCTACGACATGCGTCTGATTCCCCACAGTGGAAGAAGATTGATCTATTGTACCCTAAATTTGGTGAAGAAGATAGGAATCTAAGACTTGGGCTTTGTACAGATGGGATGAATCCGTACGGGACATTGAGCAGCCAACATAGCACTTGGCCAGTCATGCTTGTTATATACAATCTTCCTCCCTGGATGTGTATGAAAAATAAGTATGTTATGTTGTCATTGTTGATATCGGGCCCTAAACAACCCGGAAATGATATCGATGTTTATCTTGAACCTTTGATTGATGACTTAAAGAAACTTTGGGCTGAAGGTGTGATGACCTATGATGCTTCAGCAAAAGAGACATTTCGTTTGCACGCTATGTTGTTTTGCACTATTAATGACTTTCCAGCATATGGGAATTTGTCTGGATATAGTGTCAAAGGAGCTAAAGCGTGTCCTATATGTGAAGAAAACACTGATTCAATAAGACTAAAACATGGCGGCAAGACTGTATATCTTGGTCATCGAAGGTTTCTTTCAAAATTCCATCCGTATCGTAGGAAGCGCAAAGCATTCAATGGATGGAATGATGAACGAAGTGCACCTAAACCTATACCAGGGGATGTTGTTTATGAAAGAGTAAAAGACATTGTCAATGAATTTGGTAAGAAATCACAATGTAGTATGGCCACACGGAGTGACAATTCTTTATTCAAGAAGAAGTCAATATTTTGGGATCTTCCTTATTGGAGTTCTTTGACAGTCAGGCATTGTATCGATGTAATGCACGTTGAGAAAAATGTCTGTGATAGCATCATTGGTACTCTATTAAATATACCAGGTAAGACTAAAGATGGGATAAAATCCAGACTGGACCTACGTGAAATGGGAATAAGGTCAGAATTAACAGAATTACGTGAAATGGGTAATAAAAGAACATACTTACCTCCCGCTTGTTACACGTTGTCTAGAAAGGAGAAGAAAACTTTTTGTGAATGCTTGGTAAATGTTAAGGTGCCACATGGTTACTCATCCAACATCCGTAGATTGGTATCAATGAAAGATCTGAAGTTGATAGGTCTTAAATCTCATGATTGTCACACTCTAATGCAACAAATATTGCCTGTGGCAATTCGATCTATATTGCCGAAGCATGTAAGGTTTGCGATTACCAGACTTTGTTTCTTTTTCAACAGTCTATGCAGCAAAGTTATTGACCCTGATACTCTCGATAATTTGCAAAGAGAAGTGGTTGTTACCCTATGTCAGCTTGAGATGTATTTCCCTCCTTCGTTCTTTGATATCATGGTACATCTTGTTGTCCACTTGACTAGGGAAGTGAAAATGTTGGGACCAGTTTTCTTGCATTGGATGTATCCCTTTGAACGATACATGAGCGTTTTTAAAGGTGATGTTCGAAACCGTTATCGGCCTGAAGGGAGTATTATTGAAGGTTATGTGGCGAGAGAGGTTATGGATTTTTGCAATGACTTTCTCAGTGGTAATGACACTCCTAATAATGACAAGAATATTGACGAGGGCAAAGGAATTTTGGGATCACGGGTGAAAGTAATCAGCCGTGAGCAGTTGGAACAAGCTCACTTGTATATTTTACACAATATGGAAGAAGTGAGTGTTTATATCGAGGAACATACCAATTTCATAAAGAGACAACATCCTCGAGCAAGTTCAATGTGGCTTGCTAGAGAGCATAATAAGACTTTTACTAAGTGGTTTGAAGATAAAGTCTTACATCAACTATCTCAAACACCAAATGATATTACAGAAACTATCAAATGCCTCGCCTTTAAACCAAAACCGAATGTTATGTCTTATGAAGGGTTTGACATTAATGGATTCACATATTACACAAAGCGCCAAGATGATAAGAGTGTCGTCCAAAATAGTGGGGTCACTCTTCAAGCGTCGACTATGTACTTTGCAAGTGCAAAGGATAAGAGTCCACGTGAAGCTAAAATGTCATATTACGGTGTCATTGAGGACATTTGGGAGTTTGACTACATAGATTTCAAAATTCCGCTATTTAAATGTAATTGGGTTGATAACACCAAAGGAGTTATAGTGGATGAATTGGGTTTCACTTTGGTGAACTTTGAAAAGATCGGCGAGAAGGGTGAACCATTCATATTGGCATCAAAGGCGAAACAAATATTCTATATCGATGATCCTGCAAATGATAAATGGTCGGTTGTTCTTCATGGTAAAAGACAGTTCATTGAAGATCCTATAGATGAAGAAGAGTACTATGATAAGTATGATGACTCCAGTCCATTCTCAGTTGGGTTGCCAACTTCACAAAATATTGAAGCTAATGATGACTTATATGTGCGCGGAGATCACAATGAAGGATTGTTAATTGATAAAAGATCACAATTTTAGAGACATGTATGTTTATACAAATGCTAAATGTTTGCCTTTTTCTAGTTAATACAAATGCTAAATGTTTGCCTTTTTCTAGTTAATACAAATGCTAAATGTTTGCCTTTTTCTAGTTAATACAAATGCTAAATGTTTGCCTTTTTAATGACATTTTCAGATGGCTGACCATGATGAGCATGATGTCCATGATGAGCATGAAGTCCATGATGAGCATGGCGAGGATACTAATGTAAGTTCTAAAAACATATCCTGTATTTCTATAAAATTCATTATCTTCTAGTTATGTCATATATCCTATATTTCTATATTGGGCTAAATTAGTGTGTTTTATTTTTGTCAAATTTTAGGTTGATGCACCTGTACCCACTGAAGCACTGGAGCAACTTGATGCGCAACACCAGACACTTAACAAGAAAAGGGGCATCACTCTGTTGAAGAAGTTATTAGCGCTAAGTGGTAGTGGATCTAAATTGGCGGTGGAGTTTGATAATGGAGGAAATCCAATTGGAGTGAACCGCAATAATTTTGTGAACTATCTTGGGTGTACCACTCGGAGCCATTGTGGTGTTAAGTATGACAATTGGCATAAAGTTCCTCAAGCGAAAAAAGACTCGATATGGAAGGATTTATGCGTGAGTTATTATTATTTGCAATTCTATTTTGTAGATTACAAATTCTATTATTTGCAATTCTATTTTGGATACTAGTTAATAACATTTCTATTTTACAGAATCTGTTTGCATTGGATGAGAAGTTGCATCGTAAAAATGTGATGCAACGCGCTGGAAAGATGCTTAGGAATTATAGGACAAATCTGAATAGAGAATACATAAAAGAGGGTGATAAGAAGAAGAAGTCAGCCCTTGAACAATGGAACTTCTTGGACAAAGAAGATTGGGACAATTTTGTTGCTTCAAGAAAATCTGAAGAATTCAAGGTATTAGGCGTCACTCCTAATTTAATTAATATACATTGTATTCACCTATTCAAGATTAGCATTTAGTGCTACTAACCAAATCATTAATGTGCATACTAACTAGGCCCTCAGTGACGCACAAAAAGCAAGGCGTGCACTGAATGTGCATGACCACACTATGGGTCCAAAAGGCTATGCAAGCGTTCGCCAAAGACTACAGGCGGAGTCTGCGGCTACTCAGGAGTCTGCTCCTACTCAGGAGTCTACCACACCCATTCCTCGCCATGATATCTGGATAGCTGGCAGGCAAAACAAGAAGGGTGAAATAAAGAAGCCTGTAACTGCTGAGGCGGCTGAAAAAATGGTAAAATACAACTCTTACAGAAATCGTTTGAATATTGATTATTTGTGGTGTTAACTTACCAATTTCTGTTTATGGTGATTAGCGGGAGCTGCACGAGCAGAGGAAACAAGGCACGTTCATCCCTCAGGGCACAAGGGATGAATTGACAGTTGCTCTGGGTAACCCAGAGCATCCTGGACGTGTTAGAGGTGCCGGCGCTGGTGTTGGCATCAAAGCATTCTTTGGGCCATCCCAGCGCAAACCCAGAGCGGGACTTTCTCAAGAAGAGGTAACCTATTCTTTTTTTAGAATGTTACTGCAAAAGGAAATTCATTAATAAGAATCTAATGTTTCTTTTATCCATGTATAGGAGAATAAGAGAGTTGAGGATTTAGTTGCTAAGAAGGTCAACGATGTAGTTGCTGAGAAGGTCAAGGAAGAATTGATGCGGTGGCAGGCATCTCAGGCTTCCAATACGCCTATGGCGACCCACTCTTCTCCTGATGCACACACTGCGAGTAATCCTGGAGACCCATCGCCTAGCACGTCTGCTGTAAGTATTGTTTATGACATTGTAGTTAGTCTTTTCAAGTTGTTATGTTTTCAAGATGATATGTATATATGTATAATATTCTTTACGTAAATTTGTAGGCATTGAAGCCATGCCGCTTAAGAATGCAAAACTACGTTGTCGCAGAGGCGCAGGCTTACCCGTCCCTTCCTGGGGCAATGTTTCACGGGACTCCAATGCCACAGGGCTACGTTCGTGTGAGCCCGATACGTGTGTTACCCGATTGGAGAGAAGCTACATTGCCATATGCCCACCCGGATATTGATACACTTGGTGAGGCAGAAGGCGGGGTCATATTGTGGCCCAAAGCAGATGTCATCTACACGACTGAAATTGTAAGATAAATTTACATTGATTTAGACTGTTAATGTGTATATATGATGTCAACTGATCTGAAATTATATGTACATGTTAAAAAGAAGACACCAGGAGCACCTAGGCCTCCACTTCCAGTTCCCACATTACCCGATTGGGTTCCAACTGACCTAACATACCCGTTAGGTCCTGCTTGTAGGGGAATGGCATGTTGGCTACGGGCACATAATGTACATTGCCCTATAATTATTTCTTTAGATGCAGATTATGCAGGTCAATCATACGATAGCTCTTTATTGATAGAAGATATTATTGAGCTGTTTAAGTATGATTGGCTGAATACATCAATGATAGAGACATGGATAAGGTGAGATCTTGTTTATACATCCATATACCTTGTGTAAGCTCCGGTGATCTGGTTTCTTATATATTAATGCATACGCCTATATGTTTTGCAGCTACCTAGTCGAAGATCATTGCAAACAATTTGCATTTGATCATGTGGGATTTTTGATTCCATCATTGATTAGTTTGGTAGCTAAAGACCCTGATAATGTTCAACAATACTGTATAGATGCTTTTACAATTTTTGGTCAGCAAAAGAAGAAGATAATAATAGCTCCATTCAATGTCAAGTATGTTTACTTTATTTATAATTTGGACTTAAGAAAATTCCATTTTTATTTTGCATTTTGAGTTATTAATTGTTAACTTCTACTTGTAGCGGTAGACATTGGGAGTTACTAGTTATTGCCCCCGAGACATTCACTGTTTATTATCTAGATCCTGCGGGGAGTACATTGAACACTAAAATTGGACACGTAATGAGAATGCCAATATTCTGGTGAGAAATATTTCATTTTTATATCCGTTAACATCTTTTATTACATTACTATTTACTTATGCAATTTATTGTGTTATATTATCATGTAGGGGTTTAGATGCATTCAAAAAGGCTGGAGGAACGGTCCCAACGAAAAAGAACCAGCCAATAAATTGGCAGAACGTAAAAGTAAGTTCCCGACTCGAATATATATATTATTGATGTGAATTGTGCTTAGTTGTATTATTTTGTATGTTTCAATTTATAGTGTGCTACACAAGACAATGGCTGGGCATGCGCATACTATGTGATGCGATTTATGCATATGATTATCAAATATGCCGCATTGGACATCGATACCATACATGAGGTATTATATATAGTCTCATTAGTTAGTATGCAATATATCAATCTTATATTATTTTTATATTATTACTTATATATATACATCATTCTCTTTGCAGGTGTTTAAAACTGACCACACTACAGGTAAACGTTTAAAAAAAATAAATGCTCCATATACGATGGAAGCATTAAATGAAGTAAGAGAAGAATGGGCAATAGCTGTACAAACAGTGGCAACTGTAAGATATAATTGGGATGCTGATAGTGATAATGAATGATACTTTGTAAATGAATGTTTGTAAATGAATGTTTGTGAATGTTAATGCATGTATTTGAATGTTTCTATATGTGTGAATGTGAGAATTGAATTGATGTCTGAATGAATGTACTTGTGTAGAATTTTGCTTGTGACTTTTGCAGGTTTGCGGCCTGTTTGTAGGCTTATATCAATGGATGTCGTAAACCTGCAGTTCAGAAAACTGAACTGCAGGTTCTCATCCTGCTGACCAGCCACAGCAGGCCTGCAAACTGATATGAAAAAAAAAAATATATAAATAGGCGTCGGTTATTTATCGAAAACCGTCAGCAAAGACCTACAGCGTCGGTTTTTTAATATAAACCGACGCCTTATGTGGCCAAAGCAGTCCTGGAATTGGCGTCGGATATTCATATCAAACCGACGCCTATTTAAACTGTAGGCGTCGGTCGTTTAGTAGATATCTGACGCCAAACAGGGTCCGCGCCACAGAAAATGGCGTCAGCTAGGGCACTTTCTGCGTCGGTTTTGAGATGAATAACCGACACAGAAAGTGCCCTAGCTGACGCCATTTTCTGTGGCGCGGACCCTGTTTGGCGTCGGATATCTACTAAACGACCGACGCCTATAGGCTAAATAGGCGTCGGTTAAAAAACCGACGCCGAAGTGTTCGACCTTTAGCGGCGCCCACATAGGCGTCGGTTGGAAACCGACGCCAAATGGGGTTAAACGACCGACGCCAAAGGCCGTTTCTGTAGTAGTGAACTATCTGTGAACTGTGCTGATTCAGAGATGGACGGGCCCCTCATTATTTCTTGCAGCTTGAAGTCCATATGGTCGTTTCCGACCCTTAAGGTGATCATCCCCTCGGAAACATCAATTAGCGCTCTTCCTGTTGCCAAGAAGGGGCACCCAAAGATGATCGGGCACCGGGGGTCTTCAGCTGTATCCATGACTACTATATCGCAAGGGATGAAGAAATCACCAACCCTTATCGGTACATCTTCGACAATGCCAACGGGTCTCTTAAAGGTGTGGTCCGCCAGTTGAATCTGCATGCTGGTTCCAACCATGTCGGTCAAGCCCACCCTTCGTGCGAAACTTAGAGGCATGAGGCTAATGCTCGCCCCCAAGTCTGCTAGACCTTTGCGCTCGACGTTGTCCCCGATGGCGAAAGGGATCATGAAAGCTCTGGGATCCCTTCTCTTATTTGGTAAGTCGGGTTTGAGGAAGGCGGACGAGGCGGAAGCTAGCTGCACTGTCTCTATCCTTCCTCCCCTTCTCTTCTTCGTGATAAGGTCCTTGAGGAACTTGGCGTACGTAGACATCTCCTCCAGGGAGTCAAGGAAGGGGACTTCAAGATGCAGTTTTCTGATCGAGTCCATTAACCTTTCGTGACGCTTCTTCAGATTCGCCTTTATTAGTTTGTACGGGAATGGGATCCTAGGAGCGTAGGCATTCCTTCTGCCAGGTAGCTCCTCAGGGGAACCTTGCGCAGACTCTTGAACGTCTGCCTGTCTTTCTTCTCCTTCTGCTAGATCTGCACCCTCAGGCCTTTGCTCAGGCTCGGGCCTGGCTTCATCAGGGCGCTTTAGCGTCCTTCCAGACCTCAGAACTGCCATTACGGCAGATTCAGGGTGTGAGAGTGCTTTTATTGTAGGATTCTTCATCAGAGAAGCCATCTGGGTCAGTCGCTGATCAACCTCGCGTTGGTGCGTCTGCAAGCTGGCCATCTGGCACTGCATTGAATCCAGAGCCCCAAGGCTAGGGAGCGTGTTCTGCACCAGTCGGCTGATGATGGCATCCTGTCTCTTTATATAGGTAGAAAGAAGGCCAACCAAGTTAGGCTGGCTTGACCTCTTGCCCTTGCCCTGACATTCATCCGCAGAAAGGGACTGCTCGCAGTGAGACCTGTCTCAAAGCTTGGCGGAACAAGTCGCATATCTTCAGAGTTTCTGAAAAGGCATGGAAAATCAAGTTTAGAAAATTGAAATTTTTATTTAAAGCAAAGTATAATGCTACGGAAAGAAAAAGGAAAAAGAGTGCTGTCAAGCTTATCTCTAAGCTTGAGGTACAAGAGTGTAGTTAGTGGATTCAGGTTCGTCTTACAGTACCTTTATTGCCTCGTCCCCGGCAACGGTGCCAAAAAGTTGAACGGCCTAAATCGCGCGTCCAAAATTGGAGGCGGATTTGAGGTAGTCGAGCTTTTACATTTATAAACCCGAATCCTTCTATGCCCCCACAACTTTGCTCACGGGGTTGAAGTAGTCATACGGGGTCGAACACAGGGACAAGGGGGTAGTGTTGAGAACCATGAATTGACACGCTACACTCCGGCAGGTATAAAGAGTTATGAATTCCCAAAAAGGGAACAACAAGATGTCACGAAATAAACAAGAAAACTATCTCCAAATGGAGCTAGAAGAGAGATTTAAGGTTTTAGTCATTTAGCAGTTTTTAGGGGTTTTCATGCAACAGAAGTAGAAAGATAAAGACCAGAGCTCAGGCAAGGTTCGGAGGATAAGACTATAGTAAAACAAGCGGTAGCGGTAACACCCTACACCCCTCCTCTCAGAGAGGGTACCTCTAACCTCTACATCAACACCCCTCTCGAGGTTGCTGGGCTTCAGTTAGAGTGGAATGTTATAGAAAACAGCTCCGTTCCAGGCACTCTCGTACTCCAGAATTGGACCAAACGCTAGAGCCGCAACACAACTCTCGAAGTTGTTGCGACGGGAAAACGGTTCGGTAGCTAATCGAAACGCGATCCAAATCATGCAAGCTAGGGTTCGGATATTAAACAGAGCAGTCATCCAACATTGTACACCAAGCATAGAGCAACAAGTAATTGAATCTTTCCATTTCCATAAACATTTAAAGGTCTTAATTCATTGCATAAACAAAGAATTAAATAACAAAGAATTAAATAACAGAATTAAAAGATAGGTGTCGCCTCCTTGATGTAGAACGGCGACAGGGTGCTGTAGCTCTCCTGCCCGATATCGGTCAGAGGCCTAGCCCGATACAGAGGTGTCGGGCGACACACCCTCTCGGGCGGCACGCGCCGACTGGCGACTGCATCGGTCAAGGGCTCTGGCCGATACTCTCATGTCAGACGACACACCCTCTCGGGCGGCACGTTCGATAGACTAAGCGTATCGGGTTGATATCGTGTCAGGCTAAGAGCTAAGCATTATTGAAGTCGGTCACTTGTGTCAGGCAGTGATGTCGGCCGATATCGGCCTGCAGTGTCGCCCGGGACGGTCCTAAGTGAACTGTCCCCTCCCTCTCGGGATGAGGAGAAGCTCACCTAGTGTCGCCCGAGACGAACACTGGGGCACGATACGGGTGCTCTCAGAGTTTCCTCGCTCAAGCTCTCAATTGTCTAACTGTCAGTTGTCCGAATGCGAGCTGTGCGAGCCATCTTTTCGGCTCCCTGTAGCTGCTATTTATAGTCAGCTGGTTGGTGGCAAGACATGGTGCTCGAAGCGCCACGTAGCTCCCTTGTACGCCGGTCGATGGAGATGGACGACTGATACAAGCATTTCTCAGCTCAAGGTGCTGGCTATTGGTCACGTGGCAGGCGGCACGCCTGCCGGTGGGTGGCTGTGTCGCCCGATGAGCTGGGTCATCGAGGCGGCTTTGGCTCCCTGTCGGGTAGAAGGTGTGTCGGCCGGCAAGTTCCTGTCGCGCGGCATCTCCTTGTCGAGCATCTTTGTGTTGCTCAGCCTGTGTCGGGCAGAGGCTGTATCGGGTGTCAGGGAGGCCGAGACGGGTCTGGACTTATTCATGGGCCGTAATCGGCCTTATTGCACAAAAGCGAGGAAAATTCTGTAAAAGATAGGAAAATCGGAGTAAGAGCATTGCTTGGCCAATTATTGTGAAAATGCTAATAAAATAGAGGAAAATAGCAGAAAAAGGGCAGTTTTGATAACAAAAAAAGGGAAAAAACGTCACAAAAACTGATGTTATCACCCGGGCAATGTGGGACTAAAGTGGGAGTAGAAGGGTCTGGAATTTCTATGAATAATTTACATTGCGGTAACCGAGCCGGTTGTTTCATAAATGAACCGGTCGGTTGGGAGTGTGAGTCGATCGATTCACCAGTTGAACCGGTCGTTTCACATTCCTAACTTGCATCTGATTGACTTTCCTCTTTCATTTTCAATTAATACTAAGATCAATTCTTATCCCAATCACATTGTACAAGTGAAATGAAAATCTTTTCTCACAAATCAGGACAACCTAATACTACTCGTTTGGATACATGAACCAATCGCTTCACCAGAGTGAACCGGTCGTATCACTGACCATGAGCCGATCGTGGTCGGTTGGTTATCTAGATTGTGCAGAACACAATCAATGCAGTTCTCAATCAATCTGACACTCAAATCAATTAGTTCAACACTTGAACTTGATGATTTGGAGTCAAGTCAATTGATTGAATGTTTGATTGGCTACCTAAACACCTTTAGTAATCAATCCAAACATCATTCATGGATAAACTCCTCTTCCAGGTTAATCCTTTGTTTGTGAACCTATAGGTCCCATTTCACGTTGGCAGTGAATGTCCATAACAACTTATGACATCAAAAGCAAAGAGCGGTGCCTAGTCGTACATCAGTGCTATCCAAGTGAAAAGGAAAGCTGGAGAACAACTTTCAATCATATAATCTGTGATTGGTGTTCCATTGAATGTATAATTCCTTTGTCTATGATATCATGGATGAACTCAAGGCATGGAGATGTCATCCTTTGAACGTTCATTCATGTTCCTTGATCCAAAGAAAACTGTCTAAGATATGTGTGCCATCAATATCACATATTGAATCACACACGCATGCGCATGCCTTTCTCAGTCTCACTTATCAAGTGGCCATGGACATCATACTCCCCTAGGAGGGAAAAATCCTATATCTATCACTCGCAGTCAAAACCCCATGTGTCAAAGTCACTCAACCATCACCTTTATAACAATCCATATTTCAGGATTGCATTAGATGATGTCAAAGTGTATCCAATGGCATGTGATGAGTGTAGTGATTTTAGGTCTAAGAATCACAATCACCACCATCATTGTGAGATCTGATTGTGACTACCATGTCATGGTTCCATGTGTCACTCTCACGGTGTGTCTGTCTGATAAACTGTTCTCTAACATGTGTCTATGAGCTTGGTTTGATATCACATATCATGACTAATGAGACTTTGTCATCAATCAACACACACTCTAGTCTTGTTGTGTCATTGTTGTCTATCAACCTTCCACAATGACATCCGAATAGGGACAAAATAAGAATATACAAACTCCTAGCATCTGTATGGTCTCATTCTTCATGTACTTAACCTGAAGACATACATCATTGAGTACTATCATTCTCTAGACATTCATTCTGCTCTATCATTATCTCATAACTGATTGAACCAGAATAAATTGGAAGCTTCCCTTTGATATTTATCAAATCAATCTTAATGTATCCCAATCCAATCATCCTATGATTGGCTCTTAGGGCATACATACCAACAGACTCCCACTTTCACTGTAAGCCAATCACTTTTGAATCATATTCTTAGTGATCTCTAAACATGTCCCACATGTTTCTACTGTTCCAGTGCTAATGCAGTGAGTTAGAAACACTTTGCTTTAGTCAGTATATTGCATGTTTCACATCTCTTCGATGTACGACATATCATATGAGATAAAGTTGCTGTAATATGTGATCTGATATTCCTCTCCTAGCACTTAGCTCCATTGTTTGACTCAGTATTACTACTTGTCATCAATGGTTGAAATATCTATAAGTTCATCTTTATGAACTTCTAGATCCATATAGTATCCTCTTCTGTTCATAACACAAGGATACTTGACATTCCCTTTTGAATTAAATGACTTTTAAATCAGAATGTTTGCATTTATCAACTCATATTTACTTTTATATTTTATATTTTGAAATCATTTTTTGTCATTTCAGAAGCTTGCATCAGTGTAACTCTGTATACTCAACTCTTCCTTATATTACCATAGAACTAGTACTTCATAAGTACCAAACAAGTTCTTCATGGTATTCCAGTGACTCTCACTGGAAGCAGACAAACATCCACTTGTCATGTCCAATACATACGAGTTAACAATATGAGCATATCATATTGTCATGTCCAATACATACAAGATGATGAATGCATATTTTATTGTCATGTCTAATACATACAAGATAATGGGATGATTACATACATGATAGATCCATATCTATCTATGTGTTCCTATTCTTCCTAAGAATTTGGGACACTTGGCATCTGAGATACTAACTCCATGTAACATGGACAAGTTTTCTCCCACTGAATCTGTACATACTGAACCCTTCAGTACATATTGCCAATGTATGCTCTCTCTTTACAAGGTCAATAGATTTTTCAAGAAGTATCTCTATAGATCTCTATTCCTATCACATAGGACATTTCTCTGTCTTCCCTTAAAGAAGGTATTTCCACACCAGTTTCCATTTTAGAACATTTCATTCCTCATCATCATGTGGAATGTGAATACACTCCCACTAAATCTTTGTAATCACATATCCCTTCTTTATTTTGATATATCAGTCAAACCTTTTGACTATATAATCAAAGTAAAGATTTCCAGTTCTGAGTCACTTGTATTTAATCAATTATATTGATTAATCCCTTGTAACGTATGACTACATATGCATTATTGGATTCATAAAACCCTTTAGGCTGTGTCATATACACAGCCTTATCTTATTCCTACTAGGAATGTGGTTTTAATATCGATATGCCAAATATCATAGTCATTAAGTTTAAAAAACAAGCATGATCCTTCTTCTAAATGTCATCCATGTCAGTCTTAACTATTAAGACCCAATTGCACTAATGGGTTTTATGCCATCAAGTTCTACCACTAAGGTCACACCTTATGGTTCACATGGAAGTCATTTTGGATCTTATGGCCTAAAACCATAACTCAAAATCTGGTTCCTCAACATCATCTAGCTTATTGGCTCATCATATGACCAATTCATCACCTAGATACATGTGGTGTATCTGTACATAAGGAATTTGAGAACCCACAACACTTGTGATTTTTTATCTCCTTTATTTAGTGTGAAGCATGCTCTTTTATAAGAATTCTAGAAGGTTAGTTATTTTATGATCATGCTCTAACTCTTTAGAGTATGATTTCTTCTTTGATTTAGATATCACTATGTCTTAATCATGAGTTCTCCATGATACATTATCATAATTACTCACATGGTCCTCAAACATTTGGTTTAAGTGTCCCATTCATTGATCTCATCAAAGAATTGATACTTTTACCAGGTTTGTACTTCATTTATGATATTCTTGAACACTTCAAGATATTCATATTGGTATTTCACCATCTAAGGCATTAGCATTTATTCCAATAGGCATGTATATACATCAATATGTATTATACCTAATAGAATAGTCAGTCTCCCACTATATCTAGTAAAAATTGACTTGTCATCATGCCCAAGACATTCATATCTCATAATGGTTCACAACCCAAAGAGTCTGGCCTATCCATCAACATGGAAGCTAGAAATGAATTTCTCATGATAATGCTAATTAATTATTTGAGTCATCAATAACTTTTAGGTATCATTTTATCTTATGCATACCTAGTACCACAAGATAAATAAGGCATTGCCACAAAAGATCATATCTTTGAAATTGAAACATCAACTTTATTGATAGACATCCTTGTCATTACAAGATGTAGAAATAAAGTGTTTCTTTTTATTGTAAAATTAAAATAGCAGTTCATAACTCTATTTCATGCCCTTTGGGATAAAATAAACTAAAAGGTACTCCTGTCTATGGCAGCAACACTTGCTCCAATGATGACTACTTCTTCTTGGTCCTTTCATCAATGCCATCACTTCTTTTCAGATCCTACATATCATATATGTCAGATCCATATCTTGGTATCATATACCTTAGATAAAGAAGTATTTCAAGTTTATTTCAAGAAACCTGAGGTGGAGATTTCCATCCCCTCCTTATTCTTTTGTTCATATAGATAGAGAGGGAAATTTCTCCTTCAATGTCCTGGCTCATGACAATGGTGACATTTGCCTCCCTTGTTCACTCCACCTTTGGCCTTGAGAGCTGAAGATGACTTGGGTTGTTGGCTAGCATCAGAACCCTTCTTTGCTTTACCCTTTCCCTTGCCTTTAGACTTACCCTTCTTTCTACTGATCAACATCACATATTTGGGTTTATCTTTTTTCATCTGTGCCTCGTCTGTCCTCAACATGCCCAACAACTCTATCATTGGCTTGTCAAAGTTGTTCATGTTGTAGTTCATCACAAATTGATTGTAACATTCTGGTAAAGATTGCAGTATCACATAAGTAGCCAACTCTTGGCTCATAGGGAATCCCAGTATTGTTAGGTTCTCCACATACCCAATCATCTTGAGCATGTAAGGATCAACTGGATCTCCTTCATTCATGATGCACTTGAACAACATCCTTGAGACATCATATCTCTCTTGCTGTGCTTGGTCTTGATACATGTTCTTGAGATGATGAACCATCTCAATGATATCCATGTTCTCATGTTGTCTCTGCAACTCATAGTTCATTAAGCACAACATCAAACAATCTTCAGTATGCTTCTTGTAAGCCTCTCTTTCTGCCTTTGGTGCGGTGGGAGCGGGTTCCTCTGGCACTAGTATATCTAGGACATAGAGCTTTTGCTCTTGAGTGAGAACAATTCTCAATGTCCTAATAAACTAGTCATGAAAATTATTCCCATTTAGTTTGTCCTTCTCAAGGACCGATCGCAACGAAAAGTGATTATTGTTGACAACCATTTTTTCTACAAAAATGAAATATGCAATTTTAGTCCAAAACTCTTTTTACTTAAGTTTATTGATTTGAAAATTTTGACGATATAATTAGGCCTTTAATTAATTATCGCTTCCACTATTTTGTTCAAATTGATATCCCTCACCATAAATTTGTAAGATTGCAGTGTACAACCTTCTAGTGAGACAAGATCCATATTTCATCTAATCCTGATTCAGCTTTGGCTGATCGCCAACAACCAGACTATTCAGGTAGGCCATCATGCCAATTGCATCATATGCAATTCTTGGATAGATGACATGCACAACTCTTTGACATGATCATCTTCATCCCTCTGGAGCTTAGACTCTCTAAGAATCACCAGTGAAGTCTAAACCAAAAGTCGACACGATAAGCATGCACCCTGCTTTGGCAGAACCTACATGTCTGCCATCACACTTCCACGAGATAGAATGCACACCACGCTTTAGCATAGCCTATACTTGATCGATCAAGCTTTTCATGTATGCCACTAATGGAAGGCATCTAAGACTTACTATTTATGTTTGAGGGGTTTTAATATCCATATATATGCATATAAGTATCCAATCACCACAAATATAGTATGTATCATATACATACTATATTCCACAATGAAAACATGCAATAACGATAAAGTGATGATTATGGCCATCCTATTGTAATTCCTTGAGCCACAAGGAATTATGGCCATCTAGGTTTGCATCACATGCTACCTATTTTTGATGAAGATCTTATTCTTAGGACGTTCTGGGTTTGATCAACTCGTCACATGACTAATCAACTCGCCTCTTGGTCGGTCGGTTGGTTGTCTCCAACCGATTGTCTGGCTCCTCTAGACGATCAGTTTGTCATATCATCTTCTCCTTGTCAGGCCTCCAGCTGCACCATTAGTCGATTTTCTCAGTCCACCAGCCGATCGGTTGGCACCTCAAGTCGATCATATTGCACCTCCAGCGACTCATCTAGGCACCTTCCAGTGTTCAACGTGTCATAGAATAAACTATCCTACTTTTATATATCTCATTGGCAAAACCTCGAGCTACATTCGGGGGGAGCAAAGGTAGAAGAGAATCTTGAGTTATCTCGAGTTATATTAGGAAAAGAAGAAGAGGGCTCGGTACGCAAACTGAGAGCAAACAACCACAACAAACCAAGCACACACATAGGGGTTTATAGGACATAACCACGCTACACATCCACCATCAAAACCATTTTTAGCGACGCATATTGTTTGCATATATATACCATATCATATATGTATAAATTAGTTTGAGATCATGTGGCATGAATAAGATATTTAGATCAGTCATTTAAATATTTGCATCATATGCAATAAATAAAAGACGATAAAACCAAATTCCAATCATATCAATTAATCCTAAAACATAGTACGTTGATGTGGCTCTGATACCACTGTTGGGTTTTAGGTGAGGGAGAAGGCAGAATAAAAAAAAATTCTCCCACCACAAAACCATAACCACAGATCACATTAACGACTATGAAATAAGAAGGGTAGTTTTGGCGTGGTGTACCTGGTCCTGAGGCTTGCTCAGTGACAATACCTCACAGCTAGTGCGATCTTCAACCACCTAGTCTTCGATGGCGTCTGTGCATCTCCTGGTCCTGACCTGAACTACAGTTGACCATCCTCCTCCTTAATGACAGAAACCTCCCACCTCTATAGATAGTCTACATGGACAATCAGGACTCTAGTTGTCCTGTCCCACATGACACTAGAAGGAGTTTTCCCTTTCTGTTAGTGTACTAGTCACTGACACACTCTCCCACAACTAGTTGCCATCCTATAGTTGTCTTTCCCTTGTTGTGCCTCCCTAGTCGGGTAGCACTTGTTTGGGCTCTCTCAGTTACCACAACCAGAGAGGACAACTTTGCAGAGCAACTGATGTTCTGAGTTATGCTCTCTGAGAATCCCCCAATACCCCTCTATATATAGGAGAGTTTAGGGTTAGGGTTCTCAGCCCCGAGCAATGCGAGACCAAAGTGGGAATAGAAGGGTCCAAAATTTACATGAATAATTTGCACTGCGGCAGCCAAACCATTCATTTCAAAAATGAACCAGTCAGTTGGGAGTGTGAGATGATCAATTCACCAGTTGAAGTGGTCGTTTCACATTCCTAACTAGCCTCCAATTGACTTTGCTCTTTTGTTTCCAATTAATATTAAGATCAATTCTTGTCCCAATCGAATTATACAAGTGAAATGAAAATCTTTTCTCACAAATCAGGATAACCCAATACTACTCGTTTGGATACATAAACCGATCGGTTCACCAGAGTGAACCGGTCGTCTCACTGGCAATGAGTCGACCGGTTCACCCAGTGAACCGGTCGATTGGTGGTCCAGATTGTGTAGAACATAGTCAATGTAGTTCTCAATCAATCTGACACTTAAATCAATTAGTTCAACACTTGAACTTGATTATTCTGAGTCAGGTCAATTGATTGAATGTTTGATTGAGTACCTAAACACCTTTAGTAATCAATTCAAACATCTTCCAGGTTAATCATTTGTGTGTTACCCTATAGGTCCTGTAACCCCCCTGACCTGGGTTATGGCTTAACCCTAGAAGTTTTGCTTAAATAAATTATTTAAAAAAGTGTTCTAATCTTTTGAAAAGTAAATAAGACTCTTTGTGAAGTTTATTTTCAAGTATGAGCTTAATTGCAAACTATTTGTGCATTATATGATAGTCTGAGTGTAAAGAGCAATTTACCCAAGATGATGGGTTATATTGCAATATGTCACATTTTTAATGTGCCTTAAGTATTTTAATATCATAAAAGAGAGTATGATTCTAAGTGGTGGCTTGCAAAAAGCCTAAATTCCAAGTTTGAGCTTGTTTGAATAATGTTAGTGCCATGTACACCAATTTTGGTACAAATTGTAATTTACCCAAAATGTAGGATTGATATGCAAATTATCACCTCTAGAGTGTCCATACTCCCTCTATGTATCATTTGAAGTAGAGAGAAAGAAGGAGACTCCATGTTTGAATCTCCTTTGAATGATAGTACTCTTGGTGATGAAAAGACCAAGAGATGATGTATAGTTGAAGCCCTTATATAAGTTGTATCGAGTTATAGACTTTATATGGGAATGCCTATTAGCCAAGGAACCATAGAGGAGATCCCATATTGGTTTGTTAACTCTTGGAAAAAGCCATGACTGGCAATGTATCTCAAGTAGGTGGTCCATGATGAGTTACATGCTCCTTGCAAAAAGTGTATCAGTTTGCATAATTTGTGAGATGAAGATGAGATATCTTATCCAACACGATAAGGGATGGCTGAAATATCATCTCCAGATTATCCTCTAGACTTTTTCATGTTAATATATACATGTTTTCATGCATGGACATGTGTTAATCATGCATTGCCACGTGTCACCTAGTAGCATATGGTGAAGACACCTCTTATACACTCTCTCTCATGAACCCAAGTATATATACCTCTCCTCTCACCTACTAATGAAAGCTTACGAACCCCACAACTCTTTTTCTTTTAGATATCATGCATACCATCTTATATATCATGCATAGTATCTCAAGGGGAAAAAGGATCTCGAGCACCATGCTTAAGGTAAGGTCATGATCATCTTCAACCTTGGTTGAAGCATGATTTTTGGGTTATAGATATTTCTCTCTTTTTCACCAAGTTCTTAACTATGGTGATTCCTTATATATGGAGGAGTTGTGAATGATCCTTGGACCTTGGATAAGCTCATATTCAAACTTAGGAATATGAAGCTTTGAAGTTGTTCATAAGGCGGGTTATATAACTTGAACCCAAGTATGTTATTATTCACCTTCAATATTGTTGAACTTGTTGATCTACTTTCAATTTTGAATTCCTTTGATAAATTGATGATCCTTTGGTTCCAAAAGTATCTTAAAAATGTTTTTCATAATATAGAACAGTAAGAACAAGAATCTAGAGGTCGATGATGATGACATCATCATGGTCCAACCCGATATTGGGTTGAAGAACCTCTAACCCGATATGATGAGGTGAAAACACCACAAACACAATATGATTATCAGTAGGTACCTCTTGCATGATATGATGATGAAGCACACACATTATGCATGATATGTTGTTAATCATACACTTGTGTATGATATAAGGTCAAGAATATACCCTATGCACAACATGAAGTCAAGCATATACTCCCACCTGATATAACAAGCCCTAGATGATAAGTAAAGCCGATATGTTGATATGAACACACCACAAACATGAGATAATGAGAAGTGTATACCTAATGGGTGATATGAGTAATACATATACACACCATGAGAATTATATGGGGTCACATATTCACCTCCTACATGATATGGTGTTAGGATTATACCCTAACCCGATATGGATTGAAACCCTAGTTGATGATATGAAACCCGATATGTCAAACCCAACATGATGGGTAACTCAATATGGAGATGAGTGATACCCCATGAACAATATGAGTGATACCTACATGTACCTTGTGCACGATGTGTAGTCAAGCCCATACTTCATGGACGATATGTTGTCAAGTGTATACTTTAACCGATATGGCGTTGAAACCCTAGGTGATGAAATGAAACCCGATACACCTTATCTTTTATGTGAAGGATTTTTGTGAAAGAGATCAATATGATATCTAGCTTGTCATCCAAAAATATGCTAGGACTGATCCTTTGAAGGTATGAAAGAATATGAGCATAATGGTCTACCCAATATGCCAACCCGATATGTTAGCCAATATGATGACCCGATATACCAATCCAAGATGGGAACCCGATATGGTATTTTGTATATACCACTTGAATGATACCATGATGAGGCATATACCCCATGCCTGATATTATGCCCACCTTGTGCTCAATATGGCAGCAAGTATAACCATTATACCCAATATGAGGTTAAGCTTTTAGCTCGTACACGATATGAGGATAGGTATCTCTAAATTGAGATGATCAATCCTAATTGATATTCAATATGATATGAGTACATGATATGGTGTTAGGGGATACACCCTAAACATGATATGGTGATGTGGTTACACCACACGCCCGATATGGATACCCGATATGATGTTAAGGTGGTGTCTCAAGCACAATATGGTAGCATACATACCTTTATACCCAATATGTTGGAAGCATCTCAATTAAATTTAATTGATGGAATAACACATGAATTTTGTTATGTAAAATAATACATTAAGACATAAAGAGTTAATGTAGTGTGTTAAAGTAGACCAATGTTCCTTGAGAGAAGGATTGAGCCAAAGTATGATACAATCAACATCCTAATGAGGATAAGAGAGAGACTTTTACATGTGTGATAAATCATGTAATAAGCATGCATCGATACTCCTAAAATGTGTAATATCCCAGGATTTGAGGCCTCGGATAATGATCTTAAAAAGGAATGATTGGACTACCCATATCACCAAGGTGCACCTCCTTTTCCGGGAGCCCATCACTAAAGAACTCCATAGTTAAGCGTGCTCAGCTTGGAGTAGTACTAGGATGGGTGACCAGTCGGGAAGTTGCTCCTGGCTTGCGCGTCAGTGTGGACAAAGTGCGCAGTTAAGACTAGTGGTGGTTTGTGGGGCCAGTCGTCATTCCTGAAACTCTACTAGAGCCATGGGCAGTGGGCCCAGACGTTACAAATGGTATCAGAGCCATAACCCCTCCAGTAGGTGGGGCCCACATGGGCATGTGGCATGTCAGTCTTGAGCCGTGCGGTCCAGGCAAGTTGGAAAGGGCTATCCGTAGAGACGAGATGGAGCCACCCTTGCGTTGGTAGCCGTGGACGGGAGCTGGGTGTCCATGGGCCATTGTGGGTCTGCACTGAAATGGGGTCAGATTATGAGGCCATATAGTTGAACCTTGATGAGGACGTCAAGAGTCTAAGTGGGGGAGATTGTAATATCCCAGGATTTGAGGCCTCGGATAATGATCTTAAAAAGGAATGATTGGACTACCCATATCACCAAGGTGCACCTCCTTTTCCGGGATCCCATCACTAAAGAACTCCATAGTTAAGCGTGCTCAGCTTGGAGTAGTACTAGGATGGGTGACCAGTCGGGAAGTTGCTCCTGGCTTGCGCGTCAGTGTGGACAAAGTGCGCAGTTAAGGCTAGTGGTGGTTTGTGGGGCCAGTCGTCATTCCTGAAACTCTACTAGAGCCATGGGCAGTGGGCCCAGACGTTACAAAATGAGTGGAGTATAAATTAGGGTTTGATTCTTGATAATATGATCTTGAATCTTTAACTTTTTAATAAGGGGAAAACCTAACACTAAAGAAGGGTGATGGTATGCAATTACAACCCTAATCGGTTAGATTGAGAAACCCTAACCCTAATCATGGGAAGGATGTATTTCTCTTATATCACATAGTGATGATGTGAATTTGAAACCCTATTCGGTTAAAATAGGCAATCCTAACCCTAATAATGGGAAGGATGTATTTCACTTTGAATTGCATAGTGATGTCATATACTACTAGAGTTTTTATCATAAAGTACAAACTATTCAAGAATCATGAGATGATGAGCATAGCCATGTATGAGCTATGATGTTTTATATGGTACATATTTAAATGAGCCTTGTGAGCCATGTTTAATATCTGTACAACAAGTATAATGTTTATACAGTCTGATATCTTAAAAGATAGGTGTTGCCTAGTGAGAGGTGACAAGATATTTAATGAACCATGTGAGATATGTGAAATACTTGTACAACAACTATGATGAATACCTTGGTCTGAGGACCTAGAAGTACAAACTATTCAAGAATCATGAGATGATGAGCATAGACAAATATGAACTATGATGTTTTATATGGTACATATTTAAATGAGCCTTGTGAGCCATGTTAAATATCTGTACAACAAGTATAATGTTTATATAGTCAGATCTCTTAAAAGATAGTTGTTTCCTAGTGAGAGGTGGCAAGAGATTTAATGAACCATGTGAGCTATGTGAAATACGTGTACAACAAGTGTGATGAATACCTTGGTCTGAGGACCTAGAGGTTACAGTTACCTATTACAGAGGTAACAATGTTCAGTGATGATCTAAGGGTTTGAATACTGAGATCCAATAATCATGATGATGATAATGTTAAGGGATGATAATTCCCAGTAATGTGATAAGGGACTGAGATCCCGAGTGTTATGTATCTAAATGTGTTCTAAAGATTAGAAAAGTACTTGATAGTTGTATTACACCTTTCTTTGTAGCATTTGTTTATGATTGATGTTTATAACCTATTTGATGCTAAAAGAATATCGTAATGCACTTAATATATCATTAGGAACTATAAAATGTAGTTGCCCTGGCCATAGATCCATCAATGTCAAAATTTGCTGAAATGGTGAAACAGGTTTTCCCCACAGGATTACCTAGAGCGCATATTTTTGAATATGCAGGGGCATGAGCTTGGACGGCCATATGTTGACCGATCCCCTTACGTCCATGATCTTGGGGATTTGCTATATGCCATATCATGGAACGAGTGAGACTGCGACCGTAGACTCAGTAATGAGCACGGTGAACTGGCCCATGGCTCAGAGTATGGCTATATGCCATAACTCAATAATTTTATAATTGGGGAAGGTTTTTGGTCTTTTTTCCCCTAAGAGAGTGCATGCTACGACTGTAACTCTAAGAAAAGATTCCACTATACCCTGGCATGCTTTTATTTTAGTTTGACACAAGATTTCATTGCAAGTGGTCTCGTACTGACCAAGACAGGTGAGGTCTTGGCAGCCGACTCTGTCATTGACCTTGTATGGTACCGACTTGTGAGAAGTATGTGGTTAGTTGGAGCATGAATGGTATACTTCATCTCCTCAAGGAATAAGTGTGATTGTAATATGTAATCAACCGCGTAGCATATTTTCTTAAGGATCGAATACGGAAAACATTGGTTGATGTACACTTATTTTGTACATATTAATTTGATAGATGTTATACATGTTTCTTTATATTTCCTGTCAAGTGAATAAATGATTTATTGTTCTATCAAAGATAGATTCATTACTTTAAGGGAAGAGATTACTCTGTTCTGCTTATAACAGTGATTAATCCTGCTTGTTAATATAAAAGGACCTCTGCTCAATTTTATAATGCTTAACTGTGATAATAATATTGTCAGCAGAGAGTTATATATCTTGCTGGGACAATTGTCTCACCCAATGGGATCCACAATTTTTAGGTGGACGTACAGGATGAGGTAGAGACCTTTCTGTAGAGGGAGAACAACATCTGGGTAGCAGTAACAACTCAGGTTCAATGTATTGTCTGTCGTGTCTTGTAGATAGAAGTCTTATGTGTCATCTCTATACTCTCAGGTCCTTGAAGTCAGTACGTAATGATTTTATGAACAATATGAGATTTTGTCTTGTATGCCTCGAGGTTTTATGTTGCTTCCATATATGTTTTGACAGAGCAACTGTTATATGTTGTCCTCGAGATGAGATGAAATAGTGTCTGTACAATGTGAATCATGATATGTATAAGTTTTGGATCTTTCAGTGAGAGTTTCCTGGTATTGGATTTCTTTACAAAATGGTTTTTAATTTTTAGTGATTTTGTTAATCCGTTGTGTATGGTTATTATGCAATTATTACTGGTGATGGCTTGATTTGTTATCGGTTCATCACAAGTCCCATTTCACATTGGCAGTGAATGTCCATAACAACTTATGACATCACAAGCAAAGAGCGGTGCCTAGTCGCATATCAGTACTACCCAAGTGAAAAGGAAAGTTGGAGAACAACTTTCAATCCTACAGTCTGTGATTGGTGTTCTAGTGAATGTATAATTCCTTTGTCTCTGATATCCTGAATGAACTCAAGTATGGAGCTGTCATTCTTTCAACATTCATTCATGTTCCTTGATCCAAAGTAGACTGTCTGAGATACGTATTCCATCAATATCACATATTGACTCACACGTGCATACACATGCCTTTCTCAGTCTCATTTATCAAGTGGCCATGGACATCATACTCCCTTAGGAGGTACAAATCTCATATCTATCACTCGCAATCAAAACCCCATGTGTCAAAGTCACCATACCATCATCTTTATAACAATCCATATTTCAGGACTGTGTTTGATGATGTCAAAGTGTACCCAACGACATGTGATGAGTGCAGTGATTTCAGGTCTAAGAATCACAATCACCACTATCACTGTGAGAGCTGACTTTGACTACCATGTCATGGTTCCATGTGTCACTCTCACGGTGGTTCTGTCTGATACACTGTTCTCTAACATGTATCTATGTGCTTGGTTTGATATCACATATCATGACTAATGAGACTCTGTCATCAACCAATACACACTCTAGTCTTGTTTTGTCATTGTTGTCTATCAACCTTCTATAATGACATCTGACTAGGGACAAAACAAGAATGTACAAACTCTTAACATCCGTATGGTCTCATTCTTCATGTCCTTAACCTGAAGACGTACGCCATTGAAACTATCATTCTCTAGACATTCATTCTGCTCTATCATTATCTCATAACTAATTGAACCAGAATAAATTAGAAGTTTTCCCTTGATATTTATCAAATCAATCTTAATGTATCTCAATCCAATCATCCTATGATTGGCTCTCAGGGCTTACATACCAACAGAATTGTCATTGTATCATTCACTAATACGTAAAACAAGAAGATTAACATAATATCGTATAAGACATTTAGCTAATGGTTAGTTGATTATTACTTTAAGATGACAAGCATCTCATTTTTTTCATCTTTTCCGTATCAGCATTGCGGCCACGCCCATGATTACATCAATGATTAATTCATACTTTTTATTCAAAATACATAAATATACAATAGGAATAGTAAGATTGTCGGATGATTGTTGTTGCATGATACATTAGTCCCTGTACTCATTTGAGTGTTTTTTTTAAATCCTTCTTTCATTAGTAGTTAAAATCAGAATGAGCTACATTAACAACGTTTGAAGGGAAATTTGCTGTAAGAAAGAAAAGACTGACTTTCTAATCTATCTCTATTTGTTATGAGATGAGCTGCTAAATTTTCTCTATTAAATTTGCTCTCCTACTTATACACTCTATCTTGCTAGAACTAAAGGTCCTACTAATAAACTGAATGTTTGAGATGGCATTTTCCAGAACATTCCTCCCTAGTTTCCTTCCTATAGCTTATGTCGTGACCTCTATGGAATCAGTTTCGACAATATTATTCCTTCCTTAGATTCTGACTTCCAAAGCTTCCACTACCTGCACCGAGCTCAAGATTAGCCATCCTTGACCTGCCATGCTATTATGCTCCCGCTTGAGTCCCAGATAATGATTCTGATGGTTGTCCTATTATCTGTTCCTATTGAAGCGTCACAATTGATCTTCATGTGTAGTGCCCAGAGGTTTTCTGGTGGAGCTAGGCATACACGTTGTTGTGCTTCTATCTGAGCCTGCCACTTCACTTTCGTGGATTGCTAATCCTGGATGAGTGATAAGAACGTCCCCTTGAGGTGACGACCTGATGTCCCCGCTGAGTTGAATGTAATGTTATTTTGGCAGGACCAAATTGCCCAGAGCATGGATATTATACGATCGAGGGGTAGTTCGAGGTCATTCTATAGTATTGTCTACAGAGACTCAGTTGGTAATCGAGTTTATGAAGTTTTGAGAATGAGCATGCTCTCCCCTCTAAGCTTCCACAGCCACAGAGCACCAAAAGAGCATATGCCCAATTCATTCTCGATCGGATCCACAGATAAAGAAAATGTCATTGTCATATAGAATAAGTATAGGAGGCCTCCTATACTACCAGTTTTGGTCATTGTCACAACAGGCCTGTGTAGCCAGGTTTGAGCGAGTGACCAAGCTATCGATTCCAACTAACCACAGGAAT
Organism: Alisma plantago-aquatica; assembly: GCA_963693085.1. Classification (NCBI taxonomy): domain Eukaryota; kingdom Viridiplantae; phylum Streptophyta; class Magnoliopsida; order Alismatales; family Alismataceae; genus Alisma; species Alisma plantago-aquatica. Next base: position 865,978,544 of record OY856414.1, on the reverse strand, counting down.
TGGTTTAGCTTTGGCGACCACGACTTGTTCCAAATGAGTCCCCACAGTTGCTCATGCTCTGCTGCTTGGAGATGAGAGAGTTCATCCATGACAATGAGCCCAACCAGTAGGCACTCTGAACGTTAAACTCCCCCCTCCGATTTGGTCACTGGTAGAGGTAATCCAACTAAATAGAATAGCCAATATATCCTTTCTTATGTGCAGTGGGAACAATTCCAATAACTTTTCCATGCGCCAATAGGAGTTTTCGGGATCAATAATATCTCTCACATTATCATTGGTGTCTTCATCATTCTGGTGGTAGTTTATAAGGTTTGCATTTGATTTTGGTAGCTATCTATCAGTCCATGTGTTGATGAGCTGACCATTTCCAAGGTTCCATTTGAGCCCCTCTAGGAAGAGGGGCTTGGCACCCCATATGCTTCACCAAGTGAAACTTGGGTTGTGGCCTCTCCTTGATTCCCATGATGTAGAATTTTGAAAGTACTTTGCTTTTAGGATTTTGTGCACTAATGACGCTGGTTTTGTGCGAAGCCACAATTGTTTTGCGAGTAGGGTTGGTTACGAGATTCCATGTCCCAAAAACCCAGATCTCCTTGTCTCTTTGGCTCATAGAGATTTTTCCAGTGACCTATAAAATTTTCCTTTCAAATCCTTTCATACCCCACCAAATCTAGCCATGGCATTTTGGATTTCATCGAGCATCCCTATCAGGAGTTGGAAAATACACATCACATATGTCGCTATTGCTTGAGCTAACACTTTAAGCATTACTTTCTTCCCTGATTTTGAGAGAAGCTTCTCTTTCCATCCTTGTAATTTACCCCAGAAATGGTCTTTTATGTATTCAAATACCTATTTCTTTGATCTTCTAATGGAAGTAGGGAGCCCCAAATATTTAGCATTTTATCCACCATCTTGGCTTGCAATAAATCTTTCAAATCCTCCTTTTTATGATGGGGTATGTCTTTGCTGAAAAGCAGTTCTGTCCTGAATAGGTTAATTCTTTGACCCGATGCTTGTTCGTACTGGATGACAAGTTCAACAACCTTCGAGCATTCTACAGTTGTGGCTCTAACAAATAGAATATTTTCATTTGTAAAAAAATAGGTGAAAAATATTTGGTGCCTTTATACAGACTTTAAACCCATGAATGAGGTTATCATGTGAAACTAAGTTCAAAGATGATGAAAAAGCTTCCACACAAAGAATAAAGAGGTAGGGTGAAAGAGGATCTCCCTGTCATAGTCTATGGGTCAGTTTGGTTCTCCCGTTTCTGTTTCAATTGACTGAAAAAGAATGGTGCACTGAGGACATATAGTCAAAAATATTCTTCCTCTAGAGTTCCCCAAAACCCATCTTCTCTTAGACGTAGTCAAGAAACTTCCACTTCACTCTATCATAGGCCTTGGACATATCAATATTTAGTACCATATTCCCTTTCTTCTTTCCTTTGTCATTTTTCATAGCATGGAACAACTGGCAAGCAATTAAGGGAATGCTTGTAATCAACCTGTTGGTATATATGCCCATAGAGCCATCCCGAGTGATTGCATGGAGTCATATATTAATTAATTAATTAATTAATATAATTATTTGGTTGATTAATTAATTCTAGAATATTCTAATTAATCTACGAACGTTTTAATTAACGTAGTGTTTCTATTTACCGATGGGTTTAGGAAATCCTACTTCTTTTCATCTCCTATTTAAAGGGGCTTGACGGTCGATATCTATGTAAGATATTGAGAGAGGCTTTTCAGTTTATGCTCACGTACGTAAACCCTAGCCGTCACCGTCCTCAGGAGAGGAAGGAAAGCATCACGACGTTAACACACCGTCGCAAAGAGATGACTCCTTCCTGCTTGCTTAAGAAGCATGACATGGAGTTGTAGTCTATCCGCGTGGACAAAGTAGAGACACATGTGTTCAGAGGACATCTACGACCATCAGTACACGCTACGAGCGTCATACATCACCACATGATAGAAGCGCCACCGGATCTTCCTGCGACACACTCAATGAATGGGAGAGAAGTTCCTTCCGTGTAGGCCAGCATCGTTGCACACCATTGTGCAGTGAGACATCGCTGGACTTGCTCCACGATAAGGTATATCCCACAAACACTCTTTCCAAATACGTTGTTGTCGATGAGATCCTATTTCGGGTTGCGTGGATTTTTTTTGTTGCTTCTGCAACACATGTTTTCTCCAAAAAACCCAACACAACCTCCCTGGAATGAAAGCATTCTAGTTATCTAAGGTGATTTGCTTCATGAGAGGCTTCAATCCATTGGACAATACCTTGAAAACAATTAAGTACAGAATGTTGTAGAGGGTTATTGGATGAAAATCAACCATCTCCTTTGGTTTTTGGATCCTCAGTATAAGGACAACCAATGTTGAGTAAATTCTTCAATTGTACAGTTAGTTTCCACCAACCTTTTATGTAATTAGCCACATACTTTCCAACTGCATGCTAATATTTTTGGTAGAATATTGCTTTCATATCATCTGGTCCAGGGGCCTGGCTTGGGTGCATTTGTTGAATAGCCTAGAAAATTTCTCCATCACTAATGTCATGTTCTAGTTGCCTTTCCATGGTCTCAGTAATCACTCATTTTACCCCTCTTGTAGCCTCCTCAAAGCCCTGTGGATGGGTTATCTAGAAAATATTTGAGAAAAAACCGATCACCACCTCTTCAATTTCTTTTTCTTTAGTTTTCCAAATGCCAGCTTCATCTTTTATTCCTTCAATATAGTTCTTCTTCCTCCTACTAGATGCTTTTTGATGGAAACATGAAGTATTTTTTTTTCCATGCTTCATCTCATTCATGCGGGATCTAGCATACCAGAAAGTATCCCATTGTCTATGCCAGTATTGGAGTTCCCTTGCAATTTCTTCACAAGTTTTCAAATTATTATAATCTAGAGGTAGCTTTTGATATGTGCCCAGGTCAGTCTCCAGCTCTTTGATTTTTTTTTCATATTGCCAAAAAATTGTCCACGGCATGCAATTTTCCCCATCAATGTTGACCCTCTACATTCTTGATCTAATAAGCAAACCACACTCTTACTCATAAAACCACATAGGATCAAAGGAAAAATATTGCTTTCTACTTGTTTCATACTTCTCTCCTATAAAAAATGATAATGGGGGGTGTGATCAGACTCATAGATGGATAAGTGTATAACTTTGCAAAAATTAAATTAGTTTCTCCATTCAATAGTAGAAAGGACCCTGTCCAATCTCTTTTGTACAAAGTTTTTTGGGGTTCTGCCTCTCCTCCATGTAAATACCTTCCCACATTATCTCATGTCAAGCAAACAACAATCATCAATGGCTACTTGAAAATTTCTCATAAATCTATCAGTATTTGGTGGTCCCCCTCTTTTTTCAGAGTTTGAGATGATTTCATTAACATCTCCAAAGAAAACCATAGGAAGTAGTGAATCTCTTACCAAAGATCTCATCAAGTCTAATGTCTTGAATTTTTTTTTGTTGATATGTCCATCCACAAACATCAATCCATTTTCACTTTTAGTTGTTATTTCTTGTAATGTCACATTCCACATGGTGTTGTCAATAGCTCTTTATTTCCAGCTCCACATTTTTTCACCACAGAACAATTCCACTAGCAATACCCACACTGGACACATACAAACCATCAACAAAACTAGATTTTCTTTTGGCTTCATCTACCTTTGTTTCTCATATCATGGTTTCCATAAGAAAAACCACATTTGGGCTCTCCCTCCAACACCACGTGCGAAGGGATGAGACACTGATAGAGTGACCCATACCCTGATAGTTTCAACTTAATATTTTCATTGTTCTTCATGGGGTTGGTCCACAACAACCTACACTACTTGGACCAACATCTTTAAGAATGGATCCTCCTACTCGCCTTTGTATAAGCGGTTATGTGTTCCTCCGTCTGCTGCAACATCATCAATGTCCACTTCCTTTAATAGATTTTCCCTGACCCTCTTTCTGATCATTTTTTCCCCAGTCAACTTCATCATTTGTGAATCCCAACCTGGTTGCTTGACTTAGATTTCTGAATATTAGTGACACCCTCTTTTTCTTGGGTTTCAGATCATTACTACTGGTTGTGGCCTTTCGCTGCTGTTTTCTATTGTTCCTCTTCTGCTGGGCTCTTGTTTGAATAGATTGTAGAGCATTTCCCAATTGAAAGGAGCCCAAGATTTCAACATTGACAATCTCCTTACCGAGTAAGGATGAAACTTTTTCCCACTTGTGTTCCTGCCTTTATGGGTTGTTGATCCCCTGGCTCTGACTGGTTTATGATCTTCAAGATTTCACTTCTTGTCGATTTTGATTCCTCTCTTTTTTGTCTTTGGGTTTGATTTGTCATTGAATCATCTTCCTGACTTAACAAGTTGATATTTACATTGACCCATGCATTGTCTTTCTCATGTTCTCCTAGCACCTCAAGGATCATAGAATTGTCTTCTTCTATAAGTGAACATGCAACCTTCACTTCCAACCACAATCGATTAGGCCTTGACGTAGCACTGTGATTTTGACTGCAGCCATCTCCCGATCTTTCTTGCCATTCTTCTCTTATGGAGTGTACAAATTGTGTTTTTTTCATGTCTCCTGGTGTTCCACTCCATAGAGATCGCTTGGAACTTTCCTAGTCACTTCCCTTTTTATGCCTCAGTCTTGTGTGAAATTGGATCTTCCTTCTCACCCTTCCTTCACCATACAATTCTACCATAATCTGAATTCGTGGTTTCCTCAGTGATGCCTTCAACCAAGCACCCCACTCTTTTTCAGTGTCTTTATCTTCTTCGTTACTAGGGCAGTCTCTATCACTGTTCCTATGAGTCGGTAGCTATAGAAGTGGTTTGGTAATCGTTCATATTTTGATTCAAGGTAAATCTCTTCCCCCTTCTTTGTCCTGATACGTTGGGATCTCTTTAACGGTTTAGTAACTTCCATTAAGATCTGGACTCAAGCAAATGATTCCCATCTTAGGTTGTCTCAGTCTAGAGTAATAACTTCTCCCACTTTCATAGAAATTGCTTTGATCTTTGATTTTAATATGTACTCCAAAGGGATACCTTAAATTCGTACCCAAAAAGGATTGTGGTTAAGGACTATAGTACGCAGTTTATCATCAACCTCTACTTCCTTCAATAGCAAAATTTTGTTATTGAATTTTCATGGATCCCACTCCAAAATCTTCCTCTTGTCCCTCCAATGTAAGAGTTGAATCACAAACTGTTCTAAATTTATCTGTTTGAACAAAATCTTCTCTGTGAGCGCCCATGCTTGTGTGAGGGTCTTCTTCATAGCCCATAAATTTTATGACCATTCTATCATCAGTTTCCCTATCAGCGCTAGCTCTCTGTTCTCGGTATCTTCATCATCATCTTGATCATTCATATTGACTATATCCTCCTCTTATGCCCTTATTGTCATCTTTGCACACCTGCCCACCAAGTCATCAACCATGGGAACAAGAACTAGTAGAGTGTCACCCTCGAAACCTACAAGAGAAAAGACTACTAGGGTAGATAGGGTCACTCACCATCTCCAAACCCTAATTGGCTGAGTGCTAGGTTAGGGAGAGGGAGTCGATTTGTCACTCATTTGAGTAGAATACTTGTCAACACTAAATATCCTTGACTTATGTTCTTTCTACACACTCAATGATGAAGCAACAAACAATTAGTCTTTTTAACAAAGATGACATCTACTTTCTTCCTTGCTCCCATTCCTTGGGAGGTAAAATAGGGCCAAAATCACTAGTAATGTTACTCCTTTTTTAGACAAATTATAAGATCTCTATAAAATTCCCATTAAAATTAAGTTTTTTATGTGGCTATACGTCGTAAAGTGATTATGACCAATAAGTGTCGGTTGATCATAAAACTTGTGACAACAACTATTTCATCATGAGAAAGGGTTTGGCACATTGGTGCTCACCAGAGTGTCTCTTTCTTGAGAGAATAGGTTCGATCCCCACTCAACAACTATACCATCAATCCAATGAGGGGGAAACCATAGTCCATACATTGAGAGACTATAAAGAATCCATGAAAAGTTGGCAATGTGTGAGTGGGTTTAATAGACCAAAATTGATTTTATACAACCTCGTAGTGTAGGTTGAGGATAGTCTTTAAGGAAATATAGAGACATCAAATATGTTCATAATAAGTTGTCAGTATATATATTGATGTAGAAATGGCATCCTTTACGAACATCATCATTACACCATGTAGCACCATAAGAAGTTTACATGATCAATGGTGAAAAGATAGAGATTTCATGGGGGAGTGACTCTGATGCAAACTAATGCATATGCACCTAAACATAGGATGATAGAGGCCTTGGTTGTATTAGCAAAGTATCATGATGGGGAATGGGTGGAAGGATGGGTAGATAATCCTAGATGAACATGATCATGAGATGAGATACTTGTGTCTTTTTTGCTTTAGAGGCAGCCTACATATTGTTTGGGATATATATATATATATATATATATGACTAAGAAAGGTATTCCTTCACCCTCTCCCATGCCCATGATGGAGACCAAACATCTACGAGGGTGGTAAACCAAGGCGACAATTGGGATTCAGACCTGGGTCTGTTTGGTAGGAGACAATGATATATATATATATATATATATATATATATATATATATATATATATATATATATATATATATATATATATATATATATATATCTTTGTGTGTGTGTGTGTTTGTGTAAAGAGGAGAGATCACCTCCTTACTAAAATTTATAGGAAGTACAAAACATCCATCTTTTTAGAAAGACAAAAGATATTGAGGGATGCATGTGTAATGTTCCAAGTAAATAAGCACACACCAGATACATTATAAAATGTCAATAGTAGTGGAAATAAAAGTACTAAGCCTATTACATGGCTTTCATTGTTCATTACATGATTGTTCCCAAAATAAAAAGATAAGAGAAAATGATCTAGCTATAGAAACCTAGACATCCTTTCAGATAGCTTGAGATCTACTCCTGAGATGACTTCCTTCAAACTTGTCCTTCTCCTTGCTCAACACCAGCACCTGGGTGGTTGGGAAAGCACCCAGCAAAAGGGAAAAAAAATAAGGTATGTGTCACAAAACTAGTCTAGCATAACAAGATAAGTAAAGCAAATAAGAATAGGCTAGGGTTCATGATAAGATGAAGATAACAAGAGTAGGAGGTTATACTCAAAAGAAACGTGCCATTAACAATTATATTAAAAAGGATTTGCATGTAAGGTAATTATGTCTACCTAACTAAGTAGGGTTGAGGCACCTACCAGATCTCTAACCTATAGGTGAGGGGAGAATAAGATATTCCCAGTCACCTACACAATTATATAGGAGAGAATAAAAACATTCCCCAGGGTGATTAAATACATGCCCTCTGTGGGTGGTTGGACATAAGTACCACTACTTTAAATTAAATAGAACAAAAATCTACATGCTTGAAAAGTAGTCATGGAAAGAGTAGTCATAATATTCAATAAGCATGGTAGTGGGGTAGAAGACCCAAACAAGAAGAAATTATAATCTTATTTGAGGCATGAACAACATTAGGATTGAAGAATATAAGATTTAGGGTTCATTTAAGCCTCATTAGGGAAATATAGGGTTTGGCTGTAATTATCCCAACATAGGGTGTAAGGAATGCACATACCTCTCTTATTGATATCAATTACTAACTTTCACCAATTTAATTGAGTCCAAGTTCCAATTTCCCTATTTTCAATGTATTAACATGTATTAGAGCACATAGTGAACATTAATGTATAGAAACCCAAATTTCAGAACTTTTTAGCAAAACTCGAATTTAGATTTTGAAAATATCACCAATGAACTTATTAGGTTCTCTTGATGAAGAAAACATATTTGTATGTTAATTTTGGAGTTATGATGATTAAGATGTAATTTTTATGGATTTTATGCATCAAATTCATTTTACAAAAATCACCCTTCGTCAAACCATGACATCATACCTCGAAAATATTTTTATTAGATAGATATTAATTTTATAATTCCAAAACATATTTATTTGTCAAATTTGGATAAGCAGATTAGAAGATATGAATTTTTTAATACTAACCAATAGGAAATCGCCACATCATCAAACCAAGTACAAAACATCCATCTTTTTAGAAAGACAAAAGATATTGAGGGATGCTTGTATAATATTCCAAGTAAATAAGCATGCACCAGATACATTATAAAATGTCAATAGTAGCGCAAGTAAATTACTAAGCCTATTACATGGCTTTCATTGTTCATTACATGATTGTTCCCAAAAGAAAACGATAAGAGAAAAGGATCTAACTATAGCAACCTAGACATACTTTCAGATAGCTTGAGATCTACCCTTGAGATGAATTCCTTCAAACTTGTCCTTCTCCTTGCTCAGCACTGGCACCTGGGTGGTTGGGAAAGCACCCAGTAAAAGGGGAAAGAAAACGAGGTATGTGTCACAAAACTAGTCTAGGATAAGAAGATAAGTAAAGCAAATAAGAACATGATAGGTTCATCATAAGATGAAGATAGCAAGAGTATGAGGCTATATTCAAAAGTAACTTGCCATTAACAATTATATTAAAAAGAATTTGCATGTAAGATAATTATGTCTACCTAACTAAGTAGGGTTGAGGCACCTACCAGACCTCTAACCTATAGGTGAGGGGAGAATAAGACATTCCCAGTCACCAACACAATTATATAGGGGAGAATAAAAACATTCCCCAAGGCAATTAAATACTGCCCTCTGTGGGTGGTTGTACATAAGTACCACTACTTTAAATTAAATAGAACATAAATCTACATGCTAAAAAAGTAGTCATGGCAAGAGTATTCATAATATTCAATAAGCATGGTAGTGGGGTATACGACCCAAATAAGAAGAAATTATAATCTGATTTGAGGCATGAACAACATTAGTATTCAAGAATAGAAGATTTAGGGTTCATTTAAGCCTCATTAGGGAAATATAGTATTTGGCGGCAATTATCCCAACATAGGGTGTAAGGAATGCACATACCTCTCTTACTGATATCAATTACTAACTTTGACCACTTTAATTGAGTCCAAGTTCCAATTTGCATATTTTCAATGTATTAACATGTATTAGAGCACATAGTGCACATTAATGTATAGAAACCCTAATTTCAGAACTTTTTAGCAAAACTCGAATTTAGATTTTGAAAATATCACCAATGAACTTATTAGGTTCTCTTGATGAAAAAAACATATTTGTATGTTAATTTTGGAGTTATGATGATTAAGATGTAATTTTTATGGATTTTATGCATCAAATTGATTTTACAAAAATCACCCTTCATTGCCGGTGAGGAGTGGTTCAAGTTGTTCCACACGGTGTCCCCTCATGAAGGGACCCGGGTTTGATACCAAATGGTTTCCTCCGAAATGGTACTCGTCGCGTAGGCCGACCAACTATGCACTTTAATCGGTTCCCGGGTGGGCAGGTTGCTCGGGGCCCGAGAGTTTACGTTGTCTGGGGGTCACAAAAGTGGCGCTTCTACGGGGGCGGTTCTCTCGTTAATCCAAAAAAAATCACCCTTCATCAAACCATGAAATCAGACTTTGAAAATATTTTTATTATATAGATATTAATTTTATAATTCCAAAACATATTTATTTATCAAATTTGGATAAGAGGATTAGAAGATATGAATTTTTCAATACTGACCAATAGGAAATTGCCACATCATCAAACTGATCGAGATAATTGAAGAGAGAGGGAGAGGGAGAAAACACCATTTGACCCAAGATCAGGTTTGAAGTTGCATAGATAACCAAACTAGATCTTCTAGAGAAGGTAAAACTACAAGAAACCAAAACCCTAGAAAAACATGGTAAAAAGAGATGGAAATCATCGATTTTAAACATAGAAGCATGAGTTTTAAGCATGTAGTAAGAAATATATGAGAAGGGGGTTAAAAAAACTTGCCTCTAGGAAGGTAAGAAGGTCCAAACAGAAATGATCCTGAGATTAGAAGGTATGGTTGTTCCAAGCCAAGCTCCTTTCTTGAGCAAAGATCACCTTCCCCACTTTAGAGGTGCAAACCCTAGAAAAAGATCATGGAGATGAGATGTTTTAGGGTTCTAGGTGGAGTTTTACCATGAAAGGTCATGGTTCTGACCTAGAAGAAGGTGGGAGAAATACCAACAGCATGAAAATAGGGAAGGAACAGAGGATACTTACTAGTTTTGGTCAAAATCACCAAGGAAGACCTTAAGAAATCCTAAATAGAGAAATTTGGAACCCTAGGAGCCTTCTTCACCAAGGTAGGTACCCTCTTTTACCTTGGAATAGAAACTTTGTGGCCAAACATAGAAGGTACGATGCTCTAATTTGTGGGAAAGAGAAGGAGAGGATTGCTTCTTGGATTGGGAGGTGGGAACGGGTAGAAATGACTTTATAAAGAAGGGGGCAAGCATGATGTGTCTATGTGACTTTCCATGTGTCCTTAGGCTAAGGCTTCATGGCCATGCAAGAGGACAACTCATAGAGACTTCTTATATATCCAAGGTCAGTCCTAAAAGCCCATGGAGGCTTCTAGTCCATCTCCATCGTTCCCCAATCAAAGAAATAACCCCATTGGTTGATAGCTTTCAAAGATAGCTCATTTATAAAGAGGGCAATCCCTATAATGCCCTTGGAGGGAAACACCTTCAAACCAAGGTGCAACCAGGTGCCCCATGGTTCAAAATCTTGATAACGGTAAGGGAATATCTAAGGATCAAAATTCAGGTGATAATTTGAAAAGAAAACCTCCCAGTTGGGTAAATTGCATAAAAGTCCAGAATGTACCTAAAATTGCATAACTTGCACCAACAACATCCAAGTCAAACCAAATTTGAAACTTAGGCTCATTTATGTTTTAAAATCACATTAAAAAGTTAGATTAAGGTTTAGAGCACTTAATTATGGTAATTAAGCTTGCTTATTACATTTAATCAAGGTTTAGGATGTTGCACTTCTAACACAAATTAATATACCATTATTCTACTAAAGTGGTGATTTTGCATTTTAGATCCTTAAATAAGCTTTCACTGAGGTATTTGTGTATAAACCCTTATATTGGTCGAATTAGTGAATAAATGTTCACTAAACCACTATAAATTCCACTAATTAAACATGAACGACATAAAGGACATAAATGAAAAGGAAACTTGGGAAAATGGTTTACATGGAGATTACATCGAAGATTCATTATGTTATAGCACTCCACACCTTTAAAAGGATTTCATCCTTGAAATCTGAAGCAAAAAGAGAAGGGTGAGTACGTAACATTTCATCTCTCAACTCCCAAGTGGTTTCTTTCAGACCATGATATTTCCACAAAAACTTTTACCAACTCAATCTCTTTGTTCTTCAATTGCTTTACTCGGGAGTCAAGGATTTTCACAGGTAGCTCTTCATAGGTCATATTCTCATGTATTTCCAAAGGATCAACAGTAAGAATATGATAAGAGTCCTTCACATACTTCTTCAGCACAGAGACATGGAACACGTTATGAATCTTATCATAGGAAGGAGGTAAAGCTAAGAGGTATGTGCAGTCTCCAACCTTATCTAAGATTTCAAATGGTCCAACATAACAAGGACTTAAATTGCCTTTAAATTTAGATCTATCAATAGAATGGATATGCTTGATCTTAAAAAATGCATAGTCACCCATTAGGAAGTTAACATCAGACCTTGTTTTATAAGCATACATCTTCTATCGGTCTTAAGCATCTTTCATGCATTTCCTTATCAACTATACTTATTCTGTCATCATTTGCATGTCATCAGTCTTCACTAGAGAACGGTCACCGACATCATCCCAATGCAAAGTTGAACAACATGGTCTACCATAGAGAGCTTTAAAAGGTGGCATACCAATACTAGCTTGGTCGCTATTGTTGTAAGCAAACTCAGCTAATGGAAGATATTGATCCCATGCACCACCCCAATCCATCACACAAGCACAAAGAAAGTCCTCCTGAATCTGAACTGTTCTCTCAGATTGACCATCAGTCTGTGTGTGGTAAGCAGTATTGAAATGCAAGTCTGTACCCTTCTCCTCCTAAATTTGACCCCATAAATGAGTAGTAAACTTTGGGTCACGATAAAAAAACTAAAACCTCAGGTACTCCATGTAGATGTACGATCCACCCAATGTACAATTGATCCATATCCACAACTTTGTAATTGGTTTTGAAAGGAAAGAAATGAGTAGATTTTGTAAGCCGATCAATAACCACCGAAACAACATCATAACCTTGCTTGGACTTGGGGTTACCAGTAACGAAGTCCATTGTGATCTTCTCCCACTTCCATTCTGGGATTTCAAGAGGGTGAAGAAGACCACCGCGTCATTGATGTTCAATCGTGACTTGCTGACATGTCAAACACTTTGCGATGAACAGAGCTATATAATTCTTAATTCTCTTCCACCAGATGCTTCACTGTAAGTCCTTGTACATTTTTGTTGTGCCAAGATGAATAGTGTACTTGGACCCATGCACTTCACTCATCACCTTCTATCTCAGATCACCCACGTCAGGAATCCACAACCTTTATCTAAAGCAGACAAAACCATCCATTGCGATAGAGAAGTCAGATTGTAGTTTCTCAGTCAAGGTGTTCATCTTTTCCATCTCAAAGCTTTCCAACTGTGGATTAATGACTTTTGATATCCAAGTCAGTGTAATAGTCAAACAAGCCATATGGACACACAACTTGTCTTAATCCTCTGAATCGACAGGTTGAGGTCGCCAACTAGTCACATATTCGAGATTTTCCCACACCCAACATCTCAAAGCAGCACAAACGACATACTTCTTGGGACTTAAAGTATCATCTATGATGTTTGCTTTATCGGGATGATAGGTGATGGTGAATTCATAATCTTTGAGATATTCCATCCACCTTCGCTGTCGTAGATTCAAATCCTTCTGTGGCAACAGGTACCTCAAGATTTTATGGTCAGAGAAAACTTCAAACTTCACACCATAGAGATAGTGTCGCCAAATTTTCAGAGCATGAGCGATGGAAGCAAGATCTAAATCATGTGTAGGCCAATTAGCTTCATTCGGTTTCAATTGACATGAAGCGTAGGCAATCACCTTTCCTTCTTGCATCAAAACACACCCTAAGCCTTATTTAGAAGCATCAATGTAGATGATAGAGTGTATGCCTTCAACATGCAAGGCAAGAAAGGGAGAAGAAGTCAAACACTCCTTCATCTTTTGGAAACTATTCTTACATTCTGGTGTCTAAGAGAACTTGACCTCCTTTCACGTCAGCTTGGTTAAAGGCAAGGCCAACTCAGAGAAGCACTTTGTAAACCTTCGATAATAACCTACTAAGTCGAGGAAACTACAGATCTCTAAGGAATTCTTTAGAGCTTTCCACTTGGTCACAACTTCTACCTTTGCAGGAACAACAACTATATGTCCGACAAAAATCACATGACCCAGAAACATCACTTCCTTTATCCAGAACTCACACTTTGAGAATTTTGCATAGAGTTGATTTTCTCACAGTGTGTTGAGTACAATCTGTAGATGCTCGCGATGTTGTTCTAACGTCTCAGAATACACCAAAATATCATCGATAAAAACCACCATGAACTTGTCAAGGTATGGGCGGAACATTTGGTTCATCAAGTCCATGAAGGCAGCAGGGGCATTTGTAAATCCAAAAGGCATGACCATGAATTCGTAATGCCCATAGCAAGTTTTGAACGTCATCTTCAGGACCATCATCCTTCACGTGCATATGGTAGTATCCAATTCATAGATCCATCTTGGAGAACACAGTGGCTAACTTTAGTTGGTAGAACAAGTCATCGATGCGAGGCAAATGATAACGATTCTTCACCGTCACTTAGTTAAGCATGCAGTAGTCCATACACATCCGCATCAAACCATCCTTCTTCTTCACAAATAGGATAGGGGCTCCCCAAGGTGAAACACTGGGGAAGATGAAGCCCATGTGGAGAAGCTCTTCGAGCTGCTTCTTTAGTTTGACAAGCTCTATAGGGGCAAAGTGGTAAGGTGGCTTCAATATTGGTGAAGTTTCAGGTACAAGCTCAATGGAGAACTCCACCTCCCGAGTTGGTGACAAACTGGGTAACTCCTCGGGAAAGACGTTCAGGAAATCCTTCACCACAACTATGTGGTAGAGAGAAGGAGGTGTATCCTCAAGGACTATAGAGGTTAAGAAATCTATACACCCTTGCGAGACTAGATTTTCAGCTTTGATGGCAGAGATAACAAATTGTCAATCCTCTCACTTCCTACCCTTGACACAAAATCTTCCCTCAATATGATGTGACAAACTAACCTTTGATTCTTCACAAAACAAAATAACTTTGTACCACTTCAACCAATCCATTCCCAGGATGACATCAAAGGCGGTCATGTCGAGCAAGATGAAATCTGTGGTAAACATTATACCATATATACAAAGGTCCATGGTTGGGATTTGGAAATACAAAGAGTAGATATTACCACTAGGGGTTTTTACATCTAATATATGATCCATATACTCAGATTCTATTTCTAACATAAAAGAAAACTAACAGGATATGAAGGTATTGGATGAGACAAAATCAAATCGTGCCTTTATAGGATGCATAAGATGAAAGGTACCTTCAATAACTTCATTATCTTCACATGCTTCCTCAGTATTGAGATCAAACACTCTCCCATTATGCCTCTCCATTGGCAGTCGCCTCAGGTTCTGGTTGTTGTTGTTGTTATTCCGTAGAGGCAGATTCTACCTTGACAACTGGGCATTATTCTGACCCTACTGGAAATAAGGACAGAGTGGTTAGATATGCCCAACTTGGACGCACTCGTGGCAGGTCGGAGGAGTTTGGTTGTCTCTATGAGCAGGTGCATTTTTGACATGACATTTCCCTGTAGGATGGTGGCGAGAGCACCTATTGCACTGATCACGTTTGCAATTCTCATTTTGGGTAGGGTTCTTCCTCTTATTGTTGTTGTAGCCATTATTGTGTACATAGGATTGGAATCTTGGGTAAGACTCGATGACCATGGCCTTATCCACCATCAGCTGGAAGGTGAGTGGAAGTTGCGGAACAAGACTTCAGCCCACCTGGTAGTTCAGGCCATCCAAGAATAACGTTGCCCTTCTCTCAGCTCCAAGGTTGGTGGTGTAGCATTCCAGAAGTAGGAACCATTGGATGTAGTCATCCACACACATGCTTCCCTACTTGAGGCTATAGAACTCAACTTCCTTCTTCCTTAAGAAGGCGGGATAGATGTACTTCTCACTGGAGAGCTTCAAGAAATGGTCCCAATCCATGGTAGAGGTGTCTCGAGTGCAAGCAACACCATTCCACCAGACACGTGCTGGTCCATCCTGTACATACATCATGAACCGAACCTTCTGGTGAGGAGGGCATGCCATTCCCTCAAAGGTCCGATCCAAAGTCAACACCCAATCATCGACTTTATCCACCATGTTGTACTCACTTTCACCCTTGAAGTAGGGTGACTGCATCTTTATGAAGTCGATGAGGGTGAACTCCCTCGGCTTGTTGGCATTGGTGGCTACTGTGTGGAGCTGCATGTTACGACCCCACCTCCCGATAATCCCCAATTAAGGGAGACCGAGAGGTCGAAGCCGCACCCATGACTTCCGGATCAAAGGTTCGGCAATT
This sequence comes from Alisma plantago-aquatica, assembly GCA_963693085.1. Classification (NCBI taxonomy): domain Eukaryota; kingdom Viridiplantae; phylum Streptophyta; class Magnoliopsida; order Alismatales; family Alismataceae; genus Alisma; species Alisma plantago-aquatica. The sequence goes on along the minus strand of OY856414.1, from coordinate 865,962,820 downwards.
AACCAAGAATAATTATCAAATTTCAACATACTATACTGAAAGCTGTATGAAAATAAATTTTTGCATACCTTTTTGAAAACTTGGATCTCCAACCTTCTATCCACACCGATACTAATCTATATAATCCTCCTTTGCACTTTAATACTCATTTAGTACCACATGTGCCACTTTACTGTTTGTTCTTTTCATTGTACCTAAAATGCCGACAAACAAAACGTCGGTCAGCCGAAGCTGGTATGTGGGGGAAACAAATAATGTTCAACTATGTTAACAATATAAGCACTCAATTAATCATTTAACAATCAAGATTACATTTTAAGCCAAACTACTCAAACCATACCTATCCACAAATCTGTGTTGTCCCTGTAAGGACTTATATGGTACCTCTGTAAAGGTGACTTGATGGACCTACCCTCTAGGCAGCCATATACTAAGTCATTCATGACCTGATGGACCTACCCTCTAGGTAGCCATATACTAGGTCAGCCATTACGACACAGAGGGGACCAGGATCTGAGCTAGAAGGCATATACTTTATGTGGTAGTCATAGTCACTTTATAATTGCAGTATGAACATCCAAACAGTTTAGTTGCATTCAATGCGATTAAAAATTCGGGAAACCATCGGGAAACTAAATCGGTTATTCACAATTAACCACATACCTGTGATTGTAGTTCTTTGAGATAGAATCAACCAAGAAAAATAATCCAACCAGGCAAGCAAGTTTAAAATCCTAAAATAACATATAATTCCTTCTCATAAAGATCTATCCAAATCATCTTGTTTCTTAGGGTTTCTATTCATTTTAGGTTTTCTCCCTCTTTTTAGGGTTTCATATGCAATTAGGGTTTTGCCTCACTTTTAATACTTTAAACCCTAATTATACAAAATTACCCATAAACCCTAAGTTCCTCTTCTAACAGGCTTAGTATTATCTTTTGACAACATATATCCATATTTTTGGATTAAATACAATTTTCTCTTCTTTTACCCTAATTTAGGGTTTCTAAATGTATCATCATACATACTTGGTTTAAAACCCTAAAATGTGCAATTACTCATCCAGATCAGGTTCAAGCATACCATTACCATTCAACAGGTTACTATTACTCAAATTAACCAATTAATCATCATAGATTTAACCATTAATCTCAATTAGGATTTTTAACCTAACTTTACTACACTTTTCATCAACTTAATGTACTTTTGTAATTAGGAACGGAATAAAGCTGTAATATCATTTTTATTGGGTTCCTCTCGTTCTCTTGATAAATTTTGATATATTATTTGTTCATGTCCGAGTTACCAATTAGTTTTTATGAATTTTGCAAAATCATTACCTTTAAGCCAATGGTAGTGCGCCACGTCTGCACTATGGCCCACTATTCTTTTCTTTCCAACGCGAACTCATTCCCGCGAGGCGCTCCAGGCTGAAATGATGCATCTACCCCCTGCGCTCTTTCCTTGAGCCATGCGCGCCTGAGGGCAAGGAGGTCTTTTCCTCCTTTTCTTCTTCCTCCTCCGTTCGCTGCCCTGTTACGCGAGCCAGTTCTCCCACTCGGTCAACCGACGAGTTGACCTTGAGCTTCCGGCCATTCCAGTACTAATGAAGAGTACCCCCACCTTCACAGCCCTCCTCTGGTATCGTAGAGCACTTCAATTGCTCGAGTGTCGGCTGGAGCAGATGGGGCTGATTCGAAGTCCCCTTGGTGAAGCAGCCGGAGGGATGGAGGCAAAAACAGGGTCTAAGGGAAGAATTGAGAGAGAGGGAATTGTTTTGGGTTCTCAGCCGCAGGTCTGGGTTTTCTTTTTCCCTCACAGAGGTTCTAATGAACTCTATATATACCTGCCCACGGTGACGAGGTTTCTGGAGATTGGGCGAATCTCCTAGAACCAACAAACCTAGGTGAAATCTAGGGTGGATAGGCTCGGCTAGATCTCCCGGTGTCAATGGAAATGTTTCCATAAGTGCTCTTGCCTTGATCATCAAGGGAAATCGCCCTGAAAATCCTGGTCTCCTGATCCAACTTTCCTAACTAGTCGTGAGGTAGGAGATAACGGGACAATCGTTGGATCTGTATCCGACGGTTCGCAATGCGCGTGACACGCGGATGGGCTGGGCCCAGAATTCCTATTCCAAATAAACTCTTGCAAATTCGATAATAATTCTTTCACTTTAAGCAAACTCACAAAATCAATAACTCTCTCCTCGATTATCCATTTTCAATAAAATTTTAGAATAAAGTCTATTATGACTTAATCTACCATTGTATGAAGTTTGAGACCAAAACTCTAAAGGAAAAGTCCTTTTTCTTCATATGAAAGTCAGGTACCTATAAGGCACATATTATGTATTAAAACACTTATTTTCTCTTTCCTATTTTCCTTTTTTTTCTTGATTTTGATTTATTTTCCCATTAGAAACCATGTGAACACGAAATCTCATCCATGATGAGTCAATCACCCATCTTTCCACCTTTTTCTCATATTTTCATTATATTCTCAACTTTCCTTCTTAATAAGGCAATATTTGATTTTATCTTTTCTCTCTCTCATTTTCTTATTTCCATTATTTCTATTCCTTGCAATCCAAGAAAGCAAGTGAGATTCGAATTATCACTTATTATGACTAACTCTTACTTCTTTATTTCTTGCATTATCTCTTCTACTTCCAATATTCTACTTATTTCTCTATTAAAATAGCTCTTTTTGAGGATTTCTCTTTATTTCTCATTTTTTTTCCTCATGGGTATTCCTTTTATCATTAGGAATCCTTGGAACACGAAAGTCCACAAAGGATCTCCTAATAACACATTTTCCCACTTATTTCCAACATTTTAACATTATTTTCAATCTCTTTCGTATTAAAGAAATACTTAATTAAACTTTTCTTTTCTTATTGCCTTTTCTTTGCAACTTTGGACTCCTTGGTACCCAAGGAACCCAAGAGGCACGAAATCCTCTTTGGATTTGCCTTCTAGAGGTTTCTACATATTTCTTTTCTTAAAAATTCAATCATCCATTTGCTAATTGAATTTTGTTTGTTATTTCCTTGTTATTGGGCCCAATAGCCAATAAAGCCCACAACACAAACATCAAGGCTATTGTAAACGAAATCCATCTATTCAAAACAAATCATATCTTTATTTGTTCAATTATCTTTAATATAAGAAATTACGTTTCTCACTAATGAACCCAAAAATTGGGGTTGTAACATCCTTCCCCTCTTATAGGAATTTTGTCCTCAAAATTCTATGAATCAAATAAACAAACAAACAATTCAGGATAAGACTTTTCCATGTCCATCATTGACCCCTATGTGGCTTTACCGTACTCATGGCACTTCCACAGAACCTTTATCATCACATATTCCTTTCTCTGAGTCCTTTCATCCCGGCATCTATAAACTGCATAGGTGACTCAGGCCATGTCAGCCTCCCTTGGGGTTCACTAGGTTCATTGCTCAGCACATGGTTGGGTACCTCACATAGTGCTATGAATTTGACACATGGAACTCATCACACATTACTTTATCCTGAGGGGTATGGTCTTCTCTACCAAACCATGTCAAAAGAACCCATGCATCAGGGACTCAACTCTCTTAGTTATAACTTAGAGGGGTCGGATTTTCATGTCACATTTTCTCCCACAGTAACTTGTATGTCACTCTACTTTGCATCTGCTCACGACTCTCATCGTCTCTAGGCTCCTTTCATCCCTTGCACAATCAAAGTGACTTCATCTACACGCACTGTGGTCCTTTTCTAACCATCATGTGGTCCTTTTCTAACCATCATGTGGCCCCTTTCACCAACATCACCTTACTGAAGTGGTGACCGACACAACCTCCCTTACAGAGCTTCTTATAAAACCCAATACTGGCTATGGTGGTCATTGTCACATCTTTCATAGGACAAGAACTGTCTCCAGATATAACCCTGAACAAGCACCCATGTCCTCATCAGACCCTTTAGTCTGGATCATACTAACCATAGTTAGGGGTGATAAACTATACTAACATTGAGTTCTTCATGTACCTACTTCCACTTTATGGAAGTGAACATTTAGGTCAAACTCAAGAACCTTTGAACTCGCTTCATGGTGTAGATGAACCATCTCTCTCATGGATAGTTCAACTAGATCTGTCCCTTAACCAAACTCTTCCTTTCTCATATTATCTAGGTAAGGCGACCTACCATAACCCATATTGTATCTCGACCTTCTTTGGCCCAGGGAAGACCTATCACAACATCCATAGTGTTGAGCTCCCATTCCCTCTCAAGGACTCTTTTGTCCTCTATATCGATACACTGGGTTACTGGGGTTCGTCCTTTACCTCCTGGCTTGCATGGCCAAAAACCACATGCAACTTCATCTTAAGCATCCAAAGTGCTATTGCCATTTTCCACAGTGTATGGTAATCTTCAACCATGATTTCCTTTATGTCATGATTCTTTCAAGATCGATTCCTCCGAAACCCTAAACCACTCTAGTCAGGGTTTCATCACCTTCTCTTCCAAAGAAGTGCATCTGAGGTTCTACCACCATCCTTTCATTGCATCAAGGACTAGACTGGCTAACCAAACAACCATTAACTTTTCAATGTATCTTGTTACATCTGAGTGTTATCCAAACACCTCTCCTTTTCAAACTTAGGGCTAGCCAAACAACCTCTTCTAGCTTCTAGTCCAACAAGTCAGATGTATCTCAACCAGAACATCCATTACCACTTCACATTCTTAGGTATTAGGTAACATTGAAGACATACACTTCCATGTATTTCACTTATCATTTCACCTCAAATTTTATGTCTATTTTGATTAAGACCACTCTCTGATTTCATCATCATGGTGATCAAACCCAACCTGGTATAACTCGTAACTTCCACATAGCTCATGATAAAAACATCCTCATAAGGTGACTACCTCATTCCTCTTAGTGTTTGCAAACCATGTATCATTCACTTTACCAGGGTAGGTTATCTTCTCTATCCCCGTTTCTCGTGGCAACGTTCCAACCTACGTCATCTCTTATCCTTGGTGTATGGCATGCGTAATGTCCTATCTCTCACTCCCATAACAAGAGGAAATAAGCATTTGGCTGCAGTCCAAATACAGAGTTCTTCCTGTTCCAAGAGTAGAGATGGTACATCCCACCTTGCCAATACACCTTTACATCTAAGTTGCAACGTGCCACATATGTCTCTACATCACGGACATCATGATATCAAACTAGTCTTGAACCTACTGAGGTTTATACACATCCGGTGGTCATCTCCTCTAGGTCTATAGGGTGCCGACACTTTTGGGGTCATCCCTCTTCCCTCATGCATCAAGCGAGTGCCCTACTCATCTGCCCTTTGGGTCCCACGAGTTCATGAAGGTGATCAATCTCCTAACCCATGGCCCTCAGACAATGATAGTTGTTACCTCCCGACCCTATGGTCATGTGCATTTGGGGAATTAGGCAAGTCCTATTTTTATCGGTCTTATCCCTACCTGACCCTAGGATAGACTTAGGATTCTCCATTATAGTACATGTTCACTTAGAACCTTACCCAAGTCTTCATCATCTCTCTTTCTGCATTCATGGGCTGGCTCCCATCCTTTCATAGGGATCATGGCAACCTTCCTACCTTGGTCAAGCCTCATATCGGTTACCTGCATGATAACACATCCATATGCACATAGAGATACATATCTATGGGTCTGTAGGTTCATTCTCATACTTAGCTTCTCAAGATCCTATGAAACCTCCTCAGGTTACCTCAAAACCAGCCAAACTAATATACACCTTATCAAAGGGGTCCCTCTCCCAGAATGGGAGGGAAACTAACTCTTGACAACAAGGTCACAAAAGCTCTTAGGTCTAGGGTTTGCATCCACATGAGCCTACTTAACCCTAGCAAGATATTAAAGCACAGGCAGACCACCTACTATACCATGCTAGGTCGTACTCATCCTCTTTCCTCCATGCTGGATCAAGATCATACCTTTCTTTATCATCAACCTAGCTGTGAGGGGTTCAAACACACCTTAAACTTAAGGGGCTTCCCTTTTCCTCTATATATGAGGAGTACCATGATCGCTTCTATAGGAACTCAACTTCTCATCATGAGCATTAGGTACACCACTTCCCCTCATAGGCCTAGGAACCCTAGGTTCACTTGTAGGTGTCCAACTGCATACTCTATCTCTTAACTACGAACCAAGCATGCAAAAGCCATAACATGCACTTCTTGTCATCCTTCTACTCAAGCAACACTTAGGTTTGGGTCCTCCTTAATGACAACCAACAAGGTACCAGGCCTCATAACCTGGTACTAAACCTTCCTAGGTCTAAGGAACTCTTCTTCCTACCTCAGAAGGTAAACACCTATACCGTAGGCACATAGGCACCAGATGCTTCATCTTCTATCTTTAGGGTTTGGTCCCTCTAAAGGCAACCAAGATATCATCAACTTTCAGGGATCGATCATGAGGAAACCACTATCATTCATTGTTCTTGCTGGGTTTCCAGCTCTCTCTAGAGCTAACCCCACATCCAACCTCACCATTAGAGGTCCTTTCTTCATGAAGGATCAACCTCAAAAGCATGTTGTACATGGGTGAAGCCTAGGTATGAACTTATGTTTACTCAAGATCATCCATAACCCTTTGTGCTCCCTCATGACTCCTTATCCAGAGTTTCATTCTACTGTCAGCACCATGACGTGCCCTAGGTGCCAGCTATACCCTACTTGCACAAGCCCATAGGATTTCTAAGGTCCTTCACTAACGTCATCATCTAAGGAGCTATCCTTTACCCTAACATGCGTGACCCTTCCCAGGGTTGGGTTGCCAAAGGTGCTAAGTCACCCATGGATCCTATGGCATCCCCAAAGGCATGTCCTTTCAAACACCTGATCCAACTCATCTCTCTCTAACCTTCACTTAGGGTTAGGGTTAGCATCATCCTCAGAGGATGTATCAGGTCTCTACTTGCAATGCAGATCTCTATCTCCAAGACTAACGTATCCTCCTGACAAGAAGGTCTAGCCTCAGGTCTCTTCTGAGGACATGACAACTTATGTCATACGACCTAAGCATGTATCTATTCTTTAGTTTGTGCTTAATCTATTAAGCTTATGTCCATGACATCTTATTTACATGCCTTTCATTAATTTGGTGGAGGATTTCTTAAACCTTATTAACCTTATCCATACCTCAAGAGGGTGAGGAGAAGAAAGAAAACCCTAATCCTTTAGGTCCTTATCAGAATTTTGTGATGAGAAGGGATGAATAAGATGAGAAGTCCTAAAGGTATCTTATTTCAATTCATAACCTAAGACTTTGGCTAGGCAGTCACACAGATCCGGGAGTCCTCGTATTCCGAAAAGCGGTGCGGAGGAAAATATTTCCAGCCCCCGGTCGTGATCCTTTTCTAGACACCTCCGTCTTTCGGATAATCCTCTAATAACTCCCTTGGGTTCTATGGAGTTTGTAAAATTTAATAATTATTAATGGTTAACTGAGGAACCCAAGCTCTGATACCAAATGTTACGACCCCACCTCCCGATAACCCCCAATTAAGGGAGACCAAGAGGTCGAAGCCGCACCCATGACTTCCAGATCAAAGGTTTGGCAATTAGCCAAGAATAATAATCAAATTTCAACATACTATAGTTGAAAGCTGTAAGAAAATAAATTTTTGCATACCTTTTTGAAAACTTGGATCTCCAACCTTCTATCCACACCGATACTAATCTATCTAATTCTCCTTTTCACTTTAATACTCATTTAGTACCACATGCGCCACTTTACTATTTGTTCTTTTCATTGTACCTAAAACGCCGACAAACAAAACGTCGGTCAGCCGAAGCTGGTATGTGGGGGAAACAAATAATGTTCAAATACGTTAATAATATAATCACTCAACTAATCATTTAACAATCAAGATTACGTTTTAAGCCAAACTACTCAATCCATACCTATCCACAACTCTGTGTTGTCCCTGTAAGGACTTATATGGTACCTCTGTAAAGGTGACTTGATGGACCTACCCTCTAGGCAGCCATATACTAAGTCATTCATGACCTAATGGACCTACCCTCTAGGTAGCCATATACTAGGTCAGCCATTACGACCCAGAGGGGACCAGGATCTGAGCTAGAAGGCATATACTTTATGTGGTAGTCATAGTCACTTTTTAATTGCAGTATGAACATCCAAACAGTTTAGTTGCATTCAATGTGATTAAAAATTCGGGAAACCATCGGGAAACTAAATCGGTTATTCATAATTAACCACATACCTGTGATTGTAGTTCTTTGAGATAGAATCAACCAAGAAAGATAATCCAAGCAGGCAAGCAAGTTTAAAATCTTGAAATAACATATAATTCCTTCTCATCAAGATCTATCCAAATCATCTTGTTTCTTAGGGTTTCTATTCATTTTAGGTTTTCTCCCTCTTTTTTAGGGTTTCATATGCAATTAGGGTTTTGCCTCACTTTTAATACTTTAAACCCTAATTATACAAAATTACCCATAAACCCTAAGTTCCTCTTCTAATAGGCTTAGTATTATCTTTTGACAACATATATCCATATTTTTGGATTAAATACAATTTTCTCTTCTTTTACCCTAATTTAGGGTTTCTAAATGTATCATTATACATACTTGGTTTAAAACCCTAAAATTTGCAATTACTCATCCAGATCAGGTTCAAGCATACCATTATCATTCAACAGGTTACTATTACTCAAATTAACCAATTAATCATCATAGATTTAACCATTAATATCAATTAGGATTTTTAACCTAACTTTACTACACTTTTCATCAACTTAATGTACTTTTGTAATTAGGAACGGAATAAAGCTGTAATATCATTTTTATTGGGTTCCTCTCATTCGCCTGATAAATTTTCATATATTATTTGTTCATGTCTGAGTTACCAATTAGTTTTTATGAATTTTGCAAAATCATTACCTTTAAGCCAATGGTAGTGCGCCACGTCTGCACTATGGCCCACTATTCTTTTCTTTCCAATGCGAACTCATTCCCGCGAGGCGCTCCAGGCTAAAAGGATGCATCTACCCCCTACGCTCTCGCCTTGAGCCATGCGCTCCTGAGGGAAAGGAGGTATTTTCCTCCTTTTCTTCTTCCTCCTCCGTTCGCTGCCCTGTTACCCGAGCCAGTTCTCCCACTCGGTCAACCGACGAGTTGACCTTGAGCTTCCGGCCCTTCCAGCGCCAATGAAGAGTACCCCCACCTTCGCAGCCCTCCTCCGGTCTCACAGAGCACTTCAATTGCTCGAGTGTCAGCTGGAGCAGATGGGGCTGATTCGAAGTCCCCTTGGTAAAGCAGACGGAGGGATGGAGGCAAAAACAGGGTCTAAGGGAAGAATTGAGAGAGAGGGAATTGTTTTGGGTTCTTGGCCGCAGGTCAGGGTTTTCTTTTTCCCTCGCAGAGGTTCTAATGACCTCTATATATACCTGCCCATGGTGACGAGGTTTCTGGAGATTGGGCGAATCTCCTAGAACCAACAAACCTAGGTGAAATCTAGGGTGGATAGGCTTGGCTAGATCTCCCGGTGTCAATGGAAATGTTTCCATAAGTGCTCTTGCCTTGATCATCAAGGGAAATTGCCCCGGAAATCCTGGTTTCCTGATCCAACTTTCCGAACTAGTCATGAGGTAGGAGATAAAGGGACAATTGTTGGATTTGTATCCGACGGTCCGCAATGCGCGTGACACGCAGATGGGCTGGGCCCAGAATTCCTATTCCAAATAAACTCTTGCAAATTCGATAATAATTCTTTCACTTTAAGCAAACTCACAAAATCAATAACTCTCTCCTCGATTATCCATTTTCAATAAAATTTTAGAAGAAAGCCTATTATGACTTAGTCTACCATTGTATGAAGTTTGAGACCAAAACTCGAAAGGAAAAGCCCTTTTTCTTCATATGAAAGTCAGGTACCTATAAGGCACATATTATGTATTAAAACACTTATTTTCTCTTTCCTATTTTCCTTTTTTTTCTTGATTTTGATTTATTTTCCCATTAGAAACCATGTGAACACGAAATCTCATCCATGATGAGTCAATCACCCATCTTTCCACCTTTTTCTCATATTTTCATTATATTCTCAACTTTCCTTCTTAATAAGGCAATATTTGATTTTATCTTTTCTCTCTCTCATTTTCTTATTTCCATTATTTCTATTCCTTACAATCCAAGAAAGCAAGTGAGGTTCGAATTATCACTTATTATGACTCACTCTTACTTCTTTATTTCTTGCATTATCTCTTCTACTTCCAATATTCTACTTATTTCTCTATTAAAATAGCTCTTTTTGAGGATTTCTCTTTATTTCTCTTTTATTTTCCTCATGGGTATTCCTTTTATCATTAGAAATCCTTGGAACATGAAATTCCATAAAGGATCTCCTAATTACACCTTTTCCCACTTATTTCCAACATTTTAACATTATTTTCAATCTCTTTCTTATTAAAGAAATACTTAATTAAACTTTTCTTTTCTTATTGCCTTTTCTTTGCAACTTTGGACTCCTTGGTACCCAAGGAACCCAAGAGGCACGAAATCCTCTTTGGATTTGCCTTCTAGAGGTTTCTACATATTTCTTTTCTTAAAAATTCAATCATCCATTTGCTAATTGAATTTTGTTTGTTATTTCCTTGTTATTGGGCCCAATAGCCAATAAAGCCCACAACACAAACATCAAGGCTATTGTAAACGAAATCCATCTATTCAAAACAAATCATATCTTTATTTGTTCAATTATCTTTAATATGAGAAATTACATTTCTCACTAATGAACCCAAAAATTGGGGTTGTAACACTGCCCCATAATGGTGGAGAGCAAATGGTGCAGCATTACCAACTCTTGTTCCGGTGTGAAGGTGGGGGTTCCTAGAGTAGTAGGGTTGACCACACCACAGTTGACAGGAGTCACAGGAGTGTTTCCCACATTGGAGTCATCATGGTTCGACTCCTTTCCCTTGTTTCTTTTGTTGAACAAATCACCTATCCTAAAAGGTAGGGTTAACAGATTAAGTTCCCAAGAGTATTTGAATCATAGATGAGAAAATAAAAGAAGCATAGATGACAAAAGAATATCTATAACGCTATTGACTAAAAGCATAATATTTTGGGCAATTCGTATCAGCTCAGGCTAGGATGATATCATATGGGAATGGGAGTCCTTATAAGCCAAGCTAGTGGTACGGAGGAAAATATTGCCAGCCCCCAAAACTCTGATACATTCCTGACACCTTTGCTTCAACTTCATGTCCTAATAGTTTCCTAAAGGCTCTGATACCATGCTGTAAAGAGGCGAGATCACCTCCTTACTAAAATTTATAGGAAGTACAAAACATCCATCTTTTTAGAAAGACAAAAGATATTGAAGGATGCATGTATAATATTCCAATTAAATAAGCATGCAATTGATACATTATAAAATGTCAATAACAGTTGAAATAAAAGTACTAAGCCTATTGCATGGCTTTCATTGTTCATTACATGATTGTTCCCAAAAGAAAAAGATAAGAGAAAATTGCACATACCTCTTATAGCAACCTAGACATCCTTTCATATAGCTTGAGATCTACTCCTGAGATGACTTCCTTCAAACATGTCCTTCTCCTTACTCAGCACCAACACTTGGTGGTTGGGAAAGTACCCAACAAAAGGGGAAAGAAAATAAGGTATGTGTCATAAAACTAGTCTAGGATAACAAGATAAGTAAAGAAAATAAGAAAAGGCTAGGGTTCATCATACGATGAAGATAACAAGAGTATGGGACTATATTCAAAAGAAACTTGTCATTAACAATTATATTAAAAAGGATTTGCATGTAAGAGAATTATGTCTACCTAACTAAGTAGGGTCGAGGCACCTACCTGACCTCTAACCTATAGGTGAGGGGAGAATAAGACATTCCCAGTCACCTACACAATTATATAGGGGAGAATAAAAACATTCCCCATGGCAATTAAATACATGCCCTCTGTGGGTAATTGTACATAAGTACCACTATTTTAAATTAAATAGAACATAAATCTACATGCTAGAAAAGCAGTCATGGCAAGAGTAGTCATAATATTCAATAAGCATGGCAGTGGGGTATAAGACCCAAATAAGAGGAAATTATAATCTAATTTGAGGCATGAACAACATTAGGATTCAAGAATAGAAGATTTAGGGTTCATTTAACCATCATTAGGGAAATATAGGGCTTGGTTGCAATTATCCCAACATAGGGTGTAAGGAATACACATACCTCTCTCACTGATATCAATTACTAGCTTTCACCACTTAAATTGAGTCCAAGTTCCACTTTGCCTATTTTCAATGTATGAACATTTATTAGAGCACAAATTGCACATTAATGTATAAAAACCCTAATTTCAAAACTTTTTAGAAAAACTCAGATTTATATTTTGAAAATATCACCAATGAACTTATTAGGTTCTCCTGATGAAGAAAATATATTTGTATGTTAATTTTGGAGTTATGATGATTAAGATGTAATTTTTATGGATTTTATGCATCAAATTCATTTTACAAAAATAACCCTTCATAAAACCAAGAAATCAGACCTTATGAATATTTTTATTAGATAGATAGTAATTTTCCAATTCTAAAACATATTTATTTGTCAAATTTGGATAAGCAGATTAGAAGATATGAAATTTTCAAATATTGACCAATAGGAAATTGTCACATCATCAAACTGATGGAGATAATTGAAGAAAGAGGGAGAGGGATAAAACACCATTTGACCCAAGATAAGGTTTGAAGTTGCATAGGTAACCAAACTAGGGCTTCTAGAGAAGGTAAAATAGCAAGAAACCAAAACCCTAAAAGAACATGGTAAAAAGAGATGGAAATCATCGATTTTAAACATAGAAGCATGAGTTTTAAGCATATAGTAAGCAATATATGAGAAGGGGGTTAAAAAAACTTCCCTATAGGAAGGTAATAAGGTCCACATAGAAATAATCCTAAGATTAGAAGGTTTGTTTGCTCCAAGCCAAGCTCCTTTCTTGAGCAAAGATCACCTTCCCCACTTTAGATGTGCAAACCCTAGAAAAAGAGCATGGAGATGAGATGTTTTAGGGTTCTAGGTGGAATTTTACAATGAAAGGTCATGGTTAAAACATGGAATAAGGTGAGAGGAATAATAAACATGAAAATATGGAAGGAAAGTTTTTGGTCAAAATAACCAAGGAGGAGCTTAGGAAATCCTAAATAGAGAAATTTGGAACTCTAGGAGCCTTCGTCACCAAGGTAGGTACCCTCTTTTGCTTTAGGATAGCAACTTAATGGACAAACATAGAGGGGATGATGCTATATTCTGGGGGAAAGAGAATTAGAGGATTGAGTTTTGTATTGTTTGGTGGGAAGGGGTAGACATGGCTTTATAAAGAAGGGGGCAAGCATGAGGTGTCTATGGGACTTTGCATGTGTCCTTAGGCTAAGGCTTCATGGCCATGCAAGAGGACAGCTCATAGAGGCTTCTTGTATATCCAAGGTCGGTCCTAAAAGCCCATGGAGGCTTGTAGTTCATCCCCACCGTCCTCCAATCAAAGAAATAACCCCATTGGTTGATAGCTTTTAAAGATAAGCTCATTTATAAAGAGGCTAATCCCTATAATACCATTGGAGAGAAACGTCTTCAAATCAAGGTGCAACTAGGTTCCCATTGGTTCAAAATCTCTAGAATGGTAATGGTATATCTAACGATTAAAATTCAGGTGATAATTCGCAAAGAAAACCTCCCAATTGGGTAAATTGCACAAAAGTCCAAAATGTACCTAAAATTGAATAACTTGCACAAACAACATCCAAATCAAACCAAATTTGAAACTTAGGCTCATTTTATGTTTTCAAATCACATAAAAAGTTATATTAAGGTTTATAGTACTTAATTATGGTAGTTAGGATTATTTAATACATTTAATCAAGGTTTAGGACCTTACACTTGTAGCACAAATTAATATACCATTGCTCTACTAACGTCGTGATTTTGCATTTTAGATCCTTAAATAAGCTTTCACTGAGTTATTTGTTCATAAACCCTTATATTGGTACAATTAGTGAATAAATATTCACTAAACCACTATAAATTCCACTAATTTAACATGAACGACATAAAGGACGAAAACGAAAAGAAAACTTGGGAAAAAGGTTTACATGGAGATAACATCTAAGATTCATTATGTTACAGTGTGTGTGTGTCTCTGTGTGTGTGTGTGTGTGTGTGTGTAAGTAAGTAAAGCTACCAATTTAGTGAATGAGGTAAACCAAATATCGACTATGTAATGAGGTAAACCAAATATGGACTATGTATATGGTCTCTACTCCCTAAGACATGAAGTAGGCTAGTTTTAAATAGATGTTTAATTATAATATTATTACAAAATATATTTTTTCTTCTTCCATTGGTTCATGTAATCTTGTTAAGGTATTCAATATAAGAGAAGGATTAAAGGATAATTTTCACAAGATTAAGGTTAGCGATTAATAAGATGCATGGTTAGTCTATGCAGCCCAATCGTGGAATAAAATCTTATTGCGTTAAACCAATACATTTATGAAAAAATATAACATAATTATAATTTTATCACTATTTTAATGGTATTTAATATTGGGCATGAGGGTCTAAAATAAATATTTAGAATTTTGATATTTCTTATCACATAATGCTTTATCTCTGTGTTGGATTCCCTTAGTAGTCCTTTATGTCCCAACTTCTAAACAATTCATACCCCTTTTATGAAGTCCCATAACTCCACATTTAGGATTGAGAAATTTATATTATATAACTCATTTCTTCTCCTAGAACTCAATGATAACTCGTGTAGTATTCATATGCCCTCCTTTTTACCAATGTAATTTTTTTTTGACATGACACCTTAGTAGGGATGCCCAACCAATAGTCACCATCATATTGACTTTGAAAAAAATTATTCATGTAAATTATTCTTGAAAACTTAAGGGTGTACAAGAAGTATCCACGGTATAGTTCAACTATCACTAGTACACTTACATGTTATAGCCTCAACTAATTAATACATATAGCATCCACCAAATAGTGACACAGAGGTGGGAGATACTACAATACCAATGTTACATCATCAATTCTATTACTTCATGAGAACTAACACAACAAATATAGTTTGTAGGTTGTAAAATATAAAGAAATTGAAGCTACTAACTACACACAACATCAGTTTTCAAATGAAAACTGGAACTACACTCTCCATTTTGGCATCATTTTCTGGGTTTCTATAGATATCTACAGCATCAGTTTCTAAAATAGACTTAGATATGGTAACCTCATATCTTTAGTTACTCGACACTACAATACCATTGAATTGTTAGATTTCTAAATATGTTTCTAGCATCAATTTTCTTGATAGGAAAAAGATGATGTACATTTATAGTGTTGGTTTTTGATAGAAAATTGATGCTATTTTTATAGCAGAACATGTTAGATACTTGCTATGCAGCAGTCCATCTGCAATCCTGTGTAACCTATAATTAAACATATATACAATATGAAATCACTTGTATTCACATACACATTTTAGGTTCACTTTCATTCACATGAACTACCAGAATTATACACATATTTATTTGCATTCACATGATCATTCTCCAAATTAACCACATATTTGCTTCCTCTCTCATGATCTACTTTTCAAACCATACATAGATTCACAAATAATGCTTTATTCACATATCACACAAGAATTTACACATCTCCACATAATTCACAAAATTTAGTACCGTGAGAAGATTATATTAACAAAATGTGCTACACAAAATAGTGTATTTATATATTAATTAGATATAAAAGAACTACTACTTAGTGTTTTAGTCAGATAATAAATTGGATACATAATTAGATTATTTTATAAAATAATATTCCCACTTCTCACGAATGACATCTAGAGTCTTTGGTGTATAACCATGGGTGTTAAAGACTTCTAAAAAGATGTGTAGGTTATTTGATAACATTTAAATAAAATTATTACAATTCAAATTAAACTGCAAATTTATGACCACATTATATGTTCCCTATTGTATACTTTGAATGTCATATGATGTTGTCTTGAAAATGACATCCATATACTTGATAACCTAGTATCCACATGCTGGCCATTGTTTTGCATACGATACTCGAAATTAATATTTTTGCAAAATGTTAATAAATTACAATAAGAAAAGGTGACATAAGATTCTAAGCACTCATACTACCTTGACAATATTCCAATTTATTTATTTCACTTTTTATCTATATGTGCTCTTTCTTCAAGGAATGGTTTTATACCCCTATTAGTTATGTGAATTAGATAGTTGAGTAAGTATACATATCATCATGATACATATTACTTAATGTGTTGACATATGAATATTTAAACTAACTCAACAATTGGGAATTGTATGTGTGGCCCCTTGATATTTTTCCCAATAGGTCAAGAGAATACAAAATAATTAAGCTTTGGGTCATCACACAAAATTTCCAATGTCTAGCTTTGAGAAATAACATGACAAACATACCGAAGGATAATTTATAAGTCAAAATTATAAGTTAAGAAATAGAATTGCATAATGAAAACTTACCCAACGATAAAAGAAGATAGAGTATTTTTATTTCTTATACTAGCGGAAACATAAATGAGGATGAGAAATATTTAATTATAAAGGCGTAGTCTCTTTCCATGATGCTAATTATGAAAGGCACCGGGAATGCCACATTTCTGAATTGAAAATCTAAAGTCTCTGTGTATAAGTAGTTGTAAAAATCATTGTAGTTGTTTAACATATGGAAATCAATTAAAAATATATATTTATGTGGGATTGTTGTATTGATAATTTATCACCAATCCACACTTCTATTTTGGAGGTATTTATCCTGTCATATTGAAACATATCCAGAATATCTTGAAGGAAGACACTACCACAAAGTCTTTTCCTACAACATCCTTGATCATACGGATATCCATATATGATCCTATTTTTTTCTTGGATAATTTTTAATATATTCTTTATATTTACTTCCCATCTCATCGCATATGTGTTCCAGATCAGAGCTAGTTTAGGCTTTGGAGGAAGAACCATATGTGATTTTTGTATTTTTGTATCTAATACTTGTATCAAACAATCTCATTTATAGAAAAATAGAAAATATTCATGAATACAAATGTGGAAGGGATTTAACAAACATTATCATAGATAACTAGATGTATGAGCTACCCCAATATACTAATGCTTGGTTCTCATATTATATTGTATTCACTATAAGGTATCAATAGGGGTGTGTCTCCCATTCCCTCATACACAAGCATGATGTGTATGTTGAGTATGTCAGAGGGCATTGGTTTGCAATGCAATATGTCACTAAGGTGATAGACATTTCCCTCTTCCACAATATCAAATTCATTCTATGCAATCACAAGTTCAATATTGTATTCATATGCAATTCAAATAGTATCACATGATCAAATATATATATATATATTGACTTGTCATACTATTTTACCACTAAAAACTGACATAGAGATGGTCTGGCCTGTCATTGGGAGTACTCTCATGGCCTTTGATGACATCTTGTACTTCATCATTGGAGAAACATGCTACCACATCACCATTGAAGGAGAGTAATTCTTGGTCTTACATGAAGTCATTTGTTTGTACATTGACACACAACATTTTGTGTAATATTTCAAATTGTTATAGTCCTTTTAGAGTAACACATGATCATTTAGGTATGAATGCATATTCTTATCTCCATTCACGTTGGGAATACAATTTGCTTTTCTTTGTATGTTGAGATTGAAAGCTTATTGCTTTCAAGAAGAATTTCTTACATAGAGATATGAACCTTTTATCACTCCACCCATTGTGAACTTTTAGACTTAAAATCTCAACATAGCGCTCAAATTCATGAACTTAGTACAATCCAAATATAATAGTTACTTAACATCATGCATCATCATCATCATCATTATCATCAGCTAAGCCTCAGTCCCAACCATGTTAGGCTTGTCTACATGGATTCTTTGTTTCCATTCAGCTACATCATGGGTCATATTCTAATCAAGATGTAAAGATTCAAAATCTCTCTTTGTAAGCTCTTCCCTTGTCAATTTATGCCTCCTCCTCCTCCTTCTTCTATTCATTGTACTTAACTCAATAGCATTGTTGCGTATATGAGCATTAGCTAGCATGCATTGCACATGTCTATATATCTAAGTCGACCCTCTCCCAACTTGTCCTCAGTGCTTGCAAGCCCCACTTTATTCCTAATATAATCATTTGTCAAACAATCTTTTCTTGTTTTCCCACACATCTATCTTTTCTTAAACATTCGAGCCACATTCATCATGTTGAGACCTTATTTCTTCATCGCCCAACATTCACTCCCATTGAGTATGGATAGCCCTATAGATTCTCTAGAAACCTTTATTTTTAAACTGAGAGCGATCTTCTGGTTACAAAATAATTTAGTTGCACTCTCCTTTTCAACCATCATGCAATGATTCTGTGCTAAACATCATCTTGGTCATCCACATCTATTTGAATAATAGAACCTGAGTAATGAAATTTATCACATTTTGGTATATCTACTCTGTCCAATTTGGCCCCACCATTCACACTATGATATTGGCTGAAATTGCAATGCATATGCTCATGTTCGCTCCTACTAATCATCAATGCATTTTATTCCAATTCCTTTTTCCAAAGTTTAACTTTGTCATTCAATCCATCTTTGGTTTCATCAATCAACATAAATATCATCAGTAAGTAACATACACCAAGGAATATCATCTTGAACATTCTTTGTCAAATCATCCATGACAAGAACAAAAAGATATGGGCTAAGTGTGGATCCTGGTGTACCCCAACTATGATTAAAAATGTTAGTGTCTCTCCTTCAACAATCTTCACACTTTTATTGAGCTATCATACATGTATTTAATTAATTAATGTCTTGGACTGACACCCTCTTTTTCTTCAAAACCATTCATGATACTTCCCTGGGTACCTCATTATAAGCCTTTTCAAAATCAATAAAATCCATATGTAGATCTTTTTTTGCTTTCTTTATACTTCTATGTACACTCCTTATAAAAAAAATAGCATCAATTTTATCTTTAAGGCATGAAACCAAATTGGTTGTTTGATATCTCTATTATAGATCTTAGCCTCTTCTCAATAACCCTCTCCTAAAGCTTCATAGTGTGACTCATCAACTTGATACCTCTATAGTTTGTGCATTTTTTAACATCCCTTTGTTCTTATAAATGGCGACTATAGTATTATTTCTCCATTTATCTGACAACTTCTAGGTCTTCATAATCATATTAATGAAATTTGTTAACCACATATATCGTTCATGACCCATTCTCTTCTATACATTAATGCAGATATCTCTTGGTCCATGGTGCACTCTCGCCAATGGTGTTACACACTACTCAATTGGACTTTTAAATAGATGCAACCCCACGGATAGGAGCACCCAGTGGATTAACTTTTGATATTTATATTGACTTAAACTCAAACGACCTACTTCTACTAAAATGCTAACCCACAAGTGCACAAGGTTGTGTCATAGTATAGGTAATGCAGAAAGTATAGGATCGATCCACAGGGAAAAAATGGGACACTAGATCTAGGTCAGTTTGGCTGGGTTCCTACTATGGAGGCTATGGTTAAGGGTTTGAAGGTTGTTTCGATTGTTAAATTAGGTGAGAAAGAAAGTAATTAAAGGCAAGAATGAAATCTAAGTGAACCCTAGACTAGATTAAAGCTAAGTAAGCAGGAAAAGACTAAGCTAGGTATGAAAAGGCAATTTACACTAAGGCAAGCAAGAGAAAAGCACAAGAGAAATTAAAGAGCTAAACTAGCAAGAACAAGGAAAAAACAAGGCAAGAAGTTAACTAAGCTAACACTAGCTAAGGAGGATGAAAACTAGGGTTTTAAAGCAATTAAGAGAGGTGTGGGCTGTTTAGGGGACATAATTATCACTTAAGTTGGGGGATGACATATGAATTTTATGATTCCATTTAGATTATCCAAACCAAACAACAAGTTAGCATCTAATGAATTAAACTAAGTTGCTAACTGGCCATGGATATGCTAGGTTGTGTATAGGGGAACTAGTCCCTAACACTCCCTACTACCCTTGTGAGGAACAATTGGGTTAGGGATTAGGCTCATTTAATTTAGGGTCTAATGAAGTCTAGGTTTCAATATTAGACATTCCTAGGGCAATTAGGGGCTGAGGGTAGTAATGGGGAGGTAAAATTAGGGTTTTGGACCCCGATTCCCCCACATTCTAGCCTTAAGAAGGCTCCATGTTAATTGCACTAGAGTCACCTAATCTAGCTACTTAGATCTCTCACGTAGGCTTAGGGAGACTTATTAGGATGTATGAAGATGGGAGGAAACCTAGGGATCTAAGAATTGGACCTAGGGGCAAATCCCAAAATTCACACATATAAGCAATTATCCTAAATTCCTAGGTGATTTCACACAAAAACCAACAAGCAATTCATTTAGAATGAGATAGAAATAGAACGTAATCATTAGTAAATGGAATTACAAAGTTTACATGTCATTTTCCCCCAACATGGTATCAAAGTAATATTTTACACCCCAAACAGCCCACCCAGGGGGGGACAACTACTCATGGAAATGGAAAATACAAAAAGAAATGAGAAAGAGGTAAAATAAGCCATGGAGCCCGGTGTAGATGAAGAAAGCCTCCACTTCAGCAGCTGCAGGACGTCCTCCTCTCTCCTCCAAGGTGTAGGGGCATGGAATGATGGTGGGAATGGGTGGAAATGGAAGTAAACTAGGGTTTTGATGGTGGAAATGGTGAAATGGAGGGGATTATGGAGGAGGAAATAAATTGGAATGGAGGAAGAATGGAAATGGAGTGGTAGGAGTGAGCTAGGGGTGGCCTACCTTAGCTTCCAGCCACCACCCACATATATATAGGTGGGGAGGAAGCAATAGGTCAAGTAGGGGTAAAGTGGGAAATGTAGTGGAAAAAGTAGCTAGGTTTTGTGAGTAGCATGACCGTGGTGGGTTGGGGTGAGCACGGTCATGGTGGTCACCATGGGTCTTGCCAATTAAAATGTCAAAATCACAGGTTGATGGTCATTTTTGCACTAAAACTGGCACAACCGTGTTGGGTAGCACGACCGTGTTGGGGTAAGAGTAGAATGGTCGTGCTGGGTAGCTCAGCCGTGGTGAGCAAGGTGATGGTGGCCGTGGTGCAGCGCCATGCCCATTCTTCAGTTATGTAGCACGGCTGTGGTGGCTATACCTTGCATGACCATTCTTTGCTGCATTGGCATGGTGTCGTCTGCTGCTACACTTAGGCTTAATTCTTCGTATTTCTTTGGACATCTTTGCTTCTATGGGTCTTTGGCCACTAGGGGTAGGTTGAGGGAGCATCAAACTTCACTTTGGGATTCTCCAAGGGTAGAGAAACCCTATGATCACTCCTTATCTCTCTTCCATCAGACATGGTCTAAATGTCTGAAAAACATGCAAATAATGTCCATAAATGCATTTTACACAGATATGCATATTGAGGGAAATAACATGAAATCTAATAGGTATAGATGTGATTGAAATGCAAAATGACACAATATGAAGCTGTTGGGTTTTATGGGATGCAGAGAAGGCAGCGGAAACAAAAACAATCTCCTCCCCAAACCCAGAACAAGTAAACATGTCAACGTCTATACAATAGGAAAGGATGGTTTTTGGAATCATACCTTGTCCTGAGGCTTGCTCGGTGACAATACCTCGCGACTTGCATAGTCTTCACCTCCGGTCTTGGACGGTGTCTGTGCAGCTCCTGGTTGCACCGGGACTGACGACTCCTGGTCTCACCAGGACTGTCGGGATTGACAACTATCCTCCGAGCGGCAGAAATCTCCCTCCTGTGAAGTAGTCCACATGGACCACCTAGAACTCCAATCTCCTTGTCTCATAAGGAATTGGAAGGAGTCGCACCCTCCTGTCAGCGTACTAGTCACTGACACACTCTCCTGCCACCAGTCGCTTTCTGCAGTTGTCTTTCCCTTGTTGTGCCTCCCTTATCAGGTAGCACTTGCTCGGGCTCTCTTGGTTACTAAAACCAGAGAGAACGACAACTTTACAGAACAACTGGTTGCACTGAGTTGTTCTTTGAGAAGCCCCCAATACCCCTATATATATAGGAGGGTCATGGGATAGGGTTCTCTATCCCGGGCAATGTGGGACTAAAGCAGGAGTAGAAGGGTTTGAGATTTTCCACAAAAAGAACCAACTGTGTAACCTGAACCGATCGTTTCATTTCTGAAACGGTCAGTTGGGGATCTGAGCCGGTTGGTTGACACCTCAATTGATCAGTTGGGACCTGTGAAATGGCTGGTTCACTTCTGAACCGGTCGGTTCGTGGTCCTGGTCAGTTCCTGATTGACTTTTCTTCTTTTGTTTCGAATTGGTATCAAATACCAATCCTTGTTCCAATCAAATTGGGAAAGTGAAACAAAATGAAATTTCTCACCAATCCTACTTTCCCAGCTTGCTCAGTTGCATTAGTTGAACCGATCATTTCAACACTTGAAGCAATCATTTCACCCTGTCCATGAGCCGATCGACTCACCACTTGAGCTGATCGGTTCACCAAGCTCAGCCGATCGGTTCATCACATGAGCCGATCGGTTGGGAGTGCAGATTGTGCAGAAATAGTCAATTGCAGTTTCAATCAATCTGATACTCTAATAAATCAGTCCAACACCTTGAACATTATGATACTGAGATATCAATTGATTGAGTGTTTAATTGAACTACTAAACTCCTTTAGTAATCAATCTAAACATTATTTGTGTACAAAACTCCTCTTCCAGGTTAAATCCTATGTGTGTGACCCTGCAGGTCCATTTCATGTTGCCAGTGTAAGTCCATAACACTTATGACTTCACAAGCAAAGAGTGGTGCCTAGTCACACATCCGTGCTACCCAAGTGAAATAGAAAGTTGGAGAACAACTTTCAATCCTACAATCCGTGAATGGTGTTACAATGAATGTATAATTTCTTTGTCACTATTATGCTGAATGAACTCGAGGCATGGAACAGTCATCCTGTCAACGTTGATTCACTTTATTGATCTCATAGTAGATTGGAAGAGATATGTATGACATCAATATCACATACTGATTCACACATGCCTGCATGCCTTTCTCAATGCTACTCATCAAGTGGCCATGGATATCAAACTCCCTCAGGAGGGCCAAATCCCATATCTATCACTCATCCCTCAAAAGTCCCATGTGTCAAAGCCACCCAATTATCACCTTTATAACAACCCATGTTTCAGTACTGCGTTTGATGATGTCAAAGTGTGCCCAACGACATGTGTTGAGTGTAGTGATTTCAGGTCAAAGAATCACACTCACCACCATCACTGTGAGTACTGACTGTGACTACCATGTCATGGTTCCATGTGTCAAACTCACGTTGGGTCTGTCCGGTACACTTGTTCTCTAACAAGTACCTATGTGTTTGGTTTGATATCTCTATATCATGACTAATGAGATTTTTTCATCAACCAACACCACAATCTAGTCTTGTGTGTCATTGCTGTCTATCTACCTTCCACAATGACATCTGACTAGGGACATAACAAGAATGTACAAACTCTTAGCATCTGTATTATCTCATCGTTTAGATCCTCAACCTGAAAGAATACGTCATTGAGTACTGTCATTCTCTAGACATTCAATTTGTTCTATCACTATCTCATATGACTGAACCAGAAAGAATTGGAAGCTTGCCTTTAATGTTTATCAAATCAATCTTAATGTATCCCACCAATCATCCCATGATTGGCTCTCAGGGCATACATACCAACAGACTCCCACTTGCACTATGAGCCAATCACCCTTGAATCATATTCATAGTGATCTTCAAACATGTCCCACATGTTACTATGCTCTAGTGCAAACATAGTGAGTTATGGCAACACCTTGCCAAAGTCAGTTTTTAACTACATGTATCTCATCTCTTCACTGTACGTCACACATATGAGATGGAGTTGTCTTAATATGCAATCTAGTATTCCTTTGTGAACCTTTAGCCTCAATGCATGATCAAGGATTCCATACTTGTCATCAATGAGCAGAATATCTATAAGTTCATCTCATGCACTTCCAGATCCATATAGTATCCACTGCTATTCTCTAACACATGGATACTCATCATTTCCTTTTAAATGGTTTTATTGGAACACTTCCAATTATCAACAACCTTTCACTTTTATATATCCTATATATATTTTGCGATTAATTTTCTTTCCCTTTTCAGAAGTTTGCATTAATGTAACTCTTTACATGGAACTCTTCCTTATCTCCATAGAACTAGTACTTCTCAAGTACTTATCAAGTTCTCATGGTATTCCAATAACCCTTACTGGAAGTAGACAAACATCCACTCGTCATGTCTCACATACCAGTTATCAGGATGGGCACATCATATTGCCATGTCCTACATACAAGATGATGAATGCATTTTGTTCTTGCCATGTCGATACATGCAAGATAATGGGATGATTACATACATGATAGATCCATATTTATTCTTAGTGTTCCCATTCTTCATAAGAATTGGACACTTGGCCTTGGGATACTAACTCCATGTAACATGGACAAGTTTTCTCCCACTGAATCTGTGCATACTGAACCCTTTAGTACAGATTGCCAATGTATGCTTTCTCTTTTTAGGTCAAGAGGTTTTCGAGAACCATCTCTATAGATCTCTATTCCTATCACATAGGAAACATCTCTATCTTCCTTAAAGATATTTTCCACTTTTGGATTTCCATTCTAGAACATTTCCATTTCACATCAACATGTGGAATGTGAACACGCTCCCACTAAATGACAGATCCCTTCTTTATCTTTGACATATCAGTCAAACCCTTTGACTATATCATCAAAGTAAAGATCCAATTCTGAGTTTCTTGTACTCAATCAATCACATTGATTAGTCCATTGTAACTTATAGACTTCATTTGCATTAGTGGATTCATAAACTTTATAGGTTGTGTCACGTACACATCCTTGTTTTATTCATCATAGGAATGCGGTTTTAGTATCCATATGCCAAATGTCTTAGTCATTAAGTTGCAATCAACAAGCATCATCCTTCTCAAAATGTTATCCATGTGTCTTAACACTTCAAATTCATTTGCACTTATGGATTTCATCCAATAGGTGCTACAATCAAGGTCATACCTTATGGTTCACATGGATGTCATTTAGGATATAATGGTTATAAACCGTAACTCAAAATTCGGTTCCTCATATTCATCTAGATAGTTGACTCATCACATGAACAACTCATCACATAGATAAACGAGGTGTATCCGTCAAGGATATAAGAACTCACAACTCCTTGTGATTCTTAATGTCCTTTATTAGTGTGGGGTATTCTTTTATTAAGAAGAATTCAGTTATTTGATAATCATCCTCTAAGTCCTTAGAGTATGACTCCTTCTTGATTTAGACATCACATGCCTTAATCACGAGTTCACTATGATACACTATCATAATCACTCATAAGGATCTCAAACATTTGGTCCAAGTATTTCATTCATTGATCTCATCAAGAATTAACACTTTACCAAATTTGCACTTCATCTATGATAATCTTGTACACTTCAAGATATATTGGTATTTCTCTAAACACCATTTGAAGTATTAGCATTTGTTCCAATAGGTATGTAGATCACATGTATCATACCTAATAGGATAATCATTCTCCCACTACCTTTAGTGAAGATTGATTAATCATGTCTAAGATATTCATGTCTCTTACTGGTTCTCTAACCAAAAGAGTCTAGATTTATCCATCACATGGAAACTAGAAATGAATTTCTCATGATTGATGCTAATTTGATTGTTTGAGTTATCTATAACTTTTAGGTATCATTTTATCTTATGCATATCAAATACCACAAGATAAATAAGGCATTGCCACAAATATCATTGAAACATCTCTTCATTAATTGCCATCATTGTCATACAATATGCAAAAATAAAGTGTTTCTATCTATTGGCAAATATGAAATAGTAGTTCATAATAGTATTACATGCCTTTTAGGCTGAAAATAAACTAAAGTAATCTTATCTATGGCGACAACACTTGCCCCATTTATTGAGTGCTTTACACTTTACATCTTGGTATCATATACCTCAAAAGTGTTACAAGTTTACTTTCATGACACCTTTAAGTAGAGATGTCTGTCGCCTCCTTCTTCTTTTGTTCTTCCAGATAGAGAGGACAATTCCTTTTCCGATGTCCTGGCTTATGACAATTGTGGCAATTGCCTTTCTTAGTCGCACCTCCCTTGGCCTTGAGAGCTGAAGATGACTTGGGTTCCTGGCTAGCATTAGAACCTTTCTTAGCTTTGCCCTTGCCCTTACACTTGGACTTGCCTTTCTTGCTCATGATCACCATCACATACTTAGGCTTATCCTTCTCCATTTGTGTCTCGGCTATCCTCAACATGCCCAACAACTCTGACAGTGGCCTATCAAAGTTGTTCATGTTGTAGTTCATCACAAACTGACTGTAGGATTCTGGCAACAATTGCAGTATCACGTCAGTAGCCAACTCTTGGCTCAGTGGAAATCCCAGTCTTGTCAGGTTCTCCACATACCCAATCATCTTGAGTGTGTGAGGTCCAACTGGATCTCCTTTTGTCATGACGCACTTGAATAGTGCCCTTGAGGCATCATATCTCTCTTTCCGTGCTTGATCTTCATACATGTTCCTGAGATGCTGAATCATTTCAATGACACCCATGTTCTCATGTTGTCTCTGCAACTCGTGGTTCATAGAGCACAACATCAAGCACTTTGCATCAGTGGCATCATCAGAATGCTTCTTGTAAGCATCCCTTTCTGCCTTTGGTGCATTAGGAGTAGGTTCCTCTGGAATTGAAGTATCTTGGACATATAGCTTTCTCTCTTGAGTGAGAACAATTCTCAATGTCCTATACCAGTCATGAAAGTTTGTCCCATTTAGCTTGTCCTTTTCAAGGACCGATCACAAAGAAAAGTGATTGTTGTTTGTTGTCATTTGTACTACAAAAGGAAAATATGCAATTTTAGTCCAAAACTCATTTTTGACTTATTTGATTGATTTGAAAGGTTGACGATATAATTATGCCTTTAATTAATTATCGCTCCCACTATTTTAGTTCAAATTGATAGCCCTCACCATCAATTTGGAAGATTGCAGTGTACAACCTTCTAGTGGGCAAGATCCTGAAATCCTCTAAGTCATGGACCAGCTAGGGTTGTCACCCACAACTTAGATCTCTCAGGTACGCAACTTTTGCCAATTGCATCATATGCAACTCTTAATAAGATGTCATATGCAACTCCGTGACATGATCACCTCCATGCCTCAAGGTGCTAGATCCTATATAGGTCACCTTGTTAAGTCCGACCCAAAGCAAACACGATGAATATGCACCCTGCTACGGCAGACCCACATATACATCATTCACGCTTCCACGAGATAGACGGTGTACCACGCTAGGACATGCCCACACTTGGTCGATCAAGCTTTTCACGTGTGTCGCATTTGGAAGGCATCTAAAACATTAATATTTAATGAGGGATTTGGTTTTATATACATATACATATCCAATCACCACAATACATAGTATGTATCATATACATGTTATATCCCACAGAAAACATGCAAAACGATAAAAGCGATGATTATGGCCATCCTAATGTGATTCCTCAAGCCAAGAGGAATCACGGTCATCTAGGTCTACATCACATGCAACCTATACAAGATGAACTTTGTGCTTTGCCTTTCTGGGTTTGATCAACTCATCACTTGACTGATCGGCTCGCCATCAGGCCGGTCGGCTGGGTGCCACCAACCGATCGGTTGGCTCCTCCAACCCATAGGTTCACCTGGTTGTCATGCATCTCATCATGTCTGCCACCCACTCGTCTCACTCCTCGAACCGGTCATCACCCGATCGGCTCACTCCTTGAACCGATCGTCTCGAACGTCAACTGATCGATTCATGCCTTGAACCGATCGTCTCAGCTGTCGTCAGGATGTCCTCCGTTCTTTGACATAATAGGAAATAAAATTCTATCCTATTTTACATTGTAAAAAGAGAAACCTCGAGTTACATTCAAGGGGAGCAA
Organism: Alisma plantago-aquatica; assembly: GCA_963693085.1. Classification (NCBI taxonomy): domain Eukaryota; kingdom Viridiplantae; phylum Streptophyta; class Magnoliopsida; order Alismatales; family Alismataceae; genus Alisma; species Alisma plantago-aquatica. The sequence continues at coordinate 865,934,555 of OY856414.1, read as the reverse complement.
AGGTAGGAAAGAAATCTTGAATTATTTTGAGTTACATCAGGAATAGGAAAAGGCAGATTGGTGCACAGACCGAGATGCAAGCAACCACATACAACCATACACAGATAGGGTTTATTGGCCATAACCACGCTATACATCCACCACAAAACTCATTTAAGGGTGACGCGTATCAAGTGCATTCATAATACTTATCATATATGTAAATTGAGATTTGTGGATTTAGGATTGGACATGCATAAAGCCAATTTTATTCGCATCGTATGCAATAAATAAAGGTGACAAACCAAAATCGATCATATCGATAATCCTAAAGTATAGAGAAGTTGACGTGGCTCAGATACCACTGTTGGGTTTTATGGGTGGCAGAGAAGGCAGTGAAAACAAAACAAATCTCCTCCCCAAACCTAGAACAAGGAAATGTGTCAATGTCTATACAATAGGAAAGGATGGTTTGTAGAATCATACCTTGTCCCGAGGCTTTCTCGGTGACAATACCTCGTGGCTTGAGCGGTCTTCACCTCCGGTCTTGGAGACTGTCTGTGCAGCTCCTGGTCACACCGGGACTGACGACTCCTGGTCTCACTGGGACTGTCGGGATTAACAACTGTCCTCCGAGCAGCAAAAATCTCCCGCCACTGAAGTAGTCCACACAGACCACCTGGAACTCCAATCTCCTTGTCTCATAAGGAATTGGAAGGAGTCACACCCTCCTGTCAGCATACTAGTCATTGACACACTCTCCTGCCACCATTCGCTTTGTGTAGTTGTCTATCCCTTGATGTGTCTCCCTTATCGGGTAGCACTTGCTCGGGCTCTCTCGGTTACCAAAACTAGAGAGAACGACAACTTTACAGAGCAACTGGTTGCACTGAGTTGTTCTTTGAGAAGCCCCCAATACCCCTATATATAGGAGGGTCATGGGACATGGTTCTCTATCCCGGGCAATGTGGGACTAAAGCAGGAGTAGAAGTGTTCGAGATTTTCCACAAAAACAACCAATTGCGTAACCTGAACCGATCATTTCATTTCTGAAACAGTCGGTTGGGGATCTGAGCCGGTCGGTTCACACCTCAACTGATCGGTTGGGACCCATGAAATGGTCGGTTCACTTCTGAACCGGTCGATTCATGGTCCTGGTCAGTTCTCGATTGACTTTTCTTCTTTTGTTTCGAATTGGTATCAAATACCAATCCTTGTTCCAATCAAATTGGGCAAGTGAAACAAAAAGAAATTTCTCACCAATCCTACTTTCCCAACTTGCTCAGTTGCATCAGTTGAACCGATCGTTTCAACACTTGAAGCAATCGTTTCACCCTGTCCATGAGCCGATCGACTCACAACCTGAGCCGATCGGTTCACCAAGCTCAGTCAATTGGTTCATCACATGAGTTGATCGGTTGGGAGTGTAGATTGCGTAGAAACAGTCGATTGTAGTTTCAATCAATCTGATACTCTAATCAATCAGTCCAACACCTTGAACATTATGATACTGAGCTATCAATTGATTGAGTGTTTAATTGAACTACTAAACTCCTTTAGTAATCAATCTAAACATTGTTTGTGGACAAAACTCCTCTTCCAGGTTAAATCCTATGTGTGTGACCCTGCAGGTCTATTTCACGTTGGCAGTGAAAGTCCATAACACTTATGACTTCACAAACCAAGAGCGGTGCCTAGTCACACATCAGTGCTACCCAAGTGAAATAGAAAGTTGGAGAACAACTTTCAATCCTATAATCCGTAAATGGTGTTACATTGAATGTATAATTCCTTTGTCACTGATATCCTGAATGAACTCAAGGCATGGAACAATCATCCGGTCAACGTTCATTCACTTTCTTCATCTCAGAGTAGATTGGAAGAGATATGTATGACATCAATATCACATACTGATTCACACATGAGTGCACGCCTTTCTCAATCCTACTCATCAAGTAGCCATGGATATCGAACTCACTCAGGAGGGACAAATCACATATCTATCAGTCACCCCTCAAAAGCCTCATGTGTCAAAGCCACCCAATCATCACCTTTATAACAACCCATGTTTCAGGACTGCGTTTGATGAAGTCAAAGTGTGCCCAACGACATGTGTTGAGTGTAGTGATTACAGGTCAAAGAATCACACTCACCACCATCACTGTGAGTACTGACTGTGACTACCATGTCATGGTTCCATGTGTCAAACTCACGGTGGGTCTATCTGGTACACTTGTTCTCTAACAAGTACCTATGTGTTTGGTTTGATATCTCTATATCATGACTAATGAGATTCTATCATCAACCAACACCACAATCTAGTCTTGTGTGTCATTGTTGTCTATCTACCTTCCACAATGACATCTGACTAGGGACATAACAAGAATGTAAAAACTCTTAGCATCCGTATAATCTCATTGTTCAGGTCCTCAACCTGAAGGCATACGTCATTGAGTATTGTCATTCTCTAGACATTCAATCTGTTCTATCACTATCTCATATGACTGAACTAGAAAGAATTGGAAGCTTGCCTTTGATGTTTATCAAATCAATCTTAATGTATCCCAACAATCATCCCATGATTGGCTCTCAGGGCATACATACCAACATACTCCCACTTGCACTATGAGCCAATCACCCTTGAATCATATTCATAGTGATCTTCAAACATGTCCCACATGTTACTGTGCTCTAGTGCGAACATAGTGAGTTATGACAACACCTTTCCAAAGTCAGTTTTTAACTGCATGTCTCTCATCTCTTCGTTGTGCGTCACACGTATGAGATGGAGTTTCTGTAATATGCGATCTAGTATTCCTTTGCTAACCTTTAGCATCATTGCATGATCAAGGATTCCATACGTGTCATCAATGAGCAGAATATTTATAAGTTCATCTTATGAACTTCCAGATCCATATAGTATCCACTGCTATTCTCTAACACATAGATACTCGACATTTCCTTTGAAATGGTTTTATTGGAACACTTCCAATTATCAACAAACTTTCACTTTTATATATCCTATATATATTTTGCGATTAATTTTCTGTCCTTTTTCGGAAGTTCGCATCAATGTAACTCTTTACATTGAACTCTTCCTTATCTCCATAGAACTAGTACTTCTCAAGTACTTATCAAGTTCTCATGGTATTCCATTAACCCTTACTGGAAGTAGACAGACATCCACTCGTCATGTCTCACATACGAGTTATCAGGATGAGCGCATCATATAGCCATGGCCTACATACAAGATGATGAATGCATTTTGTTCTTGACATGTCGATACATGCAAGATAATGGGATGATTACATACATGATAGATCCATATCTATTCTTAGTGTTCCCATTCTTCATAAGAATTGGACACTTGGCCTTGGGATACTAACTCCATGTAACATGGACAAGTTTTCTCCCACTAAATCTGTGCATACTGAACCCTTCAGTACAGATTGCCAATGTATGCTTTCTCTTTTCAGGTCAAGAGGTTCTCGAGAACCATCTCTATAGATCTCTATTCCTATCACATTGATAACATCTCTATCTTCCTTAAAGATATTTTCCACTTTTGGATTTCCATTCTAGAACATTTCCATTTCACATCAACATGTGGAATGTGAACACACTCCTACTAAATCACAAATCACTTCTTTATCTTTGATATATCAGTCAAACCCTTTGACTATATCATCAAAGTAAAGATCCAATTCTGAGTTGCTTGTACTCAATCAATCACATTGATTAGTCCATTGTAACTTATAGACTTCATTTGCATTAGTGGATTCATAAACCTTATAGGTTGTGTCACGTATACATCCTTGTTTTATTCCTCATAGGAATGCGGTTTTAGTATCCATATGCCAAATGTCTTAGTCATTAAGTTGCAATCAACAAGCATCATCCTTCTCAAAATGTTATCCATGTGTCTTCACACTTAAGATTCATTTTCACTTATGGATTTCATCCAATGGGTGCTACCATCAAGGTCATACCTTATGGTTCACATGGATGCCATTTAGGATATAATGGTCATAAACCATAACTCAAAATTCGGTTCCTCATATTCATCTAGATAGTTGACTCATCACATGAACAACTCATCACATAGATAAATGAGGTGTATCCGTCAATGATATAAGAACTCACAACTCCTTGTGATTCTTAATGTCCTTTATTAGTGTGGGGTATTCTTTTATTAAGAAGAATTCAATTATTTGATAATCATCCTCTAACTCCTTAGAGTATGACTCCTTCTTGATTTAGACATCACATGTCTTAATCACGAGTTCACTATGATACACTATCATAATCACTCATAAGGATCTCAAACATTTGGTCCAAGTATTTCATTCATTGATCTCATCAAGAATTAACACTTTACCAAATTTGCACTTCATATATGATAATCTTGAACACTTCAAGATATATTGGTATTTCTCTAAACACCATTTGAAGTATTAGCATTTGTTCCAATAGGTATGTACATCACATGTATCATACCTAATAGGATAATCAATATTCCCCCCACTGGGGGTTCCTCTGTGCCAGGGCATGCTGGAACTGGTATACGTGGTTGACCTGATACTGCATCTTCTGATGGTCTAACCACAAGGCATCCTGAGTACGCTAAAAACCATCATGTGCCCACCAAATATTTGATGCGAGTCATTGTACACGCAACATTCTAACTCGGTTGTCAACTTGTTGCGAACAACAAGTCAACTTAGTATAGATAGGTATTGATCCAAGGGACGGAAGAAAAGAAAAGTTGAAATCCAAATCCGATCACAAGTACAAAAATTAAATTCCGGTTTGAGAGAGTTGTTAATACTAAGAAAAAAAATAAAAGTGTTGAAATAAAATTTAACTAATCAAGAAATAAAGATGTGGGGTTCGGAAGATCACCACCAAAACCACATTCCTATTCAACTAATAAAATTCTAAACTCCAAGGATAAAATTAGGACCTTGTGGTTATATGTCCTTACAGACAAACTCACAAGGGTCGGACTTCCCGTGAACCCGTTGGTCCCGGCATTCACGGATCATTGCCCAACCGTCCAACATGCTATTATCCACGGTCATATCAAAAAGCATGTGAATTCAAACTAGTGTTCAAACCCAAGGCTCAGGTGGTCGTGTCACCAAGGATTATAACAAGAATAAAATTAAAAAGACGAAAAGATGATAATCACAATTAAGGGACTACTGTTTCGTTCTTACAGAGATCTACGGTGATATCACTCCATAAGAATATATCAGATCATCCAAATAACCAAGCATAAACAGAGAGAAGATATTTGTTCGATGGAGGAATATAATTGATTATATTGAATAGAAATGGGATAAGGGGCTACTTACATTCCCCAAAGAGATTTACTCAGACATAACAAGACCATAAGAAATGCAAACTAAAATGAGATCCAACATTATACAAGATGTGGTCTACAACTAAAAATTGGATGAAATAGAATGAAGAATGAAATGCTTTTACAAGTGAAGAGTACCTTCTTTTATAGGAGGGGGAGGGGGTAGGATGCCCTCAAAAGAGGGGGAAAAAGAGAGGGAGACCAATTTTTGAATTTTTTGGATCTGGTCAAATCGAAAGTTGATTGTCTTTAATTATCTTGACCATGTAACTCCCTTTAATACAGATTCTCACAGCAGAGATTTGGAACGTTTTTCTCTCCCGTTACAATTGTAAACGCGGTCCAAATAATAGGATTTTATTTTAGGAAATTAAATTTCCTTTCCATTGAATACTTTTGCACTCAATTTGGAGTTCGAATGCAAGAGTTATGTCACTTTTGGTGGAGGGTATATATGAATTTCAAGACTGCAGCAAATTGTATAATTTTCCTACAAAACCCAAGAAAATAGAATTAAAACTCCAATTAAAGATAAAAATCTAAAATAAAACAAATAATTATGAAACTAAGAGAATAAATAACAAAATAATCCTAAACAAATATCAAAAATATATAAATAAAATGAATAAATATACATTTATCAAAATACCCCAGACTTGAATCTTTGTTTGTCCTCAAACAATTAAAATTACAAATTATTCCAATTTATACTAACAACATTTCTATCCTCACCCTTGTAACATCACTTTATTCCTTACCTCCATATTTGGCCAAGCAACCCAATTTCCTAAAACCACAAAACACAAAATTCTATATTCCCTATTAAAAACAAATATCATATCTTGGTTCTAAATCAAGATTTTGTAGAAAAACATGCTTCATCTTACTTTTGCTTTGACACTCTCATTTTTATAAATGTATTTTTTTTGTGAGTTGTTGCACAAGAACAAGATGAAATTAGGGGGTGTGAAAACAAAGAAGGAAGTGATGAATTTTTTTTATCCCTCCTCTATTCGACTTGGGATTTAGATTTGTGGAGTTGTGGCTACATTGGTCACAAATTGTTTTTTTTCATGTGCACTTTTGGCATCTTTTGATGGTATGCCCTTTGTGGGGTATGTAATTTTTTATATGGGAAGCATGCCACCCCAGACTTGATTTTTGTCTGGTGGTGATTCTTTGATTCTCTTTTTTTAGAAAGAAAATAAGGGGGAAACAAAAGGTGTCCTTGTGCTTATAAATTCATACATTTATTTTCTCTTTTTTTTTAAAGTGTCATTACATCAGAAAGAACATTCATGTCAATAAAATTGTACAAGATTTATATCAAGTTAATCAACAATTTAAAAATAGAGAAAATTTGTGTTTGGTTTTGATTGATTCCATATGGCTTGCCAACTTTTCCAAGGAGTGATGCTATTTTGGGATCCTAGGTGACATGGTGGTTTTAGACATGGCAATTTGTAACATTTTTTGCAAAAGATTTACTAAATTCAAAGGGGTACAATGATAAACATTTATTCATATTGGCCGACTAGATAAAGGCCATTTTGCAACAAAAGAAATAAAAACATGGCCGACTAGATAATGGCCATGAACAAAGTAACTATATGTAGAACAAAAAAAAGTAGAAATAATGCAAGAATAAAAAAGATAAGGGGGTGGAATAGAAACATACCACCCACATCCACCCCAGACTTAGATTGTTGCTCGTCCCGAGCAAAATCAAAACTCGAGATGGAGGGAAGAGAAGAGCGAGGATTTCCAGGTGGCCCAAATAGCTCAAAAAATGTCCAGCTGAAGGGGATGTGTATGAGGGCTGGGACCTTTATCTGAGGAGCTTCATAATGTACCCTATGATAGGGTAAATGTAGAAGCTCAGTGGGGTGCTCATATTTTCTTTCACCACACATTCCCTCCAATAATATCCATAGATCTTCCTTCGATAGCAAGGGAAGTGTTGAAGATCGATGTGGATAAGGGGAGGTTGACGGGTACCCGACTAGTAATGCTAGTAGAGCATGATGAACTGAGTCGGGTGGAGGATCTGGTTTAGGTTTTCCACCATCATGATGACCTGCATATGGGAGAATTGATGCTAATACAAAAAATTTAAAATCATTTACAAAAGTGTTTTGTTTCTCCTTAAAATTAATGCCATCAACATTGGGTTTGGTAAGTTTTATTATTGATGTAACATATGTCTCTAATTTTTTTTATAAGGGTTCCCCAAGTATTTAGCAGGGATGATGATGTCTTCCTTACAAACAATAGAAGGGGGTGTGTGGGCTTCTTCCAATGGTGGTATCTCCCCTTCAAGATCAGTCATGTATGGGATGGAAATTGGTTGTGACGGCTCGGGAAGAATCATAAAGGGGGTTAGATTCTCATTATCTAAAATAGACTCAAAAGAAGGGTATTGGTCTATGGTATCATTCAGATTTATGTTGAGGATGGGAGGAGTTGTTGGATCTTCATAATGACTCTCCTTCTTTGACATTTCATATTCAAGTAAAAGAGTCTCTAAAGGAAAGATAGGGATACCCACGTCCTCATCACACACAAAATATGGATCCATGGTTTGTTCTATTTCTTCAGTATCTGACATATATGACACAAAATAAGGATCATCATCGTCATCGTCAGGAAGAACCATCTTGGGATGCTCAAGCTCTATAGGGGGAGTTTGTGATTGATCCTCTAGTAAGGTAGCTAACATGGCTTGACTGGATTCAAGTTTTGCTTGTGCTTCTGCTACCATCTTTTCTATGGCCTTAACTCTCTCTTCCAGTTCAAGATCAATTTTCATTTCACCATAGGATTTATACACCCCAAAATTTTGGTCATCCTCGCCACACTCCCCATAGTGTCCTTGGCCATAGTACTCCTCATATTGTTTTGGGTGGCATTGCTCCTCATAATGATCTCCAGAAGATGGTGGATTGTAATTTCCATTGCGTCCATCTTGGTAGGAAGATTCAATATTATAAGGTGTCACCAATTCATGAGGAAACATATTTGAACAATCTATATTTTGGTTTTGGGCTTCTAGCAGGGCGGTTGACAAGGTTTGGCTGGCTTTTAGTTTTGTTCCTCCTTCTACTGCTATCTTCTCTAAGGCCCTAAGTCTCTCTTCTTGTTGAGGATTACATTTGGTTTCATAAACATGTTCATAACCCCCAAGATTTTGTTGGTTACACCCCACAAAATTTTGTTGATCATATCCCCCATTAGAATATGGATAACAAGGTTCCCCATAATGGTTCTCAGAAAAATGTGGATTCACATTGTACCCACCAACTTGAAAGGGCTCACAATTAAAAGGGGTGCTATTATAAGCATGGGGTAGAGTCGGACAAGCAAGAGATGCATCGTGGTAGAGACCACAATAATAATATTGTGGGGGATATTGGGATGCCCTTTCCATTTGAAAAGAAAAATTCCCTGAAAGATATGTCAATCAATGAACCAGAGAAGAAAGATTACGAAGTAAGAGGTTAGTCAAAAATTACAAAGAGAACTAAAAATTATATAAAAAAAATTATGAAATAACTAAAATTACAAAAAAAAAGTAACTAGAAAGTAGTACTGCTGGAATGGAAACTCAATAGAAAGAGGAGATACACTTCCGGAATTGTGCTCGGAAGGCAAAAAGAAATTACAAAAATCTAAAAGAAATTATAAAAAAGACTAAAGTTATGAAAGTTAGAGAATATGAACAAGGATTATACAAGATATACAGGCAAGCAGATCTGAAAAACAACTATGTTGTCCCCGGCAACAGCGCCAAATTGATGTGGGTCGTTGTACACGCAACAATCACTAGGAAAAGTCGTAGAGTTTAACCTTCTAACCCGGTTGTCAACTTTTTGTGAACAACAAGTCAACTTAGTATAGATAGGTATCGATCCAAGGGACGGTGAAAGAGAAAAGTTGAAATCCAAATCCGATCACAAGTACAAAAATTAAATTCCGATTTGAGAGAGTTGTTAATACTAAGAAAAAAAATAAAACTACTGAAATAAAATTTAACTAATCAAGAAATAAAGATCTGGGGTCCAGAAGATCACCACCAAAACCATGTTCCTATTCAACTAATCAAATTCTAAACTCCAAGGATCAAATTAGGACCTTGTGGTTACATGTCCATATTGACAAACTCACAAGGGTCGAACTTCCTGTGAACCCGTTGGTCCCGGCGTTCACGGATCATTGCCCAACCGCCCAATATGCTATTATCCACGGTCATATAAAAAAGCATGTGAATTCAAACTAGCGTTCAAACCCAAGGCTCAGGTAGTCGCGTCACCAAGGATTATAACAAGAATAATATTAAAAAGATGAAAATATGATAATCACAATTAAGGGACTACTGTTTCATTCTTACAGAGAATCACGGTCATATCACTCCATAAGAATATATCAGATCATCCAAATAATCACGCATAAATAGAGAGAAGATATTTGTTCGATGGAGGAATATAATTGATTATATTGAATAGAAACGGGCTAAGGGGCTACTTCCATTCCCCAAAGAGATTTACTCAGACATAACAAGACCAGAAGAAATGCAAACTAAAATGAGATCCAATATTATACAAGATGTGGTCTACAACTAAAAATTGGATGAAATAGAATGAAGAATGGAATACTTTTACAAGTCAAGAGTCCCTCTTTTATAGGACAGGTAGGGGGTAGGATGCCCTCAAAAGAGGGGGGGGGGGGGAAGAGAGGGAGACCAATTTTTGAATTTTATGGATCTGGTCAAATCGAAAGTTGATTGTCTTTAATTATCTTGACCATGTAACTCCCTTTAATACAGATTCTCGCAGCAGCGATTTGGAATGTATTTCTCTCCCGTTAACAGTACAAAAGTGGTCCAAGTAATAGGATTTTATTTTATAAAATTAAATTTCCTTTCCAATGAATACTTGTGCACTCAATTTAGAGTTCGAATGCAAGAGTTGTGTTACTTTTGGTGGAGGGTATATATGAATTTCAGGACTGCTGCAAATTGTATAATTTTCCTATAAAACCCAAGAAAATAGAATTAAAACTCCAATTAAAGATAAAAATCTAAAATAAAACAATTAATTATGAAACTAAGAGAATAAATAACAAAATAATCCTAAACAAATATCAAAAATATATAAATAAAAGGGATAAATATACATTTATCAATATTCTCCTAGGTGCTCAGAATGCGGTCCTAAATGTTTTGAATACACTCCAAATATGCATGTATAGTGGACATGTCATATGCAATTTCTATGGGTTTTTATTGCTACTATGATGTTTCCCCCTCACGATGCCTCACTCTATGGTTCTCCCACTCCTCGGCTATCCTCCTCCTCTCGACGGCTGCCTGTGACTCTCCAAGCCCCTCAGGTAGATTTATGGACTGATGCTGCCATGTGTCTCTAGGATGCTCCTCCTCCCATCTCCTCAAGATGTCTAGAAAGTCTGAATATGTCACAAATACCTCTAAGAGAGGTGTGGCGTGGTAGGGGAGCTCAAGTGAAATGCCAACATAAGGAGGGTTGACTTGGTAGAAAATCTTCTGGTCAAACACTAATATCATCAATGACCGAGTTAAGTAATGCAAGTCAACTAGCTTTCCTCCTTCTACCTTTGTGTAGCCAGATACATCATGTCCTAGGGCTTAGACAATGGAAGTAACAATCCCTCCCATGATAAATGGATTCTTTCTCTTGGATGGAGTTGTCTTCATATGATCAATGATAAGCGACCCCAGGTTTACAATCTTCCCTTACACCATCCATCCTAACACAAAAAGGTCTTTCCTTGTGTAGCTACATTGATTTTCATAACAGGTGAAGATGGTGTTCGCCAAGACCTTCAAAGTGTACCTCAGGATAGGGTTGTGGATTAGGCTAGTCTTTGATTTACCAGCAACAAAACTGCTCTGCTCCATGAGTTTCTTCCACATATCCACATAATTTGCATTAGTTTCTCTATCAGTGCTTCCTTCATCAAGTGATGTTGCTGCCTTGAGAGTCGGAGTAAAAATGCCATTCAGAAAAGATGCAGTAACAAGGTATGTGCTATTCCCCAAGGTAACACTGATGGAATTCTACGAGACCTTCTCTAATGTGGCAAAGAATTGATGTGTAAGATCCACATAGGTCTCTTGCATAGTAGTCAACACCTCAACTAGCCCAACAGGCTCCATGACATCTTGAAAAAAAACAAAGATGCCCTAACTCTCCTTGCATGCGTAGTGAGTAGAGATCACTCGGCGTGTCAATAACTCTGGAAGCTTGGGTTTCTTCCTTTTTTTACTATGAGTGTCTGGTATTGGCTCATGATGCACTTCAAGTGCATCCTCTGGATGTGCATCTGGCATGACCTCATCAGTATCATCTACAAGTAGCCTCCATCGTACTCTCGACTTCTACTGCAACTATGGTGCCGTAGATGTCGAGGGGCGTGCAACTAAAAATGTTGATCGAGCTTCCACAACTGAAGGATGTGATTTCGATACAGATGGTTAGGATGCTTCCCTACCTCCTCTAGGTAGCCTGGATGATTCCTCCATCATTGGGTCTACTGCTACAGTCATAGGGGATGATTCCACTTGTGAACCAGAGGCTATCGAAGGTGCCGGGAAGGCAAGAGCAACCGTCAGGGCTGAAGAGGATGCGTTCTTGGGCCGACATATGCAGGATATCACATCCTTGGTCTTTGATACAACCTTCTTAGCCATTTTCTTCATTTTGGCTTGAAATCGGAGGAGAAATAAAAAAAAATTCAAAATTCTCTGAAGAACAGGGTTGTTGGGGTGGATTTGAGAGAGATGGGGTGTTTGTGGATGGAAAAGGGAGAAATCTGGAGATAGAGGTAGTGTAAATGGTGGGAGATTTATTGGAGATGGATTGGGGGTGATTTTGTGGAGATTCGAGGGTGGTAGGAGGGCTGGGGAGTGTTGCACAGTCACTGTGCATGGAGAATGGCCATGGTACTCACAGAGGTTCTATTTGGAAATGATTTGGGATTTTGCAAAATGACTAACTTAAGTGTTGAGTGGGGTTGCAACACAGTCATGTTGTGTGGAACGGCCATGGTGGCTAGCCTACTACATGGCTGTGGTGCCCCACACGGCCATTCTGCGTAGGTGGCTACACGACCATGCTACCTTGAACGGGTGTGGTGGATCTATTTTTTTATTTTGATTTTTCTTGATTCCCCTATTGATTGTGAATGTATCAGCACGACCGTTCCATGTCACCATGGTCGTGGTGAGTATTGTGGTTGTTATAATCAACTCAAATTTCATCAAACATCAGATCTTTGGCCCAAAATGATTTTTCATGGATCACTTTGTCAAAACCTCATCTAATTCTCATCATTTCACCCTACTTTCACCTACACATCTTAAAACTAAACAAAAACTATTAAAAACAAGTGTGTGTGTGCGTGTGTTTTCTTGGAAAAGTGTAAAAACAAAGCAAAAGTATCAAAATGAGAGGTCGGGTGAATAATTCCCCAAACCTAGGTGGGTTGCTTCCCACAAGTGCTGAGTTTCTTGCCTTCAGCTTGGCTTCTTGGTGATTCTTCAGTGAATCATGCATTTGGTATCCTCATGTACCCATTCTTGCAAAACATGCATCTCTCATTTGCACTAAATTTGTTTTCTCCATCCCTTTGATCACAATAATCATCATCAACTGTTCCATCTTGATCTTCTTTTCTCAAATGATCATTCGGACTTGTGAAGTGATCATATCTAATATCCCTATCTCAGACCCGCCGGGTTGGGGTTTTGTACATGTTGATCTTGATCTTCATTTCCATGAATGAAACTATCATGGTGCCGCTGCATACATGAATCTCGGCATCAACTATATATAAGAATGACCTTCGCAAGATGATGGGAATCTTCCTATCCTCTGACTCCATATCAAGTACGATAAAATTCGTCGGGAACACTGTGCCTTTCTCTTTATCTATCATCACCAAGACATCATCCACTCTTCCCCTAGGAACTTTTATGGATCTATCTACCAATTGGAGAGTGCAATGTGTCAGCTTCAACTTGCCTAAACCCAGCTCAACATAGACATTGTATGTCATCAAATTCACACTAGATCCCAAATCAAGTAAGGACCTATCTATATGATGTCCCCCATGTAACTAGGTATGAGTGGGGCTCCTGGGTCTTTTTTCTTCACAGGAAGTGTATGTTGGATGATGGATGTGGGCTCTGATCTCCAAACCACGATATAATTACGATTTAAACTTAGCGGAAGCAATTCGATAAACAGCGGAAGACAAAAATCACGGGAAATTAAAACTTTTCGAGACAAGAGCTTGAATCCTTAAAAGCTTCTTTCATAACAAGAGATAAACTATTTACATCTCATGATAATTACTTCTTGAGTAATTATATACATCAAGATACAAAATCTCAAGAACTCATAACAAAAGACTCCAAGACCTGAGAGTACAGAGGACACATAGGACTGACTCTAACTACACCACATGGCAGGCTAAATCTCCACCTGAGATTTACTGCTGCTCCTGGTGCTGCTGCTGCTGGGACTGGTCACCTATAGACCTGTTCCTCCGTCCTCGACGTCCACCTAAAAAGTTGAAGTCTACGGGGTGAGACAATTGTACATAATTGTCCCAGCGAGAGTTATAACTCTCCTCCAGAAGCTTTATAATAATATCAAAGAATAAATTAAGAAGTAAAAGCTTTCAAAGTATTCGATAGCAGTTGCAGCTATAAACAAGAGTTCAACATTTATCAAGCATGAAGAACATATGCACTATACAGTGTAACATCAATCAACTAACTCGTAGTTATCTCTAACAGGTATACTACACTGTAGAGAATGTTTTTCAAACATTACTTTTTATTATGCCATGTGGAGATGAGGTTTACCACTCATACTCCAACCAATCACTGTTAAGTGCCTCGGTATCATACTAGGTCATCGAAAGAGCCGGATTCGCATGACCTTCACCTTCCTCAGTCAGTAAGAGGATCACTCGTAGGACATCTTGTGTCTCTACTATTATAGCTCACCAGGGTAATCTGGTCCTTCGCTATTTTAGAGTTACAGTGGCGTTCTGTACTCTCTTCGTCATCAGGAGATTTCATGTTTATCTTCCACTGATACGGATATATGTGCTTTCTTCGTCATCAGGAGGTTTCATGTTTACCATCCACTGATACGGTATGGGATTATAGAGAAGGATAGATGGATTATATATCTACATCAAATTCGTATACTAGGATGTAAGGTTCTACACATCCATATACCCCACATACTCAACAGTATGTGATCCAGGAATTCTCGTAGGAAAACCTGTTTCACCATCATTTGATCTCTGACAATGATGGATCTATGATCACGGCTCTACATTTCACTTGATTAGTTAGGTACATTCAGTATTCTTTTACATCATACACTGTTCTTCAAACAATAACAGTAGCATAACAGCTATGAAAGTAGAATACTAAATGCAACAAACCTAACTCACATCAATCATCATTTCTCATTATACTCATCACAAGTCATTTCTAAAGCATGACCTTGATGGTATTCATAACTCTCACAGCCCATTATTATCATGGAATGCACTGACAAGGCATCAAGATACTTTACTTATTCATAAGGCTATTAATATGCCCTTAATGAATATAGTATCATCATCCATACCTGGATATGATCACCTCCATATCCGAACCTGCATGGTTAATTCAACTAATAAAGGTAATTCAAAGCAATGATTATACTTTCCATTCTTGTCATAAGAGCTAAGTTCTTTGATTCTTATTAAATAGAGTTTAATACTCATAAAACATGTCATCACCTTTGAATTAGGGTTTACTATTCACATCACATGTCATTACCCTTGAATTAGGGTTTACTATTCACATCACATATCATTACCCTTGAATTAGGGTTTACTATTCACATCACATGGTGAATTGAACTCATAACATCATCATATATGAGGAACATCATTATTGATGCTCTCAGATTAGCTTAAGATTCATCATATATCATAATTAGGGTTTCCATGATCTCACATAGGTGGATCATACCCTAATCATGCACATTCATGTGTATTGAAGGTTCTTTACTTGATTTTCCACCCTAAAAGGGTACTTTCTCTCTCTTAGGATACTTTCTCTCTCCTCATACTAGTAGATGGTGATAACACCACTCTAGATCAGGTTGGGTTAAGTCCTCATGGGCTAACATAAGCCAAAACATCACTATCATGTGATTAGAGTTTGATTTGAACAAGGTATTACTCAATTGAACCCCTCAAGGGTATTTTGGTAATTCACCCCATTGATCACCATCATGGGTTAATTCATTAGTCACTTAGTCCCTTAATATCCTAGCTTATCATTAGGGTTTAGATTAGAGTATCATTGAACCATTTACACCTTCAATTGATTAAGTGAAATCAACCTTTGAAAACCTCAAACGGTTTCAACCTTCAACCTCCAAACGGTTTGAGACCGTTTGGATGAGTTGACCGTTTGCTAGGGTTGACTCCAAGACCATGTGACCTTCAAGGTCGTTTGCCCAAACCGTGTGAGGGTGTAGACCGTTTGACAAGTTTGACTTCAAGACCGAGAGGGCTTACACGGTTTGAGGCCGTTTGATGTCTCTCGATCTTGAGATCGTTTTTGTCCAAACGGTCTTGAGACCGTTTGGCCCCAAACGGTCTTGAGACCGTGAGGCCTCACATGGTCTTGAGACCATGTGACCACAAATGGTCTTTAGACCGTGAGGTCTCAAATGGTCTTGAGACCGTGAGACCTCAAACGGTCTTGAGACCGTTTGGTCCACTTGGTCTCAAACCGTTTGGACCTCCAACATGGTTCAATGATTTCAATTGTTTATGATTATCAATGTTGAAGCCTCCAAATGGTCAAATCCATGGTAACCACTTATATATTGAGTTAATTAGGGTTATGCTTAACCAATTGGTCACTCGATTGACCCTCAATTGCTATCCAATTAGGGTTGAAGTTGGTTCAATTAAGGTCCATCAACGTTCAACCATCAACACTCATCAATGTGAATCAACACAAGGTTGAACCCTTCAATTGAACTCCAATTGGGCCCAAACTTGGCCCAAACGGTCTTGAGATCGTGTGGATGAACTCCACACGGTCTTGAGACCGTTTGCCCAAGATTTCATCAAAATCTAATGTGATTTGATAGGAGTTGAACCTTGATTGAGCCTCAAATCAGAATTTTGATTAATTCAATAACCCATTGTAATTGGACCCTCATTTGATCAAATTACCTTAACCCTAGACCTCCAAACGGTCTTGGGTTGTCACCACACGGTCTTGAGACCGTGTTTATGAGTTCCAAATGGTCTTGAGACCGTTTTCCCATCCAACTTTTGTATTCTAGTGTAAATTCTTCAAGGTTGGATCTATTGAGTTGATTATCATATCAATACTTAATTGCAATGTAATTTAGTATCTTTGTACTTTCAATTGGTCAACTATACTTGACCCCAGACCTCCACACGGTCTTGGGTGATTCCCCACACGGTCTTGAGACCGTTTGGTTGATCCCCAAATGGTCTTGAGACCGTTTGGGTCAATCAACCCAAAAACACTAAGTTATTCATTGAGATTTCAGTACTGATTTCAATTAGGGTTTACCCTAGTAATCGTCCATCAACTCTTAGCTCGTTTGGAATTTGTCCATCAAATTTGGTGAGTTGTTAATCAACATTATTTTGAACAGTAATCTCATACGGTCAATGCTTAGTCAACGTTCTTACACGGTCTTGAGACCGTTTGCCCAAAAAGGGCGATTTCAACAGATTGGAAATCAGGAGTAAATTCAATTAAAGTTGTTGATTAAAAAGGCCATATCTCACGATTCATTTGGCGTTATCATCTCAAATTTTGTGTGTGATTAGCCTACATAATTGTGAACAGAAATATTATACGGTCCATGCTCGGTCAACGCGGATAAACGGTCTTGAAGACCGTTTTCCCTTACATGGTCCTGAGACTGTTTGCTCACTACACGGTTTTGCAAACCGAGAGAGCAATTTGTGGAGACCGTTTAGTAAAGTGAAAAGTAGTGGATTAACTTTGGAAATAACGTCTTCATCTCATAGCTCAAGAAAAGCAAGGATTTATCACGGATTTGCTTGCAAGGTAGCAAAGGAAGGTAGAGAAGAAGACTATCATCTAAAAGCATAAACGAGATGTATATAACAAAGCATAAGTTTAGAGTTATAAAACCCGCCTAAAGCTTGCTCCTTGAGATCCAAGCTTTCGAGCTCCAAGCTTTTAATGGCGTCCTTGAGCTTCCACAGGTCGGCCAAGGTGAAACCTCCAGGGAAAGTCGAGAAGAGATGGCTAGAAAGGTAGAGCTATGTGAGCTAGCCATTAATTTGACCTTGAAATCGAGTTCTAACCATGAACTTAAGCAAAAGGGAGGATTCAAACCTACCTTGCCCTCCTTGGTCGTCCTCCTGAGCTCCACAGCTCCTCTTTAGTCGGTTTGGGTGAATAGAATAGTGAAAGGAATGAAGGGAGGGTTTCCTTGCTAAGTGAAGTGGAGAGTATATATACTTGGGGTGAGATTTTCAACATAAGCTCATAAGTTCTCCATATTTTCAACTGAGTCCCTCCATCCTTCTATGCTCGTCCCTTCGTAATAATTCTAAGGGCAAACCTTCTTCTAAGGTCAAGAAATGAGGGCAAAGAAGATCAACCTATCACTTAAGCATACACATAAAAGGCTTTTGTACATACACCTTGATTATTCAATCACAAAGGTGTTTTTCATTATATGATTATTCAATTGAAGTGAACTTTCATCATTTCTTCTCTAAATGATGACAAGAGTCTTAAAAGATATTTTAGATGATGTATTTTACAAGTTGCACCCCTCAAATTGGGTAAATTGCACTTTTCTCCAATTTAGGGTTTTCAAGCACCGAGATTGCTTCCACAGCTACACCTTGGTGCCCAAGCTTGGGAAATCCCTCAAACCTTACCATCATCATTCTCATGATGTCTCAACATCAGAGGAACATCTCAACATGTGCAATTTGCAAGTTAACCCTTCTAACTGGGTAATTTGCACATAGGTCCCTGTATTACAAAACAATGCTACAACTTTATATAAAAAGGAGCAAAAACTGAAATATATATTTCTGAGAAACTTAATTACATGCCCAAAGTTAATCACAAGGATTTAATTACATATTTAGGCAAAACATCTAGGGTTAACTCATAATCCAGGTCAGGGATGTTACAAATTATCCACCCCTTACAAGGATTTTGTCCTCGAAATCGATAAGACATATTAAGAGAAAAGGGCAGAATACTTCCTTCTCATCTCATCCTCTAGTTCCCAAGTGGCTTCTTCAACACCACGGTGATTCCAGAGGACTTTCACAAGACTTATATCTTTCTTCTTTAACCTTTTAATTCTATTATCAAGGATTGACACTGGTCCCTCCTCATAGGATATATCATCATTCAATTCTACCTCTATAGGTTGTAGAACTGACTCGGTGTCTGGGTGACATTTCTTCAGCATAGAAATGTGAAACACAGGATGTAACCTCTGTAACTCTGGTGGCATCTCTAGTCTATATGCTACCTTTCCAATCCATTCAATGATTGGATAAGGCCCCATAAATCTAGGAGCTAACTTCCCTTTCCTTCCAAGCAGAAGGACCCCTTTCCAAGGCGAGACTTTGAGATACACTCTGTCTCCAACCTGGAATTCTAAGGGTCTATGACGTTTGTCAGCATAAGATTTCTGCCTATCCTGTGCAGTCTTAATCTTTTGTTGAATTACTTTAATCTTCTCTGTGGTCTGCTGCACAAGATCATGACCTAACAATTGACGTTCACCAGTCTCAAACCAACACAAAGGTGATCTACAACGTCTACCATATAAGGATTCATATGGTGCCATATCAATACTATGTTGATAGCTATTGTTATAGGCAAACTCTATCAAGCTTAGGTGTAGATCCCAACTTCCAGTAAACTGGAGAACACATGCTCTCAACATGTCTTCTAAGGTATGTATGGTTCTTTCCGACTGTCCATCAGTCTGCGGATGAAAGGCCGTACTAAACCTTAGCTTGGTGCCTAAGGCTCTGTGCAATTGTTCCCAAAAACGACTTGTAAACTGAGGACCTCTGTCAGAAACTATTGTGACAGGAACTCCGTGCAACCGCACTATCTCTTGTACATACAACTGTGATAACCTTTCAGCAGAATAGGTTGTTTTGACAGGTAAGAAATGTGTTGTCTTAGTCAACCTATCAACAATTACCCAAATGGAATCATGTCCTTTGTTTGTCCTGGGTAGGCCAACAACAAAGTCCATGGTCACATGGTCCCACTTCCACTGTGGTATGGGTAAAAGTTGCATTGTTCCTGCAGGTTTCTGGTGTTCAGCTTTAACTTGTTGACACACAGGACACCTCAGAACAAATTTTGCAACATCCTTCTTCATTCCAGGCCACCAATACAGATCTTTCAAATTCCGATACATCTTGGTGCTCCCTGGATGCATAGCATACATGGAAGAATGAGCTTCTTCCAGGACTAACTTCCTCACGTTATCCACATCCGGCACTATCATCCTTCCATTATAACAGGCTACTTGGTCATCTGAGTCATGGAAACCATCTCGCTTCTCATTTCCATACTCAGATTTAATCTGCTGAACTGCAGCATCACCTAGTTGTGATTCCTTAATCTGCTCTCTTAGGGTAGGTTTAATATGCATCTCAGCTAACAACCCGGCTAACAATGACACCTTCAACTGTACATTGTTTTGCCTTAAAGAGATAAGCATATCTCTCCTAGAGCATACTAAAGAGTTTAGTTGTGCTCTATTCATGGTTGATGTTGCTGATTTCCTACTCAAGGCATCTGCAACAACATTGGTCTTGCCCGGATGGTAATCAATTGTACAATCGTAGTCCTTGATTAACTCCATCCAACGACGTTGCCTCATGTTAAGCTCGTGCTGAGAGAAGATATACTTAAGGTTCTTGTGGTCTGTGAAAATCTGGAATGTTTCTCCATAGAGATAATGTCTCCAGATCTTCAAGGCATGAACCACAAAAGCTAACTCCAGATCGTGTGTTGGATAATTCTCCTCGTGTTTCTTAAGCTGTCGGGAAGCAAAAGAAATTACTTGTTTATCCTGCATCAACACACATCCTAGTCCATTCTTGGAAGCATCACAGAAAACTACATAACCTTTTCCTTGTTCAAGTAGTACAAGCACAGGTGCACTTGTCAACCTCTCCTTCAACAACTGGAAAGACTGTTGACACTTATCACTCCAAGAAAAAGGAACATCTTTCCGGGTCAACTTGGTCAAAGGTAAGGCTATAGAACTAAAGTTCTTAATGAACCTTTGATAATAGCCAGCTAACCCCAAGAAACTTCGAATCTCCGTCGGTGTCTTCGGTTGTTCCCACAGTAAAACAGATTCTACCTTTGTAGGGTCAACACGAATTCCCGAGGCAGATATCACATGTCCAAGAAAAGATACCTCCGGCAGCCAGAACTCACACTTGCTAAACTTAGCATACAACTTGTGTTCTCTTAGCAAGGTCAAAGCTTGGTGAAGATGCTGCTCATGTTGCTGAGCATCCTTACTATATATCAGAATGTCATCTATGAAGACGACAACACACTGATCAAGAAAAGGTCGAAAAACTCTATTCATGAGTTCCATAAATGCAGCTGGTGCATTGGTTAGTCCAAATGACATAACCGTGAACTCATAGTGACCATACCTTGTCCTAAAGGCAGACTTGGATATGGCACTATCCTTAATACGAAGTTGATGATATCTAGACCTCAAGTCTATCTTGGAAAAGACGGTTGCACCATGCAACTTGTCAAAGAGATCATCAATCCTCGGCAGAGGGTACTTATTCTTTATTGTTACTTTATTGAGTTGTCTGTAGTCGATGCACAACCGCATTGACCCATCTTTCTTTTTAACAAACAAGACCGGAGCACCCCAAGGTGAAGTGCTCGGTCGGATAAAACCCTTCTCAAGTAACTCTTGAAGTTGTTTCTTGAGATCTGCCATCTCGGCAGGCGCCATCCTATACGGAGTCTGGGCTATGGGTTTCGTATCTGGGATCAGATTGATTTCAAAATCAATCTCCCGAGGTGGTGGTATACCAGGAAGTTCTTCAGGAAACACATCCTCAAATTCCCTGACTATAGGAACTTCAGCAGGATTAGAACTTTCCTTGGTAACATCTACCACATGAGCCAGGAATGCATAACATCCTTGCCTCAACAGCTTATCAACAACCATAGCTGACACAAGACAGGTGGGCATAATCTTTCTTTCACCTTGAAAGATCCATGTGTTGCTTTCATCAGCAAACACAGCCAACTTGGACTCATAATCCAAGACAACTCTATACCTCTCTAAGGTATCCATCCCGAGGATTATATCAAATCCTTGCATATCAAGCGGTATAAGATCCACTTGAATGCGATGGTCAGAAAAGAAGAGGATGCAAGGAGAGCATACCTCCTGCAAAACGGCAGACTCACTCAACGGAGTCTCCAACAACAAACTATCTGCCCTATGACTAACAGTCACATTGCAGTTACGAATCACTCTATGAGTGATGAAAGAGTGCGTAGCACCCGGGTCAATCAGAACAGATACAACACAGGATGTAGACATATCAAGATATAAAAGTTTCATCTGACCTGCCACTACCCGTGGATTGACCACTGCATCTGGTGGGTTCATAGCATAGAACCTCGCTGTCACCTGGTGTTGAGGTGGTGCTGATGATCCAGCTTGAGACGCTTGTCCACATCCCCGAGCTGCTCCTTGAGATTGCATTCTCTGAGATCCTTGTTGATTTTGTCTCGGAGGTTGTGTCACACTGACAGGCCTAGAACGGCAATCCTTCATCAAGTGTCCCACCTTACCACAGTTGTATTATCTCCTCTCCTGTTGTTGTGGTCGGGGTGGTCCAGTAACTGACATCGATGCAGAACTGTGAGTCCCTTGAAGCGGTTGACTTCGTCCTTTACCTCTGCTTGGTGACCATTGAGTTTGGGAACTCGATCTGGGTGGTGGAGGGTTAGGTGCAGAGAATCTAGGTTTCTTAAAATCCCTAGATGAAGAACCCTGGAACTGTGGATATCTTTTATGGGTTTGCCTCTTCTCAACCACAGATCTCTCTATCCTTCGGACTGACTCAACGAAGGTAGAGAATCTCTCTCGGTTTTCTAAGGCAGACACAGAGGTTGACATATCAACATTCAAACCCTTCTTGAATCTCCTGATTCTTTCCTCATATGTGGCAGCCATATGCGGACAAAACCGCAGCAATTCCATGAACTTAGCTTCATACTCGCTAATGTTCATCATGCCCTGCCTCAATCTCTCAAACTGAGAGATCTTCTCATCTAGGAAGGTCTTTGGAAAATATCTATTGATAAATTCCCGACGAAACTCTTCCCATGAGAACTCTATTCCAGGTCTCTTCTGCTCTTCCATGTTCCACCAGTGACCAGCACTGCCTTTGAGAAGATAGACATCATGTCTAACCTTCTTAGCTTCTGGGATAATAAGAATCCTGAAAGCTTTCTCCAACTCTGTCAACCATAGGTCAGCATCTGCGGGGTCGGCAGTCCCAAAGTACTCGGTAGCTCCGACACGACGAAGTCGTTCGAATGTCTTACCGATACCTTGTGCTTCAGGCTGGACAGGTGCCCTAGGTGCAGGCATGGGCATCCTGTCGGTGATGTGTGTCATGGCAGTCATGAACTGCCCGAACATTGTCTGTACAGCTGGGTTACCCATTTCGGTTGGGTCAAACTGGGGTGGCTCTCTTGGTGATTCTGGTGCAGGCTGTTCTATTCTTGGAACCCTTGCACTGCCTTGAGGTGCACTAGCACTACTCTCTGCCACGTACTCATCATGAGGCTCAGCCATCCTTATGTATCTTCTTCTCCTGAGGAGTAGAAGATTCTATTAGATAGGGAAAGAGTACTAAAGATAGACTCGACATCCTAAGTCCTATGCCTCTGTAGACTCAACTGACCTAGAGATCTGATACCACTAATTGTGGGCTCTGATCTCCAAACCACGATATAATCACGATTTAAACTTAGCGGAAGCAATTCGATAAACAGCGGAAGACAAAAATCACGGGAAATTAAAACTTTTCGAGACAAGAGCTTGAATCCTTAAAAGCTTCTTTCATAACAAGAGATAAACTGTTTACATCTCAGGATAATTACTTCTTGAGTAATTATATACATCAAGATACAAAATCTCAAGAACTCATAAAAAAAGACTCCAAGACCTGAGAGTACAGAGGACACATAGGACTGACTCTAACTACACCACATGGCAGGCTAAATCTCCACCTGAGATTTACTGCTGCTCCTGGTACTGCTGCTGCTGGGACTGGTCACCTGTAGACCTGTTCCTCCGTCCTCGACGTCCACCTAAAAATTTGAAGTCTACGGGGTGAGACAATTGTACATAATTTTCCCAGCGAGAGTTATAACTCTCCGCCAGAAGCTTTATAATAATATCAAAGAATAAATTAAGCAGTAAAAGCTTTCAAAGTATTCGATAGCAGTTGCAGCTATAAACAAGAGTTCAACATTTATCAAGCATGAAGAACATATGCACTATACAGTGTAACATCAATCAACTAACTCGTAGTTATCTCTAAAAGGTATACTACACTGTAGAGTATGTTTTTCAAACATTACTTTTTATTATTCCCTGTGGAGATGAAGTTTACCACTCATACTCCAACCAATCACTGTTAAGTGCCTCGGTATCATACTAGGTCATCGAAAGAGCCGAATTCTCATGACCTTCACCTTCCTCAGTCAGTAAGAGGATCACTCATAGGATATCTTGTGTCTCTACTATTATATCTCACCAGGGTAATCTGGTCCTTCGCTATTTTAGAGTTACAGTGGCATTCTGTACTCTCTTCGTCATCAGGAGATTTCATGTTTATCTTCCACTGATACGGATAGCTGTGCTTTCTTCGTCATCAGGAGGTTTCATGTTTACCATCCACTGATACGGTATGGGATTATAGTGAAGGATTGATGGATTATATATCTACATCAAATTCCTATACTAGGATGTAAGGTTCTACACATCCATATACCCCACATACTCAACAGTATGTGATCCAGGAATTCTCGTAGGAAAACCTGTTTCACCATCATTTGATCTCTGACAATGATGGATCTATGATCAGGGCTCTACATTTCACTTGATTAGTTAGGTACATTCAGTATTCTTTTACATCATACATTGTTCTTCAAACAATAACAGTAGCATAACAGCTATGAAAGTAGAATACTAAATGCAACAAACCTAACTCACATCAATCATCATTTCTCATTATACTCATCACAAGTCATTTCTAAAGCATGACCTTGATGGTATTCATAGCTCTCACAGCCCATTATTATCATGGAATGCACTGACAAGGCATCAAGATACTTTACTTATTCATAAGGCTATCAATATGCCCTTAATGAATATAGTATCATCATCCATACCTGGATATGATCACCTCCATATCAAAACCTGCATGGTTAATTCAACTAATAAAGGTAATTCAAAGCAATGATTATACTTTCCATTCTTGTCATAAGAGCTAAGTTCTTTGATTCTTATTAAATAGAGTTTAATACTCATAAAACATGTCATCACCTTTGAATTAGGGTTTACTATTCACATCACATGTCATTACCCTTGAATTAGGGTTTACTATTCACATCACATATCATTACCCTGGAATTAGGGTTTACTATTCACATCACATGGTGAATTGAACTCATAACATCATCATATATGAGGAACATCATTATTGATGCTCTCAGATTAGCTTAAGATTCATCATATATCATAATTAGGGTTTCCATGATCTCACATAGGTGGATCATACCCTAATCATGCACATTCATGTGTATTGAAGGTTCTTTACTTGAGTTTCCACCCTAAAAGGGTACTTTCTCTCTCTTAGGATACTTTCTCTCTCCTCTTACTAGTAGATGGTGATAACACCACTCTAGATCAGGTTGGGTTAAGTCCTCATGGGCTAACATAAGCCAAAACATCACTATCATGTGATTAGAGTTTGATTTGAACAAGGTATTACTCAATTGAACCCCTCAAGGGTATTTTGGTAATTCACCCCATTGATCACCATCATGGGTTAATTCATTAGTCACTTAGTCCCTTAATATACTAGCTTATCATTAGGGTTTAGATTAGAGTATCATTGAACCATTTACACCTTCAATTGATTAAGTGAAATCAACCTTTGAAAACCTCAAACGGTTTCAACCTTCAACCTCCAAACGGTTTGAGACCGTTTGGATGAGTTGACCGTTTTCTAGGGTTGACTCCAAGACCGTGTGACCTTCAAGGTCATTTTCCCAAACCGTGTGAGGGTGTAGACCGTTTAACAAGTTTGACTTCAAGACCGAGAGGGCTTACACGGTTTGAGACCGTTTGATGTCTCTCGATCTTGAGATCGTTTGAGTCCAAACGGTCTTGAGACCGTTTGGCCCCAAACGGTCTTGAGACCGTGAGGCCTCACACGGTCTTGAGACCATGTGACCTCAAACGGTCTTGAGACCATGAGGTCTCAAACGGTCTTGAGACCGTGTGACCTCAAACGGTCTTGAGACTGTTTGGTCCACTTGGTCTCAAACCGTTTGGACCTCCAACATGGTTCAATGATTTCAATCGTTTATGATTATCAATGTTGAAGCCTCCAAATGGTCAAATCCATGGTAACCACTTATAGATTGAGTTAATTAGGGTTATTCTTAACCAATTGGTCACTCGATTGACCCTCAATTTCTATCCAATTAGGGTTGAAGTTGGTTCAATTAAGGTCCATCAACGTTCAACCATCAACACTCATCAATGTGAATCAACACAAGGTTGAACCCTTCAATTGAACTCCAATTGGGCCCAAACTTGGCCCAAACGGTCTCGAGATCATGTGGATGAACTCCACATGGTCTTGAGACCGTTTGCCCAAGATTTCATCAAAATCTAATGTGATTTGATAGGAGTTGAACCTTGATTGAGCCTCAAATCAGAATTTTGATTAATTCAATAACCCATTGTAATTGGACCCTCAATTGATCAAATTACCTTAACCCTAGACATCCAAACGGTCTTGGGTTGTCACCACACGGTCTTGAGACCGTTTGGATGAGTTCCAAACGGTCTTGAGACCGTTTGCCCATCCAACTTTTGTATTCTAGTGTAAATTCTTCAAGGTTGGATCTATTGAGTTGATTATCATATCAATACTTAATTGCAATGTAATTTAGTATCTTTGTACTTTCAATTGGTCAACTATACTTGACCCCAGACCTCCACATGGTCTTGGGTGATTCCCCACACGGTCTTGAGACCGTTTGGTTGATCCCCAAACGGTCTTGAGACCGTTTGGGTCAATCAACCCAAAAACACTAAGTTATTCATTGAGATTTCAGTACTGATTTCAATTAGGGTTTACCCTAGTAATCGTCTTTCAACTCTTAGCTCGTTTGGAATTAGTCCATCAAATTTGGTGAGTTGTTAATCAACATTATTTTGAACAGTAATCGCATACATTCAATGCTTAGTCAACGTTCTTACACGGTCTTGAGACCGTTTTCCCAAAAAGGGAGATTTCAACAGATTGGAAATCAGGAGTAAATTCAATTAAAGTTGTTGATTAAAAAGGCCATATCTCACGATTCCTTTGGAGTTATCATCTCACATTTTGTGGGTGATTAGCCTACATAATTGTGAACACAAATCTTATACAGTCCACGCTCAGTCAATGCGGCTAAATGGTCTTGAAGACCGTTTTCCCTTACACGGTCCTGAGACCGTTTGCTCACTACACGGTTTTGCAAACCGAGAGAGCAATTTGTGGAGACCGTTTAGTAAAGTGAAAAGTAGTGGATTAACTTTGGAAATAACTTCTTCATCTCCTAGCTCAAGAACAGCAAGGATTTCTCACGGATTTGCTTGCAAGGTAGGAAAGGAAGGTAGAGAAGAAGACTATCATCTAAAAGCATAAACGAGATGTATATAACAAAGCATAGGTTTCGAGTTATAAAACCCACCTAAAGCTTGCTCCTTGAGCTCCAAGCTTTCGAGCTCCAAGCTTTTAATGGCGTCCTTGAGCTTCCACAGGTCGTCCAAGGTGAAACCTCCATGGAAAGTCGAGAAGAGATGGCTAGAAAGGTAGAGCTATGTGAGCTAGCCATTAATTTGACCTTGAAATCGAGTTCTAACCATGAACTTAAGCAAAAGGGAGGATTCAAACCTACCTTGCCCTCCTTGGTCGTCCTCCTGAGCTCCACAGCTCCTCTTTAGTCAGTTTGGGTGAATAGAACAGTGAAAGGAACGAAGGGAGGGTTTCCTTGCTAAGTGAAGTGGAGAGTATATATACTTGGGGTGAAATTTTCAACATAAGCTCATAAGTTCTCCATATTTTCAATTGAGTCCCTCCATCCTTCTATGCTCGTCCCTTCATAATAATTCTAAGGAAAAACCTTCTTCTAAGGTCAAGAAATGAGGGCAAAGAAGATCAACCTATCACTTAAGCATACACATAAAAGGCTTTTGTACATACACCTTGATTATTCAATCACAAAGGTGTTTTTCATTATATGATTATTCAATTGAAGTGACCTTTCATCATTTCTTCTCTAAATGATGACAAGAGTCTTAAAAGATATTTTAGATGATGCATTTTACAAGTTGCACCCCTCAAATTGGGTAAATTGCACTTTTCTCCAATTTAGGGTTTTCAAGCACCGAGATTGCTTCCACAGCTGCACCTTGGTGCCCAAGCTTGGGAAATCCCTCAAACCTTACCATCATCATTCTCATGATGTCTAAACATCAGAGGAACATCTCAAAATGTGCAATTTGCAAGTTAACCCTTCTAACTGGGTAATTTGCACATAGGTCCCTGTATTACAAAATAATGCTACAACTTTATATAAAAAGGAGCAAAAACTGAAATATATGTTTCTGAGAAACTTAATTACATGCCCAAACTTAATCACAAGGATTTAATTACATATTTAGGCAAAACATCTAGGGTTAACTCATAACCCAGGTCAGGGATGTTACAATGGAGCTCACTTGTTCAGTCAATTTTACTTTCTTTGGAATCCTCCCTATTGACCTTCTCTTCACAGTGCATAGGTTCTTGAGGAACTTGGCATATGATGGGATTTTCTTGATAGCATCCTAGAGTAGAATGTTCACCTTCACTTGGAAAAACACCTGAAGAATATCAACATTGTGATTTTGCCTCCTCTTCAATTCCGATGGCTCATCTAGTGCTTCAATGAATGGAGGATCACTAGTTTTTATCATATTTGCATGAATATGAGGCAGAACAATAGGTATGGTGGGACCTCTAAATGGGATATGAGGTGGATCACATGGAATCCCAAACTCAACATGCAGCATCACAAAATCATCTTCAGTAATATCAATCACAATATCACCACTTGGCTGCCTTTGCTTTGCTTTGTCAATCTTTCTTTGACTTGCGGGCTGCTCAAGAGACTTTCCACTCCTTAGAACTATCACAGCACTACCTTTCTCATGGTGGGGAGGGCGAGCTAGTTGTGGTTGTGCAGGAGGTGGAGATGATACTTGGTGTTGAAATTGAAGTGGAGAAGAGAATTGAGGGGGGGGGAGAATTGGGGCTGGAAGGTGAAGTTTTGGGAAATTTGAGATGAGGGAGGTGGTGGAGGAGTGTAAGGCTTGGGATAGCCTTGGAAATGGTAGATGGGCTGCACTTTCATGGGAGGTGGATTATAGAAAACTTGAGAAGAAGGCGCGGGTCAAATTGCTTCATTGCAACTCATGATGTGTTTTGAAGACAACTTCTCTTCTTGGAGAGTAATTATGGAAGATAGATGCTCTAATTTCTCTTCTAGTCTTGCAACATCTTTTTGGACATCATCAAGTATTTTCAATCTAGAGAGAACCTCTTCCTCAAACCTTGAGCTATATTTTGGACTTTGTGACTCTTGATAGCTATAGGAGTGAGGTGTCTTCCTTTCCTCCCCATAGAACTCAATGGAATTGACCAGGTGGCAAGGAACATTTGTCACCTGGTTCTTCATGAAGCTCACCATGTCACCAAGAATCTTCATCACTTGCGAGCTTGAGTCATTATGAGTGGGGGTGTCACACCAAAGGCATATCCCTCATCATTCATCATTCTAGAAGCTCAAATTCTTGATCCTTCAGCCAACTGCTCAAACAAAGGTCATATCTCCTCAGGTGTCCTAGCCATGAAAACTCCTCCATAAGAGGAATCCACTGTGTCTTGGTCCTTTAGAGACAAACTGGAGTATAATGATTGAACTAGTTGCCACAAAGGGATATCATGGTGCGGACACTCTCTCAAAATCTTCTTAAATCTCTCCCATGCATTATGAAAATGCTCATTGCCCTTTTGACTAAAACTTGTCACGACACGCCGCATTTGTGTCAACCTTGATATAGAGTAAAATTGTCTCAAGAAAGCATTCTTCATAATTTCCCAACTCATGATGTCCCTTCTTGAGTCATACCAATCTTTAGCTCTATCTTTGAGGGGAAAAGTGAACAAGGTCAACCAAATTGTATCATCACTAGTCGTCAGCTTCCTGAAGGTAGAGCATACTTCAAGAAAGGTGTCCAAGTGCTTGTAGGGGTTCTCACTCTCTGAGCCATAGAAGATGGGCAGGAGCCCAAGAAGAGCTGGAGGAATAGAAAATTGCTCCCTTAGCATTTGATCAATCCTACTAGCAATTGGCGATTTGTAGTTGCTAGGCATGAAGTAGTCTTAAAGCGGCTTGTGGGGTGCATTTTGGCCTTCCATCTTGTTTTCCCCCGAATGGCTTGTCACATGCACAAAGCACAACCAAACAAAAGAGAACAAGTTAGCAAACCAATATACACAATGAATGCAAAGAATAATAAATAAAGAATAGCAATGATGAGGGCAGTAGGAAATGTCAAAGCAAAACTAACTATCCAGGATGAGTGCCTTTCTCTCTGGAAATGGTGCCAGAAAGCTTGGTGTGCTCTTGCCAATGGTGTTACACACTACTCAATTGGAGTTTTAAATAGGTACAACCTCATAGATAGGAGCACATAGTGGATTAACTTTCAATATTTATATTGACCTAAACTCAAACGACCTACTTCTACTAAAATGCTAACCCGCAAGCGCACAGTGTTGTGTTGTAGTATAGGTAAGGTAGCAAGTATAGGGTCGATCCATAGGGAGAAAAGGGGGCACTAGAGCTAGGTTAGTTTGGCTGGGTTCCTACTACAGATACTAGGGTTAAGGGTTTCAAGTTTGTTTTAATTGTTAAACTAGGTGAGAAGGAAAACAATTAAAGGTGATAATAAAATCTAAGTTAACCCTAAACTAGATTAAAGCTAAGCAAGCAGGAAAAGTCTAAGCTAGGTATGAAAAGGCAATTTACACTAAGGAAAGCAAGAGAAAAGCACAAGAGAAATTAAAGAGCTAAAGTAGCAAGAATAAGGAAAAAATAGGGCAAAAGCTAACTAAGCAAGAAAAGAGCTAACTAAGCTAACACTAGCTAGGTAGGATGAAAACTAGGGTTTTAAAGCAATTAAGAGAGGTGTGGGTTGTTT
The DNA here is from genome assembly GCA_963693085.1 of Alisma plantago-aquatica. Classification (NCBI taxonomy): domain Eukaryota; kingdom Viridiplantae; phylum Streptophyta; class Magnoliopsida; order Alismatales; family Alismataceae; genus Alisma; species Alisma plantago-aquatica. The sequence goes on along the minus strand of OY856414.1, from coordinate 865,903,481 downwards.
AGGGGACGTACTTATCACTTAAGTTGGGGGTGACATATGAACATTATGCTTCCATTTAGATTATCCAAACCAAACAACAAGTTATAGTCTAATGAATTAACCTAAGCTGTTAACTGGCCATGGATATGCTAGGTTGTGTATAGGGGAACTAGTCCCTAACACTCCCTACTACTCTTGTGAGGCTCAATTGGGTTAGGGATTAGGTTCAATTCAATTAGGGTCTAATCAATTCTAGGTTTCTAGATTATACATTCCTAGGGAAATTAGGGGCCGAGGGTAGTAATGGGGAGGTGAAATTCGGGTTTTGGACCCCAATTCCCCCACATTCTAGCCTTGAGAAGGCTCCATGCTAATTGCACTAGTCACCTAATCTATCTACTTAGATCTCTCACGTAGGCTTAGGAAGACTGATTAGGATGTATGAAGATGGGAGGCAACCTAGGGATCCAAGAATTGAACCAAGGAGCAAATCCCAAAATTCACACATATAAGCAATTTTCCTAAATTCCTAGGGATTTCACACACAAACCAACAAGCAATTCATGGAGAATAAGATAGAAATATAACATAATCATTAGCAAATGGAATTATAAATTTTATATGTCATTTCCCCACAACATGGTATCAAAGTAACATTTTACACCCCAACAGCCCACCCAAGAGGGGGCTAGCTACTCATGGAAATGGAAAATACAAAAAGAAAGGAGAAAGAGGTAGAAGAAGCCATGTAGCTCAGTGTAGATGAAGAAAGCCTCCACTTCAGCTACTGTAGGACATCCTCCTCTCTCCTCCAAGGTGTAGGGGCATGGAATGATGGTGGGAATGGGTGGAAATGGAAGGAAACTAGGGTTTTGATGGTGGAAATGGTGAAATGGAGGGGATTATGGAGGTGGAAATGAAGTGGAATGGAGGAAGAATGAAAATGGAGTGGTAGGAGTGAGTGAGGGGTGGCCTACTGATGTGATGATTTTGAGTCGCTTTTATATACTTGTTTTACTCACATTTTATGCGTTTATTGGTCACTTTGGTGGTTAATATTGCATAATTCACTTATTTTAGTCTATGATCCTTCTTAGTGTCAAATCTCTCTTATTTTATTGTTTTGAGCATAAATGATTACACTAATAGGTTTTATCTTGGCTGATGTGGTTTTGTTTTGCAATTTCAGGAAAAACACATATCTGCAGTTGTCGATACCATCGACATCAGTCGATACTATCGACACAGCCACAGGCAGGCAGCCGCAAGGAGCAGTGTAGAGTCGATACCATCGACTGGGAATTCGATGGTAGTGACGTACCATCAGGTTGCTGGCGACCAGTCAGTCGATACTATCGACCCCAAAGTTGATACTATCGACACGTGTAGCTTCAGCGACGGAATATGGATAAATTTGACGCCTAAGGGTGTCGATACCATCGACCCGCGTCGATGGTATCGAGCCAGCATTAGGTGCAACGACAGAAAAGAAAGAAGGCTTTACGATATCGCGAGGGGTCGATACCATCGACCCACGTCGATGGTATCGACGCCGTCAGATTAAAGTTTGTTTCAGATCGACTCTAATCCAACAGTTGTGATATTTTTGCAACCTAACTCGGTAATTATACCTAATGATGGAGGCCAAGAGCAGGGTATCACGTCATTAGCCACATCACACGTCCCGAGAAGAGGTGGAGAGAAGAACGGAGCCTAGAAGCACACTCCAGCCGTTCTGAAAGCCGAGGAGGACGTTTTCCACTGCCGAAAGGCTATAGATCGCGCATTCTACGCCAAGGAATGATTGGATCTTCTCCGTTCAGGGGTTTCATCACTTATTCACGTTTTTCTCCATGTTTCCCCTTTCTTCATCCATGTCTTGCTCTGAGATGAACATGCAGGGCTAATCCCCTTTGTCTTTAGGACCGGGAGTAGCCCGGGGAAGCATTGTATGACGTTTTTATCATAGTAATTCATCATTTGTCTCTTAAATCCGTGGTATGATTTCGTTTTCTCAATTATATTGTTATGCTTGATCACCATAATGATAATCTAATGCCTTTAATTACTTTGAAAGAAGAATTAACAGATGAAAAGAGACGAAATTCACATTAATTAACAAATCCCTTGAACAAGGTGATGTATGGTTAATGGTGGAAACCCAGAGGTCGTTTTTAATGCACCTAGTTTAGGGTATAGGTTACTACAACGGTGGAACCGACCTAGACATAGGTAGTGAATTGTACCATGACAGTGGACAATTCTGACTACAAGCCACTACCCGGATTGAGAGATGAATCTGATTAGCTATGTGGAAATTCATACAATGAAAACCAACGGTGAAACCACAATCCTAAAGATCTCCATTTGAATTGATTAAACTAAACACTTAATTGATTGCTTTGTTTTATTTTATTTTCTTTTATTTCACAAAAACTCTCATAACCTTTTTATTGGTCTAGTTGATTGTGAGTAGTTAGTAGTAGTCTACCGATAATTTAGTGTCCCTAAGTTCGACTCGGGCCTTACAAGGGCCTATACTACATTGACGTGTGCACTTGTGTTATACACATGGTAAAATCATGTCAAGTTCTTGGCGCCGTTGTTGGGGACACGACAATTGTCGGCACCACGAGTACTGCAAGTGGCCACTCTAGGCCACTTTTTATTTTATTATTAATTTTGAAATTCAACATTTTATTCATATTTAGAAATCGTTTAGCACGGTACTGACCCTAAATTATTATTTTGCAGGTACTAGTGCATGGTGAGGACGTGTAGCACAGACTACACGCAGCTACCACTAGAGGTTCCACTTTTGGGACCAGACGACGAGGAGAATAACATTCAAAACTGACCTGAAGATATAGATTCAGACTCTGAACCAGAAGCTATGGCTGAGGAACAGATAATCTGGGAGAAGATCAAGGCGTCTTCTGCATCTGCATCTAAAGGGATGATCAAGAGGCACGCTATCAACATTCATAACTATAAGATCGATCTAGGACTAATAAATTTGGTCAAATCAAATGCATTTCATGGGCTCAAAAATGAAGACCCGGTGACTCACATTAGCTAGTTCATGGAGAACTATGACATGATCAAGATAGTTAGGTTTCCACAAGAGACATTGTACTTGAAGATGTTCCCCAGCTCTCTGGTGGGAAATGCATGAGAATGGCTACATAATCTTGATGATGAGTATGTGGAATCGTGGGATCATACGGTCGAGGTGTTCTTCGAGAGATTCTTTCCGCCCGAGAAGACCAATGATTTGGTCCGGAAGATCCATAATTTCAGCCAGAAGGCAGGGGAGACTTATTCCGAGACCTGGGAACGGTTCCAGATCATGCTAAGGAGGTGCCTGCATCATGGGCTTGATAAGGAGAAGCAGGTCAAAATCTTTTATTTTGCTCTGTCTGAGCATGATAGAAGTAACTTAGATTCCACAAGTTCAGGATTATTCTTAAACAACACAGGCACGAGGTGTTGGGAAATTTTGAAGAACATGGCTAAGAAGCAATCTTGGGGTGACAGAGATGTCGTAGAGCATGTTCGGGCTGTAGGTGAGTCAAAGGCCATCAAAGAGCTAAATGAGAAGATGGACCTTCTCGCCAAAAAACTACTTGCAAAAGAAGATACAGAATCCAAGGATGAAGCTCAAGTGAAATTTATGCACCAATAGCAGGGGTATAGAAACAACGACTACACATGGAGGAAAGACAAGAAATTCTCCTGGAAGGACCCAAATAATTTCTTGCAGGACCCTGACGCAAAACCCCAACCGGCGCCCGAGGATAAGAGCAATGAGTTGCTCAACCAAGTTATCAAGCAGAATCAAGAACTAATGTGTACTTTTGGCCAGCAGATAAAGCAACAAGGGGAATTCATGAATCAATTTGGGCAGACCCTACAAAGCCATGGGGCTCAGATGAGGATGATAGAGACATCTTTGGCGCAGATGGCAGCTGAAATAACAAATTTGAAGAAGCCAGCGCAACAAGGCTTTCCAGGTAATACAAACATTCCAGGAGGAAACCAACAGGCAAAGGCAATTTTGCTACGGAGTGGCAAGAAAATTTTAAATTACAGGGTCGATGATCCGGGCACACCCCAACCAGAAACTACAGGTGAGGCCACTGAGGAGGTTCCAATTCCAATCACCGAGATGGTAGAGGATGTGGTGGAGAATGTCACATCAGAACCAGTTGCTGAGGAGGAGACACAGAAGAGGACACCATATGTGCCGCCACATCAAAGGGCACAAACTGTCCCGATCCCATATCCCAATAGCGTGAAAGCCAAGAAAGTGGACGCTCAGTTCAAGAAGTTTCTAGATAGCTTTAGAAAGCTTTCTATCAACATTCCATTGTTAGAGGCAATAGAGCAGATTCCCTCTTACGGCAAGTTTCTGAAAGAAATAATCACAAAGAAGAGGAAAATCCCAGATACAGAGGTCGTGGTTCTTAAGTAACAGGTGAGTGCTTTCATCATGGGCACATTGCCACCTAAAAGGAAGGATCCAGGTTGCTTCAACATTTCATGTTACATTGGTAAAGTGAAATTCTACGAAGCACTGTGTGATTCAGGGGCAAGTATAAATCTGATGCCTCTCTCTATGTTCAAGAAGCTGGGACTGAAAGAATCAAGGCCGAGAAATATGACAATTCAGTTAGCAGACAATGTCGTGGTGAAGCCATACGGCATGTGTGAGGACGTGTTGGTGAAAGTTGATCAGTTTGTATTTCCAGTAGACTTTGTAGTAATGGAAATGCAAGATGAACAGGGTAATGAGCTACTCCTTGGATGACCCTTCCAAGCCACTGCAGATATGATACTTGAGATGGGAAGAGGCCGTTTGACCTTGGGTATCGCTGATGATCAGTTTGAAATGGTCATGCCCTCAAGCACAACACAATCTAAAGCAAAGGAGAAATGTCGCATGATGAAGCACTTTGATCAGAATATTTCTATTTGTCTAGGGAAGCCATTTCTAGATATGGATCATGAAATGACTAAGGTGGAGAAGGGGACACTGGCCGTAGACATTATGGAGAAGACCAAAGTTGTTTCTCTTAGCAAGGTCGTGGGTTTTCCGAATGATGAAGAGGAGGACATCCCTCCTTCTACTGAAGATGAGGCCATAGCAAGTTCTGTCATAGATGCATATCTAGAACTGCCTCTTGAAGCTTGCCTAGTTAATATAATGCATGACTAGATGAGAAGCAAGTCACTACAAGAGTGTGTCAAGATGCTTCAGGTGCTTTCGTACTTTTATGCTAGGTACTATGAAGATCTTGGAGAACTCCCACCACTGCTTCAGTCATCCTTGATCGTTCCGCCAGAGTTTGAATTCAAGCCACTGCCGCCTCACTTGAAATATACATTTCTAGCCGAGGGTGAAAAGCTACCATTGATTATCTCAGTATATCTGAGTGTCGAGGAGAAGGACCAACTGTTGATCGTGCTGAAGAACCACTGAGGTGCATTCGGGTGGTCGGTTGCAGACATCAAGGGGATCTCCCCTACACTGTGCCAGCACAAGATCCGGGTCAAGGAGGGAGCCAAACCTGTAATTTAGCCACAGTTCCGACTAAATCCAACCATGATGGAGGTAGTCAAGAAGGAGGTGATCAAGCTCCTTTCTACAAGTATCATCTATGATATATCTGACTCGATGTGGGTGAGTCCTACACAGGTAGTCCCTAAAAAGGGGGAATTACTATTACTCATAATCTTTTGAATGAGCCGGTCATGACCCGCATGGTAACTGGGTGGCGTGTGTGTATAGATTACCATAGATTGAATGCAGCTACGTTGAAGGATCATTTTCCGCTTCCATTCATTGATCAGATTTTAGAGCGATTAGCAGGTCGTTCTCACTTTTGTTTTTTAGATGGTTATTTGGGCTACAATCAGATTTCCATAGATCCTAAGGACCAAGAGAAGTCCACCTTCACTTGTCCTTATGGAACATTTGCATACCGCCACATACCCTTTGGTTTGTGTAACGCACCAACAACCTTTCAGCGTTGCATGCTTGCCATTTTCTCTGATATGGTTGAGTGTTGTTTGGAAGTCTTTATGGACGATTTCTCTGTCTATGGTGCATCTTTCGATGAATGTTTATACAATTTGGATAAAGTTTTGCAACGATGTGAGGACACACACTTAGTTCTCAATTGGGAGAAATGCCATATGATGGTTAGTGAAGGGATTGTGCTTGGACATAAAGTGTCTAGGAAAAGGTTGGAGGTAGATCCAGTGAAGATTGAAGTTATTTCCAAATTACCCCCACCAAATTCTGTAAAAGGGGTACGGAGTTTTCTAGGTCATGCTGGTTTTTATCGTCGCTTTATAAAAGATTTCTCAAAAATCGCTAAACCATTATCTGAGATGTTGGAAAAAGATGCGGTCTTTGATTTTAATGAAAAATGTTTGCATGCATTTAATGTGCTTAAAGAGAAATTAATTTCTGCGCCAGTTGTGCAAACACCGAACTGGACAAAGCCATTTGAATTGATGTGCGATGCTTCAGATTTTGCAGTTGGGGCAGTTTTAGGACAACGTGTGTACCACAAACCCGTTGTGATTTTCTATGCGTCCAAAACTTTAAATGAAGCACAACTGAATTACACGACAACTGAAAAAGAGCTTCTCGCCGTTGTTTTTGCTTTTGAAAAATTCTGGCAATATCTTGTAGGATCTAAACTCATGGTATGGACGGACCACGCCACCATAAAGTACTTGATGGAAAAGAAAGATGCCAAACCTAGATTGATTAGGTGGATCTTACTGTTACAAGAATTTGATATTGAAATTAAAGATAAGGCGGGCATAGAAAATGTGGTTGTGAATCATTTGTCTAGGTTGGAAAGGGTAGATGAGAAGGACATTCATATACCCATTACCGAGACATTCCCTGATGAACAACTTCTATTTGTTAAATCTAAAGATCCATGGTTCTCTTATATTGTTAATTATCTTGCCTGCAAAATTATCCCAGATCATTGGACATATCAAGAGAAAAAGAAAATTTTCCATTCTTTGCGATATTATTTCTGGGATGACCCCATTCTGTTGAAGCAATGCAGGGATGGCGTGTTGCGCAGGTGCATACCAGAGGTTGAGTATAAGAGTGTACTTCATCATTGTCATACTTACCAACGGGTGGCCATCATGCAAGTTCTAGAACTGCGGCCAAGGTACTTGAGAGCGGTCTTTACTGGCCTACATTGTTCTGGGATGCATATGATTATGTGCGGTGATGTGATTCCTGCCAACGGGCAGGTAACATTTCAAAGCGACAGGAGATTCCCCTCAATGTATTTCAAGAGGTCGAGGTGTTTGATTTGTGGGGTATTGATTTCATGGGACCCTTTGTGTCCTCAAACTCTAACTTGTACATTTTATTGGTTGTTGACTATGTATCGAAGTGGGTAGAGGCAATGCCCATTAGGACTAATGATGTTGTTGTAGTGTGCGATTTTGTCAAGGACTATATTTTCTGTAGATTTGGCATACCAAGGATGATTATCAGTGATGGAGGTATCCATTTCAGAAATTAGAAGTTCGCTACATTGTTGAGAAAGTACGGGGTAAGGCAGAACATTGGTACCCCGTACCACCCGCATACACAGGGGCAAGTCAAAGTCTCCAATAGAGAGATTAAGAAAATCCTGGAGCGTACAGTGGCTTCGATAAGGAAGAACTGGAGTACTCTGCTACCGGACGCTTTATGGGCATATCGGACGACATATAAGACACCTATAGGCACTACGCCTTTTAGGTTGGCTTATGGGCGGGCTTGCCATTTGCCAGTAGAATTGGAGCATAGGGTGCACTGGGCGCTAAGGAAGATGAATTTGAACTATGATGAAGCAGGAAAGAAATGCTTGTTAGAGCTAAATGAACTCGACGAGCTGAGGATGAATGCATATGAAAGCTCACAGATTTACAAGGAGCGATCAAAGCTGATTCACGATCGACACATTCAGATGTGTATCTTCAAGAAGGGACATCGTGTGCTCTTGTTCAACTCAAGGTTGAAGATGCATCCCGGGAAATTGAAATCCTGATGGAGTGGACCTTTCACTGTAGAGGAGGTCAGGCCACATGGAGCAATCATGGTGCGTGATGGGGAGACAACATTTTTTGTTAATGGATAGCGATTGAAGTTGTATTTCGGTGAGGATTATAGGAGGAAAGTGCATGAGGTCAAACTCATTGCACTTACAGATGCATGAGGAGCTCGATTTCGTCTAGCCTAAGACGTTAAATAAGGGCGCTTTTTGGGAGGCAACCCAGCCATTGGTAGTTTCGTTTAGTTTCCTTCACACTTGTAATTTAGTTTGTCTTGATTTTGTTTTTAGTGTAAAAATGATACCATGATCATTTGTTTAGTGTGCAGGCCTGAGGCAGGGTCGATACCATCGACCATTGTGTCGATGGTATCGACATGGGCACAATTAGGCGGCTGAAAAAATTTCTCTGCGTCGATACTATCGACGGCCTCGTCGATGGTATCGACCTACCATCAGTAACGCTGAGGAAATTGCTAGAACAGGGTCGATAGTATCGACATGGCTGTCGATACTCGTGAGATCCCTAAAGATATTCAGACAAAATTTGTCCCAGTGAAGTCGATACCATCGACGGGCCTGTCGATGGTATCGACCCGGTTACAAACAGACAGCGGCGGCCGGGCCTCGCGAGGGTGTTTGCCCTAAGCATAGTCGATACTATCGACCTGAGTCGATGGTATCGACGCGACACGTCACCAATCCGCGAGAGGAAATCAACGACGATTGCTACATCAAGGATGTCGATCTGTGGGATGGGTCGATACCATCGACTCTCGTCGATGGTATCGACGCGTCATCGATCCGGGCCCCCACATCAGGCTATCGACAACCGTCGATACTAGCGGAAGACCGGATTGTTCTACAGGTTTCGATACCATCGACCCGCGTCGATGGTATCGACGGGTCCATAACAGTGACGACCGTGGTTATAAAAGGGAGGGATGGTTGTCATATGACATCACACCTTTAGAGTGTTTCCCCCCTACTTGTGCTTTGCACATTGCCAGGCGACCGGAGCCCTCCTACGAGCATCCAAGGAGTGCGATCTTCACCGAGTCTTCACCCAGCCGAGATTGTCTTCTCCGAGATCATCTTCACCGAGCTCTGTCTTCTATTCCTTCTTTCTCGACGACAATGGTGCATACTGTAGGAGCATCTTCTTCACAGATGGTACCCAATGAGATTCCCGAGTTCATTCCTCCATGACCCGCATCGATCCCTCGTCCAAGGATAGTCCAACCTTCCGCGGAGATCCGGAAGGTCTACGAGGAGCTTTTGAAGAGAAAGATTGAGCCCATGTGCTACGTCGATCGGACGATGGTCCGCGACCTGGGGTTCAATGACAATCTTGCCTACGTCTTGAAGGGGCAGGTGAGACACACAACCAAGAGTCCCGATGAGTTGGAGTACCACACCGACGACCAACCATTCTTCAGCGAGTGGTCGACTTACAAGGAACTCATGGCAGAGTTCATGGCATCATTGGACATCAATGTGCTGCCCAATGACTTGATCGCCACCGAAAGAGAGTGGAAGAAAGGGCGGGTGTCGTTTAGACTCTACAACAACAACTACACCATTACCCTCGACCAGTTCAATTCGGTGTACAACTGTATTCATGACGCTTACCAACACTGCAGGCCAGACAACATGACAGACTACGATGATATCTTCGCCCAGCTCGTGACTGCGCCTCCGGGCAAATCCGTAAGCTACCGCAACGCTGCAGTTACTGACTTCAAGCATCCATTTGTGCAGATTCTGCACCGCATGCTCTGCACCACGCTATTTGCTCGCGGTGACTTGTCTCTTAGCAAATTCTAAGAGACGGATTTGTTCTTCCTGTACAAACTGCTGAAGCGCAAGGAGTGCAATTGGGGCGCATTTTTCTTGATGCACGTGGTGGCCGTGAAAAGGAGTACGAGGAAAGCTCCAATCCATTTTGGAGGGCTAATCACACCATTGGTCGTCTATCTTGGGTTGGATATCTCCCAGCTTACTCCCCTTTCCAGCAGGAGCAAGGTCAACCTGCAAAATCTGCACCGCTCCAACCTCCTCCTGCTCCGTGATGGTTTGGTTTATGCACAATGCCACGCCAATCACGCATATTAAGAATGTGCACTTCCAGACCCCGTCTACAACATCGAGGGCACTCAGCATTTCAGGTGTCCCATCATGGCCATTGATGACTCAGATGAAGACGGAGGCAATGACGACAATGATAATGATGGTGACGAGCATGAAGAGGAAGAGGAGGTTGTTGACTCAAGGTCAATTAGGTCAATGTTGACTCATGTATAAATTGACTAAACATGTGTTTTGATGATGACTAACCATTCCACATATTTGTGTCTAACATCTCTACTTGAGTGATTTCAGATTAGGTATAGACACACTCCAAATGCCATAACTTGTGCATCTCAAATTGGAGAAGAGACAAGTCAAAGTCATACAAGTGCACGTTTTTGTAATATGATGTATATCCATTAGAATCATGTTGTAAATCACTTGTAATGATTGTATGACTTGTAATTAAGCTTAGAAAAATATCAGGAGCACTTAGATCGAATATTAGAGCACTTTAGATGCATCTTTGAAAATTGATTATAGGCACTTTGTCGGTTGAGTTTCCCAGCCTGAAAACTTGACCGATCATCCTTGATCAATTTTCTGAAGATTGCATCGGTCGAGTTGTGTTTACACAGAACTCGACCGATGGAGTAACTGACCAAATTGATTTTCATTGGTCAGTCGAGTTTCCTCAGGACAAACTCGACCGATGGTCTGAACATCAACTTTGTCGTTTACTCTATCGATCGAGTTATCCTTACATAAACTCGACCGATTACACTGTATGGAAAAGTGCAGAAAAGTACTTCTAGCCGTTGTGGAGTTGCAACGAGTGAAAATAGATCTGTTGCAAGCCACAAAACGGCTAGTTTTCATTCACAAGTGTTCCTAAAGGCTAAGAGGCATCCCCATCTATAAATAGGACCCCTTGGGCTTCATTCCAAGGTTGAGCATTCATTGAAAAACTCTATGTGAGGTTCCTATTCTATAGCTGAGTGCTTCCTACAACCTCCTCTCTCTCTCTAAGGTTAATCACTTGCTACATCCATTAGAGTGAGTAGGAAATCTATAAGATAGCTAGTCCTATATGTATATCTTATGAGGCTCTCACTTCCACCACCTCCTTTTCTCTCATTTCCATCATGAAGATGAAGGTTCTCTCTCTTGTCCAAGAGAGGTGAAGAAGAACAAGGGAAGGAGTCCCTTGGTGAAGATCAAGGCTGAAGACTTGGAGCTAGAGTGGGTAAGCCCTTGGAGAAGGTAGAAGACTCAAGCTCAAGTGGGTAAGACCTTGGTGAAAGCTTCTCCGAGTGAAGGTGAAGTCAAAAGCTGAAGATCCAAGAAGAGTGGGTGATCCCTGCAAGGCTGAAGACTTGTGCAAGAGTGGGTAAGTCCTTGGAGAAGGCTGAAGACTCTTGCAAAGTGGGTAAGTCCTTGGTAAGGTTGAAGACTCTTTGTATTGGATAGGTAAGTCTTTTGTTTGGTCATGCATTGTATGTCTTATGAATGAATATAAGACTGCAATAGTTTGGAAGTCCTAGAGGTTGACCTCTCTAGGCAAGTAGACTGACACACTTCTAGTTTGAAGTGTGGAACCACTATAAATAACTTGTCTGGTGCATGTTCAATCTCTCTCTCCCTTGCGATGTATGTTTTAGTTGCACTCAAATTACCTATTTAGCAGCCTTATCTTGTCATATATCTTGAAGGTTTAATGAGTTTTGTTTAAGTGCTTTCAGCTCTATTCACCCCCCTCTAAAGCATCTAATCACCCATCTCAGATCCAACAATTGGTATCAGAGCGGGTCTTCTCCAAGCATACTTCCACAAGTAGGAGAAGATGGGTGACTACCAAGGAGGGAGATACTTGAGCAGCCTTCCAATCTTTGATGGGAACAATTTCCTCTATTGGAGAAGAAGGCTCCAATTCTACATCCAAGGATCAAGTCTTGAGATGTGGCAAATGGTGAACAACCCATATGAGCTACCAAATACAAAGATTGAAGAATGGGATGAAGATACCTTGAAGAAATCAACCTTGAATGCTAGAGCCATGCACATCCTCTATGCCTCCATGACCCCCACCGAGTTCAACCGGATTTCTTCTTGTGAGACGGCCTATGAGGTATGGAGAAAGCTTTGCATCACTTATGAAGGGACAGATCAAGTGAAGGAAAGCAAAGTCTACATGCTCAAAGGGCTGCTTGAGAACTTCAAGATGGGAAAGGAGGAGAGCATAGCCAACATGTACTCAAGGCTCAACACCATTGTGAATGGTCTTGCTGTTCTAGGACATCCTATGTCTAGTGGAGAGATCAACTCAAAGATCCTTAGAACTCTCCCCAAGAGGTGGGAACCCAAGGTGACTTCAATTGAAGAAGCAAGGTCTCTTAAGGATATTCCTATTGAAGAGATCATTGGAAATCTACAAGCACATGAAGCCACACTTGACAAGAGGGAGGAAGTAGAAAGACAAGAGAAGAAAGAGCTAAAGAGAATGAAGAAGGCTGAAATGAAGGCTCAAATTGAAGCTATCATGGAACAAGTCTCTCCATCCTCTCAAGCTAAAGAAGATGCCATGTACTCCAAGGGTAAACTCTATAAAGGCAAGTCCTACTCCATCTGGTGCTTCACATGTGGAAAGAAGGGTCACTACAAGGAAGATTGCCCACAAGGCAAAAAGACCCATCTTCACAAGAAGAAATGGCAATCAAGCTCAAGTGACTCCTCCAACTCAAGCTCAAGTGAAGATTCAAGTGAAGGATCAAGCTCAAGCTCTAGTGATGAAGGAGAATGCCATTTTGCTCTTATAGCATCAACAAGTGAAGACTCAAGTGAGGTAAATCTAAACTCTTTAGATAAAGAATCTTTGATTGATATTATTCATGATATTTGTGCCTCTCTTAAGTCTTCTAAAAGGAAAAGGAAAAAGCTTGCTAAAATTGTTGATAATTTGCATGTAGAACTAAATGATCTTGAACATGCTAATTCTTGCTTGCTTGATGATAAAAATGATTTTGTTAGTCAAGTAGATTCTCTTAAACATGAAAATGCTAGTTTGCTTGATAAGATTAGATTTCTAGAAGCTCAACCTCTCATGACTAGTTCTAATGAGGAGCATACTTTAATTGTTGATTCTCTCATGCATGATATTGATGTTCTTAAATATGAAAACAAGGATAATGATTTTGTTTTGCATGAATTAGAAATAGAAAATGCCTCCTTGCTTGCTAAAATCAATGGTCATGAATCTTGTTCTAGTTATACTAGTAGAGAGAATGATGTTGCTGCTCTTTATATTGATAGAGATTCTCATTTAACTAAAGCACTTTGCTTAGAAAATGATCTTTTGCATGCTAGAGATAATATTAATAATTTGTCTTCTACTATTGCTTCTCTTAAGCATGATAATGACAGTTTGAGATCATCTTTGCAAAGATTCTTAGTTGGTAAAAAGAGTCTTAATGACATCCCATATCATACTACCAAACAAATTGGTAGACATGCTTTAGGATATGATAGTAGTCAAAGGGAACAACAAAGATAAAGGACCTCCAATATTCCATGGAGAATCCTCTAGTTCCAAGACTATGGGAACATGCAACTATTGTAATGAAATTGGTCATTATTCTACTTGTTGTCCTTTTAGAAAGCACCCAAGATCAATAGGACTTGGGTTGCTATGCTAACCCCTCCAGACCCAAAAACATGATTGGGGACCATTTCATCTTTCTTCTTGTAGGTACTTGCAAATGCATTGAATTGAGCTATTGAATTGCAAATTGACTTCTCAATCCATATGAAAGAAGAAAGGTGAGACGTGTAGAGGGTGACAACAAGTGGAAAAGCAATGGTAAGAACAAAGGTAATGTTTTCTTGCTTGTAATCATTTGTAACTTGTTTTTCTCAAGTTAGTGTGCACTATACATATGGTTTTTGAGTCAAAAGTTGTATTTTATGTTTCTCTTAACACTCTTGCTCAAAAACTATTTCTAATGCTACTATAGTGCATTATTAACTTGCTTAGACATGTTTGGATATGGTTTGTATATTTAACATGCCTTTAAATATGTTTTCATGAAATATATGTGCTTTTTGACAGCTGGTCTGTCGGTCGAGTTTGCCCTGTTTGAAACTCGACCGTTAGGCACCAAGAGTGTTTCCAACAGCTGTCATCGGTTGAGTTGTCAATGCACAGAACTCGACTGATAACACTGTGCACAGAATACACAGTTGGCTTATTGAATGAGAATTTCCCTCTCAACTAGATTTTCTCAACCAATAGCCTTATTCTTTGGTACTCTCATTTGGTACCTTTATATATGCATATTGCCATGCTCTAAATTGCCTATCTTGCTTACAACTCTATTTCTCTAATTTCTATAAATTGGTATATCTATATCTTGCAATTACTTGCTTTGAGTTGTTTTGCAGGTTTTGATGATGATCTCTTTGGATCTCTTAGTTGTGTCTAAAAATTGTTTCCATTGTGCTCTAACTGGCTACATCTATCTAGGTGTATATCTTGTTTTGATACAACCTTGAGGTTCTTAGTGGTAATCATCTTTTGGTAAGGATGCACATTTGTATGTGATTTATATCCTTTCATGCTTCTAAAATTGCATATCTCTTTGGTTGGATATATCTCTACATCTACTGATAGCTTGCTCTATCTTGTATATATTTTGGTATCTCTTACTATGATCTAGATCCTACTAGTAGTCCTAACTTGTGATATCATCTACTAGTAGTTCATATACATGTAGTTCTAACCCTGTTTATAATTGGCATCTTTGCTCATTTATATGATATGCTTGTATCTTGTCCCATACATGCTCAAGATTGTTCCTTGAATCGCATATCTACTATCTTGAGTTGCTTGCATAACATTGTGATGCAGGGTATATAGATCTACATTATATGTAGAAATTGGAGTGTTTTTGGATTTTATGCAGATTTTGCTCCAGTTTCAGCTTTTGGTGGAAGACTAGTGTTTTTCATGTAGAAACAACCTTCTGAGCAAGACTCATAGCTTTGTGTTGAGCTCTGATGGTTTTTGGTCAAATTCCGTCATCTTGAGGGTCAAAATTATGTTTTATTGTTTTTCTGTAACACTTTATCTTGCTTTTTGGGTTGTTCAAGTATATGCTTTAACTTGCTTTTCTTTCTATGCTTGGACAAGCCCCTATCTGTGTTCTTCTACTCTCCTTATATATATTTGTGTTATCTCCTTTCTCTTTAACAAGTGATGTTTCTTATTTCTTCATAACCCCACTTTTTGAAATGACAAAGGGGGAGAAAGGTATGTCTTCTTTTAAAAGAGGAAGAAGGCATGTCTTACATGAAGAAGAGAAATATGTTCATGAAAAGGGAGAAGGTAAAGGGGAGAAGAAATATATGTGTAGAACATATATGAGTAGAAGACATAGTTTTTATAAATGTTATGAAAGCTAACCATGCAAGGGAAATAGCATCAATTGAGGGGGAGTATGGGAACTCCATGTGCATCAATTGAGGGGGAGCATATGAGCTAAATCCTATTGAAACCCCTAGGTTTTTCCAAAGGTATGATTTTACTTAAAAGATTTCAATACATTTATGAAATGGTTTGTCATCTTCAAAAAGGGGGAGATTGTTGACTCAAGGTCAATTAGGTCAATGTTGACTCACGACTAAATTGACGAAATCCGTGTTTTGATGATGAATAACCATTCCACATATTGGTGTCTAACGTCTCTACTTGAGTGATTTCAGATTAGGTATAGACACACTCCAAATGCCCTAACTTGCGCATCTCAAATTGGAGAAAAGACAAGTCAGAGTCATACAAGTGCACATTTTTGTAATATGATGTATATCCATTAGAATCATGTTGTAAATCACTTGTAATGATTGTATGACTTGTAATTAAGCTTAGAAAAATATCAGGAGCACTTAGATAAAAAATTAGAGCACTTTAGATGCATCTTTGAAAATTGATTACAGGCACTTTGTCAGACGAGTTTCCCAAGCCTGAAAACTCGACCGATCATCCTTGATCAATTTTCTAAATATTGCATCGGTCGAGTTGTGTTTACATAGAACTCGACTGATGGAGTAACTAACCAAATAAATTTTCATTGGTCGATCGAGTTTCCTCAGGACAAACTCGACCGATGGTCTGAATATCAACTTTGTCTTTTACTCTATCGGTCGAGTTATCCTTACAGAAACTCGACCGATTGCACTGTACGGAAAAGTGCAGAAAAGTGCTTCTAGCCATTGTGGAGTTGCAACAAGTGCAAATAGATCTGTTGCAAGCCACAAAATGGCTAGTTTTCATTCACAAGTGTTCCCAAAGGCTAAGAGGCATCCCCAGCTATAAATAGGACCCCTTGGGCTTCATTCCAAGGTTGAGCATTCATTGCAAAACTCTATGTGAGGTTCCTATTCTATAGCTGAGTGCTTCCTACAACCTCCTCTCTCTCTCTAAGCTTAATCACTTTCTACATCCATTAGAGTGAGTAGGAAATCTGTAAGAGAGCTAGTCCTATATGTATATCTTGTGAGGCTCCCACTTCCACCACCTCCTTTTCTCTCATTTCCATCATGAAGATGAAGGTTCTCTCTCTTGTCCAAGAGAGATGAAGAAGAATAAGGGAACGAGTCCCTTGGTGAAGATCAAGGATGAAGACTTGGAGCTAGAGTGGGTAAGCCCTTAGAGAAGGCAGAAGAATCAAGCTCAAGTGGGTAAGACCTTGGTGAAAGCTTCTCCGAGTGAAGGTGAAGTCAAAAGATGAAGATCCAAGAAGAGTGGGTGATCCCTACAAGGCTGAATACTTGTGCAAGAGTGGGTAAGTCCTTGGAGAAAGACGAAGACTCTTGCAAAGTGTGTAAGTCCTTGGTAAGGTTGAAGACTCTTTGTATTGGATAGGTAAGTCTTTTGTTTGGTCATGCATTGTATGTCTTATGAATGAATATAAGAGTGCAATAGTTTGGAAGCCCTAGAGGTTGACCTCTCT
Organism: Alisma plantago-aquatica; assembly: GCA_963693085.1. Classification (NCBI taxonomy): domain Eukaryota; kingdom Viridiplantae; phylum Streptophyta; class Magnoliopsida; order Alismatales; family Alismataceae; genus Alisma; species Alisma plantago-aquatica. The sequence goes on along the minus strand of OY856414.1, from coordinate 865,886,347 downwards.
AGGAAAGTGGACTGACACACTTCTAGTTTGAAGTGTGGAACCACTCTAAATAGCTTGTCTAATTGGTGCATGTTCAATCTCTCTCTCCCTTGCTGTGTATGTTTTAGTTGCACTCAAATTACCTATTTAGAAGCCTTATCTTATCATATATCTTGAAGGTTTAATGAGTTTTTTTTATGTGCTTTCAGCTCTATTCACCCCCCATCTAGAGCATCTAATCACCCATCTAGGATCCAACATAGGCTTTCACTCCTCTCCGGGCACGCGTAGCACCCCGGAAGCATCCTCGCTTCCACCTGGGTGAATCTTCATCTTCACAGCCTCCGCCACCTCCGCCCTCTCATTAAGGAGAAGATGCCTACTCCATGCAAGGGATGTACTCAATGTTGCAGGAGATTCATCAGACGCAGCAGCATCATACAACTTCATACACCGATATTCAGGATACAACGAACCGGCTGTTAGATAACCAGAGGGCCATTTTCAAGAATGAGTGCCTCCTCCTTGACAACCAACAGAATATCAATGACAGGTTGCACAGGATGGAGATACAACAACAGCCCTTCTACGACAATTACTGGAGCCAGAATTATTTTGGGGGGTATCCACAACCTTCGTCAATGCCCCAGTACGATCCGAGCTTCTAGGGGCAGTACCCATCTTGGGACCCCTCGGCTCCGCAATACCCGCCTCCTCCTACAGAATGATCGGTATCATTGTTCTACCTTTTAAGGTTGTTTTTGACTATGAGGCCATAGTCAAATTCAAGCTTAGGGGGGGAGTTGCAACAATTTCTATCCTTTAGTTTTTAGTTTTTAGTTTTTATTGCTTTGTGTTTTGTCATTTACTTCTCGTAGTTATTAGTTTGTTTTAGGATCCACACTCTATATAGTGTAATTGTGGATGTCTAATGTCATGTGTCATTTCTTTGCTTGTACATGGAAATTAGGGGTAAATTTGAAAATTTTTAGTGCTTTTGCAAGCTTGGATTGTTTAACTTTGAACACATAACTTAAGAAAATAATTGGGTTTGTCAACTCTAAAATAGGAAATCACAACTGTACATTCCTATGATTCATGAAAAGTGGACGGAACTGGTTGTTTGAGCTTAAACTGACCAAATGATGATGAGACCTTAATTTGAAATAAGAGAGAGAAACCTCTTAATTACTACACAGGTCAGTAAGGAGGGACACATAATATTTTCCAATGGTTCAGTCAATTAATCTTGTGATCTATCCACCCATTTGTTTTCATATTCCACCATAAGAACTGGAAGTACATTACAATTTTCATCTCTTTGATTGCATCCCATGTAGATAGATCTTGCATTGCAACTATTTTCACATATTTTTGCATGAAAAAAATAGAATAGTTATACATGCACATTATCCTTAGGTGTGTGTCATTTAGTTGCATAACTATCATTTTGTAGCTGCATTCACATTTTTGTGCATATAATACATCATGCATCTTATGTCTTCTGAACATAAAAGGTGATGAATTGTTCCATACCTTCTGAATGTTTCAAATGTATAAGTTATGCAGTGAGCCCGACAAATGATTCATGGTCAGCTATGAAAATAAGGGTTAAACAAAAGGGTTTTGAAAAAAAGAAGAAGAAAAAAAGAGTATTGAGAAGCAAGTATGAATGATACAGAGAAAGGAACATGTTCTCACTTGCATACTAAGAAGAATAAGCACATGGTGTAGTTTCTTGGATATTCCATCTCACCTTGAGACGGAATGATAGTGAATGCATCATTCCACCCAAATGTAGGCATTAGGGCATTTTCATTTGCATATGCATCATTTAAGTCATTATGATTTGTGTGCATTTTAAAACTAAATAATGCTTCCATTTCTTCCACAACCACCTATTCCATCCACCCGTTGCTCGAATTGGTAGGCTACTGTGATTTTCTCCTCACTCTTTAAGACCAGGAGAGCTGCTTCCATGTAGATGGTAGTTAGGGCGAGCAACGTAGATAGGAGATCACAAGATGCATCGAGTCTGGACTGGAGGATTTTATTATGTTAACTGCCTTATGTGATAGTGTTCATCAATTTTGAGGTAGATATCTTTTATGGATGATTATTGTCACCTTTAGGGTAATTATCATTCTATGGTTAGTGAGGGCCGAAATGTGGATGTCTGGCGGGGATCATATGGTAAAGCGGGTTGTGATAATCTGTTCTTTAGTTGACCCTCTCAATTCTATTCTAGAGTTTTGTTGCTCGAGGACGAATAATGTTCAAGCTTAGGGGAGTTTGATGCGATGATTTTGAGTCGCATTTATAGACTTGTTTTACTCACGTTTTATGCGTTTATTGGTCACTTTGGTGGTTAATATTGCATAATTCACTTATTTTAGTCTATGATCCTTCTCAGTGTCAAATCTCTCTTATTTTATTGTTTTGAGCATAAATGATTACAATAATAGGTTTTATCTTGGCTGATGTGGTTTTGTTTTGCAATTTCAGGAAAAACACATATCTGCAACTGTCGATACCATCGACAGCAGTCGATACTATCGACACAGCCACAGGCAGGCAGTCACAAGGAGCAGCGCAGAGTCGATACCATCGACTGGGAATTTGATGGTAGCGACGTACCATCAGGTTGCTGGCGACCAGTCAGTCGATACTATCGACCCCAAAGTCGATACTATCGACACGTGTAGCTTCAGCAACAGAAAAGGGATAAATTCGACGCCTAAGGGTATCGATACCATCGACCCGCGTCGATGGTATCGAGCCAGCATCAGGCACAACGATAGAAAAGAAAGAAGGCTTGCCGATATCGCGAGGGGTCGATACCATCAACCCGCGTCGATGGTAACGACTCCGTCAGATTAAAGTTTGTTTCAGATCGACTCTAATCCAACTGTTGTGATATTTTTGCAACCTAACTCAGTGATTATACCTAATGACGGTGGCCAAGAGTAGGATATCACGTCATTAGCCACAACACACGTCCCGAGAAGAGGTGCAGAGAAGAACGGAGCCCAGAAGTACACTATAGTCATTCCGAAAGCCGAAGAGGACGTTTTCCACTGCCGAAAGGCTGTAGATCGTGCATTCTACACCAAGGAACGATTGGATCTTCTCCGTTCAGGGGTTTCATCATTTATTCACATTTTTCTCCATGTTTCCCCTTTCTTCAACCATGTCTTGCTCTGAGATGAACATGCGGGGCTAATCCCCTTTGTCTTTAGGACCGGGAGTAGCCCGGGGAAGCATTGTATGATGTTTTTATCATAGTAATTCATCATTTGTCTCTTAAATCCATGGTATGATTTTTTATCTCAATTATATTGTTATGCTTGATCACCATAATGATAATCTAATGCCTTTAATTACTTTGAAATAAGAATTAACGGTTGAAAAGAGATGAAATTCACATTAATTAAAAAGTCCCTTGAACAAGGTGATGTACGGTTAATGGTGGAAACTCAGAGGTCATTTTTAATGCACCTAGTTTAGGGTATAGGTTACTACGATGGTGGAACCGACCTAGACATAGGTAGTGAATTGTACCACGACAGTGGACAATTCTGACTACAGTCCACTACCCGAATTGAGAGATGAATCTAATTAGCTATTTGGAAATTCATACAATGAAAACCCACGGTGAAACCACAATCCTAAAGATCTCCATTTGAATTGATTAAACTAAACACTTAATTGATTGCTTGTTTTATTTTATTTTCTTTTATTTCACAACAACTCTCATAACCTTTTTATTGGTCTAGCTGGTTGCGAGTAGTTAGTAGTAGTCTACCGATAATTTAGTGTCCCTGAGTTTGACTCAGGCCTCACAAGGGCCTATAATACATTGACACATGCACTTGCATTATACGCATGGTAAAATTGTGTCACCTACCTCATCCTCCATCCGCCACCCACATATATATAGGTGGGGAGGAAGCAATAGGTCAAGTAGGGGTAAAGTGGGAAATGCAATGGAAAAAGTAGCAAAGTTTTGTGAGTAGTATGGCCATGGTGGGTAGGGGTGAGCGTGGTCGTGGCGGTCACCATAGATCGAGTCAAATAAAATTTCGAAATCACATGTTGATGGTCATTTTTGCACTGAAATTGGCACGGTCGTGCTGGGTAGCATGGTCGTGTTGGGTTAAGAGTAGAATGGTCATGTTGGGTAGCACGGTCGTGGTGAGAAAGGTGATGGTGGTCGTGGTGCAATGCCACACCCATTCTTTAGTTATGTAGCACGTTTGTGCTAGGTGGCACGACCATTGTGGTTGTCCCTTGCATGACCATTCTTCGTTGCATGGTCGTGGTGATGTCTGTTGCTGCACTTGGGCTTGATTCTTCAGATTTCCTTGGACACCTTTGCTTCTATAGTTCTTTGTCCACTAGGGGTAGGTTGAGGGAGCGTCATACTTCACTTTTGTCTTCTGCAAGGGTAGAGTAACCCTAGAATCACTCCTCCTCTCTCTCTTCCATCAAACGTGGTCCAAATGCCTAAAAACCTTGCAAATAATGTCTATAAGTGCATTTTACACGAATATGCATATTAAGGGAAATAACTTATAATCTAATAGGTATATATGTGATTGAAATGCAAAAATGATACAAGATGAAGCCCTAAAATAGGGTTGACTTAGTCCACATGCCTTTCTCATTTTCATTTTTTTTTAAAGCATTATTAACCTCAAATAGTGAAACTTGTCATGTGTGAATGATATATCTTGTATTCATGTCACACGATTCTCTTCCATTATTATAGTATCTCTAATTGAAAAGTTTATGGAAGTAATATCTCCATTGATTCTTCATATCATCATCCTTCATCGCCACTCTACCATCTTCATTATTTATTTACTTGACTCAAGTCTCTTCCATGCCTTTCTCTTGTATTCATGTTACAAGAGTCTCTTACATTATTATAGTATCTCCATTGAAAAGCTTATTTAAGTAATATCTCCATTAATTCTTCCATATCATCATCCTTCACCAACACTCTACCATCTTCATTCTTTACACAAATTACTTGACTAAAGTTTCTTCCATTTCTTTCTCTTATACAAGCCATTTTATATATATCCTTTGCTTGATTGTATCTCTAAAAGTTGGGCTCATATCGAGATTTGGGCAAGCCCCTATAGGTTTCCCTTTTGAGTTTAATAGCCTTTTGTACTTCATCATTCCACCATGAGGTCTCTTTTTATGGAGGCCCATAACCTTTGGAGTTCCTCAAAACCTCTTTGGCAATGTTTGTTATACAGAAGCTTATATTTTTCCACATGATGTTAACATAAGACTCCAAGTTCGAAGTGCCCTATGGATGAGTTTATCATGAAAATTCAATTTCTTCTTTCATTCAAGATTCTACCACATGATCCTTCTATCTTGGTTTTTTTTTCATGCCTGCCTTTATTGATCTTCATGTTAATATCCAAAACCACCACTCTATGTTGGGTGGTGAGTTTTCACCTGGAATCACTTTGAAATCCCTACATACTTTATGATCCACCAACCTCATAGGGAAGTAACCAATTTGACTACAATTGCCCCACACTTGAAAGTAATCATATGAGATTGCTTATCTTAAGATGGGTGTTTGCCAAAATCATATCATATGCAACTGCAAAATCTAGTATCCTCTCGCCTCCATGTTTGCTTCCATATCCAAAACCACCATGAACTCTTTCATATCCAACATTGCTACTCTACACATGGTTATATAAATAACTTCAAATGATAATCTTTCCCCTATTGATATTCCCTGCATCAATTCATCCATGTCACCTCAAGAAATGTTCTTAGCCTCCTCACTAAGGCAAACTTGGGGGGCGTAAGTCCTAATTATTTTAAAAATCTTTCCCCCAAGAACAACCTTGATAGTTATGATTCTACTACCCATCTTGTGATCCTGACAACATCATCCTTCATCATCTTATCAATAATAATACCAACACAACTTTTGTGTTTATCAATACATATATTTTATAAGGATCCATGTCATAGATAGAGTGAAAAGTGTTATGGTTTGCCATCAAACTACCACAAACCCTCATCATTTACCTGAACTTGGGACCAGATACATTTCATAATATGTAAAGAACATAGGAAGAGTTCACAACATCATGCATAATGTTTGTAAATAAGGAAGATGGGTCAAAAAAGTGTCTCCACAACTATGTAATATAGCATCAACCATATCATTCTAAATTGGTCTTTTCACATCAACATCATTCTCCATTTCTACTTCCACACAATAGCCAATATCAATATTTACTGGTCTCAGAATAGGAATCTCTTCATACAAATACCATTTAGTATAACCTTGTATAATCTCATTGCACATGACACAAATTTTAAGTTCCTCAATAATTAAAACTTTCATTTTGTCCCCAGAATTTCTATAGGGGAAATGGAACCTATTTCCAAGTCATATCCTGTGTTCCTTAGAAAGTCTCATAAACTAATCAGGAACTCTTACAAACTCTAAGAAAAGCAATTTGGAATGGACATACAACTTCGTTCTATTATCTAATCATAGGCCAAATTGAGACAACTAAGTATTAAATCCAAAATTTTAGGTAAATTTTAGATTGAAATATGATTGAATAAAAACCAAACCGATTAATTTTAATAGATGTATTTGGTATTCACATTCATGAATGTGTATCATATATCCCATTCTTATACACTTGATGTCACTAGTAAGTGTATAATGTGTGTTTGGTTTGCAAGAATATTACAACAACATTTCCCCTTAGATTTACATGTATGCTAATGTGGATGGCCAAATACCCACCTATATATACCAAAGAGAAAATGGGGAAACCAACATGGAAATATATTGAAAACCAAACACACATTATATGTTGACATCCTATGTGAAATTAAGTGTTCATGAACCATCCCAAACTAAGGACTATCTAATTTTTTTTCCTAATGAATAAACCTTGGATACATTTCTAGGCCAACATATAATTCAACATAAATAATTCAGTTAACATAATTCATGTTATCTTAGGTGTAATTATTTATCCATAAATAACAATTGTTATGGTTGGGGTTTTTACTCCACCTCTATTGGTCCTAAGTGTGATTTTCATCCATACATAATACACATCACCAACAACAATTATATGTTTTAGATAAAAAAGATCCTAGATAAACAAGAGTCAATACTCATCATATTCTATTTACACAAGAGCAGACATGTCCTTAATATTAGATTTTTTATTTCAATATCTATCAATCAACTCTAGTTAGATATGCATGGCATATTTTGTGAAAGATCATCCAACCAAACAAGAAACTTCTATTGTTCAAGATAAAAAAATGCGTTCAACCAAACAAACCCTAATATGCATTTTCCCAAAATACATTCAACCAAACAAGTCCATGCATTCAACTAAAAGAATATTAAGGAAGTAAAGGTGATATAGAGAATGACATCCACCAAGAACAAGAACCATACAAGAAGAAATGAAGAAGGATAGACAAGCCTTGAGCCGGTAGAGAGGTAGAAACCTATATTAGGTGGCAATGAAGACAGAGAGGGAAACTGGAAATACATCAAGAGTGATGACAACAACTACTTCTTTGGCAGTGGCAACAAAGAAGGAATGGGAGAAGGCACCAAAGAAGAGAATAGCATGATACAACAAATAGATCATTAGGTTATTTTTTGGTTGGAAATGAAAAATGCAACAAGCAAGGGAGCATAGAAAGGGCAAATCATTTCAATAAGATCATAGGAGCAACAATAGGAAGGGTTTTGTGGGTTTGGGAGGAATGAGGAAAATTGATTTCATGGGTACAAGTGGGACAGTAGTGTCAGTAATACTACAAAATCTACACTTTAGGGAAGTGACACTCATGTTTCCCATGTAGTGTCAGTTTTTCCAAAAAAAATGACGCTACAAGATTGTCCTATGGCCCCAGTTATGTGCAAAAACTGACAAATGTTTCCCATAGTGTAACATGGGACTTTAATATGAAGCCTTATAGCCTCTCTTGTTATTATAAACTAATGGTGCTAATATTCATATTTTTCTTTTTTTTCTTTTTGGAGGTAAAATTTAGATCATGCACCTCATTAAATCTCAATTCATTTCAAAGTTGATGCTACATTTTTCATATCTAAATTTGGAAGGAAATTGTTTTTATGGGCCCCATTCAACATCATTTTGTTATCTTTGAATCAACCAAATAAATAAAACATATATCAAGTTTTCCTCTCAGTGACATCCGATCATTCAACATGTGTTTTCTACTTATAATTGTGCCTCATTTGATAATATTGGATTTTTAACGATAGTGATGTTATCATAAGTGTTGTGATATCTAAAAAATGTACTAGTGTAATCTCTTATCCATGAATGCAAACTAAGTCAATTCTTCCACATTTAAATGCCAAACAGGGTATGGCATTCGTCCATCTTCTCTACCTATAGTGACCTATTTTCTATACTTACGGTTGAAGCATCCTTAATGCACTAATTATCTCATTATTCCATGTGTTTAGCTTTTATATATGTCCAATGATTGTGTACATGTATGGTTTTCTTCAACAAATATTATAAATGGGCATATCTACTTATCATTAATGCTCCTTCACCTTTATATTTTACACATTGTAAGAGTCGTTTCATGGAACACCAACCACATAAATGATATATTCCTCTCCAAGACTTGCCACTATTTTTTTATGATAAATAATTGTCAGACTCAATATAAACCCCAAGATTTATGTTATAACAAATAACAAACTCAATTTATTAGATATGATTTATGTATGATTGTATGTCGATGTCTTACCCAATAGAGACTAAAAATTGTATTTCTACCAAGTCCACATCAACAAAATAAATTGCAAAAGAAGTAAGAGTCTAATAAAATTGAGATTCCATCTAATACCCTTTCATTAACGAAGGAATATAGTGCGACATGGGAAAAACCCAAAAAGTTTCCTTTTGATCATTCTTCCAGAATTAGCTTGTGCCATGGATGTGGTGGAGGGAAATCCCAATCCTATATGTGAAGGGGTGTACCATAACCCCTTAAACATTCTCTTTCTATTTCAGTTGCCAATGGCATACCTAACGAGCTATTGCTCATTGCCTACGATGGTCGGAGAGGTCATAACATGCGGTCGGGAAAATGCTACCAAATGGAGAAACATGAAATGATAATCAACACCAGAGAACCAGTTCATAATTCTTGATGAAATAGATACTTCATCGGCCGGGACCGAGCTCACAGAGACACAACACTAGTAGCATTATGGGCAGTGGCCCAAGAAAACTACTTCCTCCATGGATGCCATGTACACTACAACAAGACATGGTAAGGGTCAGGGCTAAAACCTTGACCACATATACCTGAATCCCTGACACCAGTTTGTTGGTCAGGGCATGACCTTGACTTGTATTCCCTGAGTGGAGGCTTGGTGAGCAGAAAGTTTTGGTGAAAGCCATCCCTGAGCAAAAACATGTAAAATCCTTGAGCTTTTTAATCAAACGATATATGAGTATGACCCTAATGAATTGTCTTTACTCAAGGTCGAGGCCTTCGAGATATGTTGTATTTTTTCATATTTGTACTTTTTATAAGATTATATTTAATATTGTGAATATTAAATTATTACATTTACGCAAAAGTACACACCAACTGCCCAAGGCAAGTCGTATATGTATATATTCATTTCCATACATCATACAAACTTTTTCATGGACAACTCAAAACATATACAATTGACTCTTATTTGTATAAAAATATATGGTGTTGAACATCCATGTAAATTATACGACACCATTTCATTGTTTTTTTTTACTTGACAAGCATTACAGTGAAGAACAAAATAGTAACATTACAACAACCTCTAATATATATAGTCTCATGAGTGAATGCTTGATGAGATGGTCTATTGTTTCTTTTGTTGCTTCCATCATGAGCATTGTCTCCATTTTCACCATTATTTGTATGAGTAGGACTGTCTTGATTATCCTATATGACAAGTACATATAAAAATATAAATAATACTAAACAAAATATATGCACGTTGGGCATCCATCATATAACCGATATTGTTAATTCAAACTAACATTTAGTATGGATCAACATGGATATAAGTTTGACATGTGTAACTGTTTTGAAGAAATTATTTACAAAAATAAAATATACTTGGTGGTCAATAGTGTTTAGGGTGTTCCTTGTACGTGATTCATATTGAAGTTGTCATTTGCATTGCAATATATAATAATGATTAAACATATGTGACATATTACCTTTGGGAGCACCCTTCGTATTAAGCATGGTACCCCACTCTAAAGCATGTCAATGCACACAAGTACATGCATAAATTTCTAATAGACACATTAGCAACATATTGCGTCATTGTGTTCCTCATCACCAAACAAAATATAACACATAATTATGTAAGTAAATAAATACTCAGGTTTTCCTCTTATAATGACCACACAAACAAAGATGACATAATTTACCAATGGGAGCCGTCTCCATTTCAATTGGACTACTATGTCTGAAGTGAACCACGCACAAGGACATTGTGTAGAATTGGTCACATGTATTCAATCGCATAGTCACCCTATAAAGAAGAAAAAAATGTTATTGAAATTAGTGCGGTGTATTGGTAAGAATTGACGAATGGAGGATGGAAGAAATATATGATCTCAAGAAAAATACAATTAACACATAAGTTCATTTATAGATTATAAAAAACAAAAAGTAGTTGAAAGTAAACCCTGGGAAGATGAAAGTGCTAAACTAATAAAACGATTCACCCATACTCTTGATCGTGAATCTATGTGTTAGGGGCAGCATTTGGCACGATTCGACATGGCAAACGGAAACATTAAAGTCAAAAAGTAGAGGTCTTCACTTACCATGGTGTAAAAATTAGTTGTTGCGGCAACTATTCCACACGCAAATAATATAAATTAAGATGAAGAAATGAGGCCCGGTAGTTGGTTGCAAAACCATGCTGTGGGAAGAAAATCTGGTCATATTCCTCTTCCCATTGTTAGTTATGGTTTTTCGATCTTGTTTGAGATGTCCACGCAATGCAATGAGGACATAATGAAACGTGGTTTCTGTACACTTTGAACTTATTGTAAAGCTCTACTCAATCTTGTTAACAACAACAATAACAAACAACATATGTAGCGATACCAATAGTAGTACTTTTTAAATGGGTAGAAAAGGACTTGTTTTAAATCACAAAATCTTACTGGATTTCATTCCGTTGTCTTGTTCCTCTTCAATATGCCTTTATTTGGACTTTCTATTCCCGATATGCATCTGAATCCTAGCCTTTACTTCTTCATTCTTTTATCACTTGGTCGACCTTTCTAAGGAACAACTAGTGTTCCTTTTAAACTCCTCTATCCTAGTTTGCCGCAAAACCGGGAGGTGGAGAAAGGAACTGAGAGGGAGAGGTGGAGAAGTAAACCAGGGAAGAATCAAAGAAGAGAACGAAGGCACCGGAAAGTTTTTTTGTGCCGATCAGAAATTAGGAGATGGGAAGTTGGCGCGGCGCGTAGAATCGTCAAGCGGGAGCTGTGGCGGCAGTACGAAGGTGGGCATATATGTGCTTTATTAGGGTAGGGTTGGACGGGTTTCGGAAAATAAATTTATCGAAGCTATTTGTATCTTTCGCTGATATTAATGGTCAGGGACTGCTGTTAATTAGTCAAGGATAGGCCTTAGCGCATGTTATCTAAGCTTTAATCAAAATATCAACTATATTTTTATTTAAACCAATAAATTATCATATAAAGACTTTCATAATTTATTTTTATTGTCTTCTCAAACAATAGTATCAACGTCGTAGAAGCTATGCGCAACTTTGAACAAGCAAGTTGCTATCACGATCTATGCTTTCTCTCACACTGCTCAACCTACAAGGCATCTGAAGCCTGAAACTCTCAAGTGGAAAAGACCATCCCCACAAACTGTAAAACTAAATGTAGATGCTGCACTCTACAAACGTCTCAATAAGGCTAGCACCAGTTTTGTCTTACGAGATGCAAATGGTTTATGGATCAGTGGAGGTATCCAGGGAGCCCCTTGCACTGATGCTTTACAAGTAGAAATACAAGCTGTGATTAGAGGAATAAATAGAATCATCAATGAACCAAGAGACGCAATCATAGAAATGGACAGTCTATCTGCTTTCAAAATTCTCACAGGTGCTATACAAAACCGGAGATTCCAGCCATTCCAAAGGAACCTGCAACATCTACTCACCCTGAAAGGAAATATTAAATTGGAGTATAGCAGGAGATCAACAAATAGAACTGCGGACATCCTAACCAAATGGTCAGCCAAGAATGACATCCAACAACAAGAATGGAGGGTATGCCCAGAACTCTGCCTCAAAGAATATGAGGAAGAGCTTCAATCATCTTCTATTTCTGTACTAAACTTAAATCCTGCTTACCGAGAGCAGTCTGAATAAAATTAACTCGGTTATTACAAAAAAATAAGACTTTCCTAATTGATTTAAGTGTTCAAATACAGTTCAAAAGAATAGCAAAATTGAAACATAGACCAATATTCTCATCTAGATCATTTCTATGGCCTTTAATTCTCCGTTTGAGCATCATAAACATTGTAACTATTTATTTTCAATTAACTTCCATAATACCTAACTAAAAGTAGGAATATCATTATCTTGCCGAAATTGGCCAACAAACTTGTCTTATCAGCATCTTTAACTAAAAATTCATTTCATAAATCATTTAACTCCCATGAGAAATAAATCAAGACATTAATCATTCTGATCTTAATAAAGGTTATAATGTATGTAATACTTCCTTGAAATGCTTAAGAAATTGGCGATGTGACAAAATTTCCACTCCTTATAGAAGTTTCATCCTTGAAATTTAAAGGATTAAGAAGCTTCAAATACTTTTTATGACCCATCATAAAAGAATTTTGGATGTGCATTACATAATTTAGAGGATAAGCTTTAGTGATAAACTTAGTAAGGCTGATTACTACTTCTGGTCACACTATCTTCCAAACTAGAACTTGCGAAAAAGATTTCATGTGCACCAAGGATTCCAACATGTCTATTTTTACCATTTGTCCCATTAGATGACTCTATTGGTCATGTAATGTCACCTTTAAGTCATTTATAACTAAGTTTATAGGCCAAGAACAACCATTAAAATACACCCATGTTACTAGGATTATTATTTAAAATTATTAAAATCATTACTCTCCATTATTAACCCTAGTATCATGCGTGGTACATAATCGAACCTGCATTACTATTTCCTCATGCAATATGAGACATACATCATAGAGGTAGTGGTATACTCACTCTTACTAAGTTTTGGGGTTACTTGACATTCTATCTATTAGGATCTCCACTTAGCACTAAGTTGCACCATACTGATTCCATAAACTTGAATACCGTATCAAACCTTAACACTTAAGCTTAGTCTCAAAATCTTCATGTAAGGCCGCAACTTAAATAGGATCCATCTAAGTTTTATGCATTCCTATATTTAGGTCTTTCTCACTTTATTATCTTCTAACCACATAATATGTTGACTTCAGTACAAAATGACCTTACATTGTGGTTAGAATCTCAACAAATTGATTATATCACAAGTGATAAGAACCATTCATCATTATGTTATGTGTTGACAATTCTCCTAACACCATGGTGGAGTTTAAATCTTATCCTTTCTCTCGAGGAAGTAAACTAGTGCCTTAATACTATTGGGAATGATTCAACTTTGTAGACATGGGATACATATTAAATATTATCTCATGATTCATTATCATCATCATGATTCTGGAACTTTCCATTAGTAAGTAAAAAAAAGTGATATCTCCACACAAACTTGCACTAAAGTGCTCATTTCTCCTAAGAGCTCATCACACTCAAGTGCACATTGCACTCAAATGCTCATTGCACCTAAGTTCTCATTAACCTTGGAGAATCAATAATTAACATTACTTTCTTAACATTACTCTAGACCACTGATATATAAAACCACATAACTTATACCACTACATGTCAGTCATCAACAACTAAAACACATTGTTCATGTACAACCTTAAAAGGTACTACAGATACTCCTAGTCATCACTATGTCAAGTTGAATTTAAGATGATATTATGATTACTATGCCCTTTATCATGCTTATAGTTTGAATTATTATCAAAGGGTTTTCTTGTCTTTTGACTTTTGATTTTATCCGGTCTCAAAATATGATACATTGATTTATCTAAACCTTGATTGGATGATATTGAGAAGTTTATATCTTTTACAGATATGACCTACGGGGTCGAGTTATATATGAATTTTTATTGATTTAGTCAGGGGGTTAGGTTATGAGTCCTAGTTTTAACTTGAGTTTCTCAGATTGTATGACTTGACCTAATTAGATTACATGAGATAATAATTCAGGTTTTGGGTAATAATGATAGGTTAATTAATGTCCTGAGATCATGATCTTATGAGAGATTGTTCCTATTGAAATACTAAAATTAGGTAAGTGGTCCACGCCATGGGTTTTTTTATACTGCATCATTCAATTTTTCTCACATAGTGATGTTTAAATTTTATATTATATATGTTATCATGTGAAAAGTTTCACATTTTAAAAGGTCTTTATCATATGCACATGTTATTAAGAATTACTTCATTAAGATTTATGTTAAGGTCATATAAACTTAATAGAATATACATCTTCATGTTTAATACTAATAATGTAATTATGGGTGAAAACCCTAAGTAAAATAAGATCATATCATATCAGAATAAGAACTGATATTAAGGCTCTACTCATGAACATGTTTATAGAAGGTTGGTGCAACATGAGCCCCCTTCACTTTATTGGTTCAAGCCAAAGCATGTTTACTTTCAGTGTGTTCAGCGATGTTATGTTTATTAGCTTCAAGCCCAATCCTGATCACTTTCAGTATGTTCAGCATCATGCACACCTCATGAATGTTGTGAGATCAGATCAAATAAGATTCATTAAGTAGCTACCCTAATAGGATACTTAATCAAGTTAAGAATGCTTCCTTAAGCCATAATTAATCTTTATGCATGCTCATATCAATTTTAAGATTTATACTAAGTTATGTTCATATTACTATTGGAACCCAACCAGTTACAAAAGATTTTCTAATGCATGGCCATGTGTGGATGCACATAGGTTGTTTGCAAAATGAAATTGGTATCAAGAGGTGGATGTACATATGAGGTCAAGACCTTGTGGGGTTTTATCTATAAGTCCAAGGAGATTTAACTAGTTTACTAAGTACATCACTGATGTATGCACAAATTGTCGTTATTTTGATATCTAATTTAGTTATTTTCTTTTTCATTTGTGCTTAATTGAATATCTTTTTAATACATATTTTACCAAATTAGTAAAAATTACTTGTGCATCATTTCTTATATTTTTACATATATTTTACATGCATTTTACATGTTTTAATTATAATAATAATTATTTGATTTTATTCATTGATTATTTTATTGTAGATAATTATTGTTTACTGGAGCAAAGTCGATACCACTGACTTGCAACTCGGTGGCACCAACATGGCATCAGAGTCGACATATAATTTTGTTCTAGATCGAGAAGGAAACAACAAAAAGTCGATGGCACCGATTTCCAAGTCGGTGGTACCGACATAGAGACATACGACCCATATTAAATATACTTCATTAATGAATTTAACATTGTACAAAATGTTATATATATATATATATATATATATGTATATATATAAAAAACTTTTGACCTAAAGTGTGGACGTCGGTCGAAAACCACACCATTAGATAGAGAATCTCGTTCTCTATCGGGAGGTGTTTCAATAAAAACATAGACTGCAATTCTTGCATAATTGCGGGCTAGGCATAATAATGGGTGAATGTGGTTTGGGTTGGAGCCGTGCCACACCTCAACAATGAGGTGGATAATCACGCTCATGGACACAACACATTTGTCTGACAATAGAAGTGCACAACAATGAAGTCCTACTCTAGGTACAATGCACCCGGAGTAGCCTGTAGGTGGGATACATCCCCCACAGTGCATGGGTAGTAAGGCTTGCATCACCCCTCTACACCGTGAGACCTAAAAAAAGTAGACGAAAGGAAGAAGAAAAGTGGAGGAACCCTATCTGACAGACCTCTTGGAGACGTTTTTACAGGGGAGACGACAGCAAAATGGATTCATCTTCTCCAGATCCCTTCCTCTAGTCTTTCTCCTATTTACTGTATCTCAAAATCTATGTTTTGCATATTCTCGAGTTATTATGATACCATGTCGTCTATTTTCGGCTAAAAACCTTAATTCCTTAGGACCCAAGAGTATCCTGGGTATGCATTGTGTCTGATTCTTATGAGTTAATATATATTTTCCTCTTAATTTTTGAAAATAAATCTATGGAAATTGCATGTCCTTATTGTGCTTGATCACCACAATTAGCTTATCAGATCCTTAATTACTGCTGGAAAGGGGATTAAGGGTTAGAAACACATAGGTTCAGCCGTTTATCGGCATCCCTTGGGGAAGGTGGGGCATAAATAGGAGGAGATTACCCAGAGTTAAACCAAAAGCACCTAACTAATGAATCAATTACTATGAGAATGGAATTGGCTTTAGATTAGGTAGGAGAATTACACTGCGAAAGCAGGTAGTTTCTAGCTACAAGCTCTTTATTCAAGATTAGGAGGGAGTTATATTAATAATTAGGGATTAGATTTAGTGTTGCCCGTGGTGAAACCAAAAGTCCTAAGGAATTCATCCCTTCTTGTTGAAAACAACCTTAGTTAGATTTCATTTTTTTTCTTAGTTAATTAAATAACCAATCAACTCTTGTTTTTGGCTTAGCTTATCAATCCTAATTTGTAATAGTCTTCAATCTCACAAGTCCCCGTGTTCGATAACTCGAGACTCATAATCCCATATTACTTCGACACGTACACTTGCGTATTACACGCACGTTATACACGTGTCAAGTTTTTGGCATTGTTGCCGGGGAGTTGGCATGGTTAACACTATAAAAAGTTAGGATTGGTCATTCTAGGCCATTGTATTTGTTTTCCTTTTATTTTTTAATCTTCCCATTTTTCATTACATAAAACTTTACTGTTAGTTTAGGCATTGTACAAATTCATCTAAATATTTCTTTGTAGTTAGTCTTCTTTCATTTAAAAAAAAAGTAAAAAAAAAAGCACATGGCCCCTATTTGTTTTGAGTCTGGAAATGCACATGTAGGTTATAGATGTCTGAGTCCACCTTCATTACATCATGAGAAAATCTCAAAGGAAATTCATCGTGAGCATATTAGGATTATGGTTCAATCTGTTTTAAATCGCAAAGGTCCTATTTCTAATGGAGGTTGGGGTAGAGTAGAGAAAATGGAAGAAGTTGAGGTTGAGAATAAGGAATTAGAGAGTGAGGAGAACATACTGGAAGAAGTTTTAGAATCACCTCTACCATGTCCTTCCTTTGAGACCACACCCACACCCTTGACTCCTAGGATTGATTTTAAATATGATTGGGGATCTGATGAGGAAGATGAGAAGAATGATGCAAATAAGGTGGATGACAATTTTGATACATGTGTTTGGGATATGAGTGAAGGAGAGGAGGATCCAGAAGGTGCTTTATTTGATAGTGATCTTAGAGAGGAGTAAGAGAGTGACGAAGATGATACTAAGAGTGAAAAGGTGGAGGAATTTTCCATTACCCATCACATAATTCCTTCACCACAAGACCCATCTCTTCATTTCCTTATTGAGGATCCTATATGGGATATATATCTAGATGATAATTTTGAAAGTTTTTGTGAGAATATTAATGAATGTGGGGGAATTGAATTATTAGAAGAGGAGGAGGCACAAAAATTCACCTTTGATATAACCCCTACATTATGTGTAGATAGGAGTGATCCATTGGGGATGGTCATAGAAATTAAGGATCAATCATCATTATACCTTTCACCTCATGGCTATCTATTTCTGCATGTGCTCCCACATCAAGACTTGATTGTGAGTTGTGTTCATGTTCATGTTCATGTTCATTGAAATGATAATTTATTGTTGAAATGGAACGTCAACCATACATGTTGGTCTTCTGACTATTATTCATTTTTTCTCATTGTTGCAAGGAACCAGATGTTTAGAAGGAAGAAGCAGAGAGAGATTCACCCTCCTCCATGACCACCTGATTATTATTGATTGACATGTGTCCATCCTAGGATGTTAAACAAGGGAGCTTGTGGGAGGCAACCTACCAATTAGGTTTATTTTGTTAAACTTTCAATTCTACTTTTACATTCCTATTTGTAGATTGTGATATCTAGTTTTGATGCAAGTAAAAAAGGTGCCTTGATATGTGCATTCAGTGTGTAGGGACACACTGAGTCAGTATCACCGACTTCAGTGTCGATAGTACCGAGTTTTCATCAGTGACATCTCACAAGATGAGCAAGCATAGACACTTCACTGAGCTTGAGTGCATATTGGAGGGCAGATTATCATGTGGATCACATCTACTCATCTTTGACCCTAGAGTTCACCGCCCATACTGGTACAATCATTCCATGTATCTTTATTTGCTTTTGACATTGAGGACAATCTCATATTCAAGCTTAGGGGGAGGAATGGAACGACACTTCTATCTTTATCTTGCATCTTTACTTTTTATCATATCTCTACATGTTTTGCTTTTGTTGTTTGAAATTTTATTTTCTTCTTAGGGTCCACTTCTATCTAGTGTAATTGTGGACAAAATATAAAATTTTGGTTAGGATTAGCCGTTTGTTGATGATGTGGTATCCATTCTGAAAATTCTAAATAAAAATTTGAATGTGCTTTTATGCTTTGCTCTTTAATCTAAATTTTCTATGTTTAAGAGTACATAACTGGAGGAATTGTTTGGATTAGTCAACTTGAAGACATATTGATTGAATGAAAAACTTAACTTAACTCTATGGCTTGTGTTATGACGATGATGTTTGAGTCCAAACCAACCAAACAGTAATGTGATCTTTAATGTGAATTTTAGAAATAAACTCTAAGGTTACCCTGTTACACAAGTTGATAGAAGAGGGACATATCATGGTTGGGAAAAACATTGTCTCTTAGTCATGTGATCTCATCCACCTTCCATTCATCTTCATTCATCACCGTAGGATGATCAAGTTTAATCCAAGTTATTTTCCTCTTGTATGCAATATATGGCATGATAGGAAGCATATAGTTAGTTCATTTTATTATGCATTAGAAAAAGAAAAAAAAATCATATAATCTCTTTTGAGCATTTGTAGTTTGCATAAAAAAATTTCATATAGTTTCATTTGCATTGCTTATTCATAAGATGTTACATATTTATTATCTTCTACGGTCTTCTCTCATGAAAGAGCATAAAAAAAAGTTGTATCTCCTTACTCCTTCTCCAAATAAAAAAAAAGCAAAAGCATGAACTGTTCATCTTGCTAAAAATTGGGTAAGAAAAAAAAAGTTATTGAAAAAGAAAAAGAAAAAATAGGAGAAAAGGATAAAAAGGATTTTAAGTTCAATTCCATATTCTCTCTAAGAAACAAAGGAGGGGATTGTGATTATTTTTATAAACACCTTTCCACTTATAATCATCATTAAGATGAGACATCCATTGAATGCATCATTCCACCAAAATAAAAAAATAGTCATTAGAAGTCATACATTCAAATTTTATCCATCATATAGGTGCATCATATTTTTACTTTTTGCATAAATAATTTGGATGATTCTTGTGAATCCTATTTTCATAGCCACCCATCTTTTCCACCCATTGCTCTGCATGGTAGGCCACCATCATAATTAATCCCCTCATCTATGTTTATTTGGGGATATGCTTGCAAGTAGTTTATTTAGGTAGATCAGAGCAATGTAGATAGGGAGATCACATGGTTCATCAAGCATGTGTCCTACTGGCCATGATTTAACTACTTCATATTGATAGTGTCTTTCATTAATCTTATTGTGGACATCTATTATGAACATTATTGATCGCTTTAGAGTAATTACTTGTTCAGTGGTTGGCAAGGATCGGTTTGGGACCGACTTGTGGAGGGTAGTTAGAAAAAGTAATTCATATGTATTTGTCTTCTTGCTGACTTTTTAAAACAAATCCAAGAGTAGTGTTGATCGAGGACGAGCAATAGTCAAGCTTAGAGGTGTGATGTATGCAGAAATTGTCGTTATTTTGATATCTAATTTGGTTATTTTCTTTGTCATTTTTTCTTAATTGAATATCTTTTTAATACATATTTTACCAAATTAGTAAAAATCACTTGTGCATCATTTCTTATATTTTTACATGGATTTTACATGCATTTTACATGTTTTAATTATTATAATAATTATTTGATTTTATTCATTAATTATTTTATTGCAGATAATTATTATTTACTGGAGCAAAGTTGATACCACCGACTAGCAACTCAGTGGTACCGACATGGCATCAGAGTCGACATACAATTTTGTTTCAGATCGAGAAGGAAACAGTAAAAAGTCAGTGGCACCGACTTCCAAGTCGGTGGTACCCACATAGAGACATACGACCGAGATTAAACACACTTCATTAAAGAATTTAACATTGTACAAAATATTATATATATATATATATATATATATATATATATATATATATATAAAACTTTTGACCTAAAGTGTGGATGCCGGCTGAAAACCACACCATTAGATAGAGAATCTCGTTCTCTATCGGGTGGGTGTGAAAACCTAGATGAAAGGAAGAAGAAAAGTGGAGAAACCCTATCCGGCATACCTTGGAGACGTTTTTGCAGCGGAGACGACGACGGAACAGCTTCATCTTCTCCAGATCCCTTCCTCTACTCTTTCTCCTAGTTACTGTATCTCGAAATCCATGTTTTGTATATTATAGAGTTATTATGATACCATGTCATCTATTTTTGGCTAAAAACCTTAATTCTTTAGGACTCGAGAGTATCCTGGGTATGCATTGTGTCTGATTCTTATGAGTTAATATATATTTTCCTCTTAATTTTTGAAAACAAATCTATGGAAATTGCATGTCCTTATTGTGCTTGATCACCACAATTATCTTATCAGATCCTTAATTACTGCTGAAAATGGGATTAAGGGTGAGAAACACATAGGTTCACCCGTTTATCAGCATCCTTTGGGGAAGGTGGGGCATAAACGAGAGGAGATTACCCAGAGTTAAACCAAAAGTTCCTAACTAATGAATAAATGGAATCGACTTTAGATTAGGTAGGGGAATTACACTACGGAAGCAGGTAGTTTCTAGCTACAGGCTCTTAATTCAAGATTAGGAGGGAGTTATATTAATAATTAGGGATTAGATTTAGTGTTGCCCGTGGTAAAACCAATAGTCCTAAGGAATTCATCCCTTCTTGATCACAACAACCTTAGTTAGATTTAATTTTTGTTCTTAGTTAATTAAACAACCAATCATCTCTTACTTTAGGCTTTGCTGATCAATCCTAATTAGTAATAGTCTTCAACCTCACAACTCCCCATGTTCAATAACTCGAGACTCATAATCCCATATTACTTCGACATGTACACTTGCATATTACACACACGTTATACACATGTCAATCACATATCAAGTTCTCTTTTTGTAATATTTGTGAAAAAAATATTTATGAGAATCAATGTATTTGTATCATGTGTAGAGTTGTTTTTATTATTGAAGTGAACAATATATGCTATTTTTGACGTTCCTCGAGTGTGGTTTTTTCTGGTCCACACACACACACACACACACACACACACACACACATATATATATATATATATATATATATATATATATATATATATCACACTTGGGGATGCTAATATCGATATGTGACCTTTGAGTTTTCATCTGCTGGTGATGAGTAAGTTTTGTGGTTCTATTAGTTGAAGACTGATGGATTCTTATCGGTATATGGTCAATGAGAATGTTGAGTGTGTGAACCTATGGTAATACAAATAGATTGGACCCACCCCTGGGGTATTGGGATCAGGATATTGTCTTAGGTCAATTGGACTTTGCCCTTGAAGTCTTCGATTGATGAAATTCAATACCAATGAAAGGACTTGATGTAAATTTTACTCAATACTACAAGTTTCTTTGGACCCACTGGTTGTGGGAGCACTACTCCTTCATTGGTGTATAGAGAATGAAGCTCAAACCCGACATGAGAATCATGGAATTGGATCAACACCCTAATAAATTAACTTGAAAAAAGGAAAAAGCTAATTCAAAATCAAACTGAGAATTCTAAATGCACAACAAGACTATAAATGACACTAAAACTAGGATGAATATACATACATCAGTTTCCATTCAAATTGTCACATATCAAAACATAATATGCATCATTGACAACTTTTTTTTTAATTTGATATTTTGTAGTTGTCTTTATACAAATCATGTCCATGATTATGTTCTCAATTTTTTATCTATCACAATTTCATAACAAATATTTGAATGCAATGTAATGTATTCCACTCCCTCTTGTTATATATGTGTGTATATATAGCATGGTTTTTGTGATTTTTTATGTCAGTTGAATAGTTTATGGAATTCTTGTGGAGTGAATTTATGAATTTATTGCAAATTTGTTTTTAGCCAATGCAATGGATAATTTTTTTCTATTTATCCAGATCCTCCACACTCATGTGTATGTGTGTTGAGAAGTCCATGTATGGATGTTTGGTTTTTTTATTAAGGTCTTTTTTTTTTGGTCGGCTTTTTTATTAAGGTCTTAGTTTGTAAAGGGTTTTTTGTTCTACTTCTTGAATGCATCTCAATGAATCTTATCAGAGAGGGTAAAAATAATTTATTAAGAACACTCATATAGTCATCCTACATGTCATACTACCATTTGGCAGGTATGTTTAAGTTGTCCATTAGCTCCAGAAGGATGGGCCTATAAACCATAACTTAAAAGTTATTGTATATATCTAGTTCCAAATACTTAATGTAAACTGGTAACAAATAACTCAAAACTAGGTTAAATAATGAAAAGAATGTCAAAATAATTATTAAAAGCTAGAGCACAACATTATAATAACTTTTATTTTTGTATCCAAGCCAAAAATGAAGTCAAATAATTTTTGTGCCAAATTTATGGCTAATTTGAAGCCCATCTAGTGTAGTTTTTACATGCATCCTTCATTCTTCTTCTTATTTGGATTGACATTTCAATACATAACTAATTCCATAGATCTCATTAAACTATAGTAATTAATTTAATGACAAACTCCAAGCATATCAAGAACCTCATAAATCTCATCATCATTGTTTTGAACCAAAAATCAGTAAACAACCTTCTCTTTATATGACATATACTATGATGTCTAAGAGGTAGAAAAAGGTAGCACAACTAAGAAATAAAGTATAGTAATCATACATGGATCATGAGCCGCCACCCCAGTCCTGTCTTCATCAGTCGATCTGGTAAAAGAAAGGATAAAACAATGAGTCAAAACTTCTTGAATTCCCTCCTATCTTCTCTAGTGAGTTGAAGTCTTTGTTAGAAGTCTCATGAGTGGAAGACAAAGATGAAATCTATTCTCTGAGGCCCATGTATGTGTTCACTGAGAATGAGAAGATCATCTACCCTAGATTTGAAGTTATTGAAAACTCACGTAATTGGAACCTATGTCTGGTGGGTTATATCCTACTTTTCAAGGGTCACATGCTTATCTTAGAGAAATATTTTTAGTGGCTGAGGAACCTAGGTGGGTCGGTAGAAATTATTGTAAGAGAAATATCATGTACTTTATCAGATTCTCTAAAGATGAAGGTATTGAATATGCTCTCAATGCAAGTCCTGATTTATCAAAAATCATCCACTCATGTTATCTAGATGGAAACCAGGACAAGAAATTTCTAGGATTTTTTTGAAGGATTTCCTATTTGGATCTATATTTCTAATCTTCCAATGGAGTTGTGGGACAAATGAATGTTTGAACACATAAACTCATAGCTATGTACCCCTCTCTTTATAGATGAAGCTACTCGATTATGTTCAATATTGGAGTAGAGAGAATGCGAGTCTTGATCTCTTCTTTATAAGAATTCCCTCTTCACAATAATCTTCAATTTGATGATAATTTGTCTCATAGGGTTGGTCTATATTATGAATGGATTCCTCATATATGTTCTAATTGCTCTTTCTTTCCATGAAGTTGAGGAATGCAAGCTATCAAAAGAAGTGAGAAAGTCATATGATATTGAGAAACAAGTCTTGACGCTAAAGATTGGAAGTGTAGTACATGTTGTAAAAGTTGTTGACACTCTTATAACTCTAAATCTGGTGGGTATTCAACAAAATTTCAATTTAGTGGCTCCACTTTAAAAGGTATCTGGTAGAGAGTATGTGCCTTCTATTACCTTTTCTGTATTTAGTACTCATAACACATTTGCATCCACTAGTCAAAATATAAAGAAAATTACCAAATCTCCACCTCCTGATAATAATAATAAGGTTAGTGCTAGTATCTTACATATATTAAAGTTCTTTCCAATGCATATTATTGGAGGTTTTGAAGTCGTTTGTGATAACCCACTATCACATGAGCGAGATTACTCAAAACAAAGTGTGAAAATTTTACTAAACATCTAGGATTATCATAAAACATGGTAAATTAAATAACCACAAAAGCATAAACATTTTTCATCTGAACCGACAAACTATGCCACCTATATTACATGTCATACCACATAATGATACATATCACTATATAGTGGATATCATGCCACAAACATGTACATATACAAGCCATATCTGTACAACCATGACCTACTGCCAAGACTTGTATCAATATACAACATCTACACAACACCCCCAAGGACATGAGAGTACAAGGATAACACATAGGACTCTACTTCAAAATAGTAGCAACATATCCAACCTTTAACAATTACTGCTCCTCTTTTTGCTCATCCTCAACCGCATGATCTCTACCTTGTCTTGCACGACCACCTAAAATATGTGGAAACCCACAAAGTGAGACCAATGTCCCAACAAGAGATATAACTCTTTGCCAACATCTATTATAACCACATATAAGCTAAATCAGGAAGATATGATTATCATCAGGTTAAGAAAATTTAGCTAAATAATATGAGTGAAGCAATTAACATTGTTTAAGTAATTCAAGCATCTACAACTAAAGGAATATGAAGAACATGTATAGCAATTGATTTCTCTTATAACATTATAAATGAACTAAATAGTACAAGAGGTATGGAAAAGGCTCATCCAATGTGAGTCCTATTTAACCATAAGCAATTACACTATACAACTTTATTACATCTTTTATTATGCCCTAAGGAGATGAGGTATACTACTCATGCTCCAACTATACACTTCTAAGTCAAAATCAATTCCATACAAGATGTAGGAAGAGTTGGACTGCTATGATATCCCACACCCTCAGTTAGTCTGAGTCTGCAATAGTGACGTATGAAGTCCAACTACAAAACAACCTAGTCTAGCATGGTATATAGGCAAAACACTAGTAAAAACTGAGTTACGACTACAAGCACACTCCTATCGAGATATGATGGCATCCATCATCAAAACATATCATGTATGTATACTAAATCACATCACTGAGATACAACCTCGACCATTCTCCTGCCAGGGTATGATCAGAACCAATCCTATAAAATGCATACACTCAATAGTATGTGACTCTGAGCTTCCAATAAGGGAGAACTTGTTTCACCATCCAACAAGTATTGACATTGAAGATGGATCTATGGCACACAAAAACTATATGATTAGGGTTTCACTTGATTAGTTAAGTCAATTGAGTGTCTTTTAGCATCCATCAAGTCATAATGTACAAACCCCAAACAAACTCTACAAAGATCAGAGTATGTTACAACTCCAAAAGATATAAAACGTATGAAGTATAAACTTGTCACATCATCACTAGATACCACTGCCATACAAGGTCATCAACATCATCACATCATTAGGAGATAACAGTCCCTCATCTCATCACTCGAGGATATCACCTCTCATTAGGCATAAAGGCTCTTCCAGTTCATAAGACCAAAATCACATAGTTCATGTACATCATCATAGTTATCTCAACATGCCTCATCAAGGCTCATGACCATCACCATAAATCACATAAATTACACCATAGCATTCACTAGCTATGTTATTCATTCCACCTATAAGGTTAGAGTTACACAATTAGGAGAGAGAAAATATCTCATGCTAATTACTTCAAGCAAGTTCAACAAGTACATCATACACTTGGAATTAGGGTTAGGATTTATCATCTAACCGATTCGGATTTCCAATGCAATGTCATCCTTAAACATTAGATACACCACCTCCCACTTTCTTGAATCACATTAGGGTTTAGCATTCTAATCATTAATACTCAAACATATACATAATGAAAAGTGTCAACTATAGAGACATGACATTGTAGTGACCCCACACACTCCATGTATTGTGACTGTTAGGGTTAACCGACTAAGGGTAGCGACCGCAACACTTTGGGTTAGGGTAGCAACCATAACAGATGTACTCATGTAGCTACCCACTCGGTTAACCTATTGTAACCAAACCAAATCCTCAAGTGTGGTGACCATCAATCAAGGTCAAATGTGTTAATTGTAAGAAGTCACCTATTATGACCAAAGCATATGCATGTAATGACCATCCAACTAGAGAACATGTTGCGACTGAAACACACACAAAGGGTAGAAGCCAACCAAAATGAACATGTGTTGGGACCAACATAGGTACGCATGTGTAGAGACCATAGCTGATTTGGGTTAGTCATGTAGTGCCTACAACACCTCATCAACTACATGTATCGACCAACTCAAAACATGGAACTAAGGAAAACGTAGAGACCTCAAGCTCAAGCTACAATAAACAACAGATAACTCTCCTCAAAATAGAGTTGAACCATGATCAAAATAGTTGATGAACATCAAGAAAATGTGGCATCATCAAATGGGGAAAACTCCATGCATGGAGGGACATCAAAAACCATAAAAAACGTTACTAAGGTACTCTTGGGAAAAACCATGATAACAAGAGGAAAACCAAGCGTCCAACTTATTTGACTAAAGATCAAAACCTCCAAAATCTTATGATAACCAAAACATAGCATGGTGATAGAATCAAAGATCAAATTGCATGCTAAAACAACAACTTCTCATCACTTAGAATTCAATTGCATCAAGTTAGGGTTTAGGAGAAAGAGTAATAAATAATGGAATATTTCAAAATATATAACCCTAGATTATTATAACATCATTTAGCATCTCTAGTTCATGTGTTACATATGAAATCAGCAAACATGCAAGCAAGAATATCATGCAGCAATATAAGAGGGGAAAGTTATATACCCGCCTTATGAAGAAGATTAAGCTCCAAGCCTTGAGCTCCAAGAGAGAAGAAGAACTCAAACTTGGATCAACTCTACGGGCACAAGGTCACCTCAATAAGGTGAAAACATACCAAGGTCAAAGGATAGCTTAAGGTGAAGAAACTCAAACCCTATGTTGAACAAGAAAGAAGAAGGAAGAAAGGAGAAAGGAGAAAGCTTCATCTCACTTAGGTACTACCATGGTCAAATCATAGTCTCTGACCTTTGTGAAGAGAAGATCCTCAAGATAGCCACAATGGTCGAGCCATTGTCTCAAGGACAATAGAGGAATAAGGAAGGTAGGGTGCAAAAGAAACAAGATCATGGTGATAGAGCCACTTACCAAGAAGAGAATCACTAAAGATTACCACAAGGAAGATGATCAATCTTAAGATCACCACATGTAAGGATGGTCTTCCATCAAAGAATTAAGATCAGCCCTTTCTAGCTCCACCAAGATCCAATGTCAACTCAAGCAAAACTATACGACACATCCTCATCCACCTCAACCTCTATGGGCTACTAAACTAATTCAGTGTCAGGGTGACACTTCCTCAACAATCAAAACATGGAACATAGGATGCAACCTGTGCAACTCAAGTGGAAACTCCAACTTATAGGCCACCTTCCTAGCACATTCCACCATAGGTTAAGGTCCCATATACCTGGGAGCCAATTTATCCTTCTTCCCAAACCTCAGCACAGCTTCCCAAGGAGAGACCTTGAGATACGCCCTATCTCCTACTTGGAACTCCAAAGGACTATGATGGTTATCAAGATAAGACTTCTGCCTATCCTGTGTTTTCTTCAACTATTGTTGGATTATCTCTATCTTCTCTGTGGTTTGCTGCACAAGTTCACGACCCAAAAGCTGATATTCATCGGTCTCATACCAACTCATTGAAGATCTACAACGTCTCCTGTACAAAGCCTCCTAAGGTTCCATATTGATACTCCTCTAGTAAATGTTATTGTATGCAAAATCTATCAAACTGATGTGTATATCCAAACTACCCAAAAACTAAAAGACACAAGCTCTCAAAAAATCCTCCAAGGTCTTTATAGTCCCCTCTAACTATTCATCTATCTATAGGTGAAACATTGTACTGAACCTCAACTGCGTACCCATGTCCGTATGTAGACTCTCCCAAAAGTGACTAGTAAACTGAGGACCACTATCTGACACAATGGTAGCTATAATACCATGCAAACAAACTATATCATCAACATAAACATGTGCCAAATTCTTTGTCATTTACGCTATCTTCATAGGAAGGAAATGTGTTGACTTGTTCAACCTATCACCGATCACCCATATGGAATCATGGCCTTTTTATATCCTAGGAATTCCAACCACAAATTTCATCATGATATGATCCCATTTCCACTGTGATATAGGTAAAGATTGTAAAGTTAATGTAGTTTTTTGATGCTCAGCTTTAACCTGCTAACACACTGTGCACTTAGCTACAAACTCATCTACATCATGCTTCAAACCAGGGCACCAATATAGATCCTTCAAGTTCAGGTACATCTTGGTTCTACCTAGATGCATAGCATACATCAAAGAGTGAGTCACTTCTTGAACCAACTTCCTTAGATTATCAACATTAGGTACCACTACTCTACCGTAGTAACATACTATTCCATCCTCTAACTCATGGAAGCCATCACACTTGTTGCTTCCAAACTCTACTTGGATCTATTGAATCACAGTATCATCACATTGAGCATCTCTGATCTGCTTCCTTTTCATAGGCTTCACCCGCAACAGGGATAACAGTCCTTCTAATAAGGACACTTACAACTTCACATTCATTTGACACAAGGAGTCCAACATGTCTCTCTTATAGAACACCAAAGAACACTATTGTTCCTTACCAACATATGATGTCAAAGAAGACTTCCTGCTCTAAGCATCTGTCACCACATTTTCCTTCCTTGGATGGTAGTCTGTAGTGCAATCATAATCTTTAATCAACTTCATCCAACATCTCTAACGAATATTCAGCTCCAATAGTGAAAATATGTACTTGAGGTTCTTGTGGTCGGTGAATATCTGGAACTTCTCACCATAAAGGTAGTTCATCCATATCTTCAAAGCATGGACCACTACCGCAAGTTCTATATCATGTGTTGGGTACCTCTCCTCGTGTTTCTTGAGTTGTCATGAAGCGAAAGAAATCACGTTCTTATCTTTCATTAACACACCTCAAACCATTCTTCAACGCACCATAAAAGACTATATATCGTTTACCTTTCTCTGAAAGAACCAACACTAGTAAACTGGTCACCTTTTCCTTCAAAATCTAGAAAAATGCCTACACATGTCATCCGAGACAAACGTCACATATTTCCTTGTCCATTTTGTTAGGGGTAACACCATTGTGCTGAAGTCCTTGATGAACCTCATGTAGTAGCCTACCAAACCAAGGAAATTACACACCTCTTTTAGTGTCTTCGACTTCTCCCATTCTAACACATAGTGAAAATTCTTGGGATCCACATGTACGCCTTCGACAGATATCATGTGCCCAAGGAAAGAGACCTATGTCAGCCAAAACTCACACTTGTTGAACTTAGCATATAACTTGTGTTGTCTCAACAAGGTCAATGCTTGTCGTAGATGATGGTCATGTTGTTGGATGTCATGGGAGCAGATCAGGGTGTTTTCAACGAACACTACCACAAATTGGTCAAGAAAAGGTATGAACACTCTGTTCACCAAATCCATGAATGTTTTTGGTGCATTTGTTAAACCAAATGACATAACGAAAAAACTCATAGTGACCATACCAAGTCCTAAAAACTAATTTTGGTATGTCACCTGCCTTGATTCAAAACTGGTGATAACTTGACCTCAAGTCCATCTTCAAGAACATTGTGGCACCTCACAACTGGTCAAACAGTCATGATCTATTCATGGTAAAGGATACTTACTCTTAAACGTCACCTTGTTCAACTTTCAGAATCAATGCACAACCGCATTGATCCATCATTCTTCTTCACAAACAAAATGAGAGCACCCCATGGAGACATGATTGGCCTTATAAAGCCTTTCTCAAGTAGTTCTTGCAACTGTTTCTTCAACTCTTTCATCTAAGTTGGTACCATCATGTACGGTGACTGTGCTATCGGCTATATATCATGGACCAGACTGATATCAAAATCAATCTCTCTGGGAGGGGGAACTCATCAGAATACACTTCCTCAAACTCATAAACAATATGCACCTCCTGAATACTAGGAATCCTCACCTTGGTATATATTACATGTAACAAAAATGCTTCAGACCCCACCCTCATCAGCTTTTCAACTATCATTGCTGACACCAGACACGTCAGCAAAATCTTCCTATCTCCTTGGAAGATCCACGAAACATCACCATCACAAAATGTCGCCACCTTGGCACTACAGTCCAAGATCACCCAATACTTCTCCAAAGTATCCATTCCAAGGATCACATCAAATCCATTCATGTCAAGTGGTATAAGATCCACTTAAGCATTGTGTCCTTAGAAAGAAAGAATGCAAGATGGACACACCTCCCACAACTTAACAGGACCAACCAAAGGGGTTACTTATCGAAGGATATCATGTCTATGACTAATAGTCAAAGAGCAATGAGTAATTTCTTCTCTAGTGTTAAAGAATGTATCGCACCCAAGTCAACCAAAAAATATATAAAGCAAGAAGAAGTCAAATCAGAATGAAATAACTCCATCTAACATATCACGACACTCGGGTTGACTACTCCTTCTGGCTGAATCATAACATAGAATCAAATTGTTTCCTATTTTCACCACCATCCTCTGCTAGCTTACCCAAACGAACCAGTATGTGATGCCTGACCATGTTCTCATCCTCCACCACTGTTGAGCTATTGTTGTTGTGACCCTTGTTGACTCTGTCTCAACTGTTGCGTCACTTCTTCATCTTTCACTGGATATGCACACCTCAGATGTCTTACTTGACCATACTTGTCGCAAGTCCTAGTCTCGTACTGTGGCCTAGACGGCCCCACCACTGATACTGACTCTGTGCTATGAGCTCCTATTGATAGAAAGGTATGACCTTTGCCCTTACTCGGTGATCACTAAGACTATATGAATGACTACTACTGTGACAGAGGTGTTGAAAACCTAGGATTCTTGAACCCTCCAGACAATTGTCCTTGATACTGTGATGGTCTCTTCTTGGCATTCATCTCTCACTTCTCCACAACGGACTATTCTATCCTCCTAACTGACTTCACAAATGTGGCAAACCATTCTCTATTCTCTAAAGCTGACACCGGTGTTGTCAACTCGAAGCTCAAACCCTTCTCAAAACGTCTGATACTCTCTTTGTCCATTGTATCCATATGTGGAAAAAACCTTAGAAGATCCATCAACTTGCCTTCATACTCATTGATCGTCATATATACCATCCAATTCTTCTCAAACTGTGTGATCTTCTCATTTATATATGTCTTAGGGAAGTATCGAATCACAAACTCTTACCAAAAAATCTTCCCAAATGATAACCACACCGTGCCTATTCTCCTCCTTAGTGGCCCACCAATATGCAACACTCCCTTTCAATAAGTACATAACATGCTCCACCTTGTCCTCTTCAGGGATTTTGAGGATTTTGAAGGCCTTCTCCAACTCGATCAACCACATGTTAGTGTCCACCAGATCTGTTGTACATACATACTCTAATGCCCCCACATGCCTTAACTTCTCAAAGGTCTTCCCAAAACCATGGGATTCCACACTCAGGACTGCCACTCTAGGTTGGGGTATGCACACCCTATCCACCATATGCATCATTTTGTCCATGAATTATCCAAATATGGAAGTGGGATTTGCCAAAGTTGCTGGGTCAAACTGAGGCTCCTCAAGAACTCCATCAACCCTTGCATGTCTCTTAGAACCACCTCCTTGTGCAGCCACACTGCTCTTAGCATGTTCTTTATGTTCTCTAGACATATCTTTTCTTCTCTTCTTCTTCTATATAAGCAAAAGTTACCATTAACTATGTCATATGACATGATAATAGATACAAACCCTAGTCCTATGTCCCCGTAGACTCGGTGAACCTAAAGCTCTGATACAAACCAAACTGTGATGACCCATTGCCACATGAGCGAGATTACTTAAAACAAAGCGCAAAACTAATACTAAACATCCAGGATTACCATAAAATAGGGTAAATTAAAACTGAATCCTTTTAACCATAAAAGCAGAAACATTTTTCATCTGAGTCTACAAACTATGCCACCTGTATTACATGTAATACCACAAAATGATACATATCATTGTCAAGTGGATATCATGCCATAAACCTACTACATATACAAGCCATATCTATACAACCATGAGCTACTACCAAAACTCATATTGATATACAACATCTACAAAACACCCCCAAGGACCTGAGAGTACAGGTACGACACATAGGACTCTACTACGAAACACTAGCAGTGTATCTGGCCTTTAACAACTATTGCTCCCCTTATTTCTGAGCCTCAACCACATGATCTCTACCTCGTCGTGCACTACCACCTAAAAGATGTAGAAACACACAGAGTGAGACCAACTTCCTATAGAGAGATATAATTCTCAGCCAATGTCTATTATTACCACAGACAAGCTAAAGTGGGAAGATAACATTATCATCAAGTTGAGAAGATTTAGCTAAATGATATGAGTTGTCAATTTACATTGTTTTAGTAATTCAGGCATCTAAAACTAAGCAGTAGAACATCTTATACTTTTAGAAGGTATATGAACAACATGTATAACATTTGATTTCTCTCAACACATTATAAATCATCTAATTAGTAAAAGAGATAAGGAAAAGAGTCATCCAATGTTAGTCGTGTTTAACCCTAAGCAAATAAACTACACGGCTGTATTACACCTTTTAGTATGCCATGAGGAGATGAGGTATACCACTCATGCTCTAACTATCCATTGCTAAGTCAAAATCAGTTCCATAAAAGATCTAGGATGAG
Source organism: Alisma plantago-aquatica (assembly GCA_963693085.1). Classification (NCBI taxonomy): domain Eukaryota; kingdom Viridiplantae; phylum Streptophyta; class Magnoliopsida; order Alismatales; family Alismataceae; genus Alisma; species Alisma plantago-aquatica. Next base: position 865,852,910 of record OY856414.1, on the reverse strand, counting down.
TCGAACTCCTATGATCTCCCACACCATCGATCAGTTTGAGTCCGTTGTAGTGACATATAAAGTCCAGCTGCAAAATAGCCTAGTCTACCATGGTATATAGGCACAACACAAGTGAAAACTGAGTTACGACAACAATCACACTCCCACCAAGGTATGACCGCAGCCGTCCTAAAAACATATCACGTATCTATACTGAATCACATCACTGAGATACGGCCTCGACTATTATCCTACTAGGGTATGACCGCAACCAATCCTGGGAAATGCATATACTTAACAATATACGACTCTGAGCTTCCAATAAGGGAGAACCCGTTTCACCATCCAACAAGTACTGACGCCGAAGATGGAAAAATCGCACAGGGAAAGTACATGATTATGGTTTCACTTGATTAGTTAAGCCAATTGAGTGTCTATTAGCATAAATCAAGTTATAACATACAAATCCTAAACAAACTCTATAAAGATCAGGGTATGTTACAATTCCAAAAGATATAAAATGTATGAAGTATAAACTTGTCACATCATCACTTGATACCACTACCATACAAGGCCATCAACATCATCACATCATTATGGAATTAAAGTTTCTCATCTCATCTCATCACTGGGGGATATCACCTCTCATTGGGCATAAAGCCTCTTCCACGTCATAAGACCCAAATCACATAGTTCATGTACATTATGATCATTTTCTCAGCATGCCTCATCAAGGCTCATGACCATCACCATGTGTCTCATCAATTATACCATAACATTCACTAGCTATGTTATTCATTCCACCTATAGGGATAGAGTTACACGAGTAGGAAAGAGAAAATATCATCTCATGCTAATTACTTCAAGCAAGCTCATCAAGTACATTATACACTTGAAATTAGGGTTAGGATTTCTCACCAACTCGATTCAGTTTAGTGGCATCCTTAAACCCTAGATACACCACCTCCCTCGTTCTTGGAGCACATTAGTGATTAGCATTCTAATCATCAATTCTCAAACATATACATAATGACAAGTGCCAAATATAGAGACATGACACTATAGAGACCCCAAACACTCCATTTATTGCAACCGTTAGGGTTAACCTATTTAGGGTAGCGACCAAAACACTTTAGGTCAGGGAAGAAACCATAATAGATGTAATCATGTAGCAACCCACTCGGTTAACTTGTTACAACCAAACCAAGTTCTCAAGTGTAGTGACTATCAATCAATGTCAGGTTTGTCGACCGCAAGAAGTGACTTGTTACGACCAAAGAAGATGCATGTAATGACCATCCAACTAGAGCACATGTTGTGACCGAAACACACACAAAGTGTAGTGGCCAACCAAAACTAACATGTGTTGCAACCAACATAGGTACTCATGTGTAGCGACCATAGGTGATTGGGGTTAGTTATGTAGTGCCTGCAACACCCGTCAACTACAAGCATTGACCAACTCAAAACATGTCACTAAGGCAAATGTAGAAACCTCAAGGTCAAGCTACAAGAAACAACATATAACTCTATTCAAATCAAAGTTGAACCATTATCAAAACAATTGATGAACATCAAGAAAATGTGGCATCATCAAGGGGGGGAACTCCATGCAAGGAGGGACATCAAAAACCCTAACAAACATTACCAAGGTACTCTTGGGAAAACCATGATAACAAGAGGAAAAACAAGCATCAAACTTATATGACTAAAGGTCAAAACCTCCAAAATCATATGATAACTGAAACATAGCATGGTGATAGGACCAAAGATCAAGTTGCATGCTAAAATAGCAAATTCCAATCACTTATAATTTGGGTCCATCAAGTTAGGGTTTAGGAGAAAGAATAATCAATATGGGAATAATTCAAAATATAAAACCCTAGATCATTATCACATCATTTAGAATCTTAGGTTCATGTTTTAGAGATGAAATCAGGAAGCATGCAACCAATAATATAGTGCACTAATAGAAGAGGGGAAAGTTATATGACCCTCCTTATGAAGAAGATTAAGTTCCAAGCCTCGAGCTCTAAGAGATAAGAAGAACTCCAACTTGAATCAACTCCATGGCCACAAGGTCACCTCAAGAAGTAGAAAACATAACATGGTCGAAGGATAGATTAAGGTGAAGAAACTCAAACCCTAGGCCAACCAAGAAAGAAGGAAGAAAGGATATAGGAGGAACCTTCATACATAGGTACTACCATGGTCAAACCATAGTCTCTGACCTTTGTGAAGAGAATATCCTCAAGATATCCACCATGGTTGAGCCATATTATCATGACCAAGAGAGGAAGAAGGAAGGTAGGGTGCAAAAGAAACAAGATCATGGTGATCAAACCACTTACCAAGAAGAGAAACACTAAAGATCACCACAAGGAAGATGATCAAGCTCAAGATGCCCAAATGTAAGGATGGTCGGCCACCAAAGCACCAAGATTAGCCCATTCTAGATCCACCAATCTCCAAGGCTGGCTCAAGAAAGAAAGAGGAAGGAGAGAGAGATAAAAGGTTTAGTTGCATGTGAAGGAGAGAGCTTATACACATGCGGTTGTAGGGGATAAAGATATGAGGTGTCAAGGTGTTAGGGAACCAAAAGGACTCTTATCCCACAAAGGACTGGCCATGCATTCTCACATGCAAGACCAAAGTGGTGTATCCACCACTTGATCTTCAAACACAACTTGGTTGAAGCAAACATAGTGTACCAGTCGCAATACATCCCTCAAGAGAGTGTTGTGACCGCAACACATCACTAAGGCAAAACTGGAGTGACCAAAACACATGCCAAAGGAACTAGGTCAAAGAAACTAAACCAAAACATGGTGTACCAGCTGAAGCATTTCCAAAACACAATATTAAGGTCGCTACACTGGTCGCTATACTCATGAATGCACATGGTCATCACCACCATCCATGCAACTCAATGAAACCCTAATATCACCTCAAGATGCCACACCATCAACCAAGGCCCAAACAAGGAGCCCCATAGAATCATTTTCTCTCTCATGATTCCAAGGCAAAGAATCACAACCTACATGTGAAAAATTTCATTATAAACCCTCAACATGGGAAAATTGCAATTTGATTCAAAACAAGCATAACTAGCTCAAACATCAACAAAATAGGGCCAAATTGAAAATATAAACCTGTCATATGTTATTAAGGCTTATCAAGAGATTAGATTAAGGTTTAAGCATCATATAAAGCAAAGAAAACACAATCAATCATTAAGTTAGGTCAGGGGCCTTGCATCGTTAATGAGAATAATAATGATGAAGTTGTCATCTAAACTTTCAAGGTTATGAAATGAATCTTGTACTCCATATATCCTCTTGGAATTTTAGAGATACTAGAAATAAGATTGTAGGTTCCCAAGAGGACATTGGAAGATTCAGCAGTGATGTTATTATTATGAATGAGCCAAAGCTTAGAAGTAGAAAAATTGTTAATTTCATAAATACATATTTCAATGATCATAGTTGGTTTGCAAATCATGACTCTCATGTTATAGGGAGAGTCTTCATGCTCTGGAAATATGATTCTTGTGATATCATCAAGGCAACTTAATTTGATCAGTTTTGCCATGCTACTATTTTTCTTGAGGGTTTCTCTTTTAGCTTAACTGTTGTGTATGGTCATAATGTATAAACAAATAGGTTTGACTTGTAGTCATTTACTAAAAATATATACAATGATATTAATGAGACATGGGTCATCTTGGGTGATTTTAGCATAGTGAGAAAAGAATAATAGAAGATTGGAAGACAACTTCCATAAAAAAAATTGATGGATGTGTTTAATGCTTGTGTTCTTGACTTTGGTCTCTTAAAGATGGACTTGCAGGGTTCTTTCTTCACTTGGAATAATCACTAGCATGGATCTAATTTTTCTACTACAAAAATTGACAAAGTCTTTTGCAATTCTGGTTGTCTTTTACAATTTTAATTTCCTGACTATCAATTCCACAATTAATTAGAATATAATTTCTAATACTATTAATGATCATAAAATTATCTCTCTCAAGAGTGGTTGCTCTAGATCGGTTAGGTCACCTTTTTGCTTTATCAATGCTTGGACTGTGTGATGACTTTATGAACCTTGTTAGAGAGGCTTGGAAAATTGATGTATTTGGATATTCCATGTATAAAATTTATGGGAAGATGTATAAATTTAATATTAGGCTTAAAGATTGGAATTAGGCTTATTCTAGTGACCTAGTGTTGGGTTTTGTGGAGGTGACAAGCTCAATGGAAGTAATAGAAAAAAAATTCTCCACATACCCTAAGAGCATATATTGTCGACAATGACGTATTCAGAAAGAGGGTGCAAGGATATAACTCATCCCGGAGCAAGTAGGGTGATGTCCCTTCACCCGGTAATGTGTGTTTCTCCTAGCTTGCATAGACAATCATCGTCCATGCTCCAAATGCAGGAAAATCAATGTGTGTGTCGCTACTCCATCCATGAAGATGGATTGGAAATTCACATCATGCTTCGTAAGCCAGTGAGAAGGAGTATCCTTTTTCTTGACAACGTGCTAGCATTGGTTTCTCTCCTTCTCTCTCGATTAGGGACGATGATAGCTACAATTCATGTATAAGAGTGTGTATCCAAGCATGTATCAAAATATAGCTGTCATGCCCCTATAAATAGCACAAGAAAGGAATCAAGGTTTCCCAAAACCCTTGGGAATACAAAATGTTGTAATTTCACTAAGGTGAGACGTACATGGAAAGTTAAAAGAGTATTATGGAATCACTTAATTAATTACATTAATGGGTTAACTAATTTCTGTTATCCATCTCTAGTTAATTTCTCTGGATTAGTCAACTGACTTAACAATGGAATCTAATTAATTGGCATAAACACTTTAACCGATCAAATTAGATTATATTCCAATTATAGTAGATTACCAAAACATTTTAGTAATCTATTTGATGCAAAATATTTCCAATCACGTCCACAATTATAATCCTATTCCAATTCCATCCTATGCATGTGACCCAATAGGCTCCACATTATGTTAGTAGTGATATTCATAACCATATTATGATTTCACAAGCAACGATTGGTATCTAGCAAGACATCATTTGTACCCAAGTAGTTGGAGAATTTGGAGAACAACTTAACCTATCATATGTGACTGGTGTTACAGTAAATGGATAGTTCCTTTGTCTCTGATATCTGGATTGAACTTAAGGAATGGAATCGTCATCCTCTTCAAAATTTGATCCATGTTCCATGAACTAGAGCATTCTGTCTGGGATATGTGTAAGCTCAACATCATATAATGACTCACATCAGCATGGCCATTCATTTCTCAGTCTCTCTTATCAAGTGTCCAAGATATCAAACTCCTGTGGGAGGGATAAATCTCATCTACATCACTCACAGTCATCCTCATGTGTCATAGTGCACCTAAGCACTACCTTTCTAGAAACCCTTATTCAGGATCACAATGGATAAAGACAAAAAAAGCACACTGAATGACATGTAATGACTGTAGTGACTTTAGGTCTAAGAACCATAATCACCACCATCACTATGAGAAATAACTCTAACTACCAGTCATGGTATCCTAGTGTCACTCTTATGGGGGGTCTGTCTAATACACTATTCTCTAACAAGTATCTATGTGCTTGGTTTGATATCACATATCATGACTAATGAGATTTTGTCATCAAGTAACACACATTCTAGTCTTAAGTGTTATTGTTGTCTATTACCCTTCCACAATAACATTCGACTAGGGACATAACAAGAATGCATATACTCTTGACAAATGTATGATCTCAACATTCAGGTCCTCAATCTGAAGACATATGTTACTGAGTAATATCATTATTTAGACATTTATTATGTTACATCATTATCTCATAACTAAAGAACATAATAAATTGGAAGATTGCCTTTATTATTAATCAAATCATTGACAAGATATGCCATTACAATCATCATGTGATTGGCTCTTTGGGCATACATAGCAACACCTATATGATGAAGTTCATATTACAAATGTTGATGCAAAGATTGATCAAATCTCTTTTGACTCCTTCAAATGAAGTTCTTATAGAAATTACTTTCACCAAAAGAAATTTTTTAGGAAGGTTGTTCTTAGTGAGGAATGTTTGATTAGACAAAAATATAGCATTCAATGGCCTTGAGAAGGTGATCCAAATATCAAATGTTTCTATGCTCTTTGAATAAAAGATGAATATGTAACCATATCAAAGGTCTTATTATTGATGGAAATATATCCCATGATATATATTTTATCAAACCTCATATTATAAATTTATATTCCAATATATTCAACAATTCAAATGTAGGTTATGTTTGAATGGGTGAATGACACAGGACTACTCTAGCAGATTCCCAAAAAAAATTTAATTTCACAAGTTACACAAAAGGATATTGATGACGTGGTTCAAAATTTAAAAGATGATATGGCCCCTGGGCCTGATGGTTTAATGGCTATTTCATATTAAAAGAATTTTCTATCATTGGTAGCGAGATTATCCAGGCTATTATAGATTTCTTTGTCAATGGAAAGATTCTTAGTTAATCAAAAGATACCTTTATTTCTTTGATTCCAAAGAATGCTAGAACTTTTAATCTTAAAATTGGCAACCAATAGCTTTATGCAATGACATTTATAAGATTATTTCAAAAAATGATGGGTAAACATTTACAATATGTGATGCTTTCTATTATTGATCCTAGCCAATGTGCTTTTGTAAGGGAACATGCATTAAGGATGATATGCTCCTTATAAATGGATTTCTATATGATTTAACAAGACTACTAATAAAATGTGCATTTAGATGGATATATCCAAGGTGTATGATTTTGTTAGTTGGAAATTTCTATTTTCCATTCTCAACATGATGGGTTTTCCATTTTCTTGGATTGGATGGACTGAAGAGATCTTTTTATCATCTTCTTATCAAGTGTTAATCAATGGTGAACCCTCTGAGGCTTTTAAACCATCTAATGGCATCAAGAAGGGTGATCTGATTGTATTGGAAATGTAGGGCTTTTCTGAGCTTATGAAAATGAGTACCATTAATAAGGACATAATTCCTATTCAAGCTTCTAAAGATGTTCATGTCTCACATCAGATCTTTGTAGATGACCTTATGATTTTTTCTAAGGCTAACTTATAGAATGTTACTCATATTAAAAAAATTATGAAGCAATTTGGTGATATTTCCACTCTTCATATCAATAACTCTAATATCTCTACTTATTAGTAAATAAGTATGTAAAATGTTGATTTCTGGTAATCTAGACATTGATGAAGGATCTCTTCCATCCAAATATCTGTGTTCACCCCTATTTATTGGAAAACTATTGAGGGATTATTTTGCTAGTCTTGTGGACAATATCAAAAGGAGACTTGAAGGTAGGAAGTCTAGAATTCTATCTATGGAAACTAGGCTTGAACTTGTCAAGTCAACTTCATCGAGTATGCATCTATATTGGCTTTCTTGTTTTATTGTTTTGTGCTCTATTCTGAATGATAATGAAAAAATATGCAGATACTTTCTGTGTGGTTCCTCAGATGACAAAAAGAACATACACCTGATTAGTTAAGCTATTTTGATTATACCCTAGGGTGAGGGAGGTCTAGCTTTTGGAGGAGGAAGGACATTGTTCAGGCATGTCTTATCCATAATGCTTGGGATATTTAAAGGAAAAAAAACTCTTTGTGGGTCAAATGTGTTAATGAAGAGTACTTGAAGAAGGATACAATTAGGTGTAATAGGACCATTAATAACTTTTCATGGTTATCCAATAATATCCTTAGAATCAGAATTATTTTAATCAAATATTGGTTTTAAGATTGGTGATGGCCTTAATATCAAATTTTGGATTGGCCGTTGGGTCAAAGGTAAAATGCTTTCTCATTTCTTTGGTTTTGATATCATTATTGAGTCTAGTATGCCAGGGATGCAAATATTAGTTGTTTTGTTGGTGGTGGAAGTGGGTTTTACCAAATTCTAGAAAAACCAATGATCTTTGATCATTTGTCCTAGCCTAGACAATTACTATTAGTGGTGGTTATTCAATTTTGTTATATGATAAGAGTAGTACTAATCTTAAGAAAGTCCAGAATGTGGTTTGAGAAAAATTAAAGTAGTATATCCTCTATTTAAGTGGATATGGGGTTGTGAAGGCTTGAAGAAATGTATTCCAAGTGCTTGGAAAGTTGGTCATAATAAGCTACCAAATTCATACTATTAAAGAAAAAGAGGAATTCAGCTTACCTCTACTTGTTTCTTCTGCAGGAACGGTTATAGAGCACTAATCACTTAATTTTTTACTACTCTTTCACCATATCTATTTGGGAAATGGTCAGTAGTCTGCTCTAGGTTTATTTATTCTTAAATATTGGATTGACATTATTTCAATTTCTGATACTTAGATAAAGTCTATTATAATCCCTATCATGTACCACATCTTGATAGAAAGGAACTTTAGAGTTCATGAAAATTTCATGAGCCTCTTGAATCTATTTGGAAAACCATTATTTTGGATGCATCTATGTTCTAGTTGGAAGTTCCCATGTTTTCCCTGTATTTGGTTTTCCTAATGTTCTTTACTGGTCCTGCATGACCTCTACATTGAAATGTTATCCTTCTTTTGTTGTTTTTAGATAGTTTTGATCTTCTGGTTCTTCCCAGTTGTTGTTGGCACAGTTCTCAAAGATCATGCCCCTGATGGTCTTTGAGGTTGTGCCATGCTTCTGCTACGACTGAGATCTTCTTTACTAATTTTCTAGATTACCTTGGATTTTGGAGCTATTCTTTTTTATCGATGAGTTTAATTTGAAGTGATCTATTTGCCTATATCATGTTTGACTTTGGATTTATTCTTGTATGGATCCAAATGCTTATATGGTATGCCTCAAAGAGTTGTTCTTCTTGTTGATATGAAACTTATAACATGCTTTTTATTTTTTTATGTACGTAAACTTTTATACTCTTATATCTTCTCCCCCTTGTACATCTAATGTCCTGTAAATCCCTTTTTCAAAAAAAATACAAAAAAAGCAAGTGAGTTTTAGCAACCAAATAAATCATAAATGCATCAATAACCTATCACTAGATGGAACTTACAACCTTTCCTAAAAGTCAAAACAAAATTCTTCTTCAATGACTTGTGCTAAAGATACACATATGCATAATAGGCATCAAATATTGTTGTATAGATGTAATCAACAACCATATGATATACATTAACTGTGAATGCTTATCTTAGAGTGTATGGATTGGAAAAGAAATTTCTATTATTTATTCTTGATTATATAATGATCATTATGATTTCATTGTACATAAGTCATCCTGATATCTACTACAATCCTCAAATAAAAACCTAAAATACCAATGGTAACAAAGCCCGCAATATAGGTAATGAATGAATTTGATTAACTAAATTATTTCAGCAAGTATATTGTGGGATTCATCAAATAAGATCTACAAAATCACAAATAAAAAAGTACATGTAGGAAAAATTATGTTCTTAGTAATTCTTTTAGATAAAATAAGACATTTTAGCTAGGCTCCTTATGATATATTTTACCTATTTCCAAGGGTGATATTTTGCAATGGATACCAATCATAGATACAAAAAAATAAATCCCTTAAGAAGGTTGGTCACGGAACTTACATGTGGATAAGGCCCCAAAAATATGCATCAATAGAAATTCCTATCAAATACTTTCAATAAGTTTGGTGATCTCAATTGTAGTAAGAAAGATCTATTATAAAAATTTGACATGGAGCCTAGTACATATTTCATCCTCGTTGTAGATTCTAATCCTCTAAGAGACAATTGATATTTTTTTATTTGGCATCTAGTTAATACTAAAGATCATAGTGCAGTGCATTATATCTACTTTTCATCAGTTGTAACCACCTGATGCAGATAAACCATTACAACCAAATTATTACCATTCATTGAATAATAAGTCACACTATAGAAAATAGATTTTCCATCATTGATTGAAAATGAAGACAAGATATAAATTCTAAAAAAAATTAAGTAATATGAATTTAATAAAAAAATATATGTTTCCTTTAAAACAACCACAAAATAACATAAGTTTTTATTAAATGGAGGCTTATAATTGAGATATACACATGTCAATGGTCTCAATATTAATAGGTTATCATGAACATATTTCAAACTGTCCAACTTGACATATTTGGTAATCGTAACAAATAATGCATTTCAATATCAAATCCTTCATTATTAACTAAGTGAAGATATTCAAAATACATAGTTTAGGCAAGGTTTATCCTAGTTTCTAATATATCACAAACATGTATTATAGGTTTCACAGAAATTTTATATATCTATATTTCCCCTTTTAATGGTGAAATGACCACCCTATTTTTTTGGAAAACTTATTTTTAATATTGTTATGGACTTAGTAGCATTATTTTTTTGGAGAAATGATTCATCCAACAAACTGTTCAAATTTCAAGTCATATTCCTTCCCTTTATCTCAAGACTTTCCCCTAACATTGCACGAGATACCATTATAGAGAATGATGTTTTGATATATGATTATTCCTAGTACACATATATACTAATACATATATAAGAAGTTTGCAATGGATAATGTGAAATTCATTGAATGTCACGTTCAATCAATTAACTAGTTCCTAGATCATATATTGAAAAGGTATTATCTAACATAGATATATAGAAAAGTTAGAACAATATATCCAGTTGATAGACATATGTAAATATCAATAATTAGTTTCTACAATATATGTAACTTATTATTGATTAGCAAATGTACTTATATGGTTGGATAACCTACAAATATCTTAATGAGAAGAACTTTCTAATGTTTTTCATTCACGGGGAATGCATCAAAACAATAAGATTTAAATTATTCACGTTATCCATGTGACATGCTTTTACTGTGCGTATAACGCAAGTGCACGCGTCAGAGTAATATAGGCCTTTGGGAGGCCCAAGTCAAACACAGGGACACTGAACTATCGATAGACTACTTACTAACTACTCACGATCAGATAGACCGATTAAAAGGTTTTGAGAGTTGATTGAAAAATAAAAGAAAACAAAGCAATCGATTAAATGTTGAGTTTAATCAATTTAGATGAGAATCTTTAGGATTGCGGTTTCACCGCAGGTTCTCGTTGTATTTATTTCTATATAGTTAATCAAATTCGTCTCTCATTCTGAGTAGTGTCCTATAGTTAGAATTGTTCACTGTCGTTATACAATTCACTACCTAAATCTAGGTCGGTTCCACGGTCGTAGTAACCTATACCCTAAACTAGGTGCATGAAGACCAAACTCTGGGTTTCCACCATTAACCGTACATCACCTTGTTTAAGGGATTTATTAATTAATGTGAATTCCGTCTCTTTTCAACTATTAATTCTTCTTTCAAAGCAATTAAAGGCATTAGATTATCCTAAGGTGATCAATCATAATGATATAATGGAGAAAATGAAATCATACCACATATTTAAGAGATAAAATATGAATTACTATGATAAAAACGTCATACAATGATTACCCGGGCTACTCCCGATCCTAAAGACAAAGGGGATTAGCCCCACATGTTCATCTCAACGAAAGAAATGATGGAAGAAGGGGAAAACATGGAGAAACATGAATGAAAGTGATGTAAACCCCTGAACGGAGGAGATCCGGGAGTTCCTTGACGTAGAGTGCACGATCTACAACCTTCCGGCAATGGAAAACATCTTCTGCGGCTCTCAGAGTGATTCTGGGCTCCGTTATTCTCTCTACACCTCCTCGGGACTTGTGCAGTGGCTAATGACGTGATAATCTGCTTAGGGCCGCCGTCATTAGGTATGTGGACCACTTTTGGTCACCAAAAGATCACCACCATCTGATCAAGATCGATCTGAAACAAAACATATCCTGACGGTGTCGATACCATCGACACGGGTCGATGGTATCGACCCGTCATAGTATCGACAAGTTCTCTTCACTTCTGTGACATTCCGCCTGATGCAGACTCAATACCATCGACACGGGTCGATGGTATCGACACCTTTAGGCGTCGATTTTGTCACCATTCTGACGTTGAAGTTGTGCAATGTCGATAGTATCGACCGACTGATTGCTGGCTCACTGAAGGTATCTCACTACCATCGACTTCCCAGTCGATGGTATCGACTCTGCTTGGCTCCTTGCAGTTGTTTCACTGTGACTGTGTTAATACTATCGACGGATGTCGATGGTATCGACAACTGTGTATATTCGTTTTTCCTAAAATTGCAAGACAAAGTCGAATCAGCTATGCTAAAACCCATTATTATTCCAAACTCTTCCAAGAAGCTCGTGGAACTCAGGTTGGTTAAGCCATTACCATTCATCTATTGACATTGTTAAGGCGAAGCTCATCAGCTGGGACAAAAACTTCACTAGAAAATTTAATCATAAGAAGGATTACCTTACTAAAAAACTTGCAGCTGTCCCAAAAGAGATGGAGGTACATTACAACGTGGAAACTGATAGATTCAACACTCAACTTGAGATGGATCTGGAAAACCTTATGCTGGAGGAGGAAAACTGGAAACAACGCAACCATATTGACTGGCTTCGCTACGGAGATAACAACAGTAAATTCAACCATGCCTTTGTTAACAATAGGCGGAGAATGAACATGCTATTGACTCTTCAAAATAGTGAAGGAGACTGGGTTACTAATCAAACGGAGCTGGAAATTCTGGTCCAACAACACTTTATTGATATGTTCACAGCCCCTTCGATTCCTACCCGGAATAGTATGGATGCTATGCCGGCAGCTTTCAAGAGTTTAAACAATAACCAGCTAAGGCAGCTTGCAGCAGCACCCACTGAATACGAGATTTGGAGAATCATTAAAAATGCCAGTCCTTACAAATCAGCCGGGCCAGATGGTACAGATAATCTATTCTTCAAAAAACAGTGGAAGATTATAAAATTTTATGTTGTCAAGACTTTACGGAGTATGCTGAATGGCCAACCTATTGAAGACTCCTTGGCATATTCTACCATTGTCCTCATCCCTAAGTGCAGAAGTCCTAAGAATTGCACTTAGTTAAGACCCATATCTCTAAACAACACCATCATGAAATTGGCCTCTAAAGTAGTTGTGGAACGGGTAAAGCACCACATGTCAAATTGGATTTCCAATGTACAAACCAGTTTCATACCAGGAAGGAGCATTACCGATAATATCATTGTGGTCCAGGAAATTATTCACAACATGAGGAAGAAATCTAGTGCACCCTATATGGTGATTAAAGTGGACCTCTCTAAAGCCTACAATAGGTTGTCCTGGGCGTTCATTGATAATACGTTAGAACATATGAACTGGCCCCGCAACATCCATCAGTATGTCATGAATTCGCTACAGGCGGGTGAGACCAATATTATCCTGAATGGTGCTTCCTTGCCTCATTTCAAATCTACAAGGGGTCTCCGTCAGGGAGATCCCCTTTCCCCTTATATTTTTGTTCTTTGTATGGAAAGGCTCACAGAACTTATCAACAATTTTGTGAAGGCGAAGACCTGGAAACCGGTGAAAATTTCTCAGTAGGGTCCAACCGTCTCTCATGTTATTTTTGCAGATGATATTGTGATGTTCGCACAGGCTTCCCTTGAACAGATGGACACTATCAACAACTATTTCAATATCTTTGAGGCCGCCTCAGGCCAGAAAATCTCTATAGACAAGTCAAAAATGTTCTTCTCTTAGTCTGTGAATCGAGGCCTGCGGTCTCAGATATGTTCGGCCAGTGGTATAGCAGAGACGAAAGATCTGGGGAGATATCTCGGAGTGCCTCTATTGCATAATAAAATCAATAAGGAGACCTACACTTATCTTATAGAGAACTTAACTTCGAAGGTTAATGGTTGGGCGGAGAGAACTTTATCCCTTGTAGGAAGAGTCTGTCTGGCTAAGTCTGTCCTTACCTCCATTCCAACTTATACTATGCAGACATCTAGTATGCCGGTCTCAGTTTGAAAAAAGTTGGATAGAAGTGTACGACCATTTATTTGGGGTGGAGGGCACAAAGATCACCCAATTTCTCTAGTGTCCTGGAAAAAAGTTACTAAGGGTATGGATAGGGGGGACTAGGTGTTAAGTCCATGTCCGATTGGAACAAAGCACTTATCTAGAAGAATACATGGAATTTCCTTAATGGCAGACCTTCCCTATGGTAGGAGGGACTGCAAAACAAGTATAAGAACTCTAAAATTTGGAAGGGAGGCAGAACTACTCCCTTTTGGAAGTCCATCTGTAAAGGGGAAGAGTTTGTGATCACCAATAGTTTTAAAATTATTGGGGATGGTCGGGATACTTCTGTCTGGTATGACTGTTGGGTCCCTAACCATGGGAAGCTTGAAGACATCTCCATTAAACCCATTAATGAAGAAATCAAGGACATGACAGTCTCTAGCGTTATCAACCTTGACAATAGTTGGGATACATAGTTCTTGTCTTCATACTTGCCTACACAGTGTGTGGAGAGTATTACTAGCCTTCCACCCCCCCACCACAATAAAGGTAGAGATCTGTGGAGCTGGAAGAACGACATTACTGGGAGGTACTCGGTGAATACTTCATACGAGATGGTCCACTCTAAGGAAGAAGAACAAACTGACGCAGTATGGAGCAAGATCTGGAATATTCAAATCCCATCCAAAATCAGGTTTTTCTTGTGGCTAGCTACACATGAGGCTATTATGACAAATGTCCAGATACAGCAATGCACTTTCACAGACTCCGCTATGTGTTCCAGATGTAACAACAACGAGGAGTCTACCCTTCACGCTCTACGGGACTGCCCGTTTGCAGTCGAGGTGTGGACTCAAGAAGCTTTCCGAGGCGATCTCCTTATCAGCTCGGGTATGGATTTCAAGAGTTGGATTTCAAAGATACTACAGGAAAATATTAGCACTCAAATCAAATTTGTTATGACTTGTTGGATTATTTGGAAAACAAGGAATTAAGAAATATTCAACAACCGGAAGCACCCGACGAGCCACCAGATTATTCTGATCACAATGCTGAGGAATTCTATACATAAAGCCTGGGGTAACAAAGTATGTGACCATCAGGAGGATGTTTTTGATGAGTGTGCACATCCTGTAAATGAAGAAGAAAGGACACTATGGTTAACTGACACCGCTGTTCATGGTAATATGGAAGCTATTGCGGCAGTTGCCATCAATCAGAACAGGTAGTGGATTGGCGGTTGTGCAAGGAGGATCAAAGCAGCCTCTGTGGTCGAAGCTGAAATCCGAGTGATACTTCTTGCTGCTGAAGCTAGTAAGCTGAATGACTATGAACAGTTTACTATAGCTACTGATAGTGTGATGACGGTGGAAATTCTGAAGAACAATGTCGCCAGTTTTCCTGCTGTTAGACACTGGATTAGGAAAATCCAAAGTTTCATGGCTGAAAGTGAAGATGTCATTATCAAGGAAGTCAATAGAGGTAACATCCATGTGGTGGACAATCTTGCCAAACACTACTTCAAAAATTACTAGGATGGTCGAATGTACATCGATCCTCCCCTCAACCCGGTGGGTCAACCTCCCCCCTTTCTCACCTGTAATGGTAGGAGTCCTACCAAATTTATCTTTCCAGTAGGTACACCCTGTAATCATTGGTTGTTTCCTGCACGAGGAGAGCAGGTTGAATAATATAGTCTCCTGACTTCTTTAAAAAAAACCCATTATTATGATCTTTTATAATAAAAAAGATAAAATATGAGAGATTTGATACAAAATGAGATTATAGACTACATCGAATGAATCATGCGATACTAACCACAAAAGTGACCAATAAACACATAAAACGCATGTAAAACAAATCTATAAATGCGACTCAAAATCATCGCATCAAACTCCCCTAAGCTTAAACATTGCTCGTGCTCGAGCAACAAAACTATAGAATAAAATTGTGAGGGTCAACTAAAGAACATATTATCACAACAGACCTTGCCATATGATCCCCACCAGACATTCACATACCGGCCCTCACTAACCACAAAATGGTAATTACCCTCTAGGCGACAATGATCATCAATAAGAGATATCCACCCCAAGATTGATGAACATTATCAAATAAGGCAGTTAAAATAATAAAATCCTCCGGTTCACGCTTGGTGCATCTTTGTGATCTTCTATCTACGTTGCTCGTTTCCTAACTACCATCTAAATGGAAGCAGATCTCCTGATATTAATGAATGAGGAGAAAATCACGGGTGGCCTACCAATTAGAGCAACGGGTGGATGGAATAGGTGGTTGTGGAAGAAATGGAAGCATATAACATTCAATCATGCAATACAAAAATTAATGCCCTATCATGATGCAAAATGCATGTGAAAATGTCCTAATGCTATATTTTAGGAGGAATGATGCATGCACTATCATTCTATCCCAATGAGAGATAGAATATCTACAAACCTACATATGTGCTTGCTCTTCTTATTTTGCATATGAACAAATTCCTTTCTCCCTCTGATCTTCATGATTTTTTTTCAAGCCCTTATCTTGCTTAATAGAACATGATGGACTTTTCAATATCTTTCTCTTGGGCTTATTCACATATCTATTATTTTTTTTCTCTTTTTTTTTACTTTTCAGAGAGTATGAAATAAGTCCTTTATTTGCAGAAGAAGCAAAGCACATCATTGTAGAAGATGATTAAAGTTATGCAAAATGCAACTAAAATGACATTGACATGCACTCTAAAATTTGTGAATGCAGGATTATAATGAAACATTTTTTTCTTTTTTTTTCAATGCAACAAATGTAAACACTAATCTACAATGCAATCCTAACTACATGTCATGCAACCAAAAGATGACAAACTGTATGGTGCTCCCAATGCTTATGGTGGAGTGTAGATGAGATGAAGTGGATAGATCATATGATTAATTGACAGAACCATTGGAAGAAATTATATGTCCCTTTTTACTGACATGTGTAAAATACAGAGGTTTCTCTCTCTTATTTCAGATTAAAGTCTCATTATCATTTGATCAGTTCAGGCTCAACATCCAATTTTGTCCTCTTTTCTTGAATCACAGGCATGTACAGTTGTGGTCTTATGTTTTAAAATTGACAAACCCAATTATTTTCATAAGTCATATGCTCAAATTCAAACAAAGCAAGCTTCAAAATTCATTAAAATTTTTCAAATTGACCCCTGACTCCCATGTGACAAACAAAGAGATGACACATTAAATTAGACATCCACGAATACACTAGATAGAATGTGGATCCTAAAAACTAAAAAAATTTCTAAAATAAAAGAAAAGGCAATAAATGATAAAAACTAGAAATAAAGATAGAAACTGTTTCATCTCCCCCCCCAAGCTTGAATTTGACTATGGCCTCATAGTCAAAAACAATCTTAACAGGTGGAACAATGATACCCTTCATTGTTCAGGTGGTGGGTACTGCGGGGCGATGGGATCCCATGAAGGATACTTCCCCTGAAAACTTGGATCATACGGGGGCATGGGCGGAGGTTGCGGATATCCCCCAAAGTAATTTTGGTGCCAGTAATGATCGTAGAATGGTTGTTGCTGCATCTCCAACCTATGCAACATGTCATGAATATTTTCTTGGTTGGCAAGGAGGAGGCACTCGTTCTCGTAGATGGCCTGCTGATTTAAGAATAGCCGGTTCGTAGTCTCCTGAATATCAATGAAAGAAGTAGTGTGTTGCTACTGGGTCTGTTGGATCTCCTGCAGCATAGAATACATTCCCTGCATAGAATAGGCATCCTCCCCTTGTGGAGAGGGCTGAGGTGGCGGAGGCTGCGAAGATGATGATGCACCCGGGTGGAAGTGGGTACGCTTCCGTGGTGCCAATCGTGCATGAAGAGGAGTGAAAGCCTCCTCTTCCTCTTCTTGCTCGTCATCATCGTCATTGTTGTTGTCATTACCGTCGTCTTCTTCGTCAGAGTCGTTGATGGCGATGATGGGCCACCGAAAGTGATGAGCTTCCTGGATGTTGAAGACGGGATCTAGAAGCGCACACTCCTGGTACTCCTGGTTGACATGGCACTGTGCATAGGCCACACCATCACGGAGCGTAAGAAGATTGGAGCGGTGTAAATGATGCAGGTTGACTTTATTCCTGTTGGACAGTGGAGTGATTTGCAAAAAATCCAACCCAAGATACAGAGCAAGCAGTGTGATAATCCCCCCAAAATGGATAGGAGCTTTTCTTGTACTCCTCCGCACGGACAACACATGCGTCAAGAAAAATGCGCCCCAATTGAGCTCTTCTCATTTCAACAACTTATACAGAAAGAACAAGTTCATCTCCTAAAACTTACTGAGAGAAAGATCACCTCGAGAAAACAGAGTAGTACACAACATGCAATGTAGAATCCACACAAATGGATGCTCAAAATCATCTATGACTGCATTATGATAGCTGACGGACTTGCCTAGAGGCAGGATCACCAGCTGGGCGAAGATCTCATCATAATCCATCCGGTTGTCCAGCCTCCTGTGCTGATTCGAAGAATGGTACTAGTTGTAAATTGAATTGAACTGTTAGAGGGTGAGATTGTAATTGTTGTTGTAGAGCCGGAAAGAAACGCATCCCTTGATCCAAACCCGATCGATGGTGATGAGGTCATTAGGCACGACGCATATGTCAAGCGATGCCATAAACTCTGCCACCAATTTTTTTTACGTTGGCCACTCGCCGAAAAAGGGGAGGCCGTCAGTGTGGTACGGGACCTCGTCAGACCTCCTACCCGTATGTTGCACTTGCCCCTACAGGACATAGGCGAGGTTGGCTTCAAACCTGAGGTCGCGGACCATGGTCCGATCGACATATCGGGTTGGCTCGATTTTCCACTTGAGCTACTCCTCGTATATCTTCCTTATGTCCGCCGAGGGATGAACAATACTCGGACGAGGAATGGAGCCAGGTGGTGGAGGAACAAATGTCGCAATCTCCATCGGGGCTACCCTTGAAAAAGAAGCTCGTTCCGTTCACACCATCGTCACACAGAGAGAAGGGAATAAGAAATAGAGCTCGGTGAAGGTCAGAGAAGACAATTTCCCCTCGGTGTAGATCTCAGTGAAGATATCCCGATCCTTGGATGCTCGATGAAGGCCTCCGGTCACTCAACAATGCTCAAAGCACAAGTGGAAGGAAGAAGCTCTGAAAGTGTGAACAGAATTGAGAAACAACCCTTCCTTTTATAACTGATTCGGTCGCTGTTGCCACTCCGTCGATACCATCGATGGGGGTGTCGATGGTATCGACACCTGGAGGCACGATCCGCTCTTCGTGACTATCGACGGTTGTCGATTGCTGGATTTGGGGGCCCGGATCAGTGATGCATCGATACTATCGACGTGGGTCGATGGTCTCAACCCATTCCTCGGATCGACTTTCGAAAATGGAGGGCTCCATTGATTTCTTCTCACGGATCGGTGATGTGGCGTGTCGATACTATCGACTTGAGTGTCGATGGTATCGACTTTGTGTGGTTCGAGTACCCTCACGAGGCCCAGATGCTGCTTTCTTACTGTTGCCATGTCGATACCATCAACAGGGCTGTCGATGGTATCGAGATCACTGAGATGAAATCTTCTATAAATCTTTAGTGATCTCACGAGTATCAACTTCAAAGTCGATACTATCGACCTGGAGCTATCTTTTTCTTCAATGTCACTGATGGTATGTCGATACCATTGACAAGGTTGTCGATGGTATCGACTCAAAAAATTTTCTGCGGCCGATTCCCTATACCCATGTTGCTACCATTGACCCTGTCTCAGTACTGCACACTAAACAAATGATTAAGGTATCATTTTTACACTAAAAATGAAATTAAATAAAACTAACTTGTAAATGTGAAGGAAAATGAAAGAACTAAAATTAAAACTACCGATTATTGGGTTGCCTCCCAACAAGTGCCCTTCTTTAACGTCTTAGGCTAGACAAAATCAAGCTCATCGACTCAGAGCATCAGAGAGTGTTCCTAGGGGATCACTCAGTAGTTTAAACTCAACTCTATCCTGACCAATCCCTAATGTCAAGGTACCTCTCCCGATAGCAGTGATAACATCAGTCGACGCTTGAAACAACCTACCCAGTAGCATCTCACAACCCTTTAGCTATGGCATGTCCATGACAATGAAATCCACGGGGAAGATGAATCTGTCGACTTTGTCAAGTACATCCTCACACACTCCGTATGGCTTCACAATAGACCCATCTGCCAACTCAATAGTCATGGCAAATTTCTTTAGTGTCTTCAATCCAAGCTTTTGGAATGTGGATGACGGCATAAGGTTTATGCTAGCGCCCGAATCACACTGTGCGTGCAGAAAGTGATGGCTGCCAATTGAGCACGGTATGTAGAATCTCCCAGGGTCTTTCATCTTCTTTGGTAAACTCCCATGGATAAGTGAGCTCACCGTCTCATTCACTAAGCAAACGTCTGTGTCTTTTATCTGCCTTTTCTTGGTGATGATGTCCTTAATAAACCTCCCATATGCTGGAATATGTTCTATCATTTCCACTAACGGAATATTAATATGGAGCTTCCTAATCATCTCCAAAAACTTCTTGTAATGTCTATGCTCTTTCTTCGACCTCGGACTATCCGAAAAATACACAATTGGATCCTTTAGATGCTTGTGAGGTGGCACATATGGGCTATTCGGGGTCTCCCCCCCTAAGCTTGCTTGGTTGTCACCCTCTGGCATAGGCTTCAACACATCGTCCACAGTTGGTGTGACTCGTGACTGCTCCTCCTTCTCACCGGTTGTGACTTCACTATGCAATGTCACCTTTACCTGCTCCTCTTTCCTAGATGTAGGCACTGCTGTGATGGGTTCTTGGTGGGATTTCCTGAATGGGAAATATCCACCTGGTAGTCCATATAAGCTACGGGGGTATGGCACCCTGGGCTTAGCCTCCGTTTCAAAATTCATTTTGCCTTTTTTATTGACCTCCTCCACCAGTGGCTCTGTCTCCTTAATCACATATATATATTTCACTTGATGGTGTACTTGAGAAGACTCTGCATTACCAGCCGATCTTTGTTGATTTGCATGCTTCATGGCCACCACTTCATTGGAGATTTGAGTCACCGTCGTCTCTAGTGTCCTCATCTGCGCTCCATGACTTTGCAATGTTTGCCCAAATTTAGTCAAAATCTCACCCTGGGACTGTAACTTCTTACTAAACATATTCATCATCTCTTGATTTTGTTTCACTACCTGGCTGATCAGTTCAGTGCTTTTGTCCTCCACAGTAGCTTGTAGTTTTGCATCCGGGTCTTGTAGGAAGTTGTTCGGATCCTTCCATGAGAATTTTATATCCTTCTTCCAGGCGTAATCATTGTTCCGATAGCCCTGTTGTTGAAGGAATTTAACTTGGGCCTCCTCTTCAGACTCTTCCTCCCTCTCTACAAGTTTCTTGGCTATGAGATCTAATTTGTCATTCAATTCTTTGATGGCTTTTGACTCACCTACAACTTTAACTGGTTCTGGAGTGTCTCTGTCGCCCCATGATTACTTCCTAGCTATATTCTTCAGGATTTCCCAACACCTATTGCCAGTGTTGTTTAAGAAGAAGCCAGAACATGCGAAGTCTAGATTGCTCCTGTCATGCTCATTCAAAGCAAAGTAGAAGATCTTCAGTTGTTTTTCTTTATCTAGCCCGTGATGTGGTCACTTCTGTAGCATTATATGGAAGCACTCCCACGTCTCAGAATATGTCTCGCCAGCCCTTTGACAGAAATTGTGGATTTTCCATACTAAGTCATTGGTTTTCTCCGGTGGAAAGAATCTGTCAAAGAAAATCTCGATCATTTGATCCCAAGTCTCGACGGTCTCATCATCTAGGTTATGCAGCCACTCACATGCATTACCTGCAAGAGAGCTGGGAAATAGCTTCAAATAAAGTGTCTCCTATGGAAACCTGTCTATCTTGATCATATCGCAATTTTCCACGAAAATGCTGATGTGTGCCACTGGGTCTTCATTCTTCAGCCCGTGAAATGCTTGGGACTTGACCAAGTTTATCAGTGCCAGATCAATCATATAGGTTGGAATGTTGACTGCCTACTTTTTTATTTGCCCCTTTGATGCTGATGAGGAAGAAGCCTTTATCTTCTCGCATATTGTCTGTTCTTCCGCCATGGCTTCTGGTTCAGAGTCTGAATCTATATCCTCAGGTTGATCGTGAATATTGTTCTCTTCGTCATCTGATCCCAACAGTGGAACCTCTGGTGATGGTAGTGTGTAGTCTGTGCTACGCGTCCTCACCATGCACTGGTACCTGCAAGGTAATAAATTTGATTCAGTACAACACTAGATGATTGCTAAATATGAAAGATAAACGATGAATTTAAAAAATAATAATAAAATAAAAAGTGGCCTAGAGTGGCCGCTTGCAGCACTCGTAGTGCCGACAGTTGTTGTGTCCCCGGAAACGTCGCCAAAAACTTGACACGATTTTACCGTGCGTATAACTCAAGTGAACGCATCAGAGTAATATAGGCCTTTGTGAGGCCGGAGTCGAACACAGGGACACTGAACTATCGGTAGACTACTTACTAACTACTCGCGATCAGCTAGACTGATTAAAAGGTTTTGAGAGTTGATTGAAAAATAAAAGAAAACAAAGCAATCGATTAAATGTTGAGTTTAATCAATTTATATGGGAATCTTTAGGATTGCGGTTTCACCGTAGGTTCTCGTAGTATTTATTTCTATATAGTTAATCAAATTCGTCTCTCATTCTGGGTAGTGGCCTATAGTCAGAATTGTTCACTGTCGTGATACAATTCACTACCTAAATCTAGGTCGGTTCCACGGTCGTAGTAACCTATATCCTAAACTAGGTGCATGAAGACCAAACTTTGGGTTTCCACCATTAATCGTACATCACCTTGTTCAAGGGATTTATTAATTAATGTGAGTTTCGTCTCTTTTCAACCGTTAATTCTTCTTTCAAAGCAATTAAAGGCATTAGATTATCATTAAGGTGATCAATCACAATGATATAATGGAGAAAACAAAATCATACCACATATTTAAGAGACAAAATATGAATTACTATGAAAAAAACGTCATACAACGATTACCCTGGCTACTCCCGGTCCTAAAGACAAAGGGGATTAACCCCGCATGTTCATCTCAACGAAAGACATGATGGAAGAAGGGGAAAACATGGAGAAATGTGAATTAAAGTGATGTAAACCCCTGAACGGAGGATATCAAGACATTCCTTGATGTAGAGTGCACGATCTACAGCCTTCTGGCGGTGGAAAATGTCTTCTGCGGCTCTTGGAATGATCGGGGCATGATTCTGGGCTCCGTTCTTCTCTCTACACCTCCTCGTGACTTGTGCAGCGGATAATGATGTGATAATCTGGCTAGGGCCGCCGTCATTAGGTATATGGGCCACTTTTGGTCGCCAAAAGATCACCACCGTTCGATCAAGATCGATCTGAAACAAAACATATCCTGACGGTGTCGATACCATCGACGCGGGTCGATGGTATCGACCCGTCATAGTATCGACAAGTTCTCTGCTCTTCTTTGACATTCCGCCTAATGTAGACTCGATACCATCAACGCAAGTCGATGGTATCGACACCTTTAGGCGTTGGTTTTGTCACCATTCTGATGCTAAAGCTGTGCAATGTCGATAGTATCGACTTTTGTGTCGATAGTATCGACCGACTGATTGTTGGCTCGCTAAAGGTATCTCGCTACCATCGACTTCCCAGTCGATGGTATCGACTCTTCTTGGCTCCTTGTGGCTGTCTCACTGTGACTGTGTCGATACTATCGACGGATGTCGATGGTATCGACAACTGTGTATATTCATTTTTCCTGAAATTGCAAGACAAAGCTGAATCAGCTATGCTAAAACCCATTATTTTGATCATTTATAATCAAAAAGATAAATATGAGAGATTTGATAAAAAATGAGATTATAGACTACAACGAATGAATCATGCGATACTAACCACAAAAGTGACCAATAAAGACATAAAACTCATGTAAAACAAATCTATAAATGCGACTCAAAATCATTGCATCACCATGGCATATATATGTGTATATATATATATATATATGTGTATATATATATATATATATATATATATATATATATATATATAGAGCGAGAGAGAGAGAGAGAGAGAGAGGGTGGTTCTAATATTCCTCCAAATATTGTAATTTAGTTACTTATTAGTTGTGGTTATACTTTCAATGAAATGATAACAATTTTGTTGAGATTATTACAATTTTGCAATCTTGATTACTATCGCCCAATCATTTTATTATGTCATTGATTTTTTATTGTTATTTACAAAAAATAAAGTCATAATTGTTTGTAATTTGTGTCTTATAAAGAAACCTTACAAGGCAAGCAGAACAAAAAACCTAAAAGGGAAGAGCAAAAGAAACCACAAAAAGGAAGTGCAAGGGGAATTCTAAATGGGAAGTGAAGAGGAAACATTAAAAGGGAAGTGGGAAGGAACCCCTAAAAACCCCAATAAAATGAAAAGAAAATTTGAGACATCAAGAGAAGAAACTCAAATTCTAGTAATCCTGAGTAGAGTCAGTTTACTATTTTACCCCTTAGAAATATGTGCACAATCTAATCACAATGGTTCTTGCAAAAATCACAAAGATATATGAATGATAATTATTCTAGGTCACCTTCATGTATCCTGCAACAAAAAACATCATAGATGTACATTTAAATTTGTGGAAAACACATAAAGACTAAAAATTGACCACATCTAAGGGCAGATAAAGCATTGGAAGTTTAGTCAAAATACTAAGTAATGAATGTATATTCATCCTAGTTTTAGTTGCATTTTCAGTCTAGTTTTGCATTTAGATCTTTTTTCCCCCTAGAAATAGCTACTTTTAGTTTTATTTAGATTGTATGACAACTTGTAAGGATTTTGATACTTTTCTTGACTCCCTTTCAAGTTTGGAGTTATATCTTTCCATACCAGCCATACTAGAGGACCTAGGTGGTCCAAAAATGGATTTTGACAATTTTCATAAGGAAAATCGATCAACATTTATGCTAAAAAAAGACCACAATTTACCTCCTCAATTTACCTCTTAGATGGACCTCTCAGTCTACTAATTGATCAAGCTCCACTCGACTGACCTCATGATTGATCTTCCTATCAACGACAATTGATCAAGCACTAATGATTGAGTTTTAGTGATCGATCACCCTGATTGTGTCCATATGAGATCCATTGATCAATCATTTGTAAATCAAGTATTCAAAAAATGACCTTCACCAATCGAGCTCCATTTTTCAACATCCATTGATCAACCTCCATGCACAACCAAAGACCTTGACCCTTTGTCTTCTTGCCACCAACACTTTCACTGTAGGAGCATCTTTATATTCATCAAAGATTGTTAGCCTTCCTCTCAACCTCCTATAAATAGAAGGAAGTTTCCTCCACTTGAGGATCATATAGATACACCGAGAGCCTGCAAAAATCCATCCAAAAATCAACCTTATGTTTATCCACTACAAGCCTAGATCAATCGACCTTGAAAGAGTTCTCGACTGGATGACCTTTGCTCGAGCTTGACTAATAAACCTCCAAAGAGTTAGAGTGATTGACCTCCATTTTATCTCAACTAATTGACCTTAAAAGTGTGAGACGGATATACCTATGCTCCATCTTGATAGACTGACCTTTAAAGACTGAGGTCAGTCAACCGGTGCTCCATCTTGACCGATCGACCTCGAAAGAGGAGGACCGCTATACCTTTTCTTCTAGTTTACACAGATCCACCATCTTGATCAATCAACCCCAAAAGATAACTCAGTTGCCCATCATTTTAGCATCTCGATCACCTAGTAAACATCTCAAATGGGCATTTCAATGCTTCATTCAAGATGTCCTTAAGCTAGAAGACAAGCATTTGCATATCATGACTACTCATCTATTTTCTTTTGTGACAATGTCCTTTTGTTCTCTATATAGTGCCTATATTCCTCTTGCCATGAGGAGCGAGTAGTCCCATCACTAGGGTATGAGGAGTACCCCTTCTACCTATTTTTTCTCTGCTAATTGCATCTAAACTAGTATGAACCCTTTTACATTTAAATATCTAACATTTATTTCTTATTTATGCGTTTGGCTGATATATATACATGTTTATATGGACTTCAGTGTAGATAACTTCGAACCTAAAACTAATGATATCAATTACATCCATGCTTCACAATTGATGAGAATTTTAGATAGGTGTTTCCTGAGGCGATAGATGTATGATCTCTAGGTAACATGACAAATAGCTTAGAATGATATATATCCAATTTTAATTTCAATTTAGAAAGGATAAATTTACCCAACCTCAATGTTATATTCATGCATAATATCATGTAGTGAGAATGTGACTAATAGGTAGCGATGGTGAAACACATTCACCCTATTTTTTCCATCAAATAACACATTTATCAAACATCACAATGTGAGTTCCGAATGAAGGCTATAAGGTTTGAGATTTAATTTATATGGCTATTTTATGTAAAGAGGAGATACGTTATAGGAAACTCAAAATTTGGATACACAAATGAAGAAAGAAGCAAACACTGGCAGTAATTAACAGATTACAGTAAACTATTGGGATACACATATGAAGAAATAAGCAAGCATTGGCAGTGAACAGTACATTACAGTGAACTCAAATCTGGGATACACATGAAGAAGGATGCACATTGGAATCGTTACCTAAAAATAAATGACCAACACATGATTGAATCAAACAGCATAACAACAAGCAAGCACAACAGTTGCAAGAGAATAATAAAACAAGTAGCACAGAAAAAAGATGCAGTTTTAGTAGCAGTACCTTTTCCCACGCTTCTGGTCAATGGACAGAAGCAACGAGATTAAAACTGAAGAAGAAGAACAATGGACGTTGCAAGAGAAGAACTGGAGCAGAGGCTGTTGGGAAGCTTATGGGCGTCAGATCAAGGAAAAGAGACTAGTAGCTTGATCCAAGGTTGAAGTATTCTTCAGAGCTCCTGCTGGGCGCCGCCTGAGTCGGGTGCCGCTGGTTTCGCTGGGATCCGGCACGATATGGCTACTCCTGGCCGTGGAATTAGAAGCCGGCCGACGATTGGAGTTACGACCTGCTGCAGTTGGGGTGGCAGGAGCAGTTGGGGTGCCGTCCGGGAGGTAGTTGGGGTGCCGTCCGGGAGGTAGCCGCGGTTGCAGCTGGGTGCGACCGGTGGGATTTGGGAAATGCTAAGCGGTTGGGGTCGTGGGGTTGCCGAGGCTGGGCGACATTAAGCTGGAGCAGACCCTGGCCGTGGAGTGAGCGAGGCCTGGTCGACAGACTGAAGGTGTGGTCGATGGAATCAAGGAGGCGTCGAGGACGAGTGGCAGGTGATCAGTGCTTCCCTAGTTCGTCATTGTGCAGAGGGACGAGTGGGGAGGGTTTTTCTTTTCCTTTTTAATTTTGATATCCAAATGTTGTATTTTAGAATGAGGGGAAGGGAAATGAGACGGAGGGAAGGGATATGAGATGGAGGAAATCATTTGTCATGGTATTTTTCAAGGAATGATTAGTGACTAATGTATTTGTGAGGGATTAGTATTTGTAAAGATGTTAAAAAAACGGTTGAGAGATTTGGTCCCATATTTGAAGGATGAGCCCTCACAAATAGCCATCATTATTCAAAATCTATGGTTCCTCACAAATGTTCTTCAACAAAGGCCAAATTTTTTGTAGTGATAGTTGAGGATCGAATCACAAAGGATAACATTTTAAAGAATTGATTGATCAATTTAACTAAACAAGGAAGAGTATTTAACACGAGGTGGATTTTGGTTGATTACAACTAATGTGTAGGAATAAAAATGGAAATACAATCTAAGATTGTCAGATAGATGGAAATACTAGGATGAGTAGGTTTTACCACCACTACCTATGTTTACTCTCTCACTGCATCACAAACACATGTAAATAATATTATGGAGGCCAAGGTAAATCCCCCTTATGGCGTTAGGATTAAGCCTGGACAGATTTCATTTGAGGCTCGATCTAGTACCTAGAGATCTTGTATCTATCACCCCGAAAAATACTTATTCAATGTCTCATCAAGAATCTTACAAAAATCAATCAATATCATAGATCTTGAGTTCAAAATGCTCTACACCCAAGATCATGACAAATATGTAAACTTGCTGGCCAAATAAGAATACTAAAAATAAAATGATTGATTTAACATGTGACAAGGTTCATACATATACATATGCAATAAAAGAACAAAAGCAAGTAGTGGGACTACTCACCACGTTCTAGTGTAAGGAACTACTCCCAACTTATAGTGATATCAGAGAAAACAACAAGTAAAAGGAAGAAGATAGTCATCATCTCAGCGGGTTGAAGAGATGTAACAATAAAGTCATCCAGGACTGTCGTCGGGTGTCCCTTCTTTGTTGTTGTCCTTCTTACTTGGATCTGGTATGCAAATGAGGAAGAGCAGTTGAATGGATGGTGTAGAGGGACTGTCGGTGGTGCTGGAAGAAACGGTCGCTTGCTGTTTGGTGACAAGAGAAGGTCGATGGATGTATGGAGCTTGCTTCCGGCCTTGGCTCCCACATGATACCAAGGGGTGGATTACAATGAGTCCGACACTTTTGTTTTGTGGCTACATGGTTTTAATTATACATTATGTGAATGAAGTCTAAGAGTCTCGAAAAAAATGAGTGCGACCCAACTGTTTAAAATTGTCGACATGTGACACACCAACCAAAGTCGATGGCAGCAGGTCGATGACAAGTTGTCTATCTTCTTGTCTGCTGATAGATGGCTTTCGACCTCGGGCCGTCGAATTGTGGTCTCCGACTTTTGGCTGTCGACCATGGTGTGGAGGAGGTTGATCGATGGACATAGTTGTCGAGCAGTTGATAGTGTTCCTTGAAAACTATTAATCGGAGGGTGTCGACTGGAGTCTGTCTACCGGAGGGTATCGACTAGAGTTTGTCGACTGATGAGTTGCTGTCCTCGATAGGCTGGCTCAACATGCCTGGGTCAATTACTTTTAGGTGGCTGCGTCGGGTCGATACTCATGTTGCCAACCTGCTGCTGTTGGAAGACTTTGCCTTTATGTGATTTTCATATTGCCTCGATGGTCTAGCAATAAATGTACGGAAGGTCGACGGCCTTTGAGTTTACTTATTTGGTACTTCGATCCCGTGAGCATGAACGTAACACAAGACATTTTACTTCCTCATTTCCCACGGTCCCTTGCATGATCGATAGTTAGTTGATTAATGCCATGGTACTTGATTGCATTATTTACACTAATGTTTTTGAAACTAAACCGGTGGTCGGACCGGTGTTGACTTGAACCAGATTGAGTCAGGTTCAACTGGAGTGGATGAATCTATTAGACTGAAAATGACGTCAACATGACATAAAAAGAAATTAAATTGGAAAAACCGAACCGGTCACCACAATATAAGATAATTAGCGGTTGGACCAGTCGAACCGGTTAAACATGACATACTATATATACATATAAATGTGTGTATATATATATATATATATATATATATATATATATATATATATATATATATATAGGGTGTTCATTCATTGCCCGTGCGGGTAACCTAGATTTTCGCTACCCGGCAGCCAAAAAAGTAACTCTCCAGGCTAAGAAAGTAACTCTGCTATAAAAAAAGTAACTATGGTGTCAAAAAAGTAACTCTGCTGGCCAAAAAAGTAACTCTGTACAAAATATACAGCAGATATATATAAGGACGAGTTTTTTTATTTTGGAGGGGCAAATGATATTATTTTTGGCTAAAAGTTTTTGGAGAGCTAGACAAAATAGTCATCTACAATATCAAAAAAAAAATTTGAAAAAAAGTTATTGGAAGGGTGGGCGGGTAGCTACCTGCGCGGGCAATAAAGATGGGCCCATATATATATATATATATATATATATATATATATATATATATATATATATATATATATATATATATATATATATATATATATATATATATATATGGGTGTTCATTCATTGCCCGCGCGGGTAGCATGGATTTTCGTTAACCTACAGCCCAAAAAGTAACTCTCCTAGTTAAGAAAGTAACTCTGCTGTAAAAAAAGTAACTATGGTGTCAAAAATGTAACTCTGCTGGCCAAAAAAGTAACTCTGTACAAAATATACAACAAATATATATAAGGACGGGTTTTTTGATTTTGGAGGGGCAAATGATATTATTTTTGGCTTAAATTTTTTAGAGATCTAGAAAAAATAGTCTTCTACAATTTCGAAAAAAAATTTGAAAAAAAGTGATCGGCAGGGTGGGAGGATAGCTACCCGCGCGGGCAATAAAGATCGGCCATATATATATATATATATATATACATATATATATATATATATATATATATATATATATATATATATATATATATATATATATATATATATATATATATATATATGGGTGTTCATTCATTGCCCGCGCGGGTAGCATGGATTTTCGCTACCCTGCGGCCAAAAAAGTAACTCTCCTAGCTAAGAAAGTAACTCTGATGTAAAAAAAGTAACGATGGTGTCAAAAAAGTAACTCTACTGACCAAAAAAGTAACTCTGTACAAAATATACTACAGATATATATAAGGACGGGTTTTTTTATTTTGGAGGGGCAAATGATATTATTTTTGGCTAAAATTTTTTGGAGAGCTAGACAAAATAGTCCTCTACAATTTCGAAATTTTGTTTTTTGAAAAAAAGTTATCGGAAGGGTGAGCGGGTAGCTACCCGCGTGGGAAATAAAGATGGGCCCTATATATATATATATATATATATATATATATATATATATATATATATATATATATATATATATATATATATATATATATATATATATATATATATATATGACGTTCATTCATTGCCCGCGCGGGTAGCTTGAAATTTCGCTACCCGACAGCTAAAAAAGTAATTCTTCTGGCCACAAAAGTAACTCTACTGTCAAAAAAGTAACTATGGTGATAAGAAAGTAACTACACGACTAAAAGAGCAACTATGTACAAAATATACAACATATATATATAAGGACGGATTTTTTGATTTTGATGGGGCAATTGATATTATTTTTGGATGAATTTTTTTGGAGAACTAGATAAAATTCTCCTCTACAATTGTGAATTTTTTTTCTTCAAAAAAAGTGGTCGGAAGGGTGGGCGGGTAGCTACCCACGCGGGCAATAAAATGGGCCCATATATATATACTAGTGAACGCACACGTGCACATACACGCGACATATAAAATTTGTTAGAAATGTGTGGGGAGAGGACTCGTCCGTAAAAGGGTCCCTACGGTAAAAGATATTTGTGTTGGTGGTTTGAAAAGAGAGAATCAAGGAACCGTTTCCGTGGGATGGAGAGAGAAATACAGAATTAAAGATAATAAAATTTAATAGGAGAGTGGAAATAAATATTTGTAGGAGTAAAATTTCTTGAAAAAAGGAGAGAAGAGAGTGAATCAAGGAGAGCGCAGCATCAAACTCGCTCTTTTTATAGTAGTATATATATATATATATATATATAGACACACACATATATGTCGAGTTAGGCTAGAATACACTCGAGTGTACGGATCATATTGTACACTCCAATGATATTTTCCTATCTAGACCAAGTTTTTCTAAAATATAATGCATTGATCTTCATGGTTACGATAATAGTAGGCCACATATAAAATTTGAGCTCATTTGGATGAGTGCAAGTCACTCATCCAAGGACAATAAAAGAAACAAATATGAAATACATGATGTTTGCCTCCTTTAGATGCACGAACTATAAGTGTCCAAATGAGCTGAAATTTATTATATAGTATGTTCTTAAGATAATTAAAAAAAAATAAACGGTTTAGATTTAAAAAAAAATTACAACATCTTTAAAAACGACTGAGGTGTATAGTGCATCTGGTACACTCGAGTGTACACTAGTCTGACTCTCTCTCTCTCTCTCTATATATATATATATATATATATATATATATTCATTCTACCTTCCATTATTTCTTCATCTCGTGTCGGGATTGGCATTCATGTTGTTGACAGCCATGTAAGTTTTCTTCTGGGCCACAGATCGCCCAACCATGCCAGCTCGACATTGGATGCAGAGGTACAAGGTATTATCTGTGCCTTGAAACTTTATAAAATCACAAGATGGCATACTCCTACCATCTTGTCTGATGCCACCACAGTGGTATCCATTACCACTGAGGGTGCATCCGCAACAACTATGTTTCCCCCCACATACGTCGACTCCAGAAGCTCCAGGAGGACGTCGGACAGCCGTGCATTTCTCATATTCCTAGATTGCATAATCATGTAGCTGATTGTATTGTCCGCTTTTATGTTCATGCTAGCACTACCTTTACTTTTTACACTGATGTGCCCCAATGGCTCACCAACAATCTAGATGTTAGTTTTGCTGATCTCTACGTTGACCCCCCCCACCCCCCCAAAAAAAATAACTACTGGTTCGGTCCGGTCAATTGGTCTGATCAGATGGACAATGTTGCCGACCGGTTGGACCGGAAAAATAAACATAACCAATTTTTAAGACTTCTAGACTGGTCTGTCTCCAGTTTACTAATCTGACCAATCAGACCAACCAATCCGATTCGATTTTAATAACACTGATTCACAATGCGTATTGCGATACAAAGTAAAAAGTTCATGAAGCCATCAATTCCATGGACTGGAATTTTAATGCATTATTTCACTTTTGGTTGCTTTATGCACGGTCAAAATCTTGGACTTTGCTTTTTGCCTCACCTTTTTAGATTAAGCAAAAAAAGTAATGTCGCGTTGTTAGAAATTCACATTGTGACAGCTCGTTAGGGAACGATTTAATTAGTAATCATAGGCATTCGGTCAAAGAAACAACTTGATGACACATAAATGAATTATTGTTCTTGATAAACAAAGAGATGACTATGATTGGTCATGAATAAATCTTTGATATTGGAACGCTTCATGTACAAAATAAAAATGATTCCATTAACAAAATCCCGATGACGACAGTGGTCTAACCCGAAGACCGAGACCTTGTATTTCCGATGACCGAGACCTTGTATTTCCATGACACCCAGAACTCGACTAAGGAGATCGTCAGGAAATACAAGGTCTCGATCATCGGGTTATACGAAACACGGTGTAGCGGAACGCAAGCGACTTCCATTATCAAGAAGCTTGGTTTTCCTCAATCTCACAAAGTTGAGACTGTAGGGTTTGCATGCGGCATTTGGGTGTTATGGAAGGCAGGAGTCAATCTTGAGATTCTTGCCTCCCACAAACAATTCATCCATTGCAAATTAGATCAACAATTCCTTTGTACCTTCGTCTATGGGGGCACAACCAGGAATAGTAGACGCTTCATTGGGCACCACCTTTAGGGTATGTCCTCTTCCATCACCTGCTCGTGGATCGTTGTAGGTGATTTTAATGTCGTCATGTACCAATATGAGAAATTTGGCTGCCATAGCTTCAACAAAACTAACAGTAAAGACTTCATTGACGCCATGACACACTGCAAACTTCACGATCTTGGATACAATGGGGCATGCACTACCTTCAGAAGAGGGTTGCTACATGAGCGTCTTGACCGTGCTATGGGTAATGAACACTGGTTAGAGAGGTCGAACCTCGACCCAGTCCAGGTGCTTGAAAGGACCAATTCAGACCACGCCCCTCTCCTCATCTCAGAATCTGTTGCAAAAAGAAGGAATACCCGCATCCTGCGAACCTCTGCAAGGTGGGAGGAAACAGCCAGCTTCAAACGATTCCTCTCATCACACTGGAACACCGGCATTCCCTTCAACCAGGCAAGCTCCGATTTTCTATCTAAGGCAGTAAAGTGGGACCAACGGGAAAGACAGAATCACCATAGAAGCAAGGAACAACTGAGTAACAAAATCAAATGGAACCAGTTTCAATTGGCTCTCAACTTCGACAACTTACTAGCGAGGGATACAGTCGAGTTACAAGTTGAACTTGATAATCTTCTGAGGCAAGAGGAGCTCGAGTGGCGGCAAAAGGCCCATTGTGAGTGGATCAAATTGGGGGACGGCAATACTGGATATTTCCATTCAATGGTCAAAGCCAGAAGACACGCTAACAAAATCGTGAAGCTAAAAGATTCAAATGATCGATGGGTGGAGGATGCAAACCAACTCAAGAACCTTGTCACTTCCTTCTCCTCAAATATCTACCAGGACCCAAATCCAATAACGCGCCTACATGCAAGCAGACATTTCATCGGCGACTTCCCCACTCTGAACGTTGATGATATACATCACCTCGGACGACTTCCTACACCAGACGAGATATGGGCCAACCTTCACGCCATGGCGCCTTTCAAGGCACCTAGACCTGACGACGTGGATGCTTTCTTCTTACAATGGAATTGAGCGCTGCTCCAACCTCAGGTATGCGACTTTATTATTGGAATCTTCACCAATCCCTCTCTCGTATAGGGATATGTGGACTCCACCCTAGTGCTCATCCCTAAGGTGACTGCGCCGGAGACTTGCTCATACCTTAGGCCAATTTCACTTAACAATGTATGTACTAAGCTCATATCAAAGGTGATTGCTTCCATAATTAAGCCGTATATGAATGATTGGATATCCCCTTTCCAATGAAGTTTCATACCTGGCAGGAGAATAGGCGATAACATTGTCCTCGTTCAAGAGATCGTACATTCCATGGAACAGACTCATGTCAGGAAGCACACCATGGCAATTAAGCTAGACTTGATGAAACCTTTTGACAAACTCAGTTGGCCTTTCATTGAAGACACTCTATGCAGAACATCGATTCCCAGAAACATCATCAATGTGATTATGAATCTCATCAGATCGGGCAATACCTCGGTTCTATGAAACGGGGAGATGATAGGTTCCTTTAAACCTTCATGTGGAGTCAAGCAAGGAGATCCTCTCTCACCTTACATTTTTGTTTTGTTCTTAGACAGATGTAGCCAACTCATCAATACTGAAATCTCAAAAGGCTCCTGGAACCCGTTGATACTATCTAAACAGAAACTTCATTTCTCTCATGTTAGTTTCGCAGACGATATAATCTTGTTCGGGGAGGCTTCAGTTCGACAAGCAAGGACAATCAATAGATGCCTGAAGAAGTTCATCAAAGCTTCAGGACAATTTTTATCCCATGAAAAGTCCTCCATCTTTTTCTCTCGCAATACCCCTAGGGCCATCAAATCACAGGTGAGTCGCAAGCTGGGAATTCAGGAAACTGAGGACCTGGGCCGCCACCTTGGTATTCCAATCATCCACAAGCGCAAGAGTAAAGCTCATTTCCAGCACTTAGTTGATAAGCTCCATCATCAGGTGTCGAATTGGCAGAATAGATACTTATCTCTGGCAGGACGAGTTACATTGGCTAACTCTATCTTGCTCTCGCTACCTTGCTACACAATGCAGATGGCCCAACTTCCCCTCTCGGTCACCGATCGCATCGAGCAGTTGCCATGGAATTTCATCTGGACTGGAACCTCTACAAATAAGGGCACCAACCTGGTCACATGGAAACAAACCAGCAGGCCGCATTCACAAGGGGGATTGGGTATTAAAAGAGCTCGTCTTCTCAATACAACGCTTATTATGAAGTTAGCCTGGGACTTTGTACGGAAAAGGGAGGTTCCATGGGTGAGCCTAATGCGGGCCAAATACCCCAACAATCGCACCATCCCATCCTCTAGCTCGCATACTTGGAGGATTATTACTTCAACGCTCCCCTTTATATGGGCGCACTCGAGGATGACCCCTCTTTCTGGGCTGCACACAAACGTGTGGGAGGACGCGTGGGTCGGAGAAGGGTTAACCCCAAAGCTGCTACCGGGGTTACAAATACCTAATGATCTTAAAGAGTTACAGGTATCCAACCTGGTCCTAGACGATGGGAACTGGGACATGGACTTCCTCCAATCCTGGTTCACCAAAGATTCTGTAACGGACATTGTCAGCATGCCCACGCCCAAGCTGGATCTCGAAGAAGACGACATGGTTTGGCTAATTTCTTCTGATGGAGAGTTCATGACCTGCTCGGCATATAGCGGCATGATGGACACACAGAGCCCAGAACATTCTAAGTGTCTATCTGTATTGTGGAAACTCCCCATTCAGCAGTGCATGAAAACAACTGGGTGGCTCATTTTTCATAACCGTCTCCTCACGAACTCCATGCAGCTTCGACGGAGGATGACGGAGGATCCGGGTTGCCCAAGATGCCAACACCATGAGGAAATGGTACTCCATGCTTTGAGAGACTGCTCAGATGCACTACAAACCTGGAAGCAGGTGCTTCCTACCGCAGCCACATCCTTTTTTCTGCAGCAGTCTACAGCGCAGTGGATGGAGTACAACCTCACCAACACCTTTCAGATGGAAGATTGGAAGGTCCTTTCTGCCACAACATGCTGGTGGCTCTAGAGAGCTCAAAATCAAACAGTCTTTGAAGGCAAAAGAATACCTCCGACAATCCTTGTGTTAAACTCCAGGGCGAGCATCGCCAGTGCAAAGGCGGCTTTCTGCAATTCACCTCATGAGATTTGTTCACCGATCTCGCCGTTCTCCTCTTCCTTGGAAGCAAGCAACCCATCTTCTATCATTCAGGCGGACACTGCCGTAGATTCAAAGCATAACACCAATGCTATGAGCGTCGTTCTGTGGAACACCTCGGGACATTGGATAACAGGGTGGGCCACTAAGTATCAAGGATCTGATCCGATGGACGGGGAATTAAGAGCCATCTTGGACGGTCTCTGTTGCGCCAAACTCAGGAACCTATCTCAATGCACTGTGGTTACCGACTCAAGCAATGCCCTTCACTGGATCAAAGGAAAGAAACAAACTCCTCTCAAATACAGACTTCAAATACAAACTATCAAGGGTGCTCTCGAGCACTGCTCTTTAGAAATCATTTACAAACAACGAGACCAGAACAAACTTGCAGATCAACTTTCCAAGAGACACCTAAAATAACCTGTTCGGGATGGATGTTGGGTTGAATGTCCAGATTTCTAATTACCCTTGTATCTGAAGGACATAGAATCATTTTATGCTCCTGTCTTTAGCCCTGGTGGCATGTAGTCAGTTCTACTGGCATATCCCAAAATATATATATATATATATATATATATATATATATATATATATATATATATATATATATATATATATATATATATATATATATATATATATATATATATGGTCCTAAAATTGAAGTGCAGAAATTTAACATAGAAAGGTGTGGTAGAGTAAAGTACATACCATCCAACCTCCACCCCAAACTTAAATATTTTCTCATCCCCAAACAAAAACTAAATTTGAAATAGAGAGGAAGAAAATTGACATAGATGAACCAGGAGGTTATGGAAGCTCAAAGAAGGTCCAATTGAATGGGATGTTGACAAGGGTTGGAACCATAAGAAGATGAGTGTCATGAAGCACACAATGATTGGGTGGTCTTGGAAGCTCAAAAGAGCTTTCTGGATGAGTAAAATGATGTTACTTTTCACCTCGCAACCCATCTAATAGGATCCACAGATCTTCCTCCATAAGTAGACAAAATGTTGTATCTATGTGTGCATCATCTAGAGAGGCACATAATAGGATTGGTGCCTATCGGATGTCTTCTGGATGATGTCCTCTAAAAAGGCATGTGGTGGGTCACCTTTAACGAAAGTAGGTGATGAATCCATCATTTTTAGTTGTGATGGATCAGGCAGAGGGTCCAGATCTGGCTTCT
Source organism: Alisma plantago-aquatica (assembly GCA_963693085.1). Lineage (NCBI taxonomy): Eukaryota > Viridiplantae > Streptophyta > Magnoliopsida > Alismatales > Alismataceae > Alisma > Alisma plantago-aquatica. The sequence continues at coordinate 865,815,033 of OY856414.1, read as the reverse complement.
CCTCATCACCTGAATTTAAATGTAGGAGGAGTGGTGCCGACACAGGAGGAAGCATCTCAATAGTAAAATCAGCATCAGAAATATTTTTATGTGGATGTTTCACCTCCTAAAAAATTAAGTAATTAATATGGGGGTCAATGGGGAGTGTTGGCTCAACATGTTTCTCTAATTCCTCCATGTATAATTATCTCAACTCGTTAATGAACTGTAGAAAATCAACACTATTGGCAAATAATGCCAGAGGCATGTAAACTTTTATTGAGTAAAGATCTCCTTGTCTGGATCGTCCTGATAAGGGTTCAATGGTGGATGAGGTGGAAGGTAGAACTCTTCCTGAAATGATCCTTCTTCATCAAAGACAACTGGATATAAAATTGAGGTTGGTTGTTCATATTTTGGGATATGGTCAACCATGGATGGCATGATGATTGGTAACATCTAGATCAGGGTCTGTAATAGGGAGGGATAGTGGAGTTTCAGGTTCTAGAACCATGAAGGGGTTGTCATCTTGATGTGACTTTTCATATTGATGTACTCAAGTCTCAAGCATAGAGAAGGATGGAGTACAAGTGTACATATCACATTCTGGTCGTAGTTCCTCAATCTGTGCAACTGTCGATGAACCCGACATAACTGACACTAAGTTGGTATCATATTTGTCGTCGTCAAAAATCATCATCTATAATTTTCTTGCTGGCTCTCTGTCTCCTTAGCTGATATGGCAAACTGCATAACTTCATCCATTTGTGCAAGTAATTTTTATTTTGGGCATCTTCTTTGACGATCACTTTCTCAAGAGCATCTAATGTACCACTCATTTTAGGTAAAGGATGGTCTTCCTAGTATTGCTCATTATTGTAGCTCTCGTAATTTTGTTGACTGTAGTCTTCCACATAAGAGAATTGATCTTCATAACACGGAGGATCATAATAGTCTCCTAAATATTATTGATTGAGGCCCCCTTCATTATCAAATTGGCTTGGTATAGCAAGGTTCCTCATTGTAACCTTCTTAAAATTATGGATTGAAATTGATGTTGTACCCACATTGGTAAGCCATGACTTTGTGTTTGATACTTATCTTTTGGAGTGTTGCTCTAAATTACAAAAAGATGTTCAGGAAGTTTATAGATGTATGGTCATAGTAACCACATATTCTGACATTGTATGCACTAAGGTGTTGAGCACTCCAATTTAAATGATGTCTAAAATAATAAAATTATGTATCAAGCCAAAACAAGTAAGATTAAAAAAGATATTAAGTAAAATTAGTCTCTAGAAAATTTTTCAATACTTTCAAAAGAAATGAAAATTCTTAACTAACCCTAATTAAATTAATTAACCAATAATTCTATTTTCTTTTCTAACAACGCCAAAATTTAATGTGGATATTATTGTAATATAAATTCACTAGGAGTGGAATTCCTAGAGTTTACCAAAAATAAATGTGCAATAGTTATCACCTGCAAGAGGACGAGTCTTATCGCACTATAGTTGAGAATCAAATCCCAAAGGATAACCGTTATGTAAAATTGATTGATCGATTTAACTAAACTAAGAAGAGTATTAAACACAAAAGGTGGATTTTGGTTAATTACAACTAATGTGCAGGAATGAAAGATGGAAATAGAACTAAGATTATCATATGGATGGAAATACAAGGATAAGTAGGTTTCAGCACCACTACCTACATTTATTCTCTCACTGTATCACAAACACACATAAATAATATCATAGAGGATATGTAAATCCCTCTTTCGGCGTTAGGATTAAGCATGGAAAAATACCATTATCGGCTCGTTGTCGCGTTACCTGGAGATCCTATATTTTTTGCCCCAAAAAACACCTATTCGACGTCTCATCAAGAGTCTAATAAAAATCAATCGATATGTTAGAACTTGGATTGAAAATTCTCTACACCCGAGATCATGAAAAACATGTAAACCTACTAGCCATACAAGAATATAAGAAATGAAACGATTGATTTAACATGTAACAAGGTTCATACATATACGGATGCAATAAAAGAGAAAAAGTAAGTGGTGGAACTACTCCCCACATCCTAGGGTAATGAACTACTCGCAACTTATAGTGATACTAGAGCAAATAATAAGTAAAAAGAAGGAGATAACCATCCAGTGAGGAAGCCAGTATCTTGTTGTTAGGGGGGGTCAAAATTTATAGAAAATAGCTTATTTGTAAAAAAAATAATTCACTCATCACAAGTTTCAAAATTGAGACTTCATTGAAGTCAAACACATTACAGAACCACTAGACCAAACCCAGTTAGTGGTTCATTTGTACTCTTCACTTAATATATCTTATATGTACATACACATATATCTAAAAAAAAACACTTTTGCGGGGATTCAAACCAGCTTCACCAACAGAGGAGCAACACTTGTGCGTCATTGTGGTACGTGACGATTTTTGATTTGTATGAGTTCTAAATAATGTATATTATAGTATTGATTCGAAGATATATGTATATATATGGTATTGAAGGACATGGCCTCTGATTGTCCCTGGCTCCGGCCTTGTAGCTATCATCTTAACGGGTAGAAGAGATGTAGCAATAAAGTCTTCTAGGATTGTCATCAGGTGACTCTTCTTCTTTGTCGTCATCCTTGTTTGGATCTAGTCCGTGGACGAGGAAGAACAGGTGCATGGATGGTGTGGGGGACTGTCGGTGGTGGTGGAAGGAACGATCGCTTGTTGTTTGGTGAGAAAAGAGGTCGATGGGTGTATGGAGAGAACAACATATCTGTCTTGCTTTCGGCCTTGGCTCCCAGAATATATCAAGGGCCAAGGAGTTTGTCCCTTCTGCTTTGTGGCTACAGGGTCCTATTTATATTTTCTCTGAATGAAGTCTAAAATTCTCAAAATAAATGGTTGGACCTAGCTGTTTAAAACTGTGGACCTGTGACGCACCAACCAAGGTCGATGATAGTAGGTCCATGACTAGCTGTTTGTCTTCTTGCTTGTCAATGGATGGCTTTCGGCCTCTGACCGTCAACTTTTGTTCGCTGATTTTTGGATGTCAACCATTCAGAATTGTCGAGGTGTTTCTTGGAGACCGTCGAATAGAAGGGGTTGATTGGAGGTTGTCAACTGGTGAGTTGTTGTCCTCGATAGGCCGGCTCAACATGTCTTGGTCAAATACTTTTTGGTGGCTGCATGGGGTCGATACTTCATGCTGTGACCTACTGGTGTTGGAAGACTATCTTTATGTGATTTTCTTATTGCCTCGATGGTCTATCAATAAATGTACGGAATGTCGACGGCTTTTAGTTTACTTATTTGGTGATTCGGTCCCTTGAGCATGAACGTAACACAAGACATTTTACTTCTTCATTTCCCATGGTCCCTTGCATGATCAAGAGCTAGTTAATTAATGCCATGGTGCTCGATTGCATGGTTCACATTGCGTATTGCGATACAAAGCAAAAAGTTGACCAAGCCATCAATTCCATGGTCTAGAATTGAAGTGCATTATACCACTTTTGTTGCTTTTTGCACAGTCCAAGAGAAACTTGGACTTTTACTTTTTTCCTTTTCTTTTCAGATTAAGCTATAAAAACTAATGTTGCATTGTTTTAAATTCGCATTGTGACCACTCGTTAAGGAAAAGATTTAGTTAGTTGCCTTAGACGCCCGGTTAAAAAAACAACTTGATGGCATATATATGAATTCTTTTTCTTGATAAACAAATGGATGAATTTGATTATAAATCTTTGATATTGGAACACTCCTTGTAAAAATAAAAATAATTCCATTATCAAAGTCATTGTACGCACAACAAAAGTGGTAAAATCTGGATTTAATCAAAAGAACCCACAAATTATCTAAAAAGATTGGAAAATCAAAATATTGACAATGATGTGAGTGCAAGACTTTATGAACTAATTTATTGAATACAATGCCACACTAGAATGCAAAATTGGTCTAAGAAAGTCAATAAAATTAGGATGAATATTCATTCATCAACCATCTCATTTCTATCCCTATAGCTTTTTGACATACAAGGTTGATATGCTAGAAGTAGGAACTTCTAGGTAATGGGTGGTAGAATTCTCACATGATAGGGGTTGTCTATCACTCTCTTCTCAAGAGTCAAAATGGAGGGTTTCATATGGTAGATAGAGGGCACTATATATGGTTTTGGATTAGGTTTTAGGGGTTCTGCTATAGATTCACAAGCAAATATGATAGAAAGTGGATGCATTGAACATAATTTGGTTTAGTGTGAAATACATATATAGAAAATCGGTACAAGGGTTGACTCTTTAGAAGGTCAGAGAACACATTGGTCTAGATATATTCTTGTGAGTGAGAGGTTTTGTGGGTGACTTGAAAGTGGGAAACCTTACCTTAAAGAAGGACAGTTGGGAAATTGTGAATAGGAAGCCTACCTTAGCACATATGCTTGACAAGAGATCATGCAAAGAGCACTCAGGAGTATTTTGAGAGGTCATGAAGGGTGTGGTGGGTGGTTTCACATTACCCGATAAGGGGTCAGAAAACAATGATAGTAAAATGAAGGCCCAAGAGGCTGGTTTGGAGACTCAGATAGGCTCACATATAATATGTGTGATGATTTAGTTTGAAAATCATAGGAAAATTGGGTTAGTGAGTGGTTTGTGAAAGATCTAGAGGGGTAGTGAATAGATCTTTTTGGATAATTTAAAGATAATTAAAAAAGTTAAAGCACTCAACCAAGGAAGGAGGAGGAAACAAGGATGACACGTCGGTTTAGAGTGGTTCTGACCTTTGAATCAAAGGTTGTCAGTCCACTACCCAATTGTTTTTAATTGGGATTTTTTAAGTGATTTATTTTATTACCTCAAATGGATGTTACATAAAATACAATCACCTTCAACTAGAAGTAGCCTTCACCCTGAAGTAGCCTCAACCCCCTTGAAGTGACCTTCTTGAAGTAACCACGAGCAATCCTTGGAGCAGCCTTCACCACCTAGAAGTAGCTCCACACCTTGAGATAACCTTCACCTAGAAGTAACTCCAACCTCCTTTGAAGCAACCTTCTTGAAGTAATCTCAAGCACACCTTGGAGCAGCCTTCACTTTGTTGAAGTAGCACCAAGAAACCTCCTTTCAACATCCTCCCACCCTAGGAGTAGTCAAGGAGAACAAAGTACAATAAATAAGAAATAGATTGGAAGAAGAAAATACTTATCCAATGAAGTACAACACTTTCATCCTATATCAAGCATTTAGATCTCCTATACACTTAGGATGGACGTGTATATATGTGGTGTCTAGGAGATTGTAACTATATGACACAACTCTAGATCACATGGATTAAGATGGCAAGAGAATTCTAGCTTTGTAGCTCTCAATAGTGGATGCTCAAGTGTAGCTTGGATAATTTAGGTGTCCTAAGGCCTCTCCTATTTATAGGAATGGTTTACAAGTGTCTAGGGATGTTATAGGGAGTGTCTAGAGTGTTCTTAGTGCTTAACTAGTCGTTAGGTGCACATTAGTTGGCTAGCAATTGCTAATTTGTTTGTCCTTGAAAAGAATAATCTAAAACCCTACTCGGTCGACAATTTGGTCGACCGAACTATGTCTCGGTTGAGGTTTTCTTTGAATGAGAATGGGTTCAAGAAAAGGTGTTGCAACTTATATTTTAAACTCCCAACTACCAACCACTTAGTTTAATGGTGACAATCTTTAGACAGAAGCTTACTCAGTCGAGATTATTTTCGATCAAAGACTATTTTAGAGCACAATTGTGTAAGTTGTTGAACAAATGCTCAAAAGTTTGACCGAGGTGGTTTTCGGTCGACAAGAACTTCGACCGAGTGTGTCTCGATCGACAAGTTATTCGAATGAGGGTGTCCCTATTTTAGACTTTTAAATCACCTACTAAGTGTGTATTTCAATGTGTGCTGGTGACTCTAACTTTGGGTGGAAATCTATCTAAGGGTTATAAGTGTGTAGGGAAGATCTAACGCTTGATTTGCATGATGTCTAAGTACTTGTACATTATATTTTTGTAAAGTCTTTACATTTGAGTACAATCATGAACATTTATACAATTAAGCGCAGTTGATCTTCAATTCTCATTAATCTTCATCTTCCCACTTAGTAGGATTTCCTTATTTCTTTGAATCCTGAAATGCTCAAATAACATGTTAGATCCACAAGTGTGAAACATTTGTCATCATTGTTGTGTGTTTTCCACATCATCTTTTCACATGTTATCACACACAAATTTGGTTCATTTTGATATCACATAGCCTCTTTCATATTACTCTTGCCATCTTTTTTCTACTATACTTATCACATAACATGTATTGTAGATTTGTTCTAAAAAGACTGATATGCAGAGTTTAATTGTGCTAAAACAGCAGAACACACGACGTGCATGATAAATACTTGATGTGCAAGATTTCAGAAGACCTTTTCATTCACCGAGACTGAAAAATGCATGGCATGTTCATCCTTGAACATGACGTGTGAGTTTCTAGAATGTGCAGAACAAGCCAAACACTTGACATGTTTTCGACAACGTAGCGTGCACCTAGGAGTGTCAAGCAGACCAAAGTTTCTGGAAAGTTGCATGGCATGCATTACTTCAGTGCACACCATGCACAGTGCATTCTGAAGAAATTGTCAAAGGTTTTGCACGGCGTGCACGAGGAACGCACGTCGTGTCGCTGTCAGTTTCAAAATTTTGAAAATTATGATCCTTTATTTAAAACAAAGAGGAAACTTAATGGGAAGTTATCCATGGTCATAATTCAAAAGTTATCTCGTCCCAGAGCAAGTTTAGAGTAGAGGAAGGCAATTTTGAGGAGAAAAGAGGTGGTTTCTTAGCAAAGGAGCCCCAATCTTCTTCTCTTCTTCTCCATTATCTTCTCCAAAGGTGTAGCAGAGCTTCTCTACTTCACGCAGCCTCTCGGGAGAGGAGTCAGTCCATCTTGGAGCAGCTGGAGGAGTAGAATTTCATCCCCAAGCCGGAATTCTACCTTCTTGTGGTTACATCTTTGGATCTTCTTGCTTTTCTTCCTCTAGATCATGCTAGATTCTAAAATTTCTATAACAATTCTGCAAAACATGATTATGGATGAGTAAACTCCTTTTCTTGGGCATGGGAGAGTATCTCCCATGTCATAGCATGTATGGAACAAGTTAATTTTGTATTAAATACTATGTTTCTTGTTTTTCTACCATGAGAGTACCGATTTTATCATCTCTTGCATGTATTGATGGCCACTTTATATGCACGTGTTCTGCATTCTTACTTAATATGAGAAGATAGGTAGGAATGTATGGAGATGCTCTTCTTGGCAACTCTTCTTCTACCACAAGATTGGAGATTATAGAATTGAGGAATAGGTTGTGATCTAAAACGAAAATTATGCATGGGAATGTGGATTTGAGTTGTGATCGTTGCACTTACACTGGGAGGTGAAGTGCAACACATACTTATCCTTTAAAACAAGTTTTTAGTATGTTTAAATTTTATATTCCTATGATGTGCTATGATATGTGAGTGAAATTCAAATGTCCAAGATCCATTAACATCTGAATCTAAACCCTTTTTAGTAATATTTTTATTATTTGTTTAAATCTAAATTTCTGTAATTAGAGGAAAACCACCATCCTTTTTAAATTGATCTAGATTGTTGAACTTTAGTGTTGTTGCATTTGATTAATTTCCAAAGCTCCTTGTATTCAAACTCGACTATGACTGCCTCTGTATACTTGTAAACGATACTTCTTAGGATTGAAACATGTTAGCATAAAATACCCAACAAAGTTTTTGGCACCATTGTCGAGGACTTCAGTAATCTAATTGGAGTAACAAGTGATAATTAGTATTCGAGACTAGATCACCATTTCTATTTTTGAATTTCCATATACCTTTTAGTTGTATTCTCAATTCCTCTTGCTATTTTTCAAGTTTTATGCATCACTCACAAAGGGGTCTTCCAACATCAGTGTTGTTAGACTTTGAGATCGAGCACACTCTTTCAAGCTTAACAAGAGCAAGGAGAGTAGAGCCACCGCTGCTAGAAGGTACTCCACCATCATCACCACCACCATCTTCTTCACCCTTTTAAGAAGCTACGCCAAGTAATCCAACCATGGAGGACGACCGTATTTTGAAGGATTTCACAATGTCGGTCGCCACAAATATTTGTGGGGCCATTGATCTGCCTGGAGTAGAAGCGAACAATTTCCCTATTGGTCCTTCTATGATATAAATGATACAGCAGAATCATTTTAGAGATACAGCCAATGAAGATCGAAGTCTTCATGTTGCCGAGTTCTTGGAATATCTAAATACTTACCGAATCAACAAAGTATCTGTTAAAGGAGTGATACTTATGCTATTTCCCTTCACCCTAAGAGATAGAGCCAAGGCATGGATTTTGTCTCTTTCAAGGAAGTCAATCAAATGTTGGGACCAACTCCTAAATGTGTTCCTTACAAAGTACTTCCCGCCTAGCAAGACAGCCCAACTAAGGAATCGGCTCACCAATTTCTCTCAAAATGATGGATAAACTATGTATGACATGTGGGAACGATTTAAGGATCTTCAACGCCTTTGACCGCACCATGGTTTGACTAACTGGTTGCTACTTCAAACTTTCTATAATGGACTATTTTACAACACTTGGTTGACACTGGATGCCACAACTAATGGCGCATTGATGACTAAGTCTTATAGGGAGGCTTATGACATTATTGAAGATATATCGCTTAATCACTGCCAATGGGGATCAAATAGGGGAGCAAAATCAGCCTCTACCACTAGTTCTTCAATAGGGAAGCAAGGAGGGAAACATATTGTTGATGTTGTTATTCTTATTGTTGCCAAACTTGATGTTCTTACATAGAAGTTCAAGAAGATGACCACTTTGTAAATCCAATCAGCTGAAGTAATATGTGAAGCTTGTGATAATGCAGGACATACTTCTTCTTCATGCTTTTCTCCTAATGCAATTGAAGGGAGATTTGAACAAGTGAATGTCGTTGGAATGCAAGGGAACAAGCAGTACAATCCCTATTCTAACACATACAATCTGGGATGGAGAGATCGTCCTAATTTCTCCTACCGAAACACAAACAATGCTCAGAAGTTCCAACAAGGACAGTTGCAACCACAACAACAACAACAATTCAACCGACATGGGAATCCACCGAGTTTCAACAATAGGGGTTATCAACAGACACAACAACCCCAAAGCTCTTCTTTGGAGGCCATGATGGAGAAATTTGTTTCTACACAAATGCAGCAAAATGAGGAGTTCTGGGGGAATAATAAGCTATTGAAAGATGCTATCACCCAACTTTCTGCTAAAGTGGATGGCATTTCCACTCATACCAAGATGTTGGAGAATCAAATAGCACAACAAGTTCTAGCACAACAAAGGAGTTCACACTCCAGTTCTCTTCCAAGCCAACCGGAAGTGAACCCAAGACAACAAGCGAATGCCATAACTTTGAGGAGTGGAGCTGAAATTCAGAGACCTTCTCCACCCAAGGAGAAGAACACTAAGGTGACTGATATGGAGGAGTCCAACACTCCTATTTACAGCAAGGATATAGGTATGGCTGAAATACCACCTTTACAAGGCTAATTGTAATGACCCTGCCCCCCGGTAACCCCCAATTAAGGGAGACCATGAGGTCAGAGTCGTTATCCCAATTTCCTAGATCCAAGGTTCGACAAATAATCAGTAATAATTATTAAATTCTACCATGACTACACTGAAAGTTGGAATAAAATAAAACTTTGCATACCTTTTTCAAAAACTTGGATTTCTAACTTCTATCCACATCTGGACTCTATTCTAGCTAATCCTCCTTGCACTTTATTTCTTAATTTCACAATATGCCACTTTACTATTTGTCCTTTTCAATATTGTACCTAAAACACTGACAAACAAAATGTCGGTCAGCATAAATGAATATGTCGGTATGTGGGGACAAACAAAATATCACACGTAAGACTAACAATCTAAATATCACAATCAAGTTAATTAACAAGCCAATTTACGCTTTCCATGTGATATTCTCCACCGCTATTTCCCTAACCCTAGAATACCCTCCTTAGGGTTTATCTTTTGCCATTGACTTAAGGCCACCTTCTCCATCTTGAGCTTGGTGCCTGGGGTCACCTCTCATGGTGCCCATTAGTCATGCAATAAAGACCATGTCTGGGGTCAACACTCATGGTGCCCATGGGTCTTCCCTCTTGGGCTTGACCTTTTTGCATCATCCATCAAGGTGGCATGTAGGTGCGAGAATACACACTTATATCATAATTGTGATAATCATAGTGACTTTATGATTTGCAAGTATGAACATCCAAACTGATAGGTTGCATTCAATGCGATTAATCATCTAGAAAACCTTTGGGAAACTAATGTGATTAACCATAATTAACCACATACCCGATCCAGAGCAACTTGATGTCCAAGCAATAATGATAAAGAACAATCAAACAAGCAATCAACTACATCCTGAAATTAATACATAACATCCAAGTGTTATAGTTTATCCAAAACATTCTCAAGATAGACTTGGATCCCACCTTAGGCTTTATAGGCCACTTTAGGGTTTTAGCCTCCATAATACTTTTATCATGTTTAACACTCTCTTAGTTCACAAACCCTAACTTCAACATCATAAGCCTACTTAAAAGTCAATTAAGTCTATTATTCCCCTTTTACACTAAAATTACCATCTTTATCCTTTTAAGTTATTTCAAGATCATTAAACTCAATTATCTCCTTTAGTTTCTTTTGAATTGACAACTCATCTTTCATATAGTCTAATTCATCTATGAACTCTATTTATCATTAATTCCACATTAATCCACTACAAAACCCTAATTACTAAATTAATGGTATTCATCCACAATTAGGAACTTTTATACTCAAAATATCTTAGAACCATCAAATCTCAGCTTTATACAAGAATTTGAACAATTAAAACCATTAAGAATCATAATTACCAACATTACGGTTTCAAGGTCCATTAAAGCTCATTTATGTACATGGAACCCTAAATTAATCAAATTACACATAAAGTTCATCGTTTTAGATCTAATGCATCTTTTTATAATCAATAGGTTAATATCAACTTTAATCATACATATAACCCCTCTCAATACATTAATCATCTTAAATTAATATTTCTTAATCATTAATGCATTAAAGTTGATAACTTCCACTACTTTTCGAATTTCAAGAGGAACTAGGATTTAATTATATTTTTATTGCATTCCTCACATTTTCTGATCAACTTACATATATAAAGTTTATTCATTAGAGTTGCCGAGAAATAGTTATGATTTTTGCAAGACAAGTCATTAACTTGAATTATCCGCTATTTCTAGAAAAACATTGGCCATTGGATCGATGATCCGTTGGATCAAATTGGATCCAACGATCCACAATTGCGTGCCTCTCCCGGTGTGGAACGAAATGAGAGTAAAAAAAGCCCTTACCCGAACAATGGTTGTGGAGGTGTATTTTCATAAATGACAAGGCGGTCATCTTATTCCTAGCGACAAAGCGAGCAGCAACCCACGGTCATCCTAGTACTTGACTCTGAGATTCTAACCACCTGTAAGCGCATCGATCATCTAGGGAGCTTCGCCTACCTCCTCTGAACTCGACTACGACTTCAATTGCTTGCTACAATCTTGTTGTGCCCACCTCCTACTCGCTGGAATCTGGCGAGGTCCTCTGAGAAGATGGGGGTGTAGGTCAGGGTAGAAGATGGAATTGAGGACACAGAAACACTCCTCTCAGTCTACCATAGAGTTTAGGGTAGCAAAAGGAGATGCGGGTACCCTCTCTCATACTCCCCTATATATAGGGTCAAGGGCAAGGATTGAATGAATTGGGAACTCTCCCAATCATCGACCAAACCCCTACAAAGTAGGGATGGTCATCACTAGACTTATCTCCTGAGTACAATGGTGATCTTCCCTCTTCCTAACTCCCTTTCCTTTTATCACAATGATCCAAGTTTGGATCATCTCAGGTCTTCCTAGAGAAGACTCCTGCTACCAAAGGGAAATATCCTTGATCATTGGATCATGATCCAACAGTTCATATAAAGCCCGAAATCAAGCAATTGGAAGGATTATCCAATTAAATCATGACATCGATTTCTTAGGCCATTAATAACCACACTTTAGGAAAATTTGCAAATTTCATAACTCAGAAACCGTGCACTATTTTCCAACCAATGTTTAATGGTTTCTATCTCTTTCCTTTATCCACTTGTATGTCAAGTTGAAGTGCAAAATTCCAAAAGAAAAGAACTATTTCTTCATAGGCAAGTTACTCATTAATCAAATCCATTAAATGGTTATTTTCTCTTTCCTCAAACCATTATCTTGCTATCTTGGACTCCTTGGACCCCAAGAAATCCTAATATTTCGAAATTCCTTTTTAAGGATACTTATTGTCCTTCTAGATGCATCTACACCCATTATTTCTTATTATCTTTCTTATTTCTTTATTAAAAGATTCCTTTTCTAGGATTTTTCATTATTTTTCATTTCCTTTTTCCTCTTTCCTATTTCTTTCATTAGATATCACATATAATGAAATTTATTCAATTATGGCCATTAATGCCACTTTCTAGAGATTTCTATGTATTTTTATAAATACTTTGCTTAATATTCATTATCTTGTATCTTTTTCCTATTATTTGGACTTTTATTCCTTTCTTCTCTTGTATATCCATTAATGGATTAAAATAATAATAGGAATCACAAATTGCTATCAAAAGGGATATTTGCAAAGAAATCCATCCTTTGAAGCTATTAAGCCCAAATTCATAAAATCATTATATTTCAATTATGAAAACATATGCAAAATTGAGGTTGTAACATCCTTCCCCTCTTATAGGGATTTTGCCCTCAAAGTTCCATCAAACATACAAACAAGCAGGATAAGACTTTCTCATGTCCATCATGGCTCTTATGCAGCTTCACCCTCTCCATGGTTCTTCCCAAGAACCTTCATCATCTTATATTCTTACATCTGAGTTCTCTCTCACCTTGGTATATCGTACCCTCATAGGTGACTTGGGACATTTCAGCCTCTCACAAAGCTGAATAGGTTCATGGCTCAGCACATGGCTTGGGTACCTCACATAGTGCTCTAGATCAGACTCGTGGAACACATCACATTTTTCTGAGGGGTAAGACTAAACATAACCATCTCCACCAATCCATCTCAAATGGACCCATATATCAGGGACTTGGCTTTCTCAACTATATCTCAAAGGGGTCAGATTATCATATCACATATTCTCCCACAGTAAACTCTGCATGTCAGTCTGCTTTGCATTAGCTCACGACTCATTTTTCCCCTGGGCTTTCTCAGCCATCGCATGATCAAGGCGACTTCATCTACACACACTATGGTCTCTCTGACCTTTGCAAGGTCTTTCAACCGACATCATTTTCATGAAGCGGTGATCGACACAATCTCCCTTACAGAGATTCTTACATCTCGATAAAGTCTATGGTGGTTAACATCACATTTTTCATAGGAAAAAGTTGTCTCCATGTATCACCTTGAACGAGCACACATGCTCTCATCAAACCTTCTAGTCTGGATCATTCTAACAATTAGTTAGGGGTGATAAGTTTTACTAGCATGGAGTTCTTTATGTACCTACTTCCACCTAATGGAAGTGAATCTTTAGGTCATACTCAAGAACCTTTAAACTCGCATCATGGTGTAGTCGAACCATCTCTCTCTCTTTCATGTAGTTCAAATGGATCTGTCCCCTGACAATACTCTCTCTTTCTCTTAGATCATGTCATCTAGGTAAGGCGACCGACCATAACCCATATTGCATCTTGACCTTCTCCGGTCCATAGGAAACGTACAACACATCCATAGTGATGAACTCCCATTCCCTTTTAGGGACTCTTTATCCTCTATATAAATCTTATGGGTTATTGGTGTTCGTACTTCACCTCCTGGCATGCATGGTGATATTCCACATGCAACTACATCATGACATCTAAAGTATTACTGTCACTTATTATCTAAGTAGTACCATGGTGTATGGTGATCTTAAAATCACTATCTCATGTATGTGATGATTCCTCAAGAGTGATTCCTCGGAAACCATAAACCACTCTAGTTAGTGTTTCATCACCTTATTTTCTAGAGAAGTGCATCTGAGGTTCTACAACCATCCTCCAATCACAACAAGCCCTCGGCTGGCTAACTGAGCAACCACCAACCCGATCAATGGATCTTGTTACATCTGAGTGTTAGCCAAACATATCTCAACAAGAGCATCCATTACCACCTCACATCCTTATGTATAAGGTAATGTTGAAGACATACACCTCCATGTTTCCCACTTATCATCTCATCTCAGACTTTAGGTCTATATTGAACAAGAAAACTTAGAGCTCATCTTCTTGGTTTTCGAACTCAAACTTGTATAACTCGCAAATTCCACATAGCTCCTGATAAACAAATCTTCATAAGATGACTACCTTAGTTCTCTTAGTGTTTGTAAATCATCCACTTATCATACACTCCACAAGAGTATGTTATTATCTCTATCCTCATACCTCATAGCAATGTTTCAACTCTAATTATCTTTATCCTTGGTGTATGGCATGCGTAGTGTCCTATCTCTCACTCCCATAACAAGAGGAAATAAGCATTTGGCTGCAGTCCAAATACAAAGTTCTTCCCATTCCAAGAGTAGAGATGGTACATCCCACATTGCCAGTACACCTATAATCTAATTTGAAACGTCCATTACATGTATCCACATCATGAACATTTCGATGTCAAGGTTACTTCCATGGAAAATTGGTCTCAAACCCGCTTGGGTCATCACACCATACTTGGTCATCTCCACTAGGTCTATAGGGTGACGACACTTTTGGGGTCATCCCTCTTCCCTTATTCATCAGAGAGTGCCCTACTCATTTTCCCCTTGGGTCCCATGAGTTCATGAAGGTGATCAATCTCCCAACCCATGGCCCTCAGACAGTGATAGTTGTTACCTCCCAACCCTATGGTCATGGGAAACTAGGGAATGAGGCAACTCCTACTTCCATCGGTCTTATCCCTACCTGACCCTAGGATAGACTTAGGATTCTAACATAGTACATATCCAACTTGAAACCTTACCCAAGTCTCCATCATCTCTCATGCCGTTTTTGGTATGATTTACATCCTTTCATAGGGATCATGGTGACCTTCCTACCTCAGTCAGGCCCCATACTGATTACCTCTATTGTAACACATCAACATGCACTTAGAGATGGTTATCTATGGGTCTTTAGGTTCATTCTCTTAATATGTACTCTCCACTTAGCTTCTCAAGATTCTATGATACCTCTTAGGGTTTCCTCAAAACCAACAAAAGTTGATTCATACCCTACAAAAGGGTCCCTCTCCCAGGATGGGAGGAAACTACATCTTGATAACAAAGGTCACAAACGTCCTTATGTCCAGGGTTTACCTTCACATGAGCATGCTTAACCCTAGAAAGATACTAAGGCTCGTAGCTAACCAAAGACCACCTACTAAACCATGCTAGGTCTCCGTGATAAGTCATACTTGTTCTCATTTCTCGACATTGGACCAACATCATATGTCACCAACCTATATGTGAATGGTTCATCAAACATACACCTTAATCCAAGGGGTTTCCCATTCCTCTAAACATGAGGAGTTCCATGCTCAATCTATGGAACCTCAAGTCTCATCATGAGCATTAGGTACACCAGGCATTACTAATTTCCCTCTTAGGTCTAGGGACCCTAGGTTCACCTCTTTATGTGACAGCTGTCCAACTACATGCTCAACCTTTTAACCACATATCAAACATGTATGAGGTATAAAATGCACGTCCTGTCACCATTCCACTTAAACAACACCTCAGAGTGGAGTCCTCCTCAAGGACAACCAACTAGGTATGAGGCCTCACAACTCATTACTATACCTTTCCAGGGTCTAAGGAACTATTCTACTTAACCCTAGAAGGGTAAACACCTATACCATAGGCACATAGGTACCAACAACCTTATACTCTCTCTAGGGTTTGGTTCCTCTAAAGGGAACCAAGATACCATAAGCCTGCAGGGATCATGCATGTGGAAACCACAACCATCCACTTAGGTCGCATCATCCTCCACTCCTCAGGGTTCATCCTAACCCAGAGTCTAAACTTCCAACCTTCCTGCCTGGGTCCTGTTCTCTCTCTCTCTCTAGAGTTAACCCTACAAACAACATTACTACTAAGGGTTCTCTCTCCAAGGTGGATCAAGCTCATAAGAATATGCCTACATGGGTGAAACCTATGTTCAAACATATGTTCTCTCAAGATTATCCATAACTCTTTATGCTTAGCTCTTAAGCTATCCAACATACTCCCCTGGCCAGGGTTTTAGCCTATTGTCGGCACTACTGATGTACTTTGGGTGCAACTTTGTTGTAAGGACCCTGATCTCCATTTTCCACTTACCCTATTTTCTTTGCCTAAACCTTGTGCTTAGATGTTTTCTAATCACCTGAGTTGTGATTAGGGTTCTATTTGTGTCGTGCAACTGGCAAATTAACCAAGTTCTAGGGTTGGTGTGCAAGTTTGTCACCTTGAGAGATATCTTCTCTCTCCTTGCATCCTTTAGGCTTGAAAGGATGGGTTGGCTCTTTTCTTGAGTTGCTTTGGGCCTCGTTTGAGCTTGTTGAAGCTTATGCTTGTTGTTGGGCTTTCTTTGGCCTTGTTTGAGCTAGGTGCTGCCTCCTTGCTTGGTGTTTTGGGATGTGGTGTATCGGTCAGGGAGATGTATCGGCCAAGGGTGCTCGTAGGTGTGACGAGTTGCCATGTTGGGCGACACACACCCCTCCACCTAGCATCATTTGTGTCACCCCTTATGGACACTTGGTTCTTGTTGCTAGTAAGGTGGAAAAGGCTTTGGACATGTGGAGGTGGATGAGCTAGAAGGTGGTTTTGCTCCATGGACAAGTGTTCTTAGGGAAGACAACACCTTGCTTGTTCCTACCCTTTACCCTCTTCTATATCTCTCTCTCTTTTCTCTTGCTTGGGATCTCTTTTCCCCTTAGCCGTTTGCTTCCTCTTGCTGGCTGAGAATGAGAAGAAGGAAGGAGAGGAGGTGGCCGATATAGCTGTTGTTGTTGCTGCTTTCTCCTTGGTGGTGGTCGAAGCTTGGAGCTTGGAGTTGTGCTTAAGGTGGGTTACATAACTCCTAACCCTAACTATACTACTTCCTTACCATGTGGCTTTGTTATATACTATCTTGATAGGCCATGTTATCTTTCTAGATATGTTCTTGCCTTAATGGTCATGTTGTTGCCCGATATGTTCCCTAAATTAGGTAGGTTGATATATGTTCCTTAGAATAGGTTGGGCATTATGGGTAGTTACCCTTGTGTTGGCCGATCCTTTGGGTTGTAAAACCTCAAGAAATACCTCTCTCTCATTTAGTTGAGAGGTGATCTTAGGGTTTCATATCCCAAAGAGGTATGGTGGTGTTTCCATGAGGCAATACCCCTCTCTCTCTTTGGTTTTGAGAGGTGAGCATGTGTCCTAGATGTTTTGGGCGATATGATGAGTTGGTTGGATGATAGTGTCAGGGCACGTCTCGGATAAAATGTTATTAATGATGCGGAAGTGATTAATTTGCAGGGGAATTACTGAAAATCACAAAAAAAATTAAAACTTTTTCACAAAGGTCTACAAACTATAGAACTTCTTCATAAAGAAACATGGTAAGTTAATTACAAGCTAATCCATCATTACATCTCTGTAATATCTCATCTCGAGAGTCACAAGCATCAACTTCCCTGTTAAACTATGCATAAGTAGTGTACAAAAATCTCAGATCTATATAGCTATCTACTGACTCCTAGGACCTGAGAGTACAGAGATGACACATAGGAATCTCTATATACAAGACCTGGCAGACAGTGTCCCCACCTGAGGATCACTGCTGTTCCTGATGTTGTAGCTGTTGTTGTTGCTGCTCACCCACTGAAGGGTTTCTTCCTCTTCTTCGACGATTACCTAAAAAAATTAATCCCACGGGGGTGAGACAATTGAATAATTGCCCCAGTGAGAGTTATAACCCTTCTCCAGAAACATTGTTATTGTAATTTGAGGAATAATACTGAGTAGTAGAATTATAAATAACCAACAACAGGTTATTCAATGAGTAAACTAAGTAGAACAATATTCTTTTTGTAATCATTTAAATTATAACTTGATTGAATAACAAGTCATTTAATCAATAAGGAATATGAAGAACATGTATAGTATTTATCTAATCAGGACATATTAAACAATGTATCATCAATCATTGTTTCTCGTAGTTCAACCTAAGCAATTATGCTACATGGTTGATTACATATTACATACAAACTTATGCCCTGAGAAGATGAGGTATACCTCTCATACTCTAACAGACCATTACAAAATCGCAATTGGTACCATACAAAGGTCTTCAGAAGAGACAGATTCCTATGACCTCATCATCCTCAGTCAGTGTGAGGAACAACATGCAGGACATCTTGTGTCTCTACTAAAAATAGCTTTCCAGGGTATTCTGGCAACTTTGCTATTAGAGTAAAAGTGGCATACTGTACTCTCTTTGCAATCGAGAGATTTCAAGTTATCTCACATCGATTCGACATTAACATCATCATCGGGAGATTAGTGTTACATCTTCTCGGCATATACATATAATGAAGGATTGAGAGATTAAGTGTTTATCTCACATCAATTTCTCCATTAGGACGTAAGGATATTCACATCCATAACCCCCACACACTCAAAAGTGTGCTCTCCAGGAGTTCCCTTAGGAAAACCTATTTCACCATCATCTAACTTCTGACGATGATGGATCTATGGTCAGGGATCTACATGGTATCATTATACTTGATTATTTAAGTACATAATGGCATTCATTTAGCATCATGCATGTTTTCACACATAAACCATTAAAACAATTATTATAAAGAAAGAGTATTATTTTTATCAAGTTCATTTCACATCTTATTCAACATTGGGATCTCAATCCCTAACCATCTCATCATTGTGACTCAAGAATACGGGTGTTCAAACCCTTAAATCATCAAAACACTTGTTTCTAATTATCATACTGCCATCAAGTCATTTGACCATATAAACAGGATAGTAGCAATGTTGATATTTCATATGGCTCATATAGCCTGTCAATCTCTTATGTTACATCTCACTGGGCAACATAACATATCATTGCTTACAAACTCATTAAGTACTTTTAATAAACAAAGCTTCATAGCTCATACCTGGCTATGTTCAATATTCCATAAAACCTGCATGATTAGTACAGATGGATACAGATACATTTATTTTAGATCAACATAATGAAAAACATTAATAGCATCACTATTTAAGGGTTGCACCACTATGCCCTTACTAGAGTTAGGGTTTCCCTTTTCAATTCAATTAGCGTTAATCATCCCCTTAGCTCAAAATAGTATTAGTGACTCATCCTTTCATTATCCAATCATAGAGCTTCATGCTTAAAAGCATAACCCCGAATTAGGGTTTACTATTCACATCATTAAATTACCCTAGATTAGGGTTTACTATTCACATTACATCACATTACCCTAGATTAGGGTTTACTATTCATACTACATCACATTACCCTAGATTAGGGTTTACTATTCACAGTACATCACATTACCTTAGATTAGGGTTTACTATTCACATTACATCACATTATCCTAGATTAGGGTTTACTATTCACATTACATCACAATACCCTAGATTAGGGTTTACCATTCACATTATATCACATTACCCTAGATTAGGGTTTACTATTCACCCCAAGTAGGAGTGATCATTAAACTACCTTGAATTAAGGCTTACCATCTCATCATTATGAACTAGGATCATACCTTCATCATGTATTAAGATTACTCCCATCAATACCCTCAATTTTGGGTTAGGATTCATTAACCATCATAATTAGGGTTTCATGATCTCACTAACATGGATCATACCCTAATTCGGCATTCATTCATATTGGGATTCCATTACTTGATTAACATTCATATAAATAGTCTTTTCTCTCTCATCCATTATTGGATGATATTAGCTTTAGCCTAGATTAGGATAAGTCAACTCAATCATGAACGAGAACTGACTTCAAGGTTATATCATTACCATTGTAATCATTAGATTTTGACTGCTTCATGGGTTTCAATCACACTATCCCATTAAGGTACAAGTACCATGATCACCTTTAATTACATCATGTATTAATTGACTAAACACTTTGTCCTTTAACCAGTTTAAATATCCATGAGGTTTAGGTTAATCAACCTCCAAACCATCTTAACCACTAAGACATCAAACGATCTTGACCTATTTAGACCTCAAACGGTATTGCACACTAAACCTCCAAACGGTCTAAGAACGTTTGGACCTTCATGTGGTCTTGGTCTGCCCTTGAGACCGTTTAGTAAAGTAGACCTCCAAGACCATTTTCCCAAGAAGGAGGTGAAGACCATTTGGTCCAGTTTGACTTTTAAAACAGCATGGACACAACCGACCTTGAAACCGCATGAACCTAAACGGTTTGGGATCGTTTGGTCCCAAACAGTCTTGAGACCATTTGGTCCAAACCACCTCAAAACTGCAAGGACCAAAAAGTGTCTCAACCACTTCAAATGAATTAGGGTTTCCAATGTTGATCCCCTCATCAATCAAGTACATGTTAACCAATCATCAATTGAGTTAATTAGGTCAACCTTCAACTGATTTGACCCTCAATTGATCATCAATTAGGGCTTGAATCAATTGGATTAGGATTTGGAATCCATGACCCTTCAACATAATTCAATGTGAGTCTAATTGATTTGAACCCAGTGAACAATCATCCAATTTGGTCAAGACTGTTGGCTAAATTGGACATTATTATATTCCCTTTGTTTCGATGATGACAAACATTTCATTCTTGTGGATCTAATGTGCTACTTGAGTTTTGCAGGCATTAGGTGGATGACAAACTACTTGGAAGATCTATATGCTAAAATTGCTTTAAGTCATGAATGTAATCAAATGTAAAAATTTGTACAAGTATATAATGTACAAGTACTTAAACATCATGTAAATCAAGCGTTAGATATTCCCTAGCCAATCACAACACTTAGATAGGTCATCCCCTAAAATAGTGTCACATCTGCACACTCATACACACACTTAGCACTTAGTTTAAAACATCGAAACAGGGTTAATCTTGGTCGATAAACTCCTCGACCGAGACACTCTCGGTCGACAATTTCTTCGACCGAGAAAGACCCAGGTAGCCGTTAGACACAACAGACAAGGTATTTGGGAGTTAAAAATGAACGTTGTAAACACTTGCTCCAGGAAGTCCCTCGGTCGACAAGACCTCGACCGCGAAAGGACTCTCGGTCGACAAATCTTCGAACGAGATGAGTTCTGTCTGCACTTTTCAAAATTAATTAACTAGCCGTTGCTAATGCAAATAATGGATACCTAACGGCTAGTTAAGCACTAAGAACCCCGTAGAAAGTGTCTAGAACGTCCTTAAGAACTTGTAGGCCATTCCTATAAATAGGACAAGCCTTAGGACACCCTAACACACACTTGTGCAATACTTGAGCTTACACTTGCAATTGGCAATCTGTTTTGAGCAATTGAGCAACACTAGCATTCGCTATTCTTTTTCTTGCTCCAACTTCGTGTCCTATAGGCTAGCATCTCCTATCCAAAAAAACCTACACTTCAATATTCATTGGTTAGGAGATCTATACGCTTGATATAGGAAAATCAAGCCTTGTGCTTCAAAGTGGTAATTGTAATTTCCATTTCCTTTCTTGTTCATTCTTATTGCCTGTACTCTCCTTGCTACTCCTATGGTTGGAGACTACGGATTGGAGAGGATTTGATCTTCTTGGTGAAGAAGGAGATCTTTGGACTACTTCTAGAAGGCTGTTGCAATGGGTAGCTACTTCAGGAGGAAGGCTACTTCAAGGGGGAGCTTGAAGTTACTTCAAGAAGGCTGCTTCAAGGTTGGTGCAACTACTTAAAGGTGAAGGCTATCCAAAGGGTATAGAAAGTATTGTAACATTATATAAAGTCCTTGAGAGGTAATAAAATTTAATACTTTCAAAATCCCGGTTGGGTAAGCAACCGGGTAGTGGATTGACTGCCTTAGTATTTAGTAAGGTTGGAACCACTCTAAACACCTTGTCTCCTTCTTATTATTTCAATTGTGGTTGTTTGAGTTAAATTATATTAAAATAATCATAAAACCCTATTCACCCCCCTCTAGTGGTTTTTCAATTGGTATCAGAGCAGGCTTCAAGGAGATCTAATCGAGTCTTGAAGAATGAAGGGTGATGATGTCTACAACCGCAAGCAAAGGAAAAGTATGGACCAATCTTCCACAAGTTGCAGTTGGTGCTTAGGAACAAGCCACACAACATTTAGTTGTCCATGGAGAGAAAAGAAGGAAGAGGTGCACAAAAATTGCCTCATTGCTACAACCAATGAAGAAGAAGAGGAGGTAAGCCTTCTTGATTTATCAAAAGAAGAGCTAATTGCTAGTCTTGAAGAAACACATAATAAGTATATTGAGTGCAAGAAGAAATTAAAGAAATCTAATAAAGCAAATGATGAGTTACATGCAAAAACTTCTTACTATCACATCTGAAAATGAAGATTTGTATGCAAAATTAAATGATCTTGGATTTGAAAAGGATAGCATTATTTCTGAAAATCATACTTTGAAATCATCTCTAAGAGATTGTAATGTGATGATTTTTACTCTAGAAACAAATTACGATCTTCTATCTCAAGAAAAGGTTGTATTACTTGCAAAGTTAAATGATCTTCAAAAACAACCTATTTTGTGCACACATCTAGATTATGATATTATTATAAAATAAAGAGACTCTTTATCATCTAATCTAGATCAAGCAAAGTTAGATATCAAGAAGAGAATGGATGAGATTGTTAAGTTGCAACAAGAAATTAGTAGTTTGAATAACAAATGATACCCTTGATAAAATTTTAAATAATTCTTATCATCAAATTGGAAGGAGAGGACTAGGTTATAATCCTAAAGGCAAATCTTATCAAAAACCTAGTTGGAGAAAGACACAAGCTCTAGAAAATCAATCCATATATGTACCTAAAGGCAAATATACATATGTACCCAAGAACAACCTAGAACAAAATCATAGAAAGAGATATGAAGTTGATTCTATATGTTGCCATTATTGTTTACGTCTTGGACATTATTCCTTCTTGTGTCCGTACAAGAAAAAGGATGTTGAGTTAGTATGGGTTCCAAAACCCCCAAACTAAATGAATATAATTAAGTTGAGATATGACCAAAAACTCTAAGTTGTATATCTCCATGTCTATCTCAACTTAAAATAATAAGATAACAAATTGATTCAAATCTCTTACTTGAAAATACACATTTTATATAAATCTGCAGAGACACATCTTTAGAAATTTTTCTTAATTTGGGTTCTCAAAACCTAAAGATTTGAATATGATTAGTTGAGATTTGATTTACATATTACTCCGATATTTATATGTTTTATCTCAACTAAATTGATCACATAATAGAATTGAAAGTGATCTATGTTTAACTTATAAAATTACTAAAAAATAGTGCAGAAACAATCTCGGTTGAGACACTGTTCGACCAAGAACACTGTCGGTCGAGAATTAGTCGACCGAGCAGGTTATTGTTTTCAAGTTTGCAGTAAATTTGAAAAAACCTGTACAAACAACAGCATTCTCGGTCGAGAAAAATGTCAACCGAGATAAATTCGGTCGACAAATAGTTCGACCAAATCAAGTTCTGCTGAACCTATTTTTAATTAATCTATTTTGCTATCAATTTGTTGTTAATGATTGATTGAATATGCAAATCAAGAATAAATCTTAGAGACCATCTGTGAAACAAGACATATTGATCTTTTTGCATCATGAATTAAGGTATAACATTATGAATATGAAATCCTTAAACATATTGCAAAAGTGTTATATGAAGACTGATTTTGAACAAACCTTATTCATTGATTGAAAAAGATTATTAAGCATGTTCATTTACATGGTTTGTCTTAAAATTGAAAACTTATGAACCTGAATGAGATTATTTTGGTTTATTCTCTACATGGTTTGGCTTAAAATTGAAAATATGAACCATGATTAGTTTAATCAAGGAATTTACTATTTTATCATAATTCACATGGTTTATCCTAAGTATTCATTGGTCTATATATATAGGAACCATGTGTAGTCAAAATTAGTTTAAATGATCATGATCATTGTATTATATGCTTCTACTGTTCTATCATAATTACTGTGCCATGATCATTTTGTTTCATTTTTACTTGGTTTGTCTAAAATAATCTTTGATCTATATATACAAACCATAAATGGATGTTGTTAAATTCATTACAAATAAAGATGATGCTATCATTGAAAATGTCATTTTGCATAACACTAAAACTCTATGGCATAAATACATAATAGATAATAATTATTGTGTATGGCTTGCAATAAATGAATGATGATGCTATGAAAAGCCAAATAGTGTCTCTTAGAACAAGATTATTAATTGTTTTATCTAGTTGTTTGTTCTAAGAAATCAAAAGCTTAGGAGACATCATTTAAAATGAATGTAAAACAAAAATTCGAGGAAAATCAAGGACAAAGACTTCATTGTGATGACTATATTAAGTTTTTAAAACGTCTTCATAATAGGTATCACTCAAAGTGCTTCAAATTGATATTTATTTAATCAAGTTACCTGTAGAAATTATACTTCACATATGAGTGTTCAAATTGGAAATCTGCAGAAATTGCCTCTTGGTTGAAATCAAATTTGACCAAGGGGCATTATGGTCAAAGTCAAGGTCGACCTAAAATAAGCTTGACAAAATGCTTATTTGTACATCGTTCTACTACACTTAATCTTAGTATATTGAAAACAAAATTTTTAGTGCATAACATTTTATGATCTAATATTTATTATGACCTTAGAATCCTTATTACACCTTGATTATAAGATTAAGGGGGGGCTTACAAAAACTATCTTGACTATAAGATTAAGAAGAAGCTTACAAAATTTTGAGAACGTCATAAAGAAAATATGAAACATGTTATGACCTTAGTATTTTTAATCTTGGTTATGAAAATAATGCAATATAAATTTCATGAATGTGATATATCATGTTCTTAATGGAATTCTCTAAACAAATCAGGGCTTAACATCCTGTGCATTTGGTTAGAGATACTTTTCATGTACTTTATTATAAGCTTAAAAGGTTCTCATGTCATTTTCAGGGCTTAACATCCCTTGCAAATGATTTAGAAACAAATTGAGGCTAAATTCGACAATAAATGGTTTACATTTATATTAATCCCTATTTTTAAAACTAAATATCTTAGTTAGGGGGAGCATAGCATAAAATTAAGGGGGAGAAATAAAAGTCATACAAAATGATTTTCTTGGATATCTTTTTGAAATGACAAAGGGGGAGAAATAATATAAAATCAAAAACATAAAATAAAATGAGTTTCATAATATCTCGGCCAACACCCCCTTGTAAAACAAGAATGGCTACAAAAGGTAAACTTCAGGTATGAAACTCATATGATTTATGTTTCCTTATTTTATATTTATGAAATGTTTGTCATCTTCAAAAAGGGGGAGATTGTTGGCTAAATTGGACATTATTATAATCTCTTTGTTTCGATGATGACAATCATTTCATTCTTGTGGATCTAATGTGCTACTTGAGTGTTGTAGGCATTAGGTGGATGACAAACTACTTGGAAGATCTATATGCTAAAATTGCTTTAAGTCATGAATGTAATCAAATGTAAAAACGTGTACAAGTATATAATGTACAAGTACTTAGACATCATGTAAATCAAGTGTTAGATCTTCCCTAGCCAATCACAACACTTAGATAGGTCATCCCCTAAAATAGTGTCACATTTGCACACTCATACATACACTTAGCACTTAGTTTAAAACATTGAAATAGGGTTAATCTCGGTCGACAAACTCCTCGACCGAGACACTCTCAGTCGACAACTTCTTTAACTGAGAAAGACCCAGGTAGCCGTTAGACACAGCAGACAAGGTAGTTGGGAGTTAAAAATGAACATTGTAAACACTTGCTCCAGGAAGTCCCTCGGTCGACAAGACCTCGACCGAGAAGGACTCTTGGTCGACAAATCTTTGACCGAGATGAGTTTTGTCTGCACTTTTCAAAATTAATTAACTAGTCATTGCTAATGCAACTAATGGATACCTAACGGCTAGTTAACCACAAATAATCCCCTAGAAAGTGTCTAGAACGTCCTTAAGCACTTGTAGGCCATTCCTATAAATAGGACAAGCCTTAGGACACCCTAACACACACTTTTGCAATACTTGAGCTTACTCTTGCAATTGGCAATCTATTTTGAGCAATTGAGCAACACTAGCATTGGCTATTATTTTCCTTGCTCCAAATTCGTGTCCTATAGGCTAGCATCTCCTATCCACTAAACCTACACTTCAATATTCATTGGTTAGGAGATCTATATGCTTGATATAGGAAAATCAAGCCTTGTGCTTCAAAGTGGTAATTGTAATTTCCATTTCCTTTCTTGTTCATTCTTCTTTCTTGTACTCTCCTTGCTACTCCTATGGTTGGAGGCTGCGGATTGGAGAGGATTTGATCTTCTTGGTGAAGAAGGAGATTTTTGGACTACTTCTAGAAGGTTGTTGCAATAGGAAGCTACTTCAGGAGGAAGGATACTTCAAGGGGGAGCTTGAAGTTACTTCAAGAAGGCTGCTTCAAGGTTGGTGCAACTACTTCAAGGTGAAGGTTGTCCAAAGGGTGTAGAAAGTATTGTAATTTTATGTAAAGTCCTTGAGAGGTAATAAAATTTAATACTTTCAAAATCCCGATTGAGTAAGCAACCGGGTAGTGGATTGACTGCCTTAGTATTTTCTAAGGTTGGAACCACTCTAAACACCTTGTCTCCTTCTTATTATTTCAATTGTGGTTGTTTGAGTTAAATTATATTAAAATAATCATAAAACCCTATTCACCCCCCCTCTAGTGGTTTTTCAAAGACCTGATGCTAAACGGTCTTGGGATCCTTTGGATGACCTCCAAACGGTCTTGAGACCGTTTTCTCAAGTCAACATCAATAACCAACTCAACCAATTAAGATTTGGCTCATTGAATTGATCACTAGGTCAACCATCGATTGCACTTCAACTTGTTACCTTTAGATCTTCAACCACTTAACCATAGTCAACCCTAGACCTCCAAACGGTCTAGGGTGACCCCCAAACAGTCTTGGGATCATTTGGATATCCTCCAAACGGTCTTGAGACCGTTTTCCCATTATTTCATCAATAACCAAGTCATTCATTTAGGGTTTGAATCCTAGGATTGGTCACCAAATCAGCAATCAATTATACATCAACTTGATACCTTTAGATCTTCAATTGGTCAACCATACTTAACCGTAGACCTCCAAATGGTCTTGGGTGATCCCCAAATGGTCTTGAGACCGTTTGGGTGATCCCCAAATGGTTTTGAAACCGTTTGGATCACTCAACCCAAACTTCAACATTATTCAACTACCAAAATAAGCAATTAACCCGATTAGGGTTTAGATGGTCAATGGACCTTTGATTGGTGAACCAATTGGAATTAATTGATAATTATATATTTATAGATTTTTAATCTAAATGATTATCAATAGACCTCCAAATGGTCAATGCCCGGTCAACGCCTCCAAACGGTCTTGGACCGTTTGCAATCAAATGGTTTGAAAGAGTTTGCTCCCAAACAGTTTGGAAAATGATTTGAGCAACAAGACCAAACTGTTTTCTAAAGTGATTTTCTTTGGATAAACATCAAAATTAACTTCATCATCTTCTTCCTCTATTTAACCAAGAATAGTTGTCATTCTTCATGAAAGTTATAGCAAGAACTCGAAAGAGTAGCAATAGAAGAAAATTAACCAACGATTTTAGTAGAGAAGGATGCATTAGCAATGCTTAAGGGTTAGAGTTATAAAACCCGCCTCTAGAACTGATACAGAGCTCCAAGATCCGTAGATTTCATGGTAGTTTGAGCTCCAGCAGTTGTCTAAAGTTCTTTCTTCAATCTTTGGATGGACAAGATGGCTAGAAAAGGAAATCGTGTGAAGAAAACAAATTACTAACCATTGATTTAGGATTTCCACCATGGATTCGAGGTAGATGATGATCCAAACTTACCAAACTAGCTTGGCCATCCTTCCTATGGTCCAGAGCTCTCCCTTGGTCGGCCAAAGCAAGGTTATGAAGAAAATAACTAAGGGAAACAATCCTTTGAGTTGCTGGAAAAGATGCCTTTATATATATATGGGTTTTTCAAGGAAAAAAGAAAAAATAGAGTTATTTCCTTTTATCTCCCAAACATATCCACCAAGTCCTCCTCCAGTTCTTGGCTACGTGTCCACCTTCTAATAACTTGCAAAACTCCTCCATTATCCAAGGTTTAAAGGAAAAGAAACCAAACATCTTAAAGAGATGTATATTAATATCCACCCTTTTTATTGGATATTGCTATATATTCTAATAATAATGTGAATAACTTCCACTTCAACCAAGATCTTTTTGGTTCCCAAGCATGGCACAAGCATGTAAAAACTATTGAAAACACATCCTCCAACTTTTGGTTAAAGGGCTCCATATTTATTATATTTTCTTTTTACATTAAGTTATATTAAAGAGCCATTTCCTTAAATCTTGATTATTTTAATATCAAGATTATCTCTCCTCCATGATTATTCAAATGAGGCACCCCTCTCCTTTTCTTTACTCTACTTGATGCCAAAAAACATGAGAGACCCTCTATAGGTGATATTTTACATGTTGAACCCTAGGTTTTGGGTAAATTGCCCATTACACCAAAACTAGTTTTTAAAGCACAAGGATTGCTCTACAAGCTATATCTTGGTGCTCAAGCTTGTGGCATCCATACCACTTCATCATATTCGTTCATATAATGTCTCAACATCTGAAGAACATCTTATCATGTATGAATTGCAAATAAACCCCTCAACTTGGGTAATTCACACTTTAGTCCATTATTAACAAAACAATGTCTCAACATTAAACAAAAAGGACTGAAATTGAAATATAAGTTCCTCAAAAGCCTTAATTACTTTTCAATAGATAAGAGTAAGCAACTTAATCAACTGTATTAGGCAAAACACCTAGGGTTAGTACATAACTCAGGCCAGGGATGTTACAAATTATCCACCCCTTACAAGGATTTCGTCCCCGAAATCATTACAAAAACATATTAAGAGAAAAGAGCAGGGTATTTCCTCCTCATCTCTTCCTCTAATTCCCACGTAGATTCTTCAACACCATGGTGATTCCATAGGACTTTCACAAGACTTATATCTTTCTTTTTCAACTTTGTAATTCTTATGTCAAGGATTGTCATAGGTCCTTCAACATAAGATATATCATTATTCAATTCTACTTCCATCGGCTGTAGAACTGATTTTGTTTCAGGATGACACTTCCTAAGCATGGAAATGTGGAACATTGGGTGTAACTTTTGCAACTCAGGTGGTAACTCTAGCTTATAAGCTACCTTTCCAATCTGTTCAATGATTGGATAAGGCCCCATAAACCTAGGAGGTAACTTTCCTTTCCTTCCAAATCTAAGAACTCTTTTCCAAGGTGAGACCTTGAGGTACACTCTGTCTCTAACCTGGAACTCTAAAGGTCTACGACGCTTATCAGCGTAAGATTTCTACCTATCATGTGCAATCTTTAACTGTTGTATTATTTTAATCTTTTCAGTGGTCTGCTACACAAGATCAGGACCTAAAAGTTGATATTCACCTGTTTCATACCAACATAGGAGATATCTACAACGTCTACCATACAAGGCTTCATAAGGTGCCATGTCAATGCTATGTTGATAGCTATTATTGTAGGCAAACTCTATCAAACTTAGGTGCATATCCCAACTTCCTGTGAATTGAAGAACACATGCTCTCAGCAAGTCTTCCAGAGTTTGTATAGTCCTTTCTAATTGTCTATCAGTCTGAGGATGAAAGGTTGTACTAAACCTTAACTGTGTGCCTAAGGCTTTATGAATTTGCTCCCAAAAATGACTCGTAAACTGGGGACCTCTGTCAGAAACAATGGTAACTGGGACCCCATGTAGCCGTACTATCTCATCTACATACAACTATGCCAGCTTCTCTGCAGAATAGGTTGTTTTGACAGGTAAGACATGTGTTGTCTTTGTCAACCTATCAACTATTACCCAAATGGAATCATGTCGTTTGGATGTTCTGGGTAAGCCAACCACAAAGTCCATGGTTACATGATCCCACTTCCACTGTGGTATGGGTAAAGGTTGTAGTGTTCCTGCAGGCTTTTGGTGTTCAGCTTTAACTTGCTGACACTTTGGACACCGCATGACGAACTCAAAAATGATCTTCTTCAAACCCAACCACCAATTCATATCTTTCAAATCATGATACATGTTAGTGCTCCCTGGATGCATAGAATACATTGAAGAATGAGCTTCTTCCAGGACTAACTTCCTCAAGTTATCCACATATGGTACTATCATTCTACCATGATAACAGGCTACTAGATCATCTGAGTCATGGAAACCTTCTTGTTTCTCACTACCATACTCTGATCTAATCAGTTGAACTACAACATCAACTTGCTGTGCCTCCTTAATCTGTTGTCTTAGAGTAGGTTTTATATGCATCTCAGCTAACAACCCGGCTAACAATGATACTTTTAACTGTACATTGTTTTGCCTCAAGGAGATAAACATATCCCTCTTAGAGTACACTAAGGAGTTCATCTGTTCTTTATCTAGGGCTGGTGTTGCTGATTTCCTACTCAAAGCATCAACAATTACATTGGCCTTCCCTGGATGGTAATCAATTGTACAATCGTATTCCTTGATTAACTCCATCTAGCAGCGTTGCCTCATGTTAAGCTCCTGCTGAGAAAAGATATACTGAAGGTTCTTATGGTCTGTGAAAATCTAGAATGTCTCTCCATAAAGATAATGTATCTAGATTTTCAAGGCATGAACTACAACAGCTAGCTCTAGATCATGTGTCAGATAATTCTCCTCGTGTTTCTTAAGTTGTCGAGAAGCAAAAGAAATCACTTGTTTATCCTGCATCAGCATACATCCTAGTCCATTCTTAGAAGCATCACAGAAAACTATATATCCTTTTCCTTGTTCAGGTAACACTAGCACAGGTGCACTTGTCAACCTCTCCTTCAACAACTAAAATGATTGCTGACACTTGTCACTCTAGGTAAAAAGAACATCCTTCCTGGTCAACTTAGTCAAGGGTAAAGATATAGAACTAAAGTTCTTCATGAACCTCCTGTAATATCTTGCTAACCCTAAGAAACTTCAAATCTCTGTCGGTGTCTTCGGCTGCTCCCATTGCAGGACAAATTCTACCTTTTTAGGGTCAACACGAATACATGAAGCAGATATTATGTGTCCAAGAAAAGAGACCTCAGGTAACCAGAACTCACACTTTCTAAACTTAGCATATAACTTATGTTCCCTTAGAAAAGTTAGCGCTTGTCGAAGATGCTTCTCATGCTGCTGAGCATCTCTACTGTAGATCAGGATGTCATCTATGAAGACAACAACACACTGATCCAGAAAAGGTCGAAAGATTCTATTCATGAGTTCCATAAATGCAGTTGGTGCATTAGTTACTCCAAACGACATAACCGTGAACTCATAGTGACCATACCTTGTTCTAAAGCCAGACTTTGGTATGTCACCATCCTTAATACGCAATTGATGATATCCCGATCTCAAGTCTATTTTAGAGAAGACAGTTGCACCATGCAACTGGTCAAAGAGATCATCAATCCTAGGCAAAGGATACTTATTCTTTATTGTTACTTTATTTAATTGTCTATAATCAATGCACAACCACATTGATCCATCTTTCTTTTTAACAAAGAGGACTGGAGCACCCCAAGGCGAAGGACTCGGTCGGATGAAACCCTTCTCAAGCAACTCTTGTAGTTGTTTCTTGAGTTCTGCCATCTCAGCAGGCGCCATCCTATACTGTGTTTGTGTTATAGGTTGCATGTCTGGGACTAAATTAATCTCAAAATCAATCTCTTGGGGAGGAGGTACACCTGGAAGTTCTCCAGGAAATACATCTTCAAATTACCTGACTACAGGAACTTCAGTAGGATTAGCACTCTTCAAGGTGGTATCCCCCACATGGGCCAAGAATGCATAACATCCTTGCCTCATCAGCTTCTCAGCAACCATAGCAGACACAAGACAGGTTGGTAGAATCTTTCTATCTACTTGAAAGATCCATGTGCCACTATCATCAGTGAACACAACCTACTTGGACTCACAATCCAAGACAACCTTATACCTTTCCAAGGTATCCATCCCAAGGATTTCATCAAATCCTTGCATTTCAAGTGGTATAAGATCCACTTGAATGCGATGATTAGAAAAGAATAGAATGTAGGGAGAACATACCTCCCGCAACACAGTAGATCCCATTAAAGGAGTTTCTAACTTCAAACTCTCTACCCTATGACCAACCGTCATATGGCAATCAAGAATCACTCTTTGAGAGATAAAGGAATGTGTAGCACCTGGATCAATTAAAATAGTTACAACGCAAGATGTAGACATATCAGAGTAAAACAACTCCATCTGACCTATCACAACCCGAGGGTTGATCACTTCATCAGGTGGATTCATCGCATAGAATCTCACCATCACTTGTGGTTGATTCGGTGCTCAATTGCTTGGTGTTGATGATCCAGCTTGGGACGCTTGTCCATGTCCTCTAGCTCCACCTGGAAATTGTCTCCTTTGAGAACCTTGCTGACTCTGCATTTGAGGTTGAGTCACACTCGCTTCTCTGGCTCTACAATCCTTCATCAGATGTCCCACCTTTCCACATATGTAACAACTTCTGATCCCTTGATGTGGTCTGGGTGGTCCTGTAACTAATACAGATGCTGACCTATGAGCTCCTTCTAGAGGTAAACTTCATTCTCTACCCCTATTTGACATCCACTGCGTATGGGTACTGAATCTAGGTGGTGGTGTAGGCACGGAAAACCTCGGTCTCTTGAAACCCTTAGATGAGGATCCTTGTAACTAGGGATACATCTTCTTGTTCTTAGTCTGTCTCTTCTCTGAAATAGACCTCTCTACCCTTCTGACAGACTCCACAAAGGTAGCAAACATTTCCCTTTTTTCCAGAGCAGGCACAGGGGTAGTCAACTCAGCATTTAATCTTTTCTCAAAATGCCTAATCCGCTCTTCATCTGTAGTTGCCATATGCGGACAGAACCACAACAAATCCATGAACTTAGCCTCGTATTCACTAATGTTCATCGGTCCTTGTCATAACCTTTCAAACTGAGAGATTTTCTCATCCAGAAACGTCTTAGGAAAGTATCTAGTGACGAATTCTCGTCGAAATACTTCCCATTTGATCACCACACCTGGCCTTTTCCCCTCTTATATGGTCCACCAGTGACAAGCACTCCCCTTGAGAAGGTACACACCATGCCTAACCTTCTCAGCTTCTGGGATGTTCAGGATTCTAAAGGCCTTCTCTAGTTCAGTTAGCCACAAGTCAGCATTTGTTGGGTCAGCTGTTCCAACATACTCTGTGGCTCCAACTCGGCAAAGTCATTCAAGCGTCTTGCCGGCTCCTTGTCCTTCTGGTTGGGTAGCTACCCTAGGTACAGGTATAGGCATCCTATCAGTCATGTGTGTCATGGAAGTCATAAACTACCCAAACATGGCTTGGAAGACTGGGTTCCCCATGTCAGCTCGGTTGAACTGGGGTGGTTCAGGCACAGGTTCTTCCCTTTCTTGGTCTCTTACACCTCCTCCTGGTGCAGCGACACTACTCTCAACAACGTGTTCATCATGCAATCCAGACATCTTTAGTTTTCTCTTCTCCTCCTATACGAGCATAAGACACTATCAGATGATTGGAAGACATTAGAACAAACTCAACAACCCTAGTCTTATGTATTTATAGACTCAGCGAACCTAGAGCTCTAATACCACTAATTGTCAGGGCACATCTCAGATAAAATGTTATTAACGATGCAGAAGTGATTAATTTGTAGCAGAATTACACAAAATCACAAAAAAATTAAAAAAATTTCACAAAGGTCTAAAAACTGTAGAACTTCTTCATAAAGAAACAAGGTAAGTTAATTACAAGCTAATCCATCATTACATCTCTGTAATATCTCATCTCGAGAGTCACAAGTATCAACCGCCCTGTTAAACTATGCATAAGCAGTGTATAAAAATCTCGGATCTATATAGCTATCTATTGACTCCTAGGACCTGAGAGTACAAAGACAACACATAGGACTCTCAATATACAAGACCTGACAGACAATGTCTCCACCTGAGGATCATTGTTGTCCCTGATGTTGTTGCTGCTGCTGTTGCTGCTCACCCACTGAAGGGTTTCTTCCTCTTCTTCGGCGATTACCTAAAAAATTTAATCCCACGGGGGTGAGACAATTGAATAATTACCCCAGCGAGAGTTATAACCCTTCACCAGAAACATTGTTATTCCAATTAGACGAGTAATACTGAGTAGTAGAATTATAAATATCCAGCAGCAGGTTATTCAATGAGTAAACTAAGTAGAACAGTATTCTTTGTGCAATCATTTCAATTATAACTGGATTGAATAACAAGTCATTTAATCAATAAGGAATATGAAGAACATGTACATTATTTATCTAATCAGGACATATTAAACAATGTATCATCAATCATTGTTTCTCATAGTTCAACCTAAGCAATTATGCTACACCACTGATTACATATTACATACAAACTTATGCCTTGAGGACATGAGGTATACCTCTCATACTCCAACCAACCATTACAAAATCACAATTGGTACCATACATAGGTCTTCATAAGAGTCGGATTCCTATGACCTCATCATCCTTAGTCAGTGTGAGGAACAACATACATGACATCTTGTGTCTCTGCTAAAAATAGCTTTCCAGGGTATTCTGGAAACTTCGCTATTAGAGTTAGAGTGGCATATTGTACTCTCTTCGCAATCGAGGGATTTCAAGTTATCTCACATCGATTCAGCATTAACATCATCATCGGGAGATTAGTGTTCCATCTTCCCGGCATATACATATAATGAAGGATTGAGAGATTAAGTGTTTATCTCACATCAATTCCTCCATTAGGACGTAAGGGTATTCACGTCCATAACACATACATACTCAAAAGTATGGTCTCCAGGAGTTCCCTGAGGAAAACCTATTTCACCATCATCAAACTTCTGACGATGATGGATCTATGGTCAGGGCTCTACATGGTATCATTATACTTGATTATTTAAGTACATTATGGCATTCTTTTAGCATCAGGCATGTTTTCACACATAAACCATTAAAACAATTGCTATAAAGAAAGAGTACTATTTGTATCAAGTTCATTTCACATCTTATTCAACATTGGGATCTCAATCCCTAACCATCTCATCATTATGACTCAAGAATATGGTTGTTCAAACCCTTAAATCATCAAAACACTTGTTACCAAGTATCATACTGCCATCAAGTCATTTGACCGTATAAATAGGATAGTAGAAATGTTGATATTTTATATGGCTCATATAGCCTGTCAATCTCTTATGTTACCTCTAACTAGGCAACATAACATATCATTGCTTACAAACTCCTTAAGTACTTTTACTAAGAAAATCTTCATAGCTCATACCTGGCTATGTTCAATATTCCATAAAACCTGCATGATTAGTATAGATGGATACAAATACATATATTTTAGATCAACATAATGCAAAATATTAATAGCATCACTATTTAAGGGTTGCGCCACTATGCCCTTACTAGGGTTAGGGTTTCCCTGTTCAATTCAATTAGGGTTAATCATTCCCTTAGCTCAAAATAGTATTAGTGACTCATCCTTTCATTATCCAATCATAGAGCTTCATGCTTAAAAGCATAACCCAGAATTAGGGTTTACTGTTCACATCATCACATTACCCTAGATTAGGGTTTACTATTCACATTACATCCATTACCCCAGATTAGGGTTTACTATTCACATTACATCACATTACCCAAGATTAGGGTTTACTATTCACATTACATCACATTACCCTAGATTAGGGTTTACTATTCACATTACATCACATTACCCTAGATTAGGGTTTACTATTCACATTACATCACATTACCCTAGATTAGGGTTTACCATTCACATTATATCACATTACCCTAGATTAGGGTTTACTATTCACCCCAAGTAGGATTGATCAGTAAAGTACCTTGAATTAAGGTTTACCATGTCATCATTATGAATTAGGATCATACCTTCATCATGTATTAATATTACTCCCATCAATACCCTCAATTTTGGGTTAGGATTCATTAACCATCATAATTAGGGTTTCATGATCTCACTAACATGGATCATACCCTAATTAGGCATTCATTCATATTAGGAGTCCATTACTTGATTAACATTGATATAAATAATCTTTTCTCTCTCATCCCGTATTAGGTGATATTAGCTTTAGCCTAGATTAGGTTAAGTCAACTCAATCATGAAAGAAAATTGACTTCAAGGTTATATCATTACCATTGTAATCATTAGAGTTTGACTGCTTTGTGCGTTTCAATCACACTATCCCATTAAGGTACAAGTACCATGATCACCTTTAATTACATCATGTATTAACTGACTAAACACTTTGTCCTTTAACCACTTTAAATATCCATGAGGTTTAGGTTAATCAACCGCCAAACCATCTTGACCACTAAGGCATCAAACGATCTTGACCTATTTAGACCTCAAACGGTCTTGCACACTAAACCTCGAAACGGTCTAAGACCGTTTGGACCATCATGTGGTCTTGGTCTGCCCTTGAGACCATTTGCTAAAGTAGACCTCCAAGACCATTTGCCCAAGAAGGAGGTGAAGACCGTTTGGTCAAGTTTGACTTTTGAAACCGCATGGACACAACCGACCTTGAAACCGCATGAGCCTAAATGGTTTGGGATCGTTTGGTCCCAAACGGTCTTGAGACTGTTTGGACTCAAAGGGTCTTGAGACTTTTTGGACCCAAACTGTAACATCCCTGGATTTGAGGCCTCAGATAACATGATCTTAAAAGGAATGATTGGACTACCCATCTCACCAAGGTGCACCTCCTTTTCCGTGATCCCATCACTAAAGAACTCCATAGTTAAGCATGCTTAGCTTGGAGTAGTACTAGGATGGGTGACCAGTCGAGAAGTTGATCCTGGCTTGCGCGTCAGTGAGGACAAAGTGCAAAATTAAGGCTAGTGGTGGTCTGTGGTTCCAGTCGTCATTCCTGAAACTCTACTAGAGACTAGGGCAGTGGACCCGGGCGTTACAAATGGTATCAGAGCCATAATCCCTCCAGTAGGTGGGGCCCACATGGGCATAGCATGCCAGTCTTGAGCCGTGCGGTCCACACAAGTAGGAAAGGGTTGTCCATGGTTGACATAGCCACCCTTTTGCTGGTATTCCGTGATCGGGAGCTGGGTGTCCATGGGCCATTGTGGGCCTGCATTGAAATGGGGAAGAGATTATGATGCCTTATAGTTGAGCCTTGACGAGGACGTCAAGAGTCTAAGTGGGGGAGATTGTAACATCCCTGGATTTGAGGCCTCGGATAACATGATCTTAAAAGGAATGATTGGACTAACCATATCACCAAGGTGCACCTCCTTTTCCGGGAGCCCATCACTAATTAACTCCACAGTTAAGCGTGCTCAACTTGGAGTAGTACTAGGATGGGTGACTAGTCGGGAAGTTGATCCTGGCTTGCGCGTCTGTGAGGACAAAGTGCACAGTTAAGGCTAGTGGTGGTTTATGGGGCTAGTCATCATTCCTGAAACTCTACTAGAGATTAGGGCAGTGGGCCCAGGCATTACACAAATGGTCTTGAGACCGTTTGGTCCAAACCACCTCAAAACCGCAAGGACCAAAAAGTGGCTCAACCACTTCAAATGAATTAGGGTTTCCAATGATGATCCGCTCATCGATCAAGTACATGTTAACCAATCATCAATTGAGTTAATTAGGTCAACCTTCAACTGATTTGACCCTCAATTGACCCTTAATTGATCATCAATTAGGGCTTGAATCAATTGGATTAGGATTTGGAATCGATGACCCTTCAACATAATTCAATGTGAGTCTAATTGATTTGAACCCATTGAACCATCATCCAATTTGGTCAAGACCTAATCCCAAATGGTCTTGGGATCGTTTGGATGACCTCCAAACGGTCTTGAGACTGTTTTCTCAAGTCCACATCAAAAACCAACTCAACCAATTAAGGTTTGGCTCATTGGATTTATCACTAGGTCAACCATCGATTGCACTTCAACTTGTTACCTTTAGATATTCAACCACTTAACCATAGTCAACCCTAGACCTCCAAATGGTCTTGGTGACCCCCAAACGGTCTTGGGATCATTTGGATATTATCCAAATGGTCTTGAGACCGTTTGCCAATTATTTGATCAATAACCAAGTCATTCATTTAGGGTTTGAATCATAGGATTGGTCACCAAATCAACAATCAATTATACATCAACTTGGTACCTTTGGATCTTCAATTGGTAAACCATACTTAACCCTAGACATCCAAATGGTCTTGGGTGATCACCAAACGGTCTTGAGACCGTTTGGGTGATCCCCAAATAGTTTTGAAACCATTTGGGTCACTCAACCCAAACTTCAACATTATTGAACTACCAAAATCAGCAATTAACCCGATTAGGGTTTAGATGGTCAATGGACCTTTGATTGGTGAAACAATTGGAATTAATTGATAATTATTTATATATTTTTGATCTAAATGATTTTCAACAGACCTCCAAATGGTCAACGCTTGGTCAATGCCTCCAAACGGCCTTGGACTATTTGCTTCTATGGAGTTTGGATGAAACCATTTGCTCCCAAATGGTTTGGAAAATCATTTGAGCAACAAGACCAAACTGTTTGCTAAAGTGATTTTCTTTGGATAAACATCAAAATTAGCATCATCATCTTCTTCCTCTATTTAACCAAGACCAGTTTACATTCTTCATGAAAGTTATAGTAAGAACTCAAAAGAGTAGCAATAGAAGAAAATTAACCAACGATTCTAGTAAAGAAGGATGCATTAGCAATGCTTAAGGGTTAGAGTTATAAAACCCACCTATAGAACTGATCCAGAGCTCCAAGATCTGTATCTTTAACGGTAGATTGAGCTCCAGCAGTTGTCCAAGGTTCTTTCTTCAATCTTTGGATGGACAAGATGGCTAGAAAAGGAAATCGTGTGAAGAAAACCAATTACTAACCATTGATTTAGGATTTCGACCATGGATTTGAGGTAGATGATGATCCAAACTTACCAAACTAGCTTGGTCGTCCTTCCTCTGGTCCAGATCTCTCCCTTGGTCGGCCAAAGCAAGGTGATGAAGAAAATAACTAAGGGAAATGATCATTTGTGTTGTTGGAAAAGATGCCTTTATATATATATGGGTTTTTCAAGGAAAAAAGAAAAAAGAGAGTTATTTCGTGTTATCTCCCAAACATATCCACCAAGTCCTCCTCCACTTCTTAGATATGTGTCCACCTTCTAATAACTTGCAAAACTCCTCCATTATCTAAGGTTTAAAGGAAAAGAAACCAAACATCTTAAAGAGATGTATATTAATATCCACCCTTTTTATTGGATATTGCTATATATTCTAATAATAATGTGAATAACTTCCACTTCAACCAAGATCTTTTTGGTTCCCAATAATGGAAAAAGCATGTCCAAAATATTGCAAACACAACCTACAACTTTTGGTTAAAGGGCTCCATATTTATTATATTTTCTTTTTACATTAAGTTATATTAAAGAGCCATTTGCTTAAATCTTGATTATTTTAATATCAAGATTGTCTCTCCTCCATGATTATTCAAATGAGGCGCCCCTCTCCTTTTATTTGATCTACGTGATGCCAAGAAACATGAGAGACCCTCTAGAGGTGATATTTTACATGTTGAACCCTAGGTTTTGGGTAAATTGCACATTACACCAAAACTAGTGTTTAAAGCAGAAGGGATTGCTCTACAAGCTATATCTTGGTGCTCAAGCTTGTGGAATCCATACCACTTCATCATATTCATTCATATGATGTATCAACATCTGAGGAACATCTTATCATGAGTGAATTGCAAATAAACCCCTCAACTTGGGTAATTCACACTTTAGTCCATTATTAACAAAACAATGTCTCAACATTAAACAAAAAGGACTGAAATTGAAATATAAGTTCCTCAAAAGCCTTAATTACTCTACAATAGATAAGAGTAAGAAACTTAATCAACTATATTTGGCAAAACACCTAGGGTTAGTACATAACCCAGGTCAGGGATGTTACAGATAGGGTGTTGTTCTACCCTGGTTGCCTGATATGCTTGATGTTGTGCAAAACCCCTCTCACTTGGTTGTTGAGAGCTGAGCCTACACTCTTGGTATCCTTAGGTGATATGGTGTGGATGGTTGTGGTGAGTTTGAGACCTTATAATC
This sequence comes from Alisma plantago-aquatica, assembly GCA_963693085.1. Lineage (NCBI taxonomy): Eukaryota > Viridiplantae > Streptophyta > Magnoliopsida > Alismatales > Alismataceae > Alisma > Alisma plantago-aquatica. The sequence goes on along the minus strand of OY856414.1, from coordinate 865,774,292 downwards.
CTACTAAATTGTTATGGTTGGTAGGTGTGGTGACCGATATCCATTCCCTACCCTAGGGTTAGGGTTTGGACGATATGGTTGGTTGACACCTAGTTGGTCCCTTGTCCGAGATGTGTGTCCTGGAGGAGTTGAGCTCTTGGGCATTATGGCCTTGCCTTGCATGATAACCTTGATGGGTAGTGCTGCCTGATACCCCTCTCTTCCCATGAGTTAGGGTTTGGGGTGATACAGTAGGTGGGTGCCTCGCTAATCCCTTAGACACTATGGTGTTTGTGTTGGGCGATAGGGTTGGTTGGTGCCTTGCACGTCATCCTCCTAGATGGTGCTGCCCGACACTCTATTATGTCGTGTTTCCTGTTATGACATTAACTATAATGGCGTTTGATCTTTGCCTTGGCAGATAGAGTGGTGCATCTGGCATTGCACAATGTTGCCCGTCACGGACTTGAGGCGTTGCCTGACATGGTGTGCTGCGTTGACTGTTGTGACGTGTTGCTGAAGGGCATGGCCCGACACAGTTTTTCCTGTCATGGGGCTTTGCACGTTGTGGTGCTTTCCCGATATGTTTTTGTGACGCTTGGGCAATTTAGGTTGCTTGCTATGCTATTGCACGTTACAACTTTCTAGGTGCCTTACCCGATATGGGTGTCAACCCGAGATACATGTTGACCGATATCCATGTCAGCCCCTTTATGTAATGTTAACCAAGACAGTGATGATCGTTACACCTTTGGTGAGGGTTGATATCCCTATAGTGAGGAATGTTATGGGCTATGATACCTTTGGTGAGGGTTGTCCCTTACCCGATACATCTATAACGAGGGTTGTACCTTGTGTTCGGTTAGTAACCGTGATTCTTGTTATGATTTGGTACATGAGGTTGTTATGCTTTGATATAGATATAAGAATTCTATGCTTTGATACATTCATCTATGTTGCAAGGTATAGTAAGGAGTTGTAAATGTTCCTTGTACAAGTACCATTATTTCTCTATGATTATGCTAACTATGCAGGTTCCATGTGTATGGATATGAAATCAAGTAATCGTCATAGTGATGGCATGGCAATGATATGATGTGGAATATCAAGGGTTATGATAAACCTAGTGATATATGATGGGTGCTACCCATGTGATGGAAATGTGTGCCTTGATGATGGGATTGAGTCCCTGTGATGTTGATCCTTGAGATGGATCTTGATGATTGGCAAGAGGCCAAGTGGTAACCTATAATTATTGGATCCTTGTGATGGATCATGATGATGTTGATGGCACTAAAGGCCTTAGTGACAATGTAACACAAGATAATGTGTTTTATGTTTATTCATTCTTGTTATAGTGGCATGTTACATAACTTGGTTGAATCTTGTAATCCACTTAAAATGCAGTAATTAATTACAGAAGAACATTTCATGTAGTTTTCTCTGGCCATAGATCCATCATCGTCAGTAGCTGGTGATTGTGAAATAGGTTCTCTTGTGGGTTAACCCGGAGCACATATTGTTGAATATGTAGGGTTTCGTCTAGCCGAAAATAGGATGACTAGAGTGCAACTGCGGTTGTAAACTCAAGATGTGTATAAGAGCATGGTGAACAGGCCCATGGCTCACTGTGATGGAGCACGAATGCATTCATGACTCAAGAGCACAGTGAATAGGGTCGTGGCTCAAAGTATGCTACCACCGAGACTTGTACCAAGGCAGGCTAGAGAAAAGGTGTTGGGTTTTAGGGGAAGAAGAGAAGGCAGCAGAAACAAAAATTTTCTCCCCCAAACCCAGAACAAGGAAACACGTCAACGTCTATACAATAGGAAAGGATGGTTTGTGGAATCATACCTTGTCCCGAGGCTTGCTCGGAGACAATACCTCATGGCTTGCACGGTCTTCACCTCCGGTCTTGGACGGTGTCTGTGCAGCTCCTAGTCACATCGGGACTGACGACTCCTGGTCTCACCGGGACTGTCGGGATTGACAGCTGTCCTCCGAGTGGTAGAAATCTCCCACCTCTGAAGTAGTTCACACAGACCACCTGGAACTCCAATCTCCTTGTCTCACAAGGAATTGGAAGGAGTCACACCCTCCTGTCAGCGTACTAGTCACTGACACACTCTCCTGCCACCAGTCACTTTTTGCAGTTGTCTTTCCCTTACTGTGCCTCCTTTATCAGGTAGCACTTGCTTGGGCTCTCTCGGTTACCAAAACCAGAGAGAACGAAAACTTTATAGAGCAACTCGTTGCACTGAGTTGTACTTTGAGAAGCCCCCAATACCCCTATATATAGGAGGGTCATGGGATAGGGTTCTCTATCTCAGGCATTGTGGGACTAAAGAAGGAGTAGAAGGGATCGAGATTTTCCACAAAAACAACCAACTGCGCAACCTGAACCGATCGTTTCATTTCTGAAACAATCAGTTGGGGACCTGAGTCGGTCGGTTAACACCTCAACCGATCGATTGGGACCCATGAAATGATCGGTTCACTTCTGAACCAGTCAGTTCGTGGTCCTGGTCAGTTCCTGATTGACTTTTACTCTTTTGTTTCTAATTGGTACCAAATACCAATCCTTGTTCCAATGAAATTGAGCAAGTGAAACGAAAAGCAATTTCTCACCAACCTGACTTTCCCAACTTGGTCGGTTGGACCAACTGAACTGATCGTTTCAACAATTGAAATGATTGTTTCACCCTATCCATCAGTCGATCGACTCACCATCCGAGATGATCGGTTCACCAAGCTCAGCTGATCGGTTCATCATATGAGACGATCGGTTGGGAGTGAAGATTGTGCAGAAATAATGAATCGTAGTTTCAATCAATCTGATACTCTAATTAATCAGTCCAACACCTTGAACATTATGATACTGAGCTATCAATTGATTGAGTGTTTAATTGAACTACTAAACTCCTTTAGTAATCAATCTAAACATTGTTTGTGGAAAAAACTCCTCTTCCAGGTTAAATCCTATGTGTGTGACCCTACAGGTCCATTTCACGTTGGTAGTGAAAGTCCATAACACTTATGACTTCACAAGCAAAGAGCGGTGCCTAGTCACACATCAGTGCTACCCAAGTGAAATAGAAAGTTGGAGAACAACTTTCAATCCTACAATACGTGAATGGTGTTACAGTGAATTTATAATTCCTTTGTCACTAACATCCCAAATGAACCCAAGTCTCTTACACCAAAGAAACCCTAAAGTCCATAATGGTGAAAATTGAGGTGTCTAGGCTCGGGGTCCTGACATAATTTCTCCTATCCGTCTTCACGGTGGCTGAGATCCCCCGCTCTACCTGGCCTCAATTGATCCAAAACTGGACCTAAAGGTTCTCTTGTGAAACCTTAGAGAGTCTTCTAGCATCTCATCTCTTCTTTAAGGACAATCCTAAGCCACCCATGTAGATGAAGATTAGGTAGTCTTCTCATCTTCTCATGTGGTCCTTCCTTGTGACTTTATACCACATGATGTCTCAATTATGGGTAGCTTAAGAATGGGAATCGCTAAATCTCGAAAGTTGATACCATGATCTGACCTTAGTATGAAAACTCAATTTTGATCAATGAAAACTTTGAAATGAAATACTCATGCTTGACCCTTCATGAAAACTCGATTTAATCAAAATTAGACTACCTGCTCCCTATGTTTGAAGTAAACTGTAAAATTATGCTTTGGTGAAATAAGGGTGACTTAAACATTTTACCTCATTGCTGATGAGGTCTCAATTTGATCAAGTCCATGTTGCCCTTTTGTTGATTAAATCTCAAACATAGTTTAGCAAACTCGTACCCTATGTTGCACATACCTTGACTATGATATCAATTGACTAATTCTAGGACTCACAAAATCATGATGCAAAAAGCAATTTCTCTATTTGACTATTGATGCCTTTTTCAATCTCGATTTTGATATGATGATTATGGACCTAATGCTCTGATACCATTTGTAAAGACCCGGGCCCACTACCCTAGGCTCTAGTAGAGTTTCAGGAATGACGATTGGCCCCAAAGACCACCACTAGCCTTAACTGCGCACTTTGTCCTCACTGACATGCAAGCCAGGATCAACTTCCCGAATGGTCACCCATCCTAGTACTATCCAAGCGGAGCACGCTTAACTATGGAGTTCTTTAGTGATGGGCTCCCAGAAAAGGAGGTGCACCTTGGTGATATGGGTAGTCCAATCATTCCTTTTAAGATCTTGTTATCCGAGGCCTCAAATCGTGGGATGTTTCACATCCTGTCAACGTTCATTCACTTTCTTGATCTCAGAGTAGATTGGAAGAGATCTATATGACATCAATATCACATATTGATTCACACATGCATGCACGCCTTTCTCAATCCTACTCATCAAATGGCCATGGATATCAAACTCCCTCAGGAGGGACAAATCCCATATCTATCACTCACCCCTCAAAAGCCCCATGTGTCAAAGCCACCCAATCATCACCTTTATAACAACCCATGTTTCAGGACTGCGTTTGATGATGTTAAAGTGTTCCCAACGACAGGTGTTGAGTGTAGTGATTTTAGGTCAAAGAATCACACTCACCACCATCACTGTGAGTACTGACTGTGACTACCATGTCATGGTTCCAAGTGTCAAACTCATGGTGGGTCTGTCTGGTACACTTTTTCTCTAACAAGTACCTATGTGTTTGGTTTGATATATCTATATCATGACTAATGCGATTCTGTCATCAACCAACACCACAATCTAGTCTTGTGTGTCATTGCTGTCTATCTACCTTCCACAATGACATCTGACTAGGGACATAATGAGAATGTACAAACTCTTAGCATCCATATGATCTCATCGTTCAGGTCCTTAACCTGAAAGCATACGTCATTGAGTACTATCATTCTGTAGACATTCAATCTGTTCTATCACTATCTCATATGACTAAATCAGAAAGAATTGGAAGCTTGCCTTTGATGTTTATCAAATCAATCTTAATGTATCCAACCAATCATCCCATGATTAGCTCTCAGGGCATACATACCAACAGACTCCCACTTGCACTGTGAGCTAATCAACCTTGAATCATATTCATAGTGATCTTCAAACATGTCCCACATGTTACTATGCTCAAGTGTAAACATAGTGAGTTATGGAAACACCTTGCCAAAGTTAGTATAAATTGCATGTCTCACATCTCTTCATTGTACGTCACACATATGAGATGGAGTTTCCGTAATATGCGATCTAGTATTCCTTTGCTAACCTTTAGCCACATTGCATAATCAAGGATTCCATACTTGTCATCAATGAGTGGAATATCTATAAGTTCATCTCATGAACTTCCAGATCCATATAGTATCCACTGTTGTTCTCCAACACATAGATACTCTACATTTCCTTTTAAATGGTTTTATTGGAACACTTCCAATCATCAACAAACTTTCACTTTTATATATCCTATATATATTTTGCGATTAATTTTCTATCCTTTCGGAAGTTCGCATCAATGTAACTCTTTACATTGAACTCTTCCTTATCTCCATAGAACTAGTACTTCTCAAGTACTTATCAAGTTCTCATGGTATTCCAGTAACCCTTACTGGAAGTATACAAACATTCACTGGTCATGTCCCACATACGAGTTATCAAGATGAGCACTTCATATTGACATGTCCTACATACAAGATGATGAATGCATTTTGTTCTTGCCATGCAAGATAATGGGATGATTACATACATGATAGATCCATATCTATTCTTAGTGTTCCCATTATTCATAAGAATTTGACACTTGGCCTTGGGATACTAACTCCATGTAACATGGACAAGTTTTCTCCCACTGCATTTGTGCATACTGAACCCTTCAGTACAAATTGCCAATGTATGCTTTCTCTTTTCAGGTCAAGAGGTTTTCGAGAACTATCTCTATAGATCTCTATTCCTATCACATAGGAAACATCTCTATCTTCCTTAAAGATAATTTTCCACTTTTGGATTTCCATTCTAGAACATTTCCATTTAACATCAACATGTGGAATGTGAACACGCTCCCACTAAATCACAGATCCTTCTTTATCTTTGACATATCAGTCAAACCCTTTGACTATATCATCAAAGCAAAGATCCAATTCTGAGTTGCTTGTACTCAATCAATCACATTGATTAGTCCATTGTAACTTATAGACTTCATTTGCATTAGTGGATTCATAAACCTTATAGGTTGTGTCACGTACACATCCTTGTTTTATTCCTCATAGGAATGCAGGTTTAGTATCCATATGCCAAATGTCTTAGTCATTAAGTTGCAATCGACAAGCATCATCCTTCTCAAAATGTTATCCATGTGTCTTAACACTTAAGACTCATTTGCACTTATGGATTTCATCCAATGGGTGCTACCATCAAGGTCATACCTTATGGTTCACATAGATGTCATTTACGATGTAATGGTCATAAAACATAACTCAAAATTCGGTTCCTCATATTCAACTAGATAGTTGACTCATCATATGAACAACTCATCACATAGATAAATGAGGTGTATCCGTCAAGGATATAAGAACTTACAAATCCTTGTGATTCTTAATGTCCTTTATTAGTGTGGGGTATTCTTTTATTAAGAAGAATTCAGTTATTTGATAATCAATCTCTAACTCCTTAGAGTATGATTCCTTCTTGATTTAGACATCACCATGCCTTAATCATGAGTTCACTATGATACACTATCATAATCACTCATAAGGATCTCAAACATTTGGTCCAAGTATTTCATTCATAGATCTCATCAAGAATTAACACTTTACCAAATTTGCACTTCATCTATGATAATCTTGAACACTTCAAGATATTCATATTGGTATTTTTCTAAACACCATTTGAAGTATTAGCATTTGTTCCAATAGGTATATAAATACATCACATGTATCATACCTAATAGGATAATCATTCTCCCACTACCATTAGTGAAGATTGATTAATCATGTCCAAGATATTCATGTCTCTTACTGGTTCTCTAACCAAAAGAGTCTAGATTTATCCATCACATGGAAACTAGAAATGAATTTCTCATGATTGATGCTAATTTGATTGTTTGAGTTATCTATAACTTTTAGGTATCATTTTATCTTATGCATATCAAATACCACAAGATAAACAAGGCATTGCCACAAAGATCATATCTTTAGAAATTGAAACATGTCTTTATTGATTGCCATCATTGTCATACAATATGCAAACATAAAGTGTTTCTATCTATTGGAAAATATGAAATAGCAGTTCTCAACTTGATTTCGTGCTATTTAGGCTGAAATAAACAGAAAGGTACTCCTATCTATGGCAGCAAAACTTGCGCCAATGATGGGTACTCCTTTCTTGGTCCTTTCACAAAGGCCATCACTTCTTTGTGGATATTGCATATCATATATGACATATCCATATCTTGGTATCATATACCTCAGATAAAGAAGCGGTTCATTTCATGATACCTTAGGTGGAGATCTCCATCCCCTCCTTCATCTTCTTTTGTTCTTCCATATATAGAGGGCAATTCCCTCATACACCCTTTCCCCATGTGCCTTGAGGTTGAAGATGGCTTGGGCTGCTGGCTAGCATTAGAACACTTCTTTGCTTTTCCCTTGCCCTTGCCCTTAAGACTTACCTTTCATTGATCTCATCAAAGATTAGGGTTAGTCTTTCTTCATATTTGCCTCTACTGTCCTCAACATGTCCAACAAATTTGTCAACACTTGTCAAAGTTGTTCATGTTGTAGTTTATCATGAACTGTATGATTCTCACAACATTTGCAGTATCATACCAATAGCCAACTCTTGGCTCATAGGGAATCCTTCTTAGTCAGGTCTTTCCACATACCCAATCATATTGAGTGTGTGAATACCTTATTGTATCTCCTTCTGTCATGACATACTAGGATAATGTCTTGGAGACATCATTTGTCTCATGTTGTCTCTGCAACTCTGTTCAGAGAACACAACATCAAACACTCCTCATCGATGTCATCCTCGATATGCTTCCTTAAGCATACTTTCAGCCATTGATGTGGTGGGATCTAGTTCATCTGGTTCTGGTATAACTAGGACTTAGAGCTTTCACTCTTTGATTGAGAACACTTCTCAACGTCCTAACCAATCGTGGAAATTGTTCCCATTTAACTTGTCCTTTTCAAGGACCGATCGTAAAGAAAAGTGATTGTTGTTTGTTGTCATTTGTACTACAAAAGGAAATATGCAATTTTAGTCCAAAAACTCATTTTTGACTTATTTGATTGATTTGAAAAATTGACAATATAATTAGGCCTTTAATTAATTATCACTCCCACTATTTTAGTTTAAATTGATAGCCCTCACCATCAATTTAGAAGATTGCAGTGTACAACCTTCTAGTGGGAAAGATCCTGCAATCCTCTAAGTCATGGACCACCTTGGGTTGTCACCCACAAATTAGATCTCTCAGGTAGGCAACTCTTGCCAATTGCATCACATGCAACTCTTGATAAGATGTCATACGCAACTCCTTGCCATGATCATCTCCATGCGTCAAGGTGCTAGATCCTACCTAGATCACCTTGTTAAGTCCAACCGAAAGCCAACACGATGAATACGCACCCTGCTTGGGCAGACCCACATATCCATCCTTCATGCTTCCACGAGATAGAGGGTGCACAACGCTTGGGCGTGCCCACACTTAGTCGATCAAGCTTTTCACGTGTGTCACATTTGGAAGGCATCTAAAACTTACTATTTAATGAGGGATTTGGTTTTATATACAAATACATATGCAATCACCACAATATATAGTATGTATCATATACATGCTATATCCCACAGAAAACATGCAAAATGATAAAAGCGATGATTATGGCCATCCTAATGTGATTCCTCGAGCCAAGAGGAATCACGGTCATCTAGGTCTACATCATATGCAACCTGTACAAGATGAACTATTTGCTTTGCCTTTCTAGGTTTGATCAACTCATCACATGACTGATCGACTCACCATCAGGCCGGTCGGGTGGGTGCCACCAGTCGATCGTTTGGCTCCTCCAACCGATCGGTTCGCTTGGTCGTCATGCATCTCATCATGGCCTCCACCCGCTCGTCTCACTCCTCGAACCAGTCATCAACCGATCGACTCACTCCTTGAATCGATCGTCTCAAATGTCAACCGATCGGTTCACGCCTTGAACTGATCATTTCAGCTATCGTCAAGATGTCCTCTGTTCTTTGACATAACAGGAAATAAAATTCTATCATATTTTACATTGTAAAGAGAGAGAAACCTCAAGTTCAATTCGAGGGGAGAAAAGGTAGGAAAGAAATCTCTAATTATTTCGAGTTACATCATGAATAGGAGAAGGAAGATCGGTGCGTAGACCGAGAAGCAAGCAACCACATACAACCATACACAGATAGGGTTTCTTGGCCATAACCACGCTATACATCCACCACAAAACTCGTTTAAAGGCGACGCGTATCGAGTGCATTCATAATACATATCATATATGTAAATTGGGATTTGTGGATTTAGGATTGGACATGCATAAAGCCAATTTTATTTGCATCGTATGCAATAAATAAAGGCGACAAACCAAAATCAATCATATCGATGATCATAAAGTATAGAGCAGTTGATGTGGCTCTGATACCACTGTTGGGTTTAGGGGAGGCAGAGAAGGCAGCGGAAACAAACATTTTCTCCCCAAAACCCAGAATAAGGAAACACGTTAACATCTATACAATAGGAAAGGATGGTTTGTGGAATCATACCTTGTCCTGAGGCTTGCTCGGCGACAATACCTCATAGCTTGCGTGGTATTCACCTCCGGTCTTGGACGGTGTCTGTGTAGCTCCTAGTCACACCGGGACTGACGACTCCTGGTCTCACCGGGACTGTCGGGATTGACAGTTGTCCTCGGAGCAGAAGAAATCTCCCGCCTCCGAAATAGTCCACACGGACCACCTGGAACTCCAATCTCCTTGTCTCACAAGGAATTGGAAGGAGTCACACCCTCCTATCAGTGTACTAGTCACTGACACACTCTCCTACCACCAGTCGCTTTCTGCAGTTGTCTTTCCCTTGTTGTGCCTCCCTTATCAGGTAGCACTTGCTCAGGCTCTCTCGGTTACCAAAACTAGAGAGAACGACAACTTTATAGACCAACTGGTTGCATTGAGTTGTACTTTGAAAAGCCCCCAATACCCCTAGATATATAGGAGGGTCATGGGATATGGTTCTCTATCCCGGGCAAGGTGGGACTAAAGTAGGAGTAGAAGGTTTGAGATTTTCCACAAAAACAACCAACTGCGCAACCTGAACCAATCGTTTCATTTCTGAAACAGTCGGTTGGGGACCTGAGCCGGTCGGTTGACACCTCAACCGATCGGTTGGGACCCATGAAACGATCATTTCACATATGAACCGGTTAGTTCTTGGTCCTGGTCAGTTCCCGATTGACTTTTCCTCTTTTGTTTCCAATTGGTACCAAATACCAATCCTTGTTCCAATCAAATTGCGCAAGTGAAACAAAAAGCAATTTCTCACCAACCTGACTTTCCCAACTTGCTCGGTTGGACCAGTTGAACAAATCGTTCCAACACTTGAAGCGATTGTTTCACCCTGTCCATCAGCCGATCGACTCACCATCTGAGCCGATCGGTTCACCAAGCTCAGCCAATCGGTTCATCACACGAGCCGATCGGTTGGGAGTGTAGATTATGCAGAAATAGTCAATTGTAGTTTCAATCAATTTGATACTCTAATCAATCAGTCCAACACCTTGAACATTATGATACTGAGCTATCAATTGATTGAGTGTTTAATTGAACTACTAAACTCCTTTAGTAATCAATCTAAACATTGTTTGTGGACCAAACTCCTCTTCCAGGTTAAATCCTATGTGTGTGACCCTACAGGTCCATTTCACGTTGGCAGTGAAAGTCTATAACACTTATGACTTCACAAGCAAAGAGCGGTGCCTAGTCACACATCAGTGCTACCCAAGTCAAATAGAAAGTTGGAGAACAACTTTCAATCCTACAATTCGTGAATGGTGTTACAGTGAATGTATAATTCATTTGTCACTGATATCCCGATTGAACTCGAGGCATGGAACAATCATCCTGTCAACGTTCATTCACTTTCTTGATCTCAGAGTAGATTGGAAGAGATATGTATGACATCAATATCACATACTGATTCACACATGCGTGCATGCCTTTCTCAATCCTATTCATCAAGTTGCCATGGATATCAAACCCCCTCAGGAGGGACAAATCCCATATCTATCACTCACCCCTCAAAAGCCCCATGTATCAAAGCCACCCAATCATCACCTTTATAACAACCCATGTTTCAAGACTGCTTTTGATGATGTCAAAGTGTGCCCAACGACATGTGTTGAGTGTAGTGATTTCAGGTCATAGAATCACACTCACCACCATCACTGTGAGTACTGACTGTGACTACCATGTCATGGTTCCATGTGTCAAACTCACGGTGGGTCTGTCTAGTACACTTGTTCTCTAACAAGTACCTATGTGTTTGGTTTGATATCTCTATATCATGACTAATGAGATTCTGTCATCAACCAACACCACAATCTAGTCTTATGTGTCATTGTTGTCTATCTACCTTCTACAATGACATCCGACTAGGGACATAATGAGAATGTACAAACTCTTAGCATCCCTATGATCTCATCATTTAGGTCCTTAACCTGAAAGCATACGTCATTGAGTACTGTCATTCTCTAGACATTCAATCTGTTCTATCACTATCTCATATGACTGAACCAGAAAGAATTGGAAACTTGCCTTTGATGTTTATCAAATCAATCTTAATGTATCCCACCAATCATCCCATGATTAGCTCTCAGGGCATACATACCAACAAAAGGGTGGCATGCGGAGCTGGCCCTATGGCTGAGGCCACTTAAGCAAGAGACTGTGGTCCTTCTTTGGATATCATGCACTGACCACAAGGAGGTGAGATCATGGAGTCCGACTCTCCCAATGACCTTGTATGGCACCAGATTTGGGCTTCACAGCCGAAGGTTGGATTTGAGCAGTAAGATTCACTTCGTCAGGGAATAATAATTTGTACTCCATCCGTATAGAATATATATAACTTAGGGCAAAACATGGAACATTGGTTGAGGCCTTGCCGGTTGCCCTAGTTATATATTGCAGTTAATTACACGTTCCTCATATGTTATGATAAGTTCTTATATAACTTGTCTTGTCAATCATGTTCCATATAGTTATCTATTTATATGCCCCTTAGATTTCCTGGTAAAATGTTATAAAGTTAGTTCTGTTCAGTATGTTACATATATGATTTGCTTATATCACTTACATGTTTTATCTATTCTAGCTCTCCTTTGAAGTTTTATAGTTTTGACGGGGGTTATGTTTCTCACTGGGATTGTGTGTCTCACCCCGTTGGTTTAAAACATTTTTAGGTGATCGAGATAGATGTGTTGGTGGTCATGAGGTTGCGGCTGAGAAGCAAGAAGAACAGTAGAAAGCAAGGTTGGATATGCTACTGCTGTTGTTGGGTGTTTTGTAGTAGAGTCCTAGAGTCATCCCTATACTCTCAGGTCCTTGGAGGTGTTTTGATGAAGTTTCATGATGTATGATCTTGTATGGTTTTTTTATCTTGTTGTTGACCTGGCTAGGTCTGTTATGTACATAAACAGGTGATGCATCCTTTATGGGTAAAGGACAGCTGGATCCTATGAACCATGGATATGTGTTAAGTTGATGTATATTTATATAACATGTTCCCTTGCAGGATAAGGATCTGGATTTAATAGTTCCTTTATGATCTGCTTTACACAATTGGTTTTAATTAACCCATATTTTTGGTAATACGATGTTTATGACGGTTCCACACGTTTTCATGTGGCATTTCATTGTCTGTGTGATAGCAGGATGTCACAATAAGTTTGGTATCAGAGCTCTAGGTTCACTGAGTCTATAGGGATCCAAGACTAGGCTGGTGTCTGTTCTTATGAGTTTTCCCAATTTTTGTATAATAACCTTCTACCCCCAGAAGAAGATAAAGCTTGAAGATGTTTGGAAATCACGAAGAACATGCTACTGAGAGCAGTGATGCTGAATCTGTTAATGGAGCGAGTGTGCAGGCACATGAAGATCAGGTGCCTGAGGTCCCCCAGATTGATCTGGCTATTCTCGAAAAGCCTACCTATCAACATATTATGGGGCAGTTAATGGCTACAATGAATCTCATGGTGGAAAGATTGCCAGTGCCTCCACCAAGAGCATAGGCTCCCCATGGTGAATCATCTGGTATTGGGAAGACCTTCGAGCAGCTTCGATGAGTCAGAGCTTCAGATTATGTTGGTATGGCTGATCCAACAGATGCAGATCTGTGGTTGATAGGTCTTGAGAAGGCCTTCCAGATTCTTGACATCCACGAAGCTGACAAAGTCAAGCACACTGTCTACCTTCTGAAGGGTAGTGTTGGCCACTGGTGGGACATTGAGGAGGAGAAGTGACCCAGAGAGGTGATCTGTTGGGACATCTTCCGATGGGATTTCGTGAGCCGATACTTCTCGAAGACGTACTGTGGAAAAAACTCCTCTTCCAGGTTGAATCCTATGTGTGTGACCCTGCAGGTCCATTTTCACATTGGTAGTGAAAGTCCATAACACTTATGACTTCAGAAGCAACGAGCGGTGCCTAGTCACACATTAGTGCTACCCTAGTGAAATAGAAATTTGGAGAACAACTTTCAATCCTACAATCCGTGAATGATGTTACAGTGAATGTATAATTCCTTTGTCACTGATATCCCGAATGAACTCGAGGCATGGAACAGTCATCCTATCAACGTTCATTCACTTTCTTGATCTCAGAGTAGATTGGAAGAGATATGTATGACATCAATATCACATACCGATTCACACATGTGTGCGCACGCCTATTTGAATCCTACTCATCAAGTGGCCTTGGATATCAAACTACCTCAGGAGGGACAAATCCCATATCTATCACTCACCCCTCAAAAGCCCCATGTGTCAAATCCACCCAATCATCACCTTTATAACAACCCATGTTTCAGGACTGCGTTTGATGATGTCAAAGTGTGCCCAACGACATGTGTTGAGTGTAGTGATTTCAGGTCAAAGAATCACACTCACAATCATCACTATGAGTATTGACTGTGACTACCATGTCATGTTTCCATGTGTCAAACTCACGGTGGGTCTGTCTGGTACAGTTGTTCTCTAACAAGTACATATATGTTTGGTTTGATATCTCTATATCATGACTAATGAGATTCTATCATCAACAAACACCACAATCTAGTCTTGTGTGTCACTGCTGTCTATCTACCTTCCACAATTACATCCTACAAGGGACATAACAAGAATGTAAAAACTCTTAGCATCTGTATGATCTCATCGTTCAGGTCCTTAACATGAAGGCATATGTCAACGAGTACTGTCACTCTCTAGACATTCAATCTATTCTATCACTATCTCATATGACTAAACAACAAAGAATTGGAAGCTTGCCTTTGATGTTTATCAAATCAATCTTAATGTATCCCACCAATCATCCCATGATTGGCTCTCAGGGCATACATACCAACAGACTCCCACTTGCGTTGCGAGCCAATCACCCTTGAATCATATTCATAGTGATCTTCAAACATGTCCCACATGTTATTGTGCTCTAGTGTGAACATAGTGAGTAATGGAAACACTTTGCCAAAGTCAGTATAAATTGCATGTCTTACATGTCTTCGCTGTACATCACACGTATGAGATGGAGTTGCCGTAATATGCGATCTAGTATTCCTTTTCTAACTTTTAGCCACATTGCATAATCAAGGATTCCATACTTTTCATCAATGAGAGGAATATCTATAAGTTCATCTCATGAACTTCCAGATCCATATAGTATCCACTGTTGTTCTCCAACACATAGATACTCGACATTTCCTTTTAAATGGTTTTATTGGAACACTTCCAATTATCAACAAAGTTTCACTTTTATATATCCTATATATAATTTGTGATCAATTTCCTGTCCTTTCGGAAGTTCACATCAATGTAACTCTTTACATTGAACTCTTCCTTATCTCTATAGAACTAGTACTTCACAAGTACTTATCAAGTTCTCATGGTATTCCAGTAACCCTTACTGGAAGTAGACAGACATCCACTCATCATGTCTCACATATGAGTTATCAGGATGAGCATATCATATTGCTATGTCCTACATACAAGATGATGAATGCATTTTGTTCTTGCCATGTCGATACATGCAAGATAATGGGATGATTACATACATGATAGATCCATATCTATTCTTAGTGTTTCCATTCTTCATAAGAATTGGACACTTGGCCTTGGGATACTAACTCCATGTAACATGGACAAGTTTTCTCCCACTGAATCTGTGCATACTGAACCCTTCAGTACAGATTGCCAATGCATGCTTTCTCTTTTTAGGTCAAGAGGTTTTTCAAGAACTTTCTCTATAGATCTCTATTCCTATCACAGAGGAAACATCTCTATCTTCCTTAAAGATAATTTCCACTTTTGCATTTCCATTCTAGAACATTTCCATTTCACATCAACATGTGGAATGTGAATACGCTCCCACTAAATCATAGATCCCTCCTTTATCTTGGACATATCAGTCAAACCCTTTGACTATATCATCAAAGTAAAGATCCAATTCTGAGTTGCTTGTACTCAATCAATCACATTGATTAGTTCATTGTAACTTATAGACTTCATTTGCATTAGTGGATTCATAAACCTTATAGGTTGTGTCACATACACATCCTTGTTTTATTCCTCATAGGAATGCAGTTTTATTATCCATATGCCAAATGTATTAGTCATTAATTTGCTATCAACAAGCATCATCCTTCTCAAACGTTATCCATGTGTCTTAACATTTAAGATTTATTTGCACTTATGGATTTCATCCAATGGGTTCTACCATCAAGGTCATACCTTATGGTTCACATGGAATTCATTTAGGATGTAATGGTCATAAACCATAACTCAAGATTTGGTTCCTCATATTCATCTAGATAGTTGATTCATCACATGAACAACTCATCACATAGATAATTGAGGTGTATCTGTTAAGGATATAATAACTCAAAACTCCCTGTGATTCTTAATTTCTTTTATTAGTGTGGGGTATTCTTTTATTAAGAAGAATTCCGTTATTTGATAATCATTCTATAACTCCTTAGAGTATGATTCCTTCTTGGTTTAGACATCACCATGCCTTAATCATGAGTTCACTATGATACATTATCATAATCACTTACAAGGATCTCAAACATTTGGTCCAAGTATTTCATTCATTGATCTCATCAAGAATTAACACTTTACCAAATTTTCACTTCATCTATGATAATCTTGAACACTTCAAGATATTCATATTGGTATTTCTCGAAACACCATTTGAAGTATTAGCATTTGTTCCAATAGGTATGTAAATACATCACATGTATTATACCTAATAGGATAATCACTCTCCCACTACTTTTAGTGAAGATTGATTAATCATGTCCAAGATATTCATGTCTCTTATTGGTTCTCTAACCAAAAGAGTCTAGATTTATCCATCACATGGAAACTAGAAATGAATTTCTCATGATTGATGCTAATTTGATTGTTTGAGTTATCTATAACTTTTAGGTATCATTTTATCTTATGCATATCAAATACCATAAGATAAACAAGGCATTGCCACAAAGATCATATCTTTATAAATTGAAACATCTCTTTATTGATTCCCATCATTGTCATAAAATATGCAAAAATAAAGTGTTTTTATCTATTGGAAAATATGAAATAGCAGTTCATAACTGTATTACATGCCTTTTAGGCTGAAAATAAACTAAAGTACTCCTATCTATGGCAGCAACACTTTCCCCATTTATTGAGTTCTTTACACTTTACATCTTGGTATCATATACCTCAAAAGTGTTACAAGTTTACTTTCATGACACCTTTAAGTAGAGACGTCTGTCGCCTCCTTCTTTTGTTCCTCCAGATAGAGAGGACAATTCCTTTTCCAATGTCCTGGCTTTTGACAATGGTAGCAATTTCCTTTCTTGGTCACGCCTCCCTTGGCCTTGAGAGCTGAAGACGACTTGGGCTCCTGGCTAGCATCGGAACCTTTCTTAGCTTTGCCCTTGCCCTTGCGCTTGGACTTGCCTTTCTTGCTCGTGATCACCATCACAGACTTAGGCTTGTCCTTCTTCATTTATATCTCAGCTGTCCTCAACATACCCAACAACTCTGAAAGTGGCCTATCAAAGTTGTTCATGTTGTAGTTCATCACAAACTAACTGTAGGATTCTAGCAACAATTGCAGTATCACGTCAGTAGCCAACTCTTGGCTCAGTGGAAATCCCAGTCTGGTCAGGTTCTCCACATACCCAATCATCTTGAGTGTGTGAGGACCAACTGGATCTCCTTCTGTCATGACGCACTTGAACAGTGCCCTTGAGACATTGTATCTCTCTTGCCGTGCTTGATCTTCATACATGTTCCTGAGATGCTGAATCATCTCAATGACACCCATGTTCTCATGTTGTCTCTACAACTCATGGTTCATAGAGCACAACATCAAGCACTTTGCATCAATGGCATCATCAGAATGCTTCTTGTAAGCATCCCTTTCTCCCTTTGGTGCATTAGGAGCAGGTTCCTGTGGAATTGGAGTATCCAAGACATAGAGCTTTCGCTCTTGAGTGAGAACAATTCTCAATGTCCTATACCAGTCATGGAAGTTTGTCCCATTCAGCTTGTCCTTTTCAAGGACCGATCGCAAAGAAAAGTGATTGTTGTTTGTTGTCATTTGTACTACAAAAGGAAATATGAAATTTTAGTCCAAAAACTCATTTTTGACTTATTTGATTGATTTGAAAAGTTGACGATATAATTAAGCCTTTAATTAATTATCGCTCCCACTATTTTAGTTCAAATTGATAGCCCTCACCATCTATTTGGAAGATTGCAACGTACAACCTTCTAATGGGCAAGATCCTGAAATCCTCTGAGTCATGGACTAGCTAGGGCTGTCACCCACAACTTAGATCTCTCAAGTAGGCAACTCTTGCCAATTGCATCATATGCAACTCTTGATAAGATGTCATATGCAACTCCTTGCCATGATCATCTCCATGCCTCAAGGTGCTAGATCCTATCTAGGTCACCTTGTTAAGTCTGACCCAAAGCCAACACGATGAATATGCACCATGCTTGGGTAGACCCACATATCCATCCTTCACGCTTCCACGAGATAGACGGTGCACCACGCTTGGGCGTGCCCACACTTGGTCGATCAAGCTTTTCACGTGTGTCACATTTGGAAGGCATATAAAACTTAATATTTAATGAGGGATTTGGTTTTTATATATGTATACATATCCAATCACCACAATACATAGTACATATCATATACATGCTATATCCCACAAAAAACATGTAAAACGATAAAAGCGATGATTATGGCCATCCTAATGTGATTCCTCGAGCCAAGAGGAATCAGGGTCATCTAGGTCTACATCATATGCAACATGTACAAGATGAACTCTATGCTTTGTCTTTCTGGGTTTGATCAACTCATCACATGAATGATTAGCTCACCATCAGACTGGTCAGCTGGGTGCCACCAGCCGATCGGTTGGCTCCTCCAAACGATCAGTTCGCCTGATCGTCGTGCATCTCTTCATGGATGCCACCCGCTCATCTCGCTTCTTGAATCAGTCATCAACTGATCGACTCACTCCTTGAACTGATCATCTGGAACGTCAACCGATCGGTTCACTCCTTGAACTGATTGTCTCAGCTGTCGTCAGGATGTTCGCTGTTCTATTACATAACAGGAAATAAAATCTATCCTATTTTACATTGTAAAAAGAGAAACCTCGAGTTACATTCGAGGGGAGCAAAGGTAGGAAAGAAATCTCGAATTATTTCGAGTTACATCAGGAATAGGAGAAGGAAGATCGGTGCGCAGACCGAGATGCAAGCAACCACTTTCAACCATACACATATAGGGTTTATTGGCCATAACCATGCTATACATCCACCATAAAACTCATTTAAGAGCGACGCGTATCGAGTGTATTCAGAATACATATCATATATGTAAATTGGGATTTGTGGGTTTAGGATTGTACATGCATAAAGACAACTTTATTCACATCATATTGTAACATCCCTGACCTGGGTTATGAACTAACCCTAGGTGTTTTGCCTAAATATGTAATTAAATCCTTTTGATTAACTTTGGGCATGTAATTAAGTTCCTCAGAAACATATATTTCAATTTTGCTCCTTTATATATAAAGTTGTAGCATTGTTTTGTAATATAGGGATCTATGTGCAAATTACCCAGTTAAGGGATTAACTTGCAAATTTGCACATGTTGAGATGTTCCTCTGATGTTGAGACATCATGAGGATGTTTATGATGAAGTTTGAGGGATTTCCCAAGCTTGAGAACCAAGGTGCAGCTGTGGAAGCAACCCCTGTACTTGAAAACCCTAAATTGGTGTAAAGTGCAATTTACCCAATTTGAGGGGTGCAACTTGTAAAATACATCATCTAAAATATCTTTTATGACTCTTGGCATCATTTAGAAGAGAAATGATGAAAAGGTTACTTCATTTGAATAATCATAGAATAAAGAACACCTTTGTGATTGAATAATCAAGGTGTATGTATAATAGCCCTTTTATGTGTATGCTTTAGTGATGGGTTGATCCTCTTTGCCCTCAATGATTGACCTTAGAAGGAGTTTATCCTTAGAAATAAGATGTGGGGACGTGAAAAGAAGAAAGGAAGGACTTAGATGAGAAATGAGGAAAGCATATGTTCTTATGTTGAAATTTCACCTAAGTATATATACTACCTTCCCCACTTAGCAAGGGAACGATCCTCTTCTTTTCATTTCTTTTCCCCTTGCTCAAAACTGGCTAAGGCTAAGCTCTGGAGCAGAGAAGGACGACCAAGGATCCTAGGTAAGTTTGGATCATCCCTTTTGCTTGAATTCATGGAGGAAACTCGTTTTCAAGGTTGAATTCATGGCTAGCTCACCTAGCTTTATCTTTCTAGCCATTCCTTTTCAACTTTCCTTGGAGAATACACCTTGGCCGACCTGTGGAGCTCAAAGACGCCATTAAAGGCTTGGAGCTTGAAAGTTTGGAGCTCAAGGAACAATCTTTAGGCGGGTTTTATAACTCTAAACCTTATGCTTTGATTATACATCTTTTTCTATGCATATAGTTGCTAGTTCTTCTTCTTCCCTATCTTCCCTTGCATCCTTGCAAGCCAAATCGTGAAGAACTGCTACTGTTCTTGAGGTATAAGATAAGGGCGTTAATTCCTATGCTTATCCACGGATTTCCACTTTACCAAACGACCTCCACTAATTTCCCATACGGTTTACACAACCGTTTGGTGGGCAAACGGTTTCAGGGTCGTATGATGGAAAACGGCCTTCAAGACCGTTTGATCGCGGTGACCAAATGACGACCATATGGGAATCTTGTTTATAATTATGTAGGTTAATCACCCAAAAATTTTGAGGGATTAACTCCAAAGGAATCGTGAGATATAGGAAAATCAATTAGCAAATCTAATTGAATTAAGTTCTGATTTTCAATCTGTTTAATTTTCCCTTTTTGGGCAAACGGTCTCAAGACCATTTAAGATGGTTGACCAAGCATTGACCATTTGGGATTACTGTTCATAATGATGTTGATTAATGACTCACCAAATTTGATGGATTAATTCCAAACGAGTTATGAGTTGAAGGTTGATTAATAGGGCAAATCCTAATTGAAATCAGTACTGAAATTCCAATGAGTTAATTAGTGATTTTGGGTTGATTAGCCCAAACGGTTTCAAGACCGTTTGGGGAATCATCCAAACGGTCTCAAGACCGTTAGGGGATCACCCAAGACCGTTTAGAGGTCTGGGGTCAAGTATAGTTGACCAATTGAAGGTCCAAAGGTACCAAATGATTTTGCAATTAAGTATTGATGTGATGATCAACTCAATAGATCAAACCTTGATGAATTTTCACTAGAGTCCAAAGGATGGATGGGAAAACGGTATCAAGACCGTTTGGAACTCATCCAAACGGTATCAAGACCGTTTGGTGTCAACCCAAGACCGTTTGGAGGTCTAGGGTTAAGGTAATTTGATCAATTGAGGGCCCAATTACAGTGGGTTATTGAAATAATCAAATTGCTCATTTGTGACTTAATTAAGGTTCAACCCCTATCAAATCAACTTAGATTTTGATGAATTCTTGGGCAAACGGTCTCAAGACCGTTTGGAGGTTATCCAAACGATCCCAAGACCGTTTGGACCAAGTTTAAGCCCGATTGGAGGTCAATTGATGGGATTAACTTTGATTTGATTCGTATTGTTGAGTGTTGATGGTTGAATGTTTATAGACCTTAATTGAACCAACTCCAACCCTATTTGGATATCAATTGAGGATCAATTGAGTGACCAATTGGTTAAGGATAACCCTAATTGTCTCAATTGATAAGTGGTTAGCAAGCTTGAGACCAATTGAAGGCTTCAACATAGGAAACTCTAATCGAGTTTACCCTTTGAATCACCTTGGAGGTCCATGCGATCTTGAGCTTTTAGGACCATACGACTTCAGGACCGAATAAGTTCATACGACTTCAGGACCGAATGAGTTCATACGACTTCAGGACCAAATGAGTTCATATGACTTCAGGACCGAATGAGTTCATACGACTTCAGGACCGAATGAGTTCATACGACTTCAGGACCGAATGAGTTTATACGACTTTAGGACCGAATGAGTTCATACGACTTCAGGACCGAATGAGTTCATACGACTTCAGGACCGAATGAGTTTAAACGACTTCAGGTCCGAATGAGCTCAAACGACTTCAGAAGTCAAACTATGACTAAACGGTCTTCACCCTATCTTGGGCAAACGACCTCAAGATCGTTTAAGGGTAAATGGTCTTGAGTGTCATACGGTCTTGAAGTCAACCAAAGCTAAACGGACTACAACCTTAAACGATCTCAGGATCGTTTGAAGGTTGAAGGTGTGAAACCTATTGGGGACTTCTAAGGATAAGTCTGCCTAATGCCTTGAAGGATTAGATGGTTTGATGGTTGTTAAACCTAAACCCTAATGATACCTAGGGACATTAAGGGTCAAGTGGTTAGTATATTAACCCATGTTATGATCAATGGTGAACTTTACCAAAATACCCTTTATGGATTCAAGTAGGTAACCCCTTTTTATCATGCAAACCCCAATGGTTAGAATGGTGATGACTTGGCTAGGCTTATCAATGTTGATTAGACCTAACCCAATCTAGAGGGATGTAATCATCACCTATGAGCAAGAGGAGAGAGAAAATCCCAATTATGGTTGAAATCCAAGTAAAATACCTTCAATATATATGAATGTACATGATTAGGGTATGATCCACCTATGTGAGATCATGAAAACCCTATTTATGATAATTGATGAATCTTAATCTTATCTGAGAGCATCATTGATGATATTCCTCATACATGATGATGTTATGAGTTCATTTTTATCGTAATGTGAATAATAAACCCTAATTCTAGGGTGATGGCATGTAATGTGAATAGTAAACCCTAATTGATGAGAATCAGGGAACTTAGCTCTTATGGCAAGAGTGGAAAGTATAATTCTTGATTTGAATTGCTTTTATCAGTTGAATTAACCTTGCAGATTCTGATATGAAGATGATCATATCCAGGTATGGATGATGATGCTATATTCATTGAAAGCATGTTGTTAGTTTTATGAATAGTAAAATATCTTGATGCCTTGTCAATGGCAACCTATGAATTAAATGGGCTGTGAGATCCATAAATACCATCAAGGTCATGCTTTAAAGATGACTTGTGATGAATGTATTGAGAAATGATGATTGATGAGAGTTAGGCTTGTTACATTTAGTATTCTCATTTCATAGCTGTTATGCTAATGTTATTGTTTGAAGAACAATGTATGATGTTAAAAGAATACTGAATGTACCTAACTAATCAAGTGTAATGTAGAGCCCTGATCATAGATCCATCATTGTCAGAGATCAAATGATGGTGAAACAGGTTTTCCTAAGGGAACTCCTGGATCACATACTTTTTAGTATGTGGGGTATATGGCTGTGTAGAACCTTACATCCTAGTGTAGGTGTTTGATGTAGATGTGTAATCCGTCAGTCCTTCACTACAATCCCATACCGTATCAGTGGATGGTAAACATGAAACCTCCTGATGACGAAGAAAGCACATATATCTGTATCAGTGGAAGATAAACATGAAATCTCCTAATGACGAAGAGAGTACAGAATGCCACTGTAACTCTAAAATAGTGAAGGACCAGATTACCCTGGTAAGCTATTATAGTAGAGGCACGATATGTCCTACAAGTAATCCTCTTACTGATTGAGGAAGGTGAAGGTCATGAGAATCCGGCTCTTTCGATGACCTAGTATGATACCGAGGCACTTAGTAGTGATTGGTTGGAGTATGAGTGGTAAACCTCATCTCCACAGGGCATAAAAGTAATGTTTGAAAAACGTAATCCACAGCGTAGCATACCTGTTAGAGATAACTATGAGTTGATTGATTGATGTTACACTGTATAGTGAAAATGTCTTCATGTTTCATAACTGTTGAACTCATGCTTACTATTAAATCTGATGTTGAATACTTTGAAGCTTTTACTGCTTGAATTATTCTTTGAGGTGCTATAATAAAGCTTCTGCCAGAGAGTTATAACTCTCGCTTGGACAATTATGTAAAATTGTCTCACCCCGTAGACTTCAACTTTTTAGGTGGACGTCGAGGACGGAGGAATAGGTCTACAGGTGACCAGTCCCAGCAGCAGCAGCACCAGGGGCAGCAGTAAAATCTCAGGTGGAGATTTAGCCTGCCATGTGGTGTAGTTAGAGTCAGTCCTATGTTTCCTCTGTACTCTCAGGTCTTGGAGTCTTTTGGTCTGAGATTTTGGTTATGAGTTCTTGAGATTTTGTATCATGTTGTATATAATTACTCAAGAAGTAATTATCTAAGATGTAAATAGTTTATCTCCTTTTATGAAGGAAGTTTTATGGTTTCAATGCTTTATCTCAAAAAGTTTTAATTTTCGCTGATTTTTGGTATTCCGCTGCTAATCGAATCGCTTCCGCTAAGTTTAAATCGTGTTTATATTGTGGTTTGGAGATCAGAGCCCACAATTAAGTGGTATCAGAGCTCTAGGTTCGTTGAGTCTACAGAGGCATATGACTTAGGATGTCGAGTCTATCCTTAGTATCTCTTCCTTATCTAATAGAATCTTCTTCTCCTCAGGAGAAGAAGATACATAAGGATGGCAGAGCCACATGATGAGTACGTGGCAGAGAGTAGTGCTAGTGCACCTCGAGGCGGTGGAAGGGTTCCAGAAATAGAACAGCCTGCACCTGAACCACCCCAGTTTGACCCAGCTGATATGGGTAACCCAGCAGTTCAGATGTTGTTTGGGTAGTTTATGACTTCCATGACACACATAACTGACAAGATGCCCATGCATGCACCTAGGGCACCTGCCCAGCCTGAAGGACAAGGTATCGGTAAGACGTTCGAGCGACTTCATCATGTCGGAGATACCGAGTACTTTGGGACTGCCGACCCCGCAGATGCTGATATGTGGTTAACAGAGTTGGAGAAGGCTTTCAGGATTCTTAATATCCCGGAGGCTGAGAAGGTTAGACATGCTGTCTATCTTCTCAAAGGCAGTACTGGTCACTGGTGGAACATGGAAGAGCAGAAGAGACCTGGGATAGAGTTCTCGTGGGAAGAGTTTCGTCGGGGATTTATCAATAGATATTTTCCAAAGACCTTCCTAGATGAGAAGATCTCTTAGTTTGAGAGATTGAGGCAGGGAATGATGAACATTAGCGAGTATGAAGCTAAGTTCATGGAGTTGCTGCGGTTCTGTCCGCACATGGCTGCCACAGAAGAGGAAAGAATCAGGAGATTCTAGAAGGGTTTGAATGTTGATATATCAACCCCTGTGTCTGCCTTAGAAAACCGAGAGAGATTCTCTACCTTCGTTGAGTCAGTCTGAAGGATAGAGAGATCTGTGGTTGAGAAGAGGCAAACCCAGAAAAGATATCCATAGTTCCAGGGTTCTTCATCTAGGGATTCCAAGAAACTGAGATTCTCTGCACCTAACCCTCCACCACCCAGATCAAGTTCCCAAACTCAGTGGTCACCAAGTAGAGGCAGGGGACGAAGCCTACCTCAACAAGAGACTCACAGTTCTGCATCAATGTCAGTTACTGGACCACCAAGACCACAACAACTAGAAAGAAGTTGCTACAACTGTGGCAAGGTGGGACACTTGATGAAGGACTACCGATCTAGACCTATCAGTATGACACAACCTCAGAGACAGAGTCAATAGGGATCACATATAGGACAACCTCAAGGAGCAGCCCGAGGACGCGGGCAAGCGTCTCAAGCTGGATCATCAGCACCACCTCAACCCCAGGCGACAGCGAGGTTTTATGCTATGAACCCACCTGAAGCAGTGGTCAATCCACGTGTAGTGGCAGGTCAGATGGAACTTTTATATTCTGATATGTCTACATCCTGTATTGTTACTGTTCTGATTGACTCGGGTGCTACGCACTCTTTTATCACTCGGAGAGTGATTCGTAACTGCAATATGACGGTTAGTCATAGGGCAGATAGTTTGTTGTTGGAGACTTCGTTGAGTGGGTCTGCCGTTTTGCAGGTGGTATGTTCTCCCTGCATCCTCTTCTTTTCTGATCATCGCATTCAAGTGGACCGTATACCACTTGATATGCAAGGATTTGATATAATCCTCGGGATGGATACCTTAGAAAGGTATAGAGTTGTCTTGGATTGTGAATCCAAGTTGGCTGTGTTTGCTGATGAAGGCAACACATGGATCTTTCAAGGTGAAAGAAAGATTATGCCCACCTGTCTTGTATCAGCTATGGTTGCTGATAAGCTGTTGAGGCAAGGATGTTATGCATTCTTGGCCCATGTGGTAGATGTTACCAAGGAAAGTTCCAATCATGTTGAAGTTCCCATAGTCAGGGAATTCGAGGATGTGTTTCCTGAAGAACTTCCTGGTATACCACCACCTCGGGAGATTGATTTTGAGATCAATTTGGTCCCACATATGACACCCATAGCCCAGACACCGTATAGGATGGTGCCTGCCGCGATGGCAGAACTCAAGAAACAGCTTCAAGAGTTACTTGAGAAGGGTTTTATCCGACCGAGCACTTCACCTTGGGGTGCTCCGGTCTTGTTTGTTAAAAAGAAAGATGGGTCAATGCGGTTGTGCATTGACTACAGACAACTTCATAAAGTAACAATAAAGAACAAGTACCCTTTGCCGAGGATTGATGATCTTTTTGACCAGTTGCGTGGTGCAACAGTCTTCTCAAAGATAGATTTGAGATCTGGATATCATCAACTCCGCATTAAGGATAGTGACATATCCAAGTCTGCTTTTAGGACAAGATATGGTCACTATGAGTTCACAGTTATGTCATTTGGACTAACCAATGCACCAGCTACATTTATGGAACTCATGAATAGAGTTTTTCGACCCTTCCTTGATCAGTGTGTTGTCGTCTTCATAGATGACATTCTGATCTATAGTAAGGATGCTCAGCAGCATGAGCAACATCTTCGCCAAGCTTTGACGTTGCTAAGAGAACATAAGCTATATGCTAAGTTTAGCAAGTGTGAGTTCTGGCTGCCGGAGGTATCTTTTCTTGGACATGTGATATCTGCCTCGGGAATTTGTGTTGACCCTGCAAAGGTAGAATCTATTCTACAATGGGAACAACCGAAGACACCGACGGAGATTCGAAGCTTCTTGGGGTTAGCTGGTTACTATCGAAGGTTTATTAAAAACTTTAGCTCTATAGCCTTACCTTTGACCAAGTTAACCCGGAAAGATGCTCCTTTTTCTTGGAGTGATAAGTGTCAATAGTCCTTTCAGTCGTTGAAGGAGAGGTTGACAAGTGCACATGTGCTTGTGCTACCTGAGCAAGGAAAAGGATATGTAGTCTTCTGTGATGCCTCCAAGAATGGACTTGGATGTGTGTTGACGCAGGATAAACAAGTGATTTCTTTTGCTTCCCGACAGCTTATGAAGCACGAGGAGAATTATCCAACACACGATCTAGAGTTAGCTGTCGTGGTTCATGCATTGAAAATCTTGAGGCATTATCTCTACCGAGAGACATTCCAGATTTTCACAGATCACAAGAACCTTAAGTATATCTTCTCTCAGCATGAGCTTAACATGAGGCAACGTCACTGGATGGAGTTAATCAAGGACTATGATTGTACAATTGATTACCATCCAGGGAAGGCCAATGTTGTTACAGATGCCTTGAGTAGGAAATCAACAATATCAACCATGGATAGAGCACAACTAAACTCTTTAGTATGCTCTAAGAGAGATATGCTTATCTCTTTAAGGCAAAACAATGTACAGTTGAAGGTGTCATTGTTAGCCGGGTTGATGGTTGAGATGTATATTAAACCTACCCTAAGAGAGCAGATTAAGGAGGCACAACATGTTGATGCTGTAGTTCAGCAGATTAGATCAGAGTATGGAAATGAGAAGCGAGATAGTTTCCATGATTCAGATGATCATGTAGCATGTTATCATGGGAGGATGATAGTGCCGGATGAGGATAACTTGAGGAAGTTAGTCCTGGAAGAAGCTCATTCTTCAATGTACACTATGCATCTAGGGAGCACCAAGATGTTTCGTAATTTAAAAGATCTGTATTGGTGGTCTGGAATGAAGAAGGATGTTGCAGAATTTGTTCTGAGGTGTCCTGTGTGTCAGCAAGTTTAAGCTGAACACCAGAAGCCTGCAGGAACCATGCAACCTTTACCCATACCACAGTGGAAGTGGGACCATGTGACCATGGACTTTGTTGTTGGCCTACCCAGGACAAGCAAAGGACATGATTCCATTTGGGTAGTTGTAGATAGGTTGACTAAGACAGCACATTTCTTACCTGTCAAAACAACCTATTCTGCTGAAAGGTTATCACAGTTGTATGTTCAAGAGATAGCGCATTTGCACGGAGTTCCTGTCACTATAGTTTCTGACAAAGGTCCCCAGTTTACAAGTCGTTTTTGGGAACGAATTCATAATGCTTTAGGCACCCAGTTAAGGTTTAGTACGGCCTTTCATCCACAGACTGATGGACAGTCGGAAAGGACCATACAGACCTTGGAAGACCTGTTGAGAACATGTGTTCTCCAGTTTACCGGAAGATGGGATCTACACCTAAGCTTGATAGAGTTTGCCTATAACAATAGCTATCATCATAGTATTGATATGGCACCTTATGAAGCCTTGTATGGTATACGTTGTAGATCACCCTTGTGTTGGTATGAGACTGGTGAGCATCAGTTGTTAGGACCTGATCTTGTGCAGCAAACTACAGAAAAGATTAAGGTAATACAGCAACAAATTAAGACTGCACAAGATAGGCAGAAATCTTATGCTGACAAGCGTCGTAGACCCTTAGAGTTCGAGGTTGGAGGCAAAGTGTATCTCAAGGTCTCGCCTTGGAAAGGAGTCCTTCGTTTTGGAAAGAAAGGGAAGTTAGCTCCTAGATTTATGGGGCCTTATCCAATCATTGAACAGATTGGAAAAGTAGCCTATAAACTAGAGATGCCACCAGAGTTACAGAGGCTACATCATGTGTTTCACATTTCTATGCTAAAGAAATGTCACCCAGACACTGAGTCAGTTCTACAACCTATGGAGGTAGAATTGAATGATGATATATCTTATGAGGAAGGACCAGTGTCAATCCTTGATAGCATAATTAAAAAGTTAAAGAAGAAAGATTTAAGCCTTGTGAAAGTCCTCTGGAACCACCGTGGTGTTGAAGAAGCCACTTGGGAACTAGAGTATGAGATGAGAAGGAAATACCCTGCCCTTTTCTCTTAATACGTTTTATCGATTTCGGGGACGAAATCCTTGTAAGGGGTGGATAATTTGTAACATCCCTGACCTGGGTTATGAACTAACCCTAAGTGTTTTGCCTAAATATGTAATTAAATCCTTGTGAGTAACTTTGGGCATGTAATTAAGTTCCTCAGAAACATATATTTCAATTTTGCTCCTTTATATATAAAGTTGTAGCATTGTTTTGTAATACAGGGATCTATTTGCAAATTACCCAGTTAAGGGATTAACTTGCAAATTTGCACATGTTGAGATGTTCCTCTGATGTTGAGACATCATGAGGATGTTTATGATGAAGTTTGAGGGATTTCCCAAGCTTGAGCACCAAGGTGCAGCTGTGGAAGCAACCCCTGTACTTGAAAACCCTAAATTGGTGTAAAGTGTAATTTACCCAATTTGAGGGGTGCAACTTGTAAAATACATCATCTCAAATATCTTTTATGACTCTTGGCATCATTTAGAATAGAAATGATGAAAAGGTCACTTCATTTGAATAATCATATAATAAAGAACACCTTTTTGATTGAATAATCAAGGTGTATGTATAATAGCCCTTTTATGTGTATGCTTTAGTGATGGGTTGATCCTCATTGCCCTCAATTCTTGACCTTAGAAGGAGTTTGTCCTTAGAAATAATATGTGGGGACGTGCAAATCAGAAAGGAAGTACTTAGATGAGAAATGAGAAAAGCATATGTTCTTATGTTGAAATTTCACCTAAGTATATATGCTATCTTCCCCACTTAGCAAGGGAATGATCCTCTTCTTTTCATTTCTTTTCCCCTTGCTCAAAACCGGCTAAGGCTAAGCTCTGGAGCAGAGAAGGATGACCAAGGATCCTAGGTAAGTTTGGATCATCCCTTTTGCTTGAATTCATGGAGGAAACTCGTTTTCAAGGTTGAATTCATGGCTAGCTCACCTAGCTTTATCTTTCTAGCCATTCCTTTTCAACTTTCCTTGGAGAATACACCTTGGCCGACCTATGGAGCTCAA
The DNA here is from genome assembly GCA_963693085.1 of Alisma plantago-aquatica. Classification (NCBI taxonomy): domain Eukaryota; kingdom Viridiplantae; phylum Streptophyta; class Magnoliopsida; order Alismatales; family Alismataceae; genus Alisma; species Alisma plantago-aquatica. Next base: position 865,744,251 of record OY856414.1, on the reverse strand, counting down.
AGACGCCATTAAAGGCTTGGAGCTTGAAAGTTTGGAGCTCAAGGAACAATCTTTAGGAGGGTTTTATAACTCTAAACCTTATGCTTTGATTATACATCTTTTCTATGCATATAGTTGCTAGTTCTTCTTCTTCCCTATCTTCCCTTGCATCCTTGCAAGAAAAATCCTGAAAGACTGCTACTTTTCTTGAGGTAGAAGATAAGGGCGTTAATTCCTATGCTTATCCACGGATTTCCACTTTACCAAATGACCTCCACCAATTGTCCATACGGTTTACACAACCGTTTGGTGGGCAAACGGTTTCAGGGTCGTATGAAGGCAAACGGCCTTCAAGACCATTTGATCGCGTTGACCAAACGACGACCGTATGGGAATATTGTTTATAATTATGTAGGTTAATCACACACAAAATTTGAGGGATTAACTCCAAAGGAATCGTGAGATATAAGCAAATCAATTAGCAAATCCAATTGAATTAAGTTCGGATTTTCAATCTGTTTAATTTGCCCTTTTTGGGCAAACGGTCTCAAGACCGTTTAATATGGTTGACCAAGTGTTGACCGTTTGGGATTACTGTTCATATTGATGTTGATTAATGACTCACCAAATTTGATGGATTAATTCCAAACGAGTAATGAGTTGAAGGTTGATTAATAGGGCAAATCCTAATTGAAATCGGTACTGAAATTCCAATGAGTTAATTAGTGATTTTGGGTTGATTAGCCCAAATGGTCTCAAGACCGTTTGGGGAATCATCCAAACGGTTTCAAGACCGTTTGGGGATCACCCAAGACCGTTTAGAGGTCTGGGGTCAAGTATAGTTGACCAATTGAAGGTCCAAAGGTACCAAATCATTTTGCAATTAAGTATTGATGTGATGATCAACTCAATAGATCAAACCTTGATGAATTTTCACTAGAGTCCAAAGGATGGATGGGCAAACGGTCTCAAGACCATTTGGTGTCAACCCAAGACCGTTTGGAGGTCTAGGGTTAAGGTAATTTGATCAATTGAGGGCCCAATTACAGTGGGTTATTGAAATAATCAAATTGCTGATTTGTGACTTAATTAAGGTTCAACCCCTATCAAATCAACTTAGATTTTGATGAATTCTTGGGAAAACGGTCTCAAGACCGTTTGGAGGTTATCCAAATGATCCCAAGACCGTTTGGGCCAAGTTTAAGCCTGATTGGAGGTCAATTGATGGGATTAACTTCGATTTGATTCATATTGTTAAGTGTTGATGGTTGAATGTTTATAGACCTTAATTGAACCAACTCCAACCCTATTTGGATATCAATTGAGGATCAATTGAGTGACCAATTGGTTAAGGCTAACCCTAATTGTCTCAATTGATAAGTGGTTAGCAAGCTTAAGAGAAATTGAAGGCTTCAACATAGGACACTCTAATCGAGTTTACCCTTTGAATCACCTTGGAGGTCCATGCGATCTTGAGCTTTTAGGACCATACGACTTCAGGACCGAATGAGTTCATACGACTTCAGGACCAAATGAGTTCATACGACTTCAGGACCGAATCAGTTCATATGACTTCAGGACCGAATGAGTTCATATGACTTCAGGACCGAATGAGTTCATACGACTTCAGGACCGAATGAGTTCATATGACTTCAGGACCGAATGAGTTTAAACGACTTCAGGTCCGAATGAGCTCAAACGACTTCAGAAGTCAAACTATGACTAAATGGTCTTCACCCTATCTTGGGCAAATGACCTCAAGATCGTTTAAGGGTAAATAGTCTTGAGTGTCATACGGTCTTGAATTCAACCAAAGCTAAACGGTCTACAACCTTAAACGATCTCAGGATCGTTTGAAGGTTGACGGTGTGAAACCTATTGGGGACTTTTAAGGATAAGTCTGCCTAATGCCTTTAAGGCTTAGATGGTTTGATGGTTGTTCAACCTAAACCCTAATGATACCTAAACACATTAAGGGTCAAGTGGTTAGTATATTAACCCATGTTATGATCAATGGTGAACTTTACCAAAATACCCTTTATGGATTCAAGTAGGTAACCCCTTTTTATCATGCAAACCCCAATGGCTACAATGGTGATGACTTGGCTAGGCTTATCAATGTTGATTAGACCTAACCCAATCTAGAGGGATGTAATCATCACCTATGAGCAAGAGGAGAGAGAAAATCCCAATTATGGTTGAAATCCAAGTAAAATACCTTCAATATATATGAATGTACATGATTAGGGTATGATCCACCTATGTGAGATCATGAAAATCCTATTTATGATAATTGATGAATCTTAATCTTATCTGAGAGCATCATTGATGATATTCCTCATACATGATGATGTTATGAGTTCATTTTTATCGTAATGTGAATAATAAACCCTAATTCTAGGGTGATGGCATGTAATGTGAATAGTAAACCCTAATTGATGAGAATCAGGGAACTTAGCTCTTATGGAAAGAGTGGAAAGTATAATTCTTGATTTGAATTGCATTTAGTAGTTGAATTAACCTTGCAGGTTCTGATATGAAGATGATCATATCCAGGTATGGATGATGATGCTATATTCATTGAAAGCATGTTGTTAGCTTTATGAATAGTAAAATATCTTGATGCCTTGTCAATGGCAACCTATGAATTAAATGGGTTGTGAGAGCCATAAATACCATCAAGGTCATGCTTTAAAGATGACTTGTGATGAATGTATTGAGAAATGATGATTGATGAGAGTTAGGCTTGTTACATTTAGTATTCTCATTTCATAGCTGTTATGCTAATGTTATTGTTTGAAGAACAATGTATGATGTTAAAAGAATACTGAATGTACCTAACTAATCAAGTGTAATGTAGAGCCATGATCATAGATCCATCATTGTCAGAGATCAAATGATGGTGAAACAGGTTTTCCTAAGGGAACTCCTGGATCACATACTTTTGAGAATGTGGGGTATATGGATGAGTAGAACCTTACATCCTAGTGTAGGTGTTTGATGTAGATGTGTAATCCGTCAGTCCTTCACTACAATCCCATACCGTATCAGTGGATGGTAAACATGAAACCTCCTGATGACGAAGAAAGCACAGATATCCGTATCCGTGGAAGATAAACATGAAATCTCCTGATGACGAAGAGAGTACAGAACACCACTGTAACTCTAAAATAGCGAAGGACCAGATTACCCTGGTAAGCTATTATAGTAGAGGCACGAGATGTCCTACAAGTAATCCTCTTACTAACCGAGGAAGGTGAAGGTCATGAGAATCTGGCTGTTTCGATGACCTAGTATGATACTGAGGCACTTAGCAGCGATTGGTTGGAGTGTGAGTGGTAAACCTCATCTCCACAGGGCATAAAAGTAATGTTTGAAAAACATAATCCACAATGTAGCATACCTATTAGAGATAACTACGAGTTGATTGATTGATGTTACATTATATAGTGCAAATGTCTTCATGTTTCATAACTGTTGAACTCATGCTTACTATTAAATCTGATGTTGAATACTTTGAAGCTTTTACTGCTTAAATTATTCTTTGAGGTGCTATAATAAAGCTTCTGGCGGAGAGTTATAACTCTCGTTGGGACAATTATGTAAAATTGTCTCACCCCGTAGACTTCAACTTTTTAGGTGGACGTTGAGGACGGAGGAAGAGGTCTACAGGTGACCAGTCCCAGCAGCAGCAGCACCAGGGGCAACATTAAAATCTCAGGTGGAGATTTAGCCTGCCATGTGGTGTAGTTAGAGTCAGTCCTATGTGTCCTCTGTACTCTCAGGTCTTGGAGTCTTTTGGTCTGAGATTTTGGTTATGAGTTCTTGAGATTTTGTATCATGTTGTATATAATTACTCAAGAAGTAATTATCTGAGATGTAAACAGTTTATCTCCTTTTATGAAGGAAGTTTTATGGTTTCAATGCTTTATCTTAAAAAGTTTTAATTTCCGCTGATTTTTGGTATTCCGCTGCTAATTGAATCGCTTCCGCTAAGTTTAAATCGTGTTTATATCGTGGTTTGGCGATCAGAGCCCACAATTAAGTGGTATCAGATCTCTAGGTTCGCTGAGTCTATAGAGGCATAGGACTTAGGATGTCGAGTCTATCCTTAGTATCTCTTCCGTATCTAATAGAATCTTCTGCTCCTCAGGAGAAGAAGATACATAAGGATGGTAGAGCCACATGATGAGTACGTGGCAGAGAGTAGTGCTAGTGCACCTCAAGGCAGTGCAAGGGTTCCAGAAATAGAACATCATGCACTTGAACCACCCCAATTTGACCCAGCTAATATGGGTAACCCAGCAGTTCAGACGATGTTTGGGCAGTTTATGACTACCATGACACACATAACTGACAAGATGCCCATGCCTGCACCTAGGGCACCTGCCCAGCCTGAAGGACAAGGTATCGGTAAGACGTTCGAGCGACTTCGTCGTGTCGGAGATACTGAGTACTTTGGGACTGCCGACCCCGCAGATGCTGATCTGTGGTTAACAGAGTTGGAGAAGGCTTTCAAGATTCTTAATATCCCGGAAGCTGAGAAGGTTAGACATGTTGTCTATCTTCTCAAAGGCAGTGCTGGTCACTGGTGGAACATGGAAGAGCAGAAGAGACCTGGGATAGAGTTCTCGTGGGAAGAGTTTCGTCGGGGATTTATCAATAGATATTTTCCAAAGACCTTCCTAGATGAGAAGATCTCTCAGTTTGAGAGATTGAGGCAGGGCATGATGAACATTAGCGAGTATGAAGCTAAGTTCATGGAGTTGCTGCGGTTCTGTCCGCACATGGCTGCCACAGAAGAGGAAAGAATCAGGAGATTCTAGAAGGGTTTGAATGTTGATATATCAACCCCTGTGTCTGCCTTAGAAAACCGAGAGAGATTCTCTACCTTCGTTGAGTCAGTCCAAAGGATAGAGAGATCTGTGGTTGAGAAGAGGCAAACCCATAAAAGATATCCATAGTTCCAGGGTTCTTCATCTAGGGATTCCAAGAAACCGAGATTCTCTGCACCTAACCCTCCACCACCCAGATCAAGTTCCCAAACTCAGTGGTAACCAAGTAGAGGCAGGGGACGAAGCCTACCTCAATCAAGAGACTCAGAGTTCTGCATCAATGTCAGTTATTGGACCACCAAGACCACAAAAACTGGAAAGAAGTTGCTACAATTGTGGGAAGGTGGGACACTTGATGAAGGACTGCCGATCTAGACATGTCATTATGACACAACCTCAAAGACAAAGTCAATAGGGATCACAGAGAAGACAACCTCAAGGAGCAGCTCGAGGACGCGGGCAAGCGTCTCAAGCTGGATCATCAACACCACCTCAACCCCAGGCGACAGTGAGGTTTTATGCTATGAACCCACCTGAAGCAGTGGTCAATCCACGGGTAGTGGCAGGTCAGATGGAACTTTTATATTCTGATATGTCTACATCTTGTATTGTATCTGTTCTGATTGACCCGAGTGCTATGCACTCTTTTATCACTCGGAGAGTGATTCGTAACTGCAATATGATGGTTAGTCATAGGGCAGATAGTTTGTTGTTAGAGACTCCGTTGAGTGGGTCTGCCGTTTTACAGGAGGTATGTTCTCCCTGTATCCTCTTCTTTTCTGATCATCGCATTCAAGTGGACCTTATACCACTTGATATGCAAGGATTTGATATAATCCTCGGGATGGATACCTTAGAAAGGTATAGAGTTGTCTTGGATTGTGAATCCAAGTTGGTTGTGTTTGCTGATGAAGGCAACACATGGATCTTTCAAGGTGAAAGAAAGATTCTGCCCACCTGTCTTGTATCAGCTATGGTTGCTGATAAGCTGTTGAGGCAAGGATGTTATGCATTCTTGGCCCATGTGGTAGATGTTACCAAGGAAAGTTCCAATCCTTCTGAAGTTGCCATAGTCAGGGAATTCGAGGATGTGTTTCCTGAAGAACTTCCTGGTATACCACCACCTCGGGAGATTGATTTTGAGATCAATTTGGTCCCAGATACGAAACCCATAGCCCAGACACCGTATAGGATGGCGTCTGCCGAGATGGCAGAACTCAAGAAACAGCTTCAAGAATTACTTGAGAAGGGTTTTATCATACCAAGCACTTCACCTTGGGGTGATCCGGTCTTGTTTGTTAAAAAGAAAGATGGGTCAATGCGGTTGTGCATTGACTACATACAACTGAATAAAGTAACAGTAAAGAACAAGTACCCTTTGCCGAGGATTGATGATCTTTTTGACCAGTTGCGTGGTGCAACAGTCTTCTCAAAGATAGATTTGAGATCTGGATATCATCAACTCCGCATTAAGGATAGTGACATATCCAAGTCTGCTTTTAGGACAAGATATGGTCACTATGAGTTCACGGTTATGTCATTTGGACTAACCAATGCACCAGCTGCATTTATGGAACTCATGAATAGAGTTTTTCGACCCTTCCTTGATCAGTGTGTTGTCGTCTTCATAGATGACATTATGATCTATAGTAAGGATGCTCAGCAGCATGAGCAGCATCTTCGCCAAGCTTTGACCTTGCTAAGAGAACATAAGTTGTATGCTAAGTTTAGCAAGTGTGAGTTCTGGCTGCCGGAGGTATCTTTTCTTGGACATGTGATATCTGCCTCGGGAATTCGTGTTGACCCTACAAAGGTAGAATCTATTCTACAATGGGAACAACTGAAGACACCGACGGAGATTCGAAGCTTCTTGGGGTTAGCTCGTTACTATCCAAGGTTTATTAAAAACTTTAGCTCTATAGCCTTACCTTTGACCAAGTTAACCCTGAAAGATGCTCCTTTTTCTTGGAGTGATAAGTGTCAACAGTCCTTTCAGTTGTTGAAGGAGAGGTTGACAAGTGCACCTGTGCTTGTGCTACCTGAGCAAGGAAAAGGATATGTAGTCTTCTGTGATGCCTCCAAGAATGGACTTGGATGTGTGTTGACGCAGGATCAACAAGTGATTTCTTTTGCTTCCCGACAGCTTAAGAAGCATGAGGAGAATTATCCAACACACGATCTAGAGTTAGCTGCCGTGTTTCATGCATTGAAAATATGGAGGCATTATCTCTACGGAGAGACATTCCAGATTTTCACAGATCACAAGAACCTTAAGTATATCTTCTCTCATCATGAGCTTAACATGAGGCAACGCCACTGGATGGAGTTAATCAAGGACTACGATTGTACAATTGATTACCATCCAGGGAAGGCCAATGTTGTTACAGATGCCTTGAGTAGGAAATCAACAACATCAACCATGGATAGAGCACAACTAAACTCTTTAGTATGCTCTAAGAGAGATATGCTTATCTCTTTAAGGCAAGACAATGTACAGTTGAAGGTGTCATTGTTAGCTGGGTTGATGGCTGAGATGCATATTAAACCTACCCTAAGAGAGCAGATTAAGGAGGCACAACATGTTGATGCTGTAGTTCAGCAGATTAGATCCGAGTATGGAAATGAGAAGCGAGATAGTTTCCATGATTCAGATGATCATGTAGCATGTTATCATGGGAGGATGATAGTGCCGGATGTGGATAACTTGAGGAAGTTAGTCCTGGAAGAAGCTCATTCTTCAATGTACGCTATGCATCCAGGGAGCACCAAGATGTATCGTAATTTAAAAGATCTGTATTGGTGGCCTGGAATGAAGAAGGATGTTGCAGAATTTGTTCTGAGGTGTCCTGTGTGTTAGCAAGTTAAATTTGAACACCAGAAGCCTGCAGGAACAATGCAACCTTTACCCATACCACAGTGGAAGTGGGACCATGTGACCATGGACTTTGTTGTTGGCCTACCCAGGACAAGCAAAGGACATGATTCCATTTGGGTAGTTGTAGATAGGTTGACTAAGACAGCACATTTCTTACCTGTCAAAACAACCTATTCTGGTGAAAGGTTATCACAGTTGTATGTTCAAGAGATAGTGCGTTTGCATGGAGTTCCTGTCACTATAGTTTCTGACAGAGGTCCCCGGTTTACAAGTCGTTTTTGGGAACGACTTCATAATGCTTTAGGCACCCAGTTAAGGTTTAGTACGGCCTTTCATCCACAGACTGATGGACAGTCAGAAAGGACCATACAGACCTTGGAAGACCTATTGAGAACATGTGTTCTCCAGTTTACCGGAAGATAGGATCTACACCTAAGCTTGATAGAGTTTGCCTATAACAATAGCTATCAGCATAGTATTGATATGGCACCTTATGAAGCCTTGTATGGTAGACGTTGTAGATCACCCTTGTGTTGTTATGAGACTGGTGAGCATCAGTTCTTAGGACCTGATCTTGTGCAGCAAAATACAGAAAAGATTAAGGTAATACAACAACAGATTAAGACTGCACAAGATAGGAAGAAATCTTATGCTGACAAGCGTCGTAGACCCTTAGAGTTCGAGGTTTCGTTTTGGAAAGAAAGGGAAGTTAGCTCCTAGATTATGGGGCCTTATCCAATCATTGAACGGATTGGAAAAGTAGCCTATAAACTAGAGCTGCCATCAGAGTTACAGAGGTTACATCCTGTGTTTCACATTTCTATGCTAAAGAAATGTCACCCAGACACTGAGTCAATTCTACAACCTATGGAGGTAGAATTGAATGATGATATATCTTATGAGGAAGGACTAGTGTCAATCCTTGATAGCATAATTAAAAAGTTAAAGAAGAAAGATTTAAGCCTTGTGAAAGTCCTCTGGAACCACCGTGGTGTTGAAGAAGCCACTTGGGAACTAGAGGATGAGATGAGAAGGAAATACCCTGCCCTTTTCTCTTAATACGTTTTATCGATTTCGGGGACGAAATCCTTGTAAGGGGTGGATAATTTGTAACATCCCTGACCTGGGTTATGAACTAACCCTAGGTGTTTTGCCTAAATATGTAATTAAATCCTTGTGATTAACTTTGGGCATGTAATTAAGTTCATCAGAAACATATATTTCAATTTTGCTCCTTTATATATAAAGTTGTAGCATTGTTTTGTAATACAGGGATCTATGTGAAAATTACCCAGTTAAGGGATTAACTTGCAAATTTGCACATGTCGAGATGTTCCTCTGATGTTGAGACATCATGAGGATGTTTATGATGAAGTTTGAGGGATTTCCCAAGCTTGAGCACCAAGGTGCAGCTGTGGAAGCAACCCATGTACTTGAAAACCCTAAATTTGTGTAAAGTGCAATTTACCCAATTTGAGGGGTGCAACTTGTAAAATACATCATCTAAAATATCTTTTATGACTCTTGGCATCATTTAGAAGAGAAATGATGAAAAGGTCCCTTCATTTGAATAATGATATAATAAAGAACACCTTTGTGATTGAATACTCAAGGTGTATGTATAATAGCCCTTTTATGTGTATGCTTTAGTGATGGGTTGATCCTCTTTGCCCTCAATTCTTGACCTTAGAAGGAGTTTGTCCTTAGAAATAAGATGTGGGGTCGTGCAAAGAAGAAAGGAAGGACTTAGATGAGAAATGAGCAAAGCATATTTTCTTATGTTGAAATTTCACCTAAGTATATATACTACCTTCCCCACTTAGCAAGGGAACGATCCTCTTCTTTTCATTTCTTTTCCCCTAGCTCAAAACTGGCTAAGGCTAAGCTCTGGAGCAGAGAAGGAGGACCAAGGATCCTAGGTAAGTTTGGATCATCCCTTTTGCTTGAATTCATGGAGGAAACTTGTTTTCAAGGTTGAATTCATGGCTAGCTCACCTAGCTTTATCTTTCTAGCCATTCCTTTTCAACTTTCCTTGGAGAATACACCTTGGCCGACCTGTGGAGCTCAAAGATGCCATTAAAGGCTTGGAGCTTGAAAGTTTGGAGCTCAAGGAACAATCTTTAGGCGGGTTTTATAACTCTAAACCTTATGCTTTGATTATACATCTTTTACTATGCATATAGTTGCTAGTTCTTCTTCTTCCCTATCTTCCCTTGCATCCTTGTAAGAAAAATCATGAAGAACTACTACTGTTCTTGAGGTAGAAGATAAGGGCGTTAATTCCTATGCTTATCCACGGATTTCCACTTTACCAAACGACCTCCACCAATTGCCCATACGGTTTACACAACCGTTTGGTGGGCAAACGGTTTCAAGGTCGTATGAAGGCAAACGGCCTTCAAGACCATTTGATCGCGTTGACCAAACGACGACCATATGAAAATCTTGTTTATAATTATGTAGGTTAATCACCCACTAAATTTGAGGTATTAACTCCAAAGGAATCGTGAGATATAAGCAAATCAATTAGCAAATCCAATTGAATTAAGTTCTGATTTTCAATGTGTTTAATTTGCCCTTTTTGGGAAAACGGTCTCAAGACCGTTTAAGATGGTTGACCAAGCATTGACCGTTTGGTATTACTGTTCATAATGATGTTGATTAATGACTCACCAAATTTGATGGATTAATTCCAAACGAGTTATGAGTTGAAGGTTGATTAATAGGGAAAATCCTAATTGAAATCAGTACTGAAATTCCAATGAGTTAATTAGTGATTTTGGGTTGATTAGCCCAAACGGTCTCAAGACCATTTGGGGAATCATCCAAACGGTCTCAAGACCGTTTGGGGATCACCCAAGACCGTTTGGGGATCACCCAAGACCGTTTAGAGGTCTGGGGTCAAGTATAGTTGACTAATTGAAGGTCCAAAGGTACCAAATCATTTTGCAATTAAGTATTGATGTGATGATCAACTCAATAGATCAAACCTTGATGAATTTTCACTAGAGTCCAAAGGATGGATGGCCAAACGGTCTCAAGACCGTTTGGAACTCATCCAAACGGTCTCAAGACCGTTTGGTGTCAACCCAAGACCGTTTGGAGGTCTAGGGTTAAGGTAATTTGATCAATTGAGGGCCCAATTACAGTGGGTTATTGAAATAATCAAATTGCTGATTTGTGACTTAATTAAGGTTCAACCCCTATCAAATCAACTTAGATTTTGATGTATTCTTGGGCAAACGGTCTCAAGACCGTTTGGAGGTTATCCAAACGATCCCAAGACCGTTTGGGCCAAGTTTAAGCCCGATTGGAGGTCAATTGATGGGATTAACTTCGATTTGATTCATATTGTTGAGTGTTGATGGTTGAATGTTTATAGACCTTAATTGAACCAACTCCAACCCTATTTGGATATCAATTGAGGATCAATTTAGTGACTAATTGGTTATGGCTAACCCTAATTGCTGTTGGCTAAATGGACATTTGTAAATCCCTTTGTTTTGATAATGACAAACATTTCATTCTTGTTAATCTAACGTGCTACTTGAGTGTTGCAGGAATAAGGTGGATGACAAAGCAATTAGGGAAATCCATATGCTTACATATTTATATTTTCATGAAATGTAATCGCTTTGTAAAAACTTATACAAATATATAATGTACAAGTACTTAGATTTCATGTAAATCAAGCGTTAGATTCTCCCTAGCTAAACATCACATTTAGATAGGTCATCCCCTTCAAATAAGTGTCACATATGCACACTCATACACACACTTAGTGCTTTAATTGAAAAATTGAAACAGGGTCAATCTCGGTCGACTAACTCCTCGACCGAGACACCTTCGGTCGACAATCTTCTCGACCGAGAAAGACCCAAGTAGCCGTTAGACACATCTGACAAGGTAGTTGGCAGTTGGAGATAAACGTTGCAAAACACTTGATTCAGAGAGCCTGTCGGTCGAAAAAGTTCGACCGAGTAGGTGTATCGGTCGACCATTTCTCGACCGAGATGGACTCTGACAGCAACTGCAAAATAAATTAATTAGCCGTTGCTAAAGAAACAAACTTGTACCTAACGGCTAGTTAAGCACTTAGAAACCCCTAGAAGGTGTCTAGAACGTCCTTAAGCACTTATAGGACATTCCTATAAATAGGCATGCCTTAGGACACCTAAACTCACTTGTTACACTTGAGAAATCTTTGAGCAACCTGTTTGTGAGCAAATTGAGCATACTGACAATTGGCTACTTCTTCTCTTAGCTCAAAATTCGTGTCCTATAGGCTAGCATCTCCTATCCACTGCAATTACATTTCCATACACTTTGGTTAGGAGATCTACACGCTTGATCTAGGCAAATCAAGCCTTTTTCTACAAAAGGATAAGTTGTAATTTCTATTTTCTTTCTTGTTCTCTATTGTTGTTTGTTCTCTCCTTGTTACTCCTAGGTTGGAGGCTGCGGATTGGAGAGGTTGAAGATCTTCTTGGTGAAGAAGGGGACCTTGAGCTACTTCAAGAAGGCTGGTGCAACGGGAGGTTACTTCTAGAGAGGAAGGCTACTTCAAGGGGGAGCTTGGAGTTACTTCAAGAAGGCTACCTCAAGTTGGTGCATCTACTTCAAGTGAAGGTTGTTCAAGGGGTGTAAAGAAAGTATTGTATTTTGTGTAAATCCTTGTGAAGGTAATAAAATTAATACTTTCAAAATCCCGGTTGGGTAAGCAACCGGGTAGTGGACTGACAACTTTAGTATTTGCTAAAGTTGGAACCACTCTAAACACCTGTCTCCTTCTTCCATTCTTCATTTGTGGTTGTTTGAGTTAAATAATTGCTAAAATATTTAAAAACTCTATTCACCCCCCCTCTAGTGTTTTTCAATTGGTATCAGAGCAGGCTTCAAGGAGCTCTAATCGAGTCTTGAAGTATGAAGGGTGGTTGTGTCTACAACTGCAAACAAAGGAAAAGTATGGGGCAACCTTCAACAAGTTGCAGTTGGTGCTTAGGAACAAGCCATGCAACACTTGGTTGCCCGTGGATGTCAAAGAAGGAAGATACACATAAAGAATGTCTTATTGCTACAATAAGTGAAGAAGAAGAAGAAGAGGTAAGCCTTTTTGATTTATCTAAAGAAGAGCTAGTTGCTTCTCTTGAAGAGACACACAATAAATATATTGAGTGCAAGAAGAAATTAAAGAAATCTAATAAAGCAAATGATGAGTTACATGCTAAGCTTCTTGCTCTTACATCTGAAAATGAAGATCTCAAAAAGGTTATTGAAGATCATGATATTAAGCTAAAATATGTAGAAGCAAATTGTAATCTCCTTTCTCTAGAAAAGATTAATTTGCAGACTCAAGTGAATTATCTTCAAAAACAACATGTTTTGTGCTCACATCTAGATTATGATACTATCGTGAAAGAAAGAAATTCATTATCATCTAATCTAGATCAAGCAAAGCTAGATATCAAGAAGAGAATGGATGAGATTGCTAAGTTACAACAAAAAGTTAGTAGTCTAAATAATAATGGCATTCTTGATCAAATCCTAAATGATCCTTACCATCAACTTGGAAGGAGAGGACTAGGTTACAAGCCTAAAGGAAAATCTTATCATAAACCTAGTTGGAAAAAGACACAAGCACATCAATCTATGTATGTACCTAAAAGCACAAATACAAATATACCCAAGAACAACCTAGACCAAAATCATAGAAAGAGATATGAGGTTGATTCTATATGTTGTCATTATTGTTTGCGCCTTGGTCATTATTCTTTTTCATGTCCATATAAGAAAAAGGATGTTGAGTTAGTTTGGGTTCCAAAACCTCCAAACTAAATGAACGGAATTAAGTTGAGATATGACCAAGGACCTAAGTTGTATATTTCTACGTCTATCTCAACTCAACATAATGAGATATCAAATTAATTAAAGTATCTAAACATCTAACTTGCATAATTGTGTTTTACTTGGAAGCAATTAACAATACAGAAAACATTTCAGAAATCTTGTCGGTCGAGAAACTGTCGACTGAGAGAAAAGTCGGTCGAGAAATAGTCGACCGAGCAGGTTACTGATTTCCAGTCTGAAATAAATCTGCTATTTTCGATTGGTCAAATTGCTATCTACTATACATTATGGAAATTATCTTTGAGAACGTATATGAGACTAATTTGGTTCATTCTCTAAATGATTTAAAACTGAAAATTATGAATCATATTTAAGTCAAAATTACTACCTACATGGTCCGCTCCAAGTATTCTTTGATTTATTCACATAGAAACCATATGTTAAATTTCATGTTTTATCATTACATCATGGATATATTTTCAACTTTTCATTATTCAACCTTCTATAGATAAACGTTGATGTTTGAATAATGATTATTGCATCCTTGATGATACATAGGCAAACAAAATGATTTGTTGGTTATATGTTGTTTTAATGCTTGCAACACATAAGATAAATATTTCTCAATTGGTATCTTTTAAGAACCGAGATATTACTTAAGAATCTTATGTGGATACAAGAAGAAGTGAAATTTGATATTCATGTAACTACATCAAAGCTTATATTCTAAGAAAAATCAAGGACACAATGTTTTTTTTTTTGGTCGGCCGAAACTCCAAGGACACAATGTTTTCATATTGAGTATTATTTAAAATACTTCAAATTGATATCTTACATGCAGATATTATATACGAGTATTCAATTTGGAAATCTGCAAATTTGCCTCTTGGTTGAAATAAAATTTGACCAAGGGGCGCTATGGTCGTAGTCAAAGTCAACCTAAAATAAGTTTGACACAATACTTCTTTGAATATCATTTTCTATATAAATTGTGATTAAAAGAACAATTAATTTATGATCACAAAATTTTCCAAATATTGGTAACAATAATCACAATATTACTCCCTTAGAAAGTATATATGATCTAAATTTAGTCTATCATTTGCTATAAAAGGGACCAAAAACGGGTCATTGTTGCACACTCTCATATTCTTACTTCCATAGCTTCTCTTTAGTACATTCTTGTGCAATTCTTTAGCTTCTTCATCCCAAAGACTTTCTTGCTTCTTCTCCACCTTAAAGCAAAGAAATGGCCTCATCATCTACACGTGGAAAGAAGAAAGTTGCTAGCAAGAAAGGAAGGGAGGCTACTCCACCATTGACGATCATCAACGACATCCCCTTCGTCGACGCAGATGCTGGTGATCGCTATCTCAGGCTCTCCTCCAAAACTCCTCTTCCACGATGGCCGGTTGACGTCATGGACTTCCTCAGCATCGTCGACCTAGAAGATCTTTTTGAGATGCAAAATTTGAAAGAATTTCTTAACCCTTCTTTCCCTTCCTATTCTTCCAAAGTGGTAAATGAGTTCTATGCAAACCTAATCTCCCATTTTGAAAATGAAAATAACTTCTTCTACTCTATGGTCAATGGGCATAGCTTTCGATTTACTGAAGAGGATATTCTTGACATGCTCAACATCGACTTAGATGAATATCAAGACACTCTTGACCTTACAACTGGAAATCCACTTAATATATTTTCCCAAGGTGATAATACCGTCAATCTTAGTGACATTAAACGAGCCATTTTTCAATCTAATACTACTTGTCACGAAGATCGGGGTACCTACTATGCCATTAATCTCAAACCAGCAGCTAGGATTGTCAATCTTATTGTTTCCACCAACATACATCCTAGAGCAAACAAGTCTGAAGTTCCTATTTTTCGCATGTGTTTAATTTATGCCATTATCAAACGTATTCCCACAAATTTTATCCGCATAATCCTTAAGAACATGCTTGAGTTTTCTGGCAATCCCCCGTATGCTGATTTTGTATGCCAAATCACTCAACATTTTCTTAAAACACAAATTTAGGATATGGGATACACATGGGAAAGAAGACCACAAAAAATAAGTAAAAACACAGTAGAGAAAATGGGAATTGATTTTGGTCACAAGAGGGCTAGGACAGAAGGTGAGACATCTACTCAAGATATACCACCACCACCTCCTCCTACCAACCCATCCTATGATCCCATCCAAAACACCCTAACCTATGTTGTTGGGTCACAATATCATCTAAGCAGACAATTAGACTATAACCACCATGCCATGACCTACCTAAATCAAAGGATGCAAACCCTCTCTCCAAATCAACCAGATGAATATCCTTATTCTTTAAATCCTGGCATGCTCAACCCATATAATCCATCTTACAACTACTACCAACCTCCACCTCCACCATCTACAGATCTCACACACACTCAGTTCTCCTCAATACAATTACAAGACATTGCTGCTCATTTCCGTTTTGATCGGGTTCCTACCTTCTTGGAAGCATATGCTTTAACCAAGACAGGTGCTTTGGAGTGGCAAACGTCAGTCCAATATTATGGAGCTGAGCCATTTCTTGGAAAAGACCCTGATATTGATGTAATACTCAAGTCTTTCCAGTGAGATTTGGAGTGACCGTTGTATTAGTTGTAATGAAATGATTATCTTTGCATGATTGTAATAAAATGGTTAACCTTGCATGATTGTAATAAAATGGTGATATTTGAAATGAAATAGTTATTTTTACATGAAATGGTTATCTTTACTGATTCTATTGGATATTCCTCTATGACATCATTCAAATATGGATTATAAGACTACTCTAGTAGAGCATACAAAGTAAGGGGAGTAATAAATATGTCATAAATAAAAAGGGATGACATTTTTGCAAAACCTGAAATTTAAAAATTGTGGCTAAATTGACCATCTATTTAAAACGGATATGTATTTAAGGGAGGTCAATACTTTTTATACAATATTTATTCTTAAACGGATATCTTTTTGAAATGACAAAGGGGGAGAAATAAATATAAAACTTAGTATTTGTGCAAAACTCAATCAATGAGTTTCATAAACTCTTGGCTTTACATTGAAAGTTGCTATATTCCCTAAAGGATTGGATTTCATGTTCTATAATTCATGGGGAATAATAAGCACACATTTTATAAACAAGAGAAGAAATTTACAAAGGTAATCTTCAGGTATGAAACTCACATGTTTTTATACATTCTTATTTTATATTTAGGAAATGTTTGTCTTCTTCAAAAAGGGGGAGATTGTTGGCTAAATGGACATTTGTAAATCCCTTTGTTTTGATAATGACAAAAATTTCATTCTTGTTAATCTAACATGCTACTTGAGTGTTGCAGGAATAAGGTGGATGACAAAGCAATTAGGGAAATCCATATGCTTACATATTTATATTTTCATGAAATGTAATCGCTTTGTAAAAACTTGTACAAATATATAATGTACAAGTACTTAGATTTCATGTAAATCAAGTGTTAGATTCTCCCTAGATAAAAATCACATTTAGATAGGTCATCCCCTTCAAATAAGTGTCACATATGCACACTCATACACACACTTAGTGCTTTAATTGAAAAAATGAAACATGGTCAATCTCGGTCGACTAACTCCTCGACCGAGACACCTTCGGTCGACAATCTTCTCGACCGAGAAAGACCCAAGTAGCCGTTAGACACATCTGACAAGGTACTTGGCAGTTGGAGATAAACGTTGCAAAACACTTGATTCAGAGAGCCTGTCGGTCGACAAAAGTTTGACCGAGTAGGTGTCTCGGTCGACCATTTCTCGACCGAGATGGACTCTGACAGCAACTGCAAAATAAATTAATTAGTCATTGCTAAAGCAACAAACTTGTACCTAACGGCTAGTTAAGCACTTAGAAACCCCTAGAAGGTGTCTAGAACGTCCTTAAGCACTTGTAGGACATTCCTATAAATAGGACATGCCTTAGGACACCTAAACTCACTTGTTACACTTGAGAAATCTTTGAGCATACTTTGAGCAACCTGTTTGTGAGCAAATTGAGCATAGTGACAATTGGCTACTTCTTCTCTTAGCTCAAAATTCGTGTCCTATAGGCTAGCATCTCCTATCCACTGCAATTAAATTTCCATACACTTTGGTTAGGAGATCTACACGCTTGATCTAGGCAAATCAAGCCTTGTGCTACAAAAGGATAAGTTGTAATTTCTATTTTCTTTCTTGTTCTCTATTGTTGTTTGTACTCTCCTTGCTACTCCTAGGTTGGAGGCTGCGGATTGGAGAGGTTGAAGATCTTCTTGGTGAAGAAGGGGACCTTGAGCTACTTCAAGAAGGCTGGTGCAATGGGAGGTTACTTCTAGAGAGGAAGGCTACATCAAGGGGGAGCTTGGAGTTACTTCAAGAAGGCTACCTCAAGTTGGTGCATCTACTTCAAGTGAAGGTTGTTCAAGGGGTGTAAAGAAAGTATTGTATTTTGTGTAAATCCTTGTGAAGGTAATAAAATTAATACTTTCAAAATCTCGGTTGGGTAAGCAACCGGGTAGTGGACTGACAACTTTAGTATTTGCTAAAGTTGGAACCACTCTAAACACCTGTCTCCTTCTTCCATTCTTCATTTGTGGTTGTTTGAGTTAAATAATTGCTAAAATATTTAAAAACTCTATTCACCCCCCCTAGTGTTTTTCAATTGGCTCAATTGATAAGTGGGTAGCAAGCTTGAGACCAATTGAAGGCTTCAACATAGGAAACTCTAATCGAGTTTACCCTTTGAATCACCTTGGAGGTCCATGCGATCTTGAGCTTTTAGGACCATACGACTTCAGGACCGAATGAGTTCATACGACTTCAGGACCGAATGAGTTCATACGACTTCAGGACCGAATGAGTTCATACAACTTCAGGACCGAATGAGTTCATACGACTTCAAGACCGAATGAGTTCATACAACTTCAGGACCGAATGAGTTCATACGACTTCAGGACCGAATGAGTTTAAACGACTTCAGGTCTGAATGAGCTCAAACGACTTCAGAAGTCAAACTATGACTAAATGGTCTTCACCCTATCTTGGGAAAATGACCTCAAGATCGTTTAAGGGTAAATGGTCTTGAGTGTCATACGGTCTTGAAGTCAACCAAAGCTAAACGGTCTACAACCTTAAACGATCTCAGGATTGTTTGAAGGTTGAAGGTGTGAAACCTATTGGGGACTTTTAAGGATAAGTCTGCCTAATGCCTTGAAGGCTTAGATGGTTTCATGGTTGTTCAACCTAAACCCTAATGATACCTAGGGACATTAAGGGTCAAGTGGTTAGTATATTAACCCATGTTATGATCAATGGTGAACTTTACCAAAATACCCTTTATGGATTCAAGTAGGTAACCCCTTTTTATCATGCAAACCCCAATGGTTAGAATGGTGATGACTTGGCTAGGCTTATCAATGTTGATTAGACCTAACCCAATCTAGAGGGATGTAATCATCACCTATGAGCAAGAGGAGAGAGAAAATCCCAATTATGGTTGAAATCCAAGTAAAATACCTTCAATATATATGAATGTACATGATTAGGGTATGATCCACCTATGTGACATCATGAAAACCCTATTTATGATAATTGATGAATCTTAATCTTATCTGAGAGCATCATTGATGATATTCCTCATACATGATGATGTTATGAGTTCATTTTTATCGTAATGTGAATAATAAACCCTAATTCTAGGGTGATGGCATGTAATGTGAATAGTAAACCCTAATTGATGAGAATCAGGAAACTTAGCTCTTATGGCAAGAGTGGAAAGTATAATTCTTGATTTGAATTGCTTTTATCAGTTGAATTAACCTTGCAGGTTCTGATATGAAGATGATCATATCCAGGTATGGATGATGATGCTATATTCATTGAAAGCATGTTGTTAGCTTTATGAATAGTAAAATATCTTGATGCCTTGTCAATGGCAACCTATGAATTAAATGGGCTGTGAGAGCCATAAATACCATCAAGGTCATGCTTTAAAGATGACTTGTGATGAATGTATTGAGAAATGATGATTGATGAGAGTTAGGCTTGTTACATTTAGTATTCTCATTTCATAGCTGTTATGTTAATGTTATTGTTTGAAGAACAATGTATGATGTTAAAAGAATACTGAATGTACCTAACTAATCAAGTGTAATGTAGAGCCCTGATCTTAGATCCATCATTGTCAGAGATCAAATGATGGTGAAACAAGTTTTCCTAAGGGAACTCCTGGATCGCATACTTTTGAGTATGTGGGGTATATGGATGTGTAGAACCTTATATCCTAGTGTAGGTGTTTGATGTAGATGTGTAATCCGTCAATCCTTCACTACAATCCCATACCGTATTAGTGGATGGTAAACATGAAACCTCATGATGACGAAGAAAGCACAGATATCCGTATCAGTGGAAGATAAACATGAAATCTCCTGATGACGAAGAGAGTACAGAACACCACTGTAACTCTAAAATAGCGAAGGACCAGATTACCCTGGTAAGCTATTATAGTAGAGGCACGAGATGTCCTACAAGTAATCCTCTTATTGACTGAGGAAGGTGAAGGTCATGAGAATCCGGCTCTTTCGATGACCTAGTATGATACCGAGGCACTTAGCAGTGATTGGTTGGAGTATGAGTGGTAAACCTCATCTCCACAAGGCATAAAAGTAATGTTTGAAAAACATAATCCACAGCGTAGCATACCTGTTAGAGATAACTACGAGTTGATTGATTGATGTTACACTGTATAGTGAAAATGTCTTCATGTTTCATAACTGTTGAACTCATGCTTAGTATTAAATCTAATGTTGAATACTTTGAAGATTTTACTGCTTAAATTATTCTTTGAGGTGCTATAATAAAGCTTCTGGCGGAGAGTTATAACTCTCGCTGGGACAATTATGTAAAATTGTCTCACCCCGTAGACTTCAACTTTTTAGGTGGACGTCGAGGATGGAGGAACAGGTCTACAGGTGACCAGTCCCAGCAGCAGCAGCACCAGGGGCAACGGTAAAATCTCAGGTGGAGATTTAGCCTGCCATGTGGTGTAGTTAGAGTCAGTCCTATGTATCCTTTGTACTCTCAGGTCTTGGAGTCTTTTGGTCTGAGATTTTGGTTATGAGTTCTTGAGATTTTGTATCATGTTGTATATAATTACTCAAGAAGTAATTATCTGATATGTAAATAGTTTATCTCCTTTTATGAAGGAAATTTTATGGTTTCAATGCTTTATCTCAAAAAGTTTTAATTTCCGCTGATTTTTGGTATTCCGCTGCTAATCAAATCGCTTCCGCTAAGTTTAAATTCTGTTTATATCGTGGTTTGGAGATCAGAGCCCACACATATGCAATAAGTAAAGGAGACAAACCAAAATCGATCATATCGATAATCCTAAAGTATAAAGCAGTTGACGTGGCTCTGATACCACTGTTGGGTTTTAGGGGAGGCAGAGAAGGCAGCGGAAACAAAAAAATTTCTCCACCAAACCCGGAACAAGGAAACGCGTCAACGTCTATACAATAGGAAAGGATGGTTTGTGGAATCATACCTTGTCCCGAGGCTTTCTCGGCGACAATACCTCGCGGCTTGCGCGCTCTTCACCTCCGGTCTTGGACGGTGTCTGTGCAACTCCTGGTCGCACCGGGACTGACGACTCCTGGTCGCACCGGGACTATCAGGATTAACAACTGTCCTCAAAGCGGCAGAAACCTCCCGCCTCTGAAGTAGTCCACACGGACCACCTGGAACTCCAATCTCCTTGTCCCACAAGTAATTGGAAGGAGTCGCACCCTCCTGTCAGCGTACTAGTCACCAACACACTCTCCTGCCACCAATTGCTTTCTGCAGTTGTCTTTCCCTTGCTGTGCCTCCCTTATCGGGTAGCACTTGCTCGGGCTCTCTCTTGATTACCAAAACCAGAGAGAACGACAACTTCACAGAACAACTAGTTGCACTGATTTGTTCTTTTAGAAGCCCCCAATACCCATATATATATATAGGAGGGTCATGGGACAGGGTTCTCTATCCCGGCCAATGCGGGACTAAAAGCAGGGGTAGAAGGGTTTGAGATTTTCCACAAAACAACCAACTCGCAACCTGAATCCATTGTTTCATTTCTGAAACGGTCGGTTGGGGAGCTGAGCCGGTCGGTTGACACCTCAATCGATCGGTTCACTTATGAACCGGTCGGTTCACTTCTGAACCGGTCGGTTCGTGGTCCTGGTCAGTTCCCGATTGGCTTTCCACCTTTTGATTCTAATTGGTATCAAATACCAATCCTTGTTCCAATCAAATTGGGCAAGTGAAACGAAAGGAAAATTCTCACCAATCCTACTTTCCCAACTTGCCCGGTTGCAACAGTTGAACCGATCGTTTCAATACTTGAAGCGATTTTTTCACCCTATCCATGAGCCGATCGACTCACTACCTAAGCCGACCGGTTCACCAAGTGCAGCCGATCGGTTCATCACATGAGCCGATCGGTTGGGAGTGCAGATTGTGCAGAATCAGTCAATTGTAGTTTCAATCAATCTGATATTCTAATCAATCAGTCCAACACCTTGAACACTATGATTTTGAGCTATCAATTAATTATGTGTTTAATTGAACTACTAAACTCCTTTAGAAATCAATCTAACCATTGTTTGTGGACAAAACTCCTCTTCCAGGTTGAATCCTATGTGTGTGACCCTGCAGGTCCATTTTCACATTGGCAGTGAAAGTCCATAACACTTATGATTTCACAAGCACAGAGTGGTGCCTAGTCACACATCAGTGCTATCCAAGTGAAATAGAAAGTTGGAGAACAACTTTCAATCCTACAATCCGTGAATGGTGTTACAGTGAATGTGTAATTCCTTTTTCACTGATATCCCGAATGAACTCGAGGCATGGAACAATCATCCTGTCAACGTTCATTCACTTTCTTGATCTCAGAGTAGATTGGAAGAGATATGTATGACATCAATATCACATACTGATTTACACATGCGTGCACACACCTATTTCAATCCTACTCATCAAGTGGCCTTAGATATCAAACTCCCTCAGGAGGGAAAAATCTCATATCTATCACTCACCCCTCAAAAGCCCCATGTGTCAAAGCCACCCAATCATCATCTTTATAACAACCCATGTTTCAGGACTGCGTTTGATGATGTGAAAGTGTGCCCAACGACATGTGTTGAGTGTAGTGATTTCAGGTCAAAGAATCACACTCACCACCATCACTGTGAGTATTGACGGTGACTACCATGTCATTTCGGGATAAACATGTGGTTCAGATTTGCGGGAAGAGTGCTGAAACAATGATCGGAACAGGAAATCTCAACCCATTTGGATGGGTTCGATTTCACTGTTCCGGACACATTGTTCCGTCCCTGTTGCAATTAATCTGTGTCGTATAAACCCTTCATTAACTTTTTAGGGGTGGATTTTTGGGATAAACATGCGGTTCAGATTTGCGGGAACAGTGTTGAAATAGTGCAGTCAGAACAGGAAATTTCAACCCATTTGGTTGGGTCCGAATTTATTATTTCAGACAATTTTTGGGATCATGCATTTCATTGTGGAGCTCCCAGGTTTTAAGTACATGCGTAATCTTAGTGGTGTTCTCAACTAAGTACTCAGACACACGAGAGTTGCTGCTAAGAAATAGGCACTTATGAACTTCTTTGTTGATCCATAGAAGAGAAGACCGACACACCAACTGGTGTCATTTTATATGGTTAGGTTAGAGGAAAACATGTATGTGTGAATCTGATACGATTTTCTTCATTGGTGGGTTTGAGAGGTGGGAATTTTACTGTGAGACATTGTGCTCGGAATTGCATTGGATAAAATGACCAAACATGAGAAAACATGCATAGACAACCAACACGTTTTTATACCTTTGTTTGGTATTTTTAGATTCTTAGCTCTATAGGTTGTGAAGTTTCTTGAGAGGGTTATAAAAATTGTGTACTAACATTATGACTCCAAAGTCTATAGATGTAGTGTTTTGAAGGATTGATTTTGCCAATATGAAAGGACGCAACTTATTGCCGGCCGGTCTTCCCCCTTAGCATAAATAACATTTGTTTCATTTAAATAGCATGCCTTCATTTCTTTAACCACGGGAATACAATACTTCATTCCGTATTTGAATTGCAATGATTTCGAACATAGTATAAGATCACGTACGCAAAATAATAGATTACAGACTCTGTGCTGCAATTTCATCACATGCCAATAATTTGACTGTCGTGCGACAAAAGTAAGTGTTACAGGCTGTATGCTATTTCGAGGATGCTGTGTTTGGCCATTATTATTGCCACAATGATAAGAAATCTGCTCGTTATATCACCTTTGAAATGACCATGCGGAGCATCACCGCCGGAATAGACGATGGTCATTGCTGATAGACTGGGAGGTATATAGCTGACATGAAAGAACTAGATTTTCGAACTGTGAGGTACAACATTGACATGTATAGACCTAAAACTTCGAAATGTGTGGTTTATTATCCTTCAGAATCTGTTATAAGTCCTCACATGAGCACCGGTCACCCAATTTGCACCACCTCAAGCATTTGCTGCCCGAGCTGAAACCTCCGCAGCAGAAGCAACTGCAGACTACTGAAGACGTAACGCCTACAGAATCAACAGAAAAGCTGATATTTAACAGAAGACTACTATGTGCAAATAAGGAGAATCTCATGCAAGCAAGGGTTGATTACCTGCAGCTTGTTCTTCAACGACCAACTGCCCGGTAGAGCTAATAAGAAGCGCGGCCAAGGCAAGAGCCCAGACAAGAGAGGATGGCTTAACAGGCATTCTCCCACCTGCTGCAGTAGGCAACGGATTTACCGGGTCTCGTATATATAGCCGTCACCATTCACGAGTTCCCTACTAATTTGACTTATACTTATGCTAGCTTATTCGCTGGTGGCTAGCAAGTTTGCCTTGGTTGTCAAGTATACAATTTTTCCAGGAAAAACGCGTGAAGATTTGATTGATAGCAAAAGGATGCAACACCTCATGTTGGAAATTTCCATCAGCCAGCTCGAAATTGGTCTCCCCTTGGTTTGAAAAATGTTAAAAGTCAAAGCAAGCAGTTAAGAACCCATTTCCTGCATATGAGCTTCCACGTAATGCCGGAAACGGAATCAACGAAAACATTAATTTGAACATACTTTTGGGCTGAGTTATCAGGTACGTCTGAAGCAGCTGCGTAGGCAACATTAACGCTAGTGTTATATTTAGTCCATTCTTGGATGATCCAAATGCATTTACGCAGAGTGAGTTTCCCAGTATAGCACGCGTCCTAATTCCCAATATTACATAATCCTCTACGTCTGTTCCGGACTCACTGTTCCGGCCTTGATGTTGTAATTTATCTGTATCGTATAAACTCTTTCGTTAACTTTTTTAGAGGTAGGTTTTTACAATAAACATGTGGTTCAGATTTGCGAGAATAGTGTCAAAATAGTGAAGTCGGAACAGGGAATCTCAACCCCGTTTGGATGGGTCCGAATTCACTGTTTCAGACTGATTATTCTGGTCTATTGCAATTAATTTGTATCGTACAAATTCTTCATTGATTTTTTAAAGGATGGGTTTTTGGGATAACCATATGGTTCAGATTTGTGAAAACAATGTCGAAACAGTGAAGTCAGAACAGGGAATCTTAACACATTTGGAAGGGTCTAATTCACTGTTCCGGACTCACTGTTCTGGCCCTGTTGTAATTAATATGAGTCGTATAAACCTTTCATTAACTTTTTTATGGGTGAGTTTTTGGGATAAACATGCGGTTCAGATTTGTGAAAACATTGCCGAAACAGTGAAGTCTGAACAGAGAATCTCAATCAATTTGAATAGGTCTGAATTCACTGTTCCGGCCCTGTTGCAATTAATCTGTATCATATAAACCCTTCATTAATTTTTAAGGGGTGGGTTTTTTGGATAAACATGTGGTTCAGATTTGCGAGAACATTGCTGAAACAGTGAAGTCAGAGCAAGGAATCTCAACCCATTTGGAAGGGTTTGAATTCATTGTTCCGGCCCTGTTACAATTAATCTGTACCATATAACTATAAAACCTTCATTAACTTTTTCAGGGGTGGGTTTTTAAAATAAACATGTGGTTCAGATTTGCGAGAACAGTGCTGAAATAGTGAAGTCGAAACAGGGAATCTCGACCCATTTTGATGGGTCTGAATTCACTGTTCCGACCCTGTTGTCATTAATTCGTGTCGTATAAACCCTTCATTAACTTTTTCAGGGGTGGATTTTTAGGATGGACATGTGGTTCAGATTTGCGGGAACAATGCTTAAACAATGAAGTTGGAATAGGAAATCTCAACCCATTTGGATGGGTCTGAGTTCATTGTTCCAGACTCACTATTCTGGCTCTGTTGCAATTAATCTGTATCATATAAACCCTTTATTAACTTTTTAGGGGTGAGTTTTTGGGATAAATATGTGGTTCAGATTTGCGAGAATAGTGTCGAAACTATAAAGTGGAACAGGGAATCTCAACCCATTTGGATGGGTCCGAATTCACTTTTTCGGACTCTCTGTTTCATCCATGTTGTAATTAATCTGTGTCGTATATGTTGGGTTTTAGGGGAGGCAGAAAAAAAAAATTTCTCCCCCAAACCCGGAACAAGGAAGCGCGTCAACGTCTATACAATAGGAAAGGATGGTTTGTGGAATCATACCATGTCCCGAGGCTTGCTCGGCGACAATACCTCGCGGCTTGCGCGGTCTTCACCTCCGGTCTTGGACGGTGTCTGTGCAGCTCCTGGTCGCACCGGGACTGATGACTCCTGGTCGCACCGGGACTGTCGGGATTGACAGCTGTCCTCCAAGCGGCAGAAACTGCCCGCCTCTGAAGTAGTCTACACTGACCACCTGGAACTCCAATCTCCTTGTCCCATAAGGAATTGGAAGGAGTTGCACCCTCCTGTCAGCGTACTACTCGCCAACACACTCTCCTGCCACCAATTGCTTTCTACAGTTGTCTTTCCCTTGTTGTGCCTCCCTTATCGGGTAGCACTCGCTCGGGCTCTCTCTCGGTTACCAAAACCAGAGAAAACAACAACTTCACAGAGCAACTGGTTGCACTGAGTTGTTCTTTGAGAAGCCCCCAATACCCCTATATATATAGGAGGGTCATGGGACAGAGTTCTCTATCCCGGCCAATGCGGGACTAAAAGCAGGAGTAGAAGGGTTCTATATTTTCCACAAAACAACCAACTCGCAACCTGAATCGATCGTTTCAATTTTGAAACGGTCGGTTGGGGACCTGAGCCGATCGTTTGACACCTCAACTGATCGGTTGGGACACCTCAACCGGTCGGTTCACTTCTGAACTGGTCGGTTCGTGGTCCTGGTTAGTTCCCGATTGACTTTTCACCTTTTGTTTCTAATTGGTATCAAATACCAATTCTTGTTCCAATCAAATTAGGTAAGTGAAACGAAAGGAAAATTCTCACCAATGCTACTTTCCCAACTTGCCCGGTTGCAATAGTTGAACCGATCGTTTCAACACTTGAAGTGATTGTTTCACCCTGTCCATGAGCCGATCGACTCACTACCTGAGCCGACCGATTCACCAAGCTCAGCCGATCGGTTCATCACCCGAGCCGATCGGTTGGGAGTGCAGATTGTGCAGAATCAGTCAATTGTAGTTTCAATAAATTTGATATTCTTATCAATCAGTCCAACACCTTGAACACTATGATTTTGAGCTATCAATTAATTGAGTGTTTAATTGAACTACTAAACTCCTTTAGTAATCAATCTAAACATTGTTTGTGGACAAAACTCCTCTTCCAGGTTGAATCCTATGTGTGTGACCCTGCAGGTCCATTTTCACGTTGGCAGTGAAAGTCCATAACACTTATGACTTCACAAGTAAAGAGTGGTGCCTAGTCACACATCAGTGCTACCCAAGTGAAATAGAAAGTTGGAGAACAACTTTCAATCTTACAATCCGTGAATGGTGTTACAGTGAATGTATAAATCCTTTGTCACTGATATCCCGAATGAACTCGAGGCATGGAATAATCATCCTGTCAACGTTCATTCACTTTCTTGATCTCAAAGTAGATTGGAAGAGATATGTATGAAATCAATATCACATACTGATTCACACATGCGTGCACACGCCTATTTCAATCCTACTCATCAAGTGGCATTGGATATCAAACTCCCTCACGAGGGACAAATCCCATATCTATCACTCACCCCTCAAAAGCCCCATGTGTCAAAGCCACCCAATAATCACCTTTATAACAACCTATGTTTCAGGATTGCGTTTGATGATGTCAAAGTGTGCCCAACGACATGTGTTGAGTGTAGTGATTTCAGGTCAAAGAATCACACTCACCACCATCACTGTGAGTATTGACTGTGACTACCATGTCATGTTTCCATGTGTCAAACTCATAGTGGGTCTGTCTGGTACACTTGTTCTCTAACAAGTACCTATGTGTTTGGTTTGATATCTCTATATCATGACTAATGAGATTCTGTCATCAACCAACACCACAATCTAGTCTTGTGTGTCATTGCTGTCTATCTACCTTCCACAATGACATCCGACTAGGGACATAACAAGAATGTACAAACTCTTAGCATTCGTATGATCTCATCGTTCAGGTCCTTAACCTGAAGGCATACGTCATTGAATACTGTCATTCTCTAGAAATTCAATATGTTCTATCACTATCTCATATGACTGAACAAGAAAGAATTGGAAGCTTGCTTTTGATGTTTATCAAATCAATCTTAACGTATCCCACCAATCATCCCATGATTGGCTCTCAGGGCATACATACCAACAGTATAAACTGTTCATTAACTTTTGTAGGGGTGAGTTTTGGGATAAACATGTGATTCAGATTTGGGGGAATAGTGAAGTCAGAACAAGGAATCTCAACCCATTTGGATGGGTCTGAATTGAGTGGTCTGGACTCACTATTCCGTCCTTGTTGCAATTAATCTATATAGTATAAACCCTTCATTAACTTTTTAGGGGTGGGTTTTCAGGATAAACACGTGGTTCAGATTTGCGGGAAGAGTGCCGAAACAATGATCGGAACAGGAAATCTCAACCCATTTGGATGGGTTCGAATTCACGGTTCCGGACACATTGTTCCGTCCCTGTTGCAATTAATCTGTGTCGTATAAACCCTTCATTAACTTTTAGGGGTTGATTTTTGGGATAAACATGCGGTTCAGATTTGCGGGAACAGTGTTGAAATAGTGCAGTCAGAACAGGAAATTTCAACCCATTTGGTTGGATCCGAATTTATTATTTCAGACACTTTTTGGTATCATGCATTTCATTGTGGAGCTCCTAGGTTTTAAGTACATGCGTAATCTTAGTGGTGTTCTAAACTAAGTACTCAGACACACGAGAGTTGCTGCTAAGAAATAGGCACTTATGAACATCTTTGTTGATCCATAGAAGAGAAGACCGACACACCAACTGGTGTCTTGTTATATGGTTCGGTTAGAGGAAAACATGTATGTGTGAATCTGATACGATTTTCTTCATTGGTGGGTTTGAGAGGTGGGAATTTTACTGTGAGACATTGTGCTCGGAATTGCATTGGATAAAATGACCAAACATGAGAAAACATGTATAGACAACCAACACATTTTTATACCTTTGTTTGGTATTTTTAGATTATTAGCTCTATAGGTTGTGAAGTTTCTTGAGAGGGTTATAAAAATTGTGTACTAACATTATGACTCCAAAGTCTATAGATGTAGTGTTTTGAAGGATTGATTTTGCCATCATGAAAGGACGCAACTTATTGCCCGCCGGTCTTCCCCTTAGCATAAATAACATTTGTTTCATTTAAATAGTATGTCTTCATTTCTTTAACCACGGGAATATAATACTTCATTTCGTATTTGAATTGCAATGATTTCGAACATTGTATAAGATCACGTACGCAAAATAATAGATTACAGACTCTGTGCTGCAATTTCATCACATGCCAATAATTTGACTGTCGTGCGACAAAAGTAAGTGTTACAGGCTGTATGCTATTTCGAGGATGCTGTGTTTGGCCATTATTATTGCCACAATGATAAGAAATCTGCTCGTTATATCACCTTTGAAATGACCATGCTGAGCATCACCGCCGGAATAGACGATGGTCATTGCTGATAGACTGGGAGGTATATAGCTGACATGAAAGAACTAGATTTTCGAACTGTGAGGTACAACATTGACATGTATAGACCTAAAACTTCGAAATGTGTGGTTTATTATCCTTCAGAATCTGTTATAAGTCCTCACATGAGCACCGGTC
Organism: Alisma plantago-aquatica; assembly: GCA_963693085.1. NCBI lineage: Eukaryota > Viridiplantae > Streptophyta > Magnoliopsida > Alismatales > Alismataceae > Alisma > Alisma plantago-aquatica. The sequence goes on along the minus strand of OY856414.1, from coordinate 865,714,371 downwards.
ACCCAATTTGCACCACCTCAAGCATTTGCTGCCCGAGCTGAAACCTCCGCAGCAGAAGCAACTGCAGACTACTGAAGACGTAACGCCTACAGAATCAACAGAAAAGCTGATATTTAACAGAAGACTACTATGTGCAAATAAGGAGAATCTCATGCAAGCAAGGGTTGATTACCTGCATCTTGTTCTTCAACGACCAACTGCCCGGTAGAGCTAATAAGAAGCGCGGCCAAGGCAAGATCCCAGACAAGAGAGGATGGCTTAACAGGTATTCTCCCACCAGCTGCAGTAGGCAACGGATTTACCGGGTCTCGTATATATAGCCGTCACCATTCACGAGTTCCCTACAAAATTGACTTATACTTATGCTAGCTTATTCGCTGGTGGCTAGCAAGTTTGCCTTGGTTGTCAAGTATACAATTTTTCCAGGAAAAACGCGTGAAGATTTGATTGATAGCAAAAGGATGCAACACCTCATGTTGGAAATTTCCATCAGCCAGCTCGAAATTGGTCTCCCCTTGGTTTGAAAAATGTTAAAAGTCAAAGCAAGCAGTTAAGAACCCATTTCCTGCATATGAGCTTCCACGTAATGCCGGAAACGGAATCAACGAAAACATTAATTTGAACATACTTTTGGGCTGAGTTATCAGGTACGTCTGAAGCAGCTACGTAGGCAACATTAACGCTAGTGTTATATTTAGTCCATTCTTGGATGATCCAAATGCATTTACGCAGAGTGAGTTTCCCAGTATAGCACGCGTCCTAATTCCCAATATTACATAATCCTCTACGTCTGCTCCGGACTCACTGTGCCGGCCTTGATGTTGTAATTTATCTGTATCGTATAAACTCTTTCGTTAACTTTTTTACAGGTAGGTTTTTACGATAAACATGTGGTTCAGATTTGCGAGAATAGTGTCAAAATAGTGAAGTCGGAACAGGGAATCTCAACCCCGTTTGGATGGGTCCGAATTCACTGTTTCAGATTTATTATTCTGGCCTATTGCAATTAATTTGTATCGTACAAATTTTTCATTGATTTTTTAAAGGATGGATTTTTGGGATAACCATATGGTTCAGATTTGCGAAAACAATGTTGAAACAGTGAAGTCAGAACAAGGAATCTTAACCCATTTGGAAGGGTCTAATTCACTGTTCCGGACTCACTGTTCTGGCCATGTTGTAATTAATATGAGTCGTATAAATTCTTCATTAACTTTTTTATGGGTGAGTTTTTGGGATAAACACGCGGTTCAGATTTGTGAAAATATTGCCGAAACAGTTTTGTCTGAACAGAGAATCTCAATCAATTTGAATAGGTCTGAATTCACTGTTCCGGCCCTGTTGCAATTAATATGTATCATATAAACCCTTTATTAATTTTTAAGGGGTGGGTTTTTGGGATAAACATGCGGTTCAGATTTGCGAGAACATTACTGAAACAGTGAAGTCAGAGCAAGGAATCTCAACCCATTTGGAAGGGTCTGAATTCACTATTCCGGCCCTGTTACAATTAATCTGTACCATATAACTATAAAACCTTCATTAACTTTTTCAGGGGTGGGTTTTTAAAATAAACTTGTGGTTCAGTTTTGCGAGAACAGTGCTGAAATAGTGAAGTCGAAACAGGGAATCTCGACCCATTTTGATGGGTCTGAATTCACTGTTTCGACCCTGTTGTCATTAATTTGTGTCGTATAAACCCTTCATTAACTTTTTCAGGCATGGATTTTTAGGATGAACATGTGATTCAGATTTGCGGGAACAATGCTTAAACAATGAAGTTGGAATAGGAAATCTCAACCCATTTGGATGGGTCTGAATTCATTGTTCCAGACTCACTATTCCGGCTCTGTTGCAATTAATTTGTATCATATAAACCCTTTATTAACTTTTTAGGGGTGAGTTTTTGGGATAAACATGTGGTTCAGATTTGCGAGAATAGTGCCGAAACTATAAAGTGGAACAGGGAATCTCAACCCATTTGGATGGGTCCAAATTCACTTTTCCGGACTCTCTGTTTCATCCATGTTGTAATTAATTTGTGTCATATATGTTGGGTTTTAGGGGAGGCAGAGAAGGCAGCGGAAACAAAACAATTTCTCACCCAAACCCGGAACAAGGAAACGTGTCAACGTCTATACAATAAGAAAGGATGGTTTGTGGAATCATACCTTGTCCCGAGGCTTGCTCGGCGACAATATCTCGCGGCTTGCATGGTCTTCACCTCCGGTCTTGGACGGTGTCTGTGCAGCTCCTGGTCGCACCGGGACTGTCGGGATTGACAGTTGTCCTCCAAGCGGCAGAAACCGCCCGCCTCTGAAGTAGTCTACACGGACCACCTGGACTCCGATCTCATTGTCCCACAAGGAATTGGAAGGAGTTGCACCCTCCTGTCAGCGTACTAGTCGCCAACACACTCTCCTGTCACCAATTGCTTTCTGCAGTTGTCTTTCCCTTGTTGTGCCTCCCTTATCGGGTAGCATTTGCTCGGGCACTCTCTCGATTACCAAAACCAGAGAGAACGACAACTTCACAGAGCAACTGGTTGCACTGAGTTGTTCTTTGAGAATCCCTCAATACCCCTATATATATAGGAGGGTCATGGGACATGGTTCTCTATCCCGGCCAATACGGGACTAAAAGAAGGAGTAGAAGGGTTCTAGATTTTCCACAAAACAACCAACTCGCAACCTGAATCGATCGTTTCATTTCTAAAACGGTCGGTTAGGGACCTGAGCCGGTCGGTTGACACCTCAACCGATCGGTTGGGGCACCTCAACCGGTCGGTTCACTTCTGAACCGGTCGGTTCGTGGTCTTGGTCAGTTCCCGATTGACTTTCCACCTTTTGTTTCTAATTGGTATCAGATACCAATCCTTGTTCCAATCAAATTGGGCAAGTGAAACGAAAGGAAAATTTTCACCAATCCTACTTTCCCAACTTGCCCGGTTGCAACAGTTGAACCGATCGTTTCAACACTTGAAGCGATTGTTTCACCCTGTCCATGAGCCGATCGACTCACTACCTGAGCCGACCAGTTCACCAAGCTCAGCCGATCAGTTCATCACATGAGCCGATCGGTTGGGAGTGCAGATTGTGCAGAATCAGTCAACTGTAGTTTCAATCAATCTGATATTCTAATCAAACAGTCCAACACCTTGAACACTATGATTTTGAGCTATCGATTAATTGAGTGTTTAATTGAACTACTAAACTCCTTTAGTAATCAATCTAAACATTGTTTGTCGACAAAACTCCTCTTCCAGGTTGAATCCTATGTGTGTGACCCTGCAGGTCCATTTTCACGTTGGCAGTGAAAGTCCATAACACTTATAACTTCACAAGCAAAGAGCGGTGCCTAGTCACACATCAGTGCTACCCAAGTAAAATACAAAGTTGGAGAACAACTTTCAATCCTACAATCCGTGAATGGTGTTACAGTGGATGTATAATTCCTTTATCACTGATATCCCGAATGAACTCGAGGCATGGAACAGTCATCCTGTCAACGTTCATTCACTTTATTGATCTCAGAGTAGATTGGAAGAGATATGTATGACATCAATATCACATACTGATTCACACATGCGTGCGCACGCCTATTTCAATCCTACTCATCAAGTAGCCTTGGATATCAAACTCCCTCAGGAGGGACAAATCCCATATCTATCACTCACCCCTCAAAAGCTCCATGTGTCAAAGCCACCCAATCATCACCTTTATAACAACCCATGTTTCAGGACTGCGTTTGATGATGTGAAAGTGTGCCCAAAGACATGTTTTGAGTGTAGTGATTTCAGGTCAAAGAATCACACTCACCACCATCACTGTGAGTATTGACTGTGACTACCATGTCATGTTTCCATGTGTCAAACTCACGGTGGGTCTGTCTGGTACACTTGTTCTCTAACAAGTACCTATGTGTTTGGTTTGATATCTCTATATCATGACTAATGAGATTGATCTGTCATCAACCAACACCACAATCTAGTCTTGTGTGTCATTGTTGTCTATCTACCTTCCACAATGACATCCGACTAGGGACATAACAAGAATGTACAAACTCTTACCATCCGTATGATCTCATCGTTCAGGTCCTTAACCTGAAGGCATACGTCATTGAGTACTGTCATTCTCTAGACATTCAATCTGTTCTATCACTATCTCATATGACTGAACAAGAAAGAATTGAAAGCTTGCCTTTGATGTTTCTCAAATCAATCTTAATGTATCCCACCAATCATCCCATGATTGGCTCTCAGGACATACATACCAACTGTATAAAATGTTCATTAACTTTTGTAGGGGTGGGTTTTGGGATAAACATGTGATTCAGATTTGGGGGAATAGTGTCAAAATAGTGAAGTCAGAACAGGGAATCTCAACCCATTTGGATGGGTCTGAATTGAGTGGTCTGGACTCACTATTCCGTCCTTGTTGCAATTAATCTATATAGTATAAACCCTTCATTAACTTTTTAGGGGTGGGTTTTCGGGATAAACATGTGGTTCAGATTTGCGGGAAGAGTGCCGAAACAATGATCGGAACAGGAAATCTCAACCCATTTGGATGGGTTCGAATTCACTGTTCCGGACACATTGTTCCGTCCCTGTTGCAATTAATCTGTGTCGTATAAACCCTTCATTAACTATTTAGGGGTGGATTTTTGGGATAAACATGCGGTTCAGATTTACGGGAACAGTGTTGAAACAGTGCAGTCATAATAGGAAATTTCAACCTATTTGGTTGGGTCTGAATTTATTATTTTAGACTCACTATTCCAGCCATGTTTGCAATTAATTTGTGTCGTATAAACCTTTCGTTAACTTTTTTAAGGGTGGGGTTTTGGGATAAACATGAGGTACAGTGAAGTCAGAACAGGGGATCTCAACCCATTTGGATTGGTCCAAATTCACTGTTTCAGACTCACTATCCCGGCCCTATTGCAATTAATCTGTGTTGTATATACCCTTCATTAACGTTTTAGGGGTGGGTTTTTGGGATAAATATGCGGTTCGGATTTGCGGAAACATAGCCAAAATAGTGAAGTCAGAACAGGGAATCTCAACCCATTTGGATGGGTCCGTATTCATTGTTCCAGAGTCACTATTTCGGCCCTGTTGTAATTAATCTATGCCGTATAAATCCTTATTCACCTTTTTAGGAGTGAGTTTTTGGGATATATATGCGGTTCATATTTGCGGGAATGGTACTGAAAAAGTAAAGTCGGAATAGGAAATCTCAACCCTATTTGGATTAGGACTCGATTCACGTTGCCGAAACTAGATTGAACTGGCATTGGTTATATTATAGGTTGATGGGGATTGTTGTGAATGGATTGGGTATCTTTGTTGCTTGGGGATTTGTAGAATCCAACATGGTTCCGCATCCGTAGATAGAATTACTAGATTTGGGGCATATATTTCATAGCAGCATACAAATTATAATATTAGTGACGTTTTGTAAGATAATGGGATTCTTTAGTCCCTCTTGCCCACCTCATAATTGGGGTCAGCTGTTATAAATGGGAAGGCTAGTCTATAAGGACTAGAAGGGCACGGAAGACCGCACATTTGCAGGCAACTAGTAGGGCTTGGCCGAGCTTGGGACTTTGGTGTATGGTCTTCAATTTGTTTTTCTTTTAGTTTTCACACTACATTTAAATAAAGAATTTCACTAAGTGAAACTATATTCAACCAGTTGCATTTTGCATCTTACAGAATATGCCTTCAAAAGTATGTTAAGCTATATGATTAGATATGTTATGAACTTCGTCTGAGTTGTGGTCAAATATGAACCCAGTTATTGATGTGGTCAATTCATTAATACTTCTATTTTTAAAATGTGTGATCGTGTCAGGGAGAAAAGGGTCAATCAGAATGTTTAAATACGCCTCTTGTTGTGGGTAGAAAAAATATAATTTCTGTTGATCCTTTCACTACATGGTGGCGACTCGAATCCAAGCGAACAATCTCGTTCCTCTCTTGTTGTTGCGTTCAATGGTGCTCATGTTCATCGCTCTGTTCCAAGAAATAGAGGTTTGGTCAAAGTTCATCCACGGAATCTTTTCCAATCAAGTTATGTTGTTAGATATGTCACGAACTCGGTCTGATTTTTGGCCAAATACGAGGTTTATATAGTCGAATATGAACCCAATTAATAATGTAGTCCATTCACTAATACTTCTACGTTGGAAATGTGTGATCGTATCATAGATAGAAGGTTTAACAAAGTGTTTAAATACGCCTCTGTTGTGGTTAGAATAAATATGCTTTTTGTCAATCCTTTCGCTATGGGGAGGCAATACGAATCCAAGTTTACTATCTCATTCCTCTCTTGCGGTTGCGGTGCTCATGTTCATCAATCCGTTCTAGGGAATGGAGTCTTGATAAAAGTTCATCCACATGCAAGGTGTTTGTAAAGTATGTGAATATGTTTTATCTTGTGACAGAAAGTGCATGCATCTATTTGCTCATTTGATGAGGCACTATTTAATCTAAATCAAATTTCTTATCGGAGGCTTGTTGTGAGATAAATTACTAATTTTTGTTAGTTCTTCTTTGGTCCTTTGTTGTGAGATAAATTATTAATTCTTGTTAGTTCACTACTATAGAAACTGTTTATAACGTCACATTTAGAGGCGTCAGTTGTATACAATAAATCGACGCCTAAACCCTACAACGTCGGTTTAATACACAAAATGACATTTATATGTGAAGAGCGGTCAGACACAGGTATCGTTTTTAATTTAGTGTAGGTTCTTTAATAAACAACCGATGCCTAAAATCGACCGCCAAATCCAAGTTTTCTAGTGGAAAAAAATTAGCTCAAAAATTTAACATACGACGTCGGTTGTTGACTAATTAACCGACGACTAAAGTATTTGGCGAGATAAAAATTGGGCACATTTTTATCGTCGGTTGTCTTAAACAGACGCCGATGTGTTTTCCCGCACTGTCTGCGCGATTATTTTCACCCCCCTATGGTGTCGGTTTTCTAAGGCAACTGACGACTATGGTCATAATTCGAAAATATTTTTTTTTGTCGGCCTATGTAGATAGACGTTGGTTTTTCGAGTAGAAACCGACGACTATAATTGAGCATAGGTGTCGGTTTTTTAGTCGTAACCGACGCCTATTTTTATTAGCATCAGATTTTTTGAATACCCGACACTAATGGTTAACTTAATAGCACTCGCACGAAGCCGAATCTTCCTCTTTCTCTATTTCATTTCTGATTGAAGGTTAGGTTAGCTCTGGCGATTTCGCCCCCTGCTCCCTCCTCCTTGCGCGCCGCCGCCACCCTTCTCCCTGCTCGCCGCTGTCGGCCGCCCTCTCTCTGCTCGTCCTAGTTGCTCGGCCTTCTCCCTGCCCTCCGGCGTCCTCATCCTTCACCCGGTCAGCACCTAGTCGTCCTCCTCAGACTGCTCCCTGCCCTCCATCGCCTAAGGTTAGCACCTACTCGTCCTCCTCCGCCTCCGCCTGCTCCCTGCCCTCCACCGCCCAAGGTCAACCCCCCCCTTTCTATATCACTATTTTCTTCTCTTCCATCGTGTTTTGGACATAGTTGAGGTGATGCTAACTAGTCCACACTACACATCACTTGCTAGCAACTTGGGCCTCCTTGCTTTTGATCATATTACTAGCATTAGATCATAGTAAGATGTCCATGGTTTCAAAACACTAAATCATCTACTGTTTGTATTTATTTATGTATTGATTCAAGGATTAATTGATCATCTACAGATTTATATTAGTTTATCAACATATTTGTATTTTTTTGTCTACTATTTTTTATTTAGTTATCTACTCATTTGAATTTATTTGTTTACTGCTTTTGAAATTATATAATCAACTAGTGATGTAACTTTATCACAGGCTCATTATGAACCACTAGATCTAGATCTTAGGGTATCTCTACCATCCTAACTATGAAATTGGTAACTGGTTTCCTTATTGAGTATATTGAGAATCCTAATCACCCTTCTTGCTTAATGATGAACTCTAATGCACACACGTGACATGCTTGGAATGTAAATGACGAACTTTTCCCTAGATTGTCAATCATACTTCTAAAGACATCAATAATCACCCTAACTTGAAGAACTAGGATATGAATGATGAAACTAGGAATTATAGGTATAAGAATGACAACACATGTATTTGTTGGCCTAGAAACGCGTCCAAGACTTATTCATTAGGAGTAAATCTTGGATAATCCCCAGTTTGGGACTATTCTGGAACATGTAATCTCACATAGGATGTAAGTGTATAATGTGTATTGGGTTTTCAAGAAAATTTCAGTAGCATTTTCCCGTTTGTTCTCTTAGTACACATGCACTTAGAGAACAGTGGGGAAATGCTGTCGAAATTTTTTTGAAAACCCAATAAACATTATACACTTACTAGTGAGATTAGGTGTTTAAGAATGGGATAGGAGGTACACATTTATTATATATAAGAATGACAGTACATGTATTTGTTGGCCTAGAAACCCGTCTAAGATTTACTCATTCAGAGTAAATCTTGGATAGTCCCTGGTTTGAGATTGTTCTTGAAAATTTAATCTCACTTAGGATGTTTTAACCATTAATTATATATAAGACCTTAAACCCCAAAGTTTTAACCATGCATAATCTCTAATCTGTTAACCCTAGACCCTAATATTGTTCTAATATATACTTGTTTTCTCTTTGATCATAGAATGGATAGATCATGGATGTCCATTCTAAATCACTGCACCCCATAGTTTATTTCTGGTCTTGATCAGTTTCTTAGATTTGCCGAGGAACATAGGAAACGACCTGGAGATAGGTTCTACTATCCATGTAGGCATTGCGGTAACAACTTGAAAGTCAACACTGGTGACGGAATTAAAAGTCATGTCATGTGTAACGGAATTTCAAACCTAAAATCAGTGGATGTCGATAGCAAATCTTGTGTGGAAGAAGAAATTGCCTCTGATGGCATAGATGTGAACGAACTAGTTCCAGTAAACATTGTTGATGTGATGCTGGATAGTTGTGGGGTAGAGCACACCGATCCACCTTCCATGTTTAGAAACATTGTGCATGATGCTGAGATACCGTTATACACAGGTTGTAAGTTTACGAAGCTTAGTGTTGTGTTGAGATTGTATAAACTGATAGCTAACAATCCATGGAGCGACAAAAGCTTCACGTCATTGTTGTCTTTGTTGAAAAAATTCTTTCTGAAGGAAATGAGCTGCCAATCTCAACATACCGGTTAAAGAAATTGTTGTGCCCAACGGGAATGGTGGCCAAGAAGATACATGCATGTCCGAATGATTGTGTATTATTTCATAAGGACTATGTGGATTTGAAAGATTGTTCGAAATGTGGCACGTAAAGGTATAAATTGACGACTTTGGGGAAGTCCAAAATTGGTTCTCCTGCCAAGGTGATGTGGTATCTACCTATAATATCACAGTTTCAACACTTTTTTTCCAATCCTATAGATGCGAAGAATTTGAGGTGGCATGCAGATGTTAAGAAAAAGAATGATGGGATCCTACGACATACGTCTGATTCCCCATAGTGGAAGAAGTTTGATTTATTGTACCCTAAATTCGGTGAAGAAGATAGGAATCTAAGGCTTGGGCTTTATACAGATGGGATGAATCTGTACGGGACATTGAGAAGGCAACATAGCACTTGGCCAGTTATGCTTCTTATATACAATCTTCCTCCCCGGTTGTATATGAAAAATAAGTATATTATGTTGTCATTGTTGATATCGAGCCCTAAACAACCTGGAAATGATATCGACGTTTATCTTGAACCTATGATTGATGACTTGAAGAAGCTCTGGGGTGAAGGTGTGATGACCTATCATGCTTCATGAAGAGAGACATTTCGTTTGCACGCTATGTTGTTTTGCACAGTGAATGACTTTCCAGTGTATGGGAATTTGTCTGGATATAGTGTCAAAGGATCTAAAGCGTGTCCTATATGTGAAGAGAACACTGATTCAATATGACTAAAACACGGTGGCAAGATTGTATATCTTGTTCATTGAAGGTTTCTTCCAAAATTTCATATGTATCGTAGGTTGCGCAAAGCATTCAATGGACGAAATGAGGAACATATTGCACCTAAACCTATATCAAGGGAGGATATTTATGAAAGAGTAAAAGGCATCGCCAATGAATTTGGTAAGAGATCATAATGTACGATGGCCACAAAGAGTGACAAGTCTTTATTCAAGAAGAAGTCAATATTTTGGGATCTTCCTTATTGGAGTTCTTTCACAGTCAGGCATTGTATCGATGTCATGGATGTTGAGAAAAATGTATGTGATAGCGTTATCGATACTATGTTGAATATATTAGGTAAGACTAAAGATGGGATAAAATCAAGAATGGACCTACGTGAAATGGGAATAAGGACAGAATTAACAGAAGTAGTTAGTAGTGATCGAAGAACATACTTACCTCTCGCTTGTTACACATTGTCTAGAAAGGAGAAGAAAGCTTTTTGGGAATACTTGGTAAATGTTAAGGTGCCACATGGTTACTCATCCAACATTCATACATTGGTATCAATGAAAGATCTGAAGTTGATAGGTCTTAAATCTCATGATTGTCACACACTAATGCAACAAATATTGCCCGTGGAAATTCGATATATATTTCCGAAAAATGTACGGTTTGCAATCACCATACTTTGTTTCTTTTTCAACAGTCTGTGCAGCAAAGTTATTGACCATGATACTCTCGATAAATTGCAAAGAGAAGTGGTTGTTACCCTATGTCAGCTTGAGATGTATTTTCCTTCTTCGTTCTTTGATATCATGGTACATCTTATTGTCCACTTGACTAGGGAAGTGAAAATGTTGGGACCAATTTTCTTGCATTGGATGTATCCCTTTGAACGATACATGAGCGTTTTTAAAGGTGATGTTTGAAACCATTATCATCCTGAAGGGAGTATTATTGAGGGTTATGTGGCTAGAGAGGTTATGGATTTTTGCAATGACTTTCTGAGTGGAAATGATGCTCCTATGAATGACAAGAATATTGAGGAGCATTTTGGAAAAGGAATTTTGGCATCACGGGTGAAAGTAATCAGTCGTGAGCAGTTGGAGCAAGGTCACTTGTATATTTTACAGAACATCAACGAAGTGAGTGTTTATATCGAGGAACGTACCTATTTCATCAAGAGACAATATCCTAGATCCAATTTAATATGGCTTGCTTGAGAGCATAACAAGACATTTATTAAGTGGCTTGAAGATAAAGTCTTACTTCAACTATCTCAAATACCAGATAATCTTACTGAAACCATCAAATGCCTCACCTTTAAACCAAACTTGAATGTTATGTATTATGAAGGGTTTGATATAAATGGATTCTCATATTACACAAAGCGTCAAGATGATAAGAGTGTTGTCCAAAACAGTGGGGTCACCCTTCAAGCGTCTTCATTGTTTTTTGCAAGTGCAATGTAAGAGTCTATGTGAAGCTAAAATGTCATATTACTGTGTCATTGAAGACAAATGGGAGTTTGACTATGTAGATTTCAGAATTTATCACTTTAAATGTAATTGGGTTGACAAGATGATATGTTTAAGATGATATGTTTGTGTATATATGCATATAACATTCTTTACGTAAATTTGTAGGGGTTGAATCCATGCCGACTAAAAAGTCAAGAATATATCGTTGTAGAGGCATCGACTTATCCATCCCTTAAAGGGTGCATGTTTCATGGGTATCTAGTACCGGATGGTGTGGTACGTGTAAGCCTGATACATGTACTCCCCGACGGGAGGATCTTGCACTGCCTCATACACACCCAGATGTTGAAACACTTGGTGAGGCAGTAGGCGGAGTAATACTGTGGCCCGAAGCGGATGTCCTCTATACTAATATTGTATGATAAATTTACATTATGTTAATTTGTTAGTGTGTATATATGAGTCAATTGATCTGAAATTATATATATAGGTCAAAAAGATGAGACTCATTACATCTCGGCCTCCACCTCCTCAACTACTAAGTTGGCTTCTAAGGGACCTACAGGCCTCGATAGGTCCTAATTGTAGGGATGTGGCAGTATGGATCGGCGAATATGATCTAAATTGCCCTATAAATGTTACTATTCCGGAGGATGCTGTAGGTAAATCATACAATAAAATTCTATTTATACAAGTTTAGCATAGGTCTTAATGCATACGTAATACTAGTTTTGCATACGTATTAATGCATAGGTATTAATGCAGGTCAATCATACAAAAACAAGATATTTATACAAGATATTTTGTAGTTGTTTCATTATGATTGGCTGAACACATTTATGATAGAGTTGTGGATATGGTGAGATCTTGTTTATACATCCATATACCTTGTTTTATATATGGTGATCTGGTTTTTTATATATTAATGCATACATAATACATATTTTGCAGCCACTTACACACGATATGTATAAATTTTGGGTTTTCCCATGTGGGATTTTTGGTTCCATCTTTGATTAGTCTTGTAAATGCAGACCCTTCTTCAGTTACTTCATACTACTGTAATGCTTTTCAATATTTTGGTAAAAATAATAAGACGGTGATAATAGCTCCATTCAATGTCGAGTAAGTTTACTTTGCTTATAATTTGGACTTAAGCAAATTACATTTTTATTGTGGATTTTGAGTTATTAATTTTTTACTTTCTTACCTATAGTGATAAACATTGGGAGTTACCAATTATTGTCCCCAAGACGTTCACTGTCTATTATCTAGATCTTGCGGGGAATGAGTTGAATACATTATATGGACATGCAATTAAAAGGCCATTATTCTCATGAGAAATTTCATGTTTTTATATCCGTTAACATATGTTACTACATTACTATTTAATTATGCAATTTAATGTGTTACATTAACATATGTAGCGCTTTACAAGAGTACAAAAAAGTTGGAGGAAAGGTCTACAAAAAAAAGAATTTGTCACTAATTTGGGAGAATGTGAAAGTAATTTCCTGACTCCAATGTATATATTATTTATGTGAACTGTGCTTATTTGTATTTTTTAATATTTATATGTTTCAATTTATAGTGTGCTACACAAGACAATGGTTGGGCATGTGCCTACTATATGATATGATTTATGGACCTAATCATTAAACATGTCGTAATGGAAATTGATATGATACAGTGGGTATTATACATAGTCTCATTAGATAATATGAAATATATCAATCTTATTATATATGATTAATTATATATATACGTCATTCTCTTTGCAGGTCTTTAAAACTACTGACTTCAACACAGGTGGAAAGCTATTAGATGTACATACTCCCTATACGAGAGAGGAACTAGATGCTATAAGAGAAGAATGGGAAAAATCCCTACAATGAGTGGGAAATTTTAAATATAATTTTATTGATAATGATGACAATGATGACGATGATGAATAAAGAATAACTTTGTTCTCATAATTATTTTTGTGTAAATGTGAATGACTTTTTATGAATTGTTATATGTGTGAATGTGAATGTGAATGACTTTTTCTAATCAATACATGAATGTTTCTACATGTGTCTGAATGTGAAAAAGATGAAATGAATGGAACGAAATGTGTATGTAAATAAGTTTGCAGGTTTCAACATGTATCTGATCAATACATGTGTCTGAATGTGAATAACTTTGCAGGTTTGTGGCGTGCTGTATGGTTGATTTCAATGGATGTTGTAAACCTGTAGTTCAGAATTGAACTGCAGGTTATGCATCCTTCTGACCAACCATATAGCAGATCTACAAACTAATAAGAAAAAAAATAAGCAAATAGGCGCCAATTGTTAATAAACAACTGACACCAAAACCATATGGCGTAAGTTTTTAGCAAAAAACCGACATCTTTATCCCGTCCTGGTGTCAGTTTTCGGTAAAAACTGACGCCTCTTACCACGGCCATGTTGGCCAGCACGGCCATGCTGGCAGTGATATGGCATCGATTATTTGCATAAAACCGATGACTTTATCAAGATATAGTGTCGGTTATATACAAGAACTGACGCTGATAGTGCCCTTGCTGGCTGATAAATGTATATTTATCCCTTTTATTTATATATTTTTGATATTTGCTTAGGATTATTTTGTTATTTGTTCTCTTAGTTTCATAATTAATTGTGTTATTTTAGATTTTTCTCTTTAATTGGAGTTTTAATTCTATTTTCTTGGGTTTTGTAGGAAAATTACACAATTTGCAGCAGTCCTGAAATTCATATATACCCTCCACCAAAAGTGAAATAACTCTTGCATTAGAACTCCAACTTGAGTGTACAAGTATTCATTGGAAAGGGAATTAAATTTCCTAAAATAAAATCTTATTATTTGGACTACTTTTGTACTTTTCAGGGGATAAAAATATGTTCGAAATCGCTGCTTTGAGAATCTGCATTAAAGGGAGTTACATGATCAAGATAATTAAAGACAACCAACTTTCGATTTGACCAGATCCAGAAAATTCAAAAATTGGTCTCCCTCTCTTTTTTCTCCCTCTTTTGAGGGAAGCCTACCCCCTCCCCCTCCTATAAAGAGGGACTCTTCACTTGTAAAAACATTCCATTATTCATTCTATTTTATCCAATTTTTAGTTGTAGACCACATCTTGTATAATGTTGGATCTCATTTTAGTTTGCATTTCTTCTGGTCTTGCTATGTCTGAGTAAATTTCTCTGGGGCATGGGAGTATCCCCTTAGCCCAATTCTATTCAATATAATCAGTTATATTCCTCCATCGAACAAATATCTTCTCTCTGTTTCTTTGTGGTTATTTGGATGATCTGATATATTCTTATGGAGTGATATGACCGTGGATCTCTGTAAGAACGAAACAATAGTCCCTTAATTGTGATTATCATCTTTTTTCCATTTAATCTTATTCTTGTTATAATCCTTGGTGACACGATCACCTGATCCTTGGGTTTGAATGCCAGTTTGAATTCACATACTTTTTATATGACCGTAGATAATTGCATGTTGGACGGTTGGGCAATGATCCGTAAATGTCGGGACCAACAGGTTCACGGGAAGTCCGACCCCTGTGTGTTTGTCCGTAAGGACATATAAATACAAGGTCCTAATTTGATCATTGGAGTTTAGAATTTGATTAGTTGAATAGGAATGTGGTTTTGGTGGTGATCTTCCAGACCCCAGATCTTTATTTCTTGATTAGTTAAACTTTATTTCAACACTTTTATTTTTGTTCTTAGTATTAACAACTCTATCAAATCGGGATTTAATTCTTGTACTTGCGATTAAATTTGGATTTTGACTTTTCTTTTCCGCCGTCCCTTGGATCGATACCTATCTATACTAAGTTGACTTGTTGTTTGCAACAAGTTGACAACTGGGTTAGAAGGTTAAACTCTAGGATTTTTCCTAGTGGTTGTTGCGTGTACAACGACCCGTAACAATTTGGCGTCATTGCCGAGGATGGCACAGTTATTTTTCTGATATGATTGCATGTATATCTTGTATAATCCTTGTTCATATTCTCTAACTTTCATAACTTTAGTCTTTTTTATAATTTCTTTTAAATTTTTATAATTTCTTTTTGCCTTCCGAGCACAATTCCGGAAGTGTATCTCCTCTTTCTGCTGAGTTTCCATTCCAGCAGTACTGATTTCTAGTTACTTTTTTTTAGTAATTTTAGTTTACTTCATAATTTTTTTAGATTTATAATTTTTAGTTCTCTTTGTAATTTTTGACTAACCTTTTATCTTGTAATCTTTTTTCTCTCGCTCATTGATTGACATATATTTCAAGAACTTTTATTTTCAAATGGAGTGGGCATCTCAATATCCCCCACTATGTTATTATTGTGGTCTTTGCCACCATGCATCTCTTGCCTACCCGACTCTACCCCATGATTATGATAGCACCCCATTTAATTGCGAGCCCTTTCACCCTGATGGGTACAATGTGAATCCACATTTTTCTGAGAACCATTATGGGGAACCTTGCTATCCATATTCTAATGGGGGATATGATCAACAAAATTTTGTGGGGTGTAACCAACAAAACCTTGGGAGTTATGAACCTATTTATGAAACCCAATGTAATCCTCAACAAGAAGAGAGACTTAGGGCCCTAGAGAAGATAGCAGTAGAAGGAGAAATAAAATAAAAAACCAGCCAAGCCTTCTTAACCGCCCTACTAGAAGCCCAAACCCAAAATATAGATTGTTTAAATATGTTTCCTTATGATTTGGTGACACCTCATAGTATTGAATCTTCCTACCAAGATGGATGCAATGGAAATTACAATACACCATCTTCTGAAGATTATTATGAGGAGCAATGTCACAATCAGGATCTGGAGAACAAGGACCAATACTACCATAAGGGGTATAGTGAGGATGACCAAAATTTTGGGGTGTATAAATCCTATGGTGAAATGCAAATTAATCTTGAACTGGAAGAGAGACTTAAGGCCTTAGAAAAGATGGTAGTAGAAGGATAAGCAAAACTTGAATCTAGTCAAGCCATGTTAGCTACCTTACTAGATGATCAATAAAAAACTACCCCTATTGAGCTTGAGCAACCCAAG
Source organism: Alisma plantago-aquatica (assembly GCA_963693085.1). Classification (NCBI taxonomy): domain Eukaryota; kingdom Viridiplantae; phylum Streptophyta; class Magnoliopsida; order Alismatales; family Alismataceae; genus Alisma; species Alisma plantago-aquatica. The sequence goes on along the minus strand of OY856414.1, from coordinate 865,697,804 downwards.
ATGGTTCTTCCTGAATACGACAATGATGATCCTTATTTTGTGTCATATATGTTGGATTCTGAAGAAATAGAACAAACCATGGAGCCATATTTTGTGTGTGATTAGGACGTTGGTATCCCTATCTTTCCTTTAGAGACTCTATTACTTGAATATGAAATGTCAAAGTAGGAGAGTCATTATGAAGATCCAACAACTCCTTCCATCCTCAACATAAATTTGAATGATACCATAGACCAATACCCTTCTTTTGAGTCTATTTTGGATAATTAGCATCTAATCCCCTTTATGATTCTTCCCAAGCCGTCACAGCCAATTTCCATCCCACACATGGCTGATCTAGAAGGGGAGAGACCACCGTTGGAAGAAGCCCACACACCCCCTTCTATTGTTTGCAAGACATCATCATCCCTCCTAAATACTTGGGGAACCCTTGCACAAAAGTATTAGAGATATATGTTATATCAACAATGAAACTTACCAAACCTAATATTGATGACATTAATTTTACGGAGAAACAAAACACTTTTGTAAATGATTTTAAATTTTTTGTATTAGCATCAATTCTCCCATATGCATGTCATCATGATGGTGGAAAATTTGAACCAGATCCTCCACCCGACTCAGTTCATCATGCTCTACTAGCATTACTGGTCGGGTACCCGCAAACCTCCCCCAATCCACATCTATCTTCAACACTTTCCTTGCTATTGAAGGAAGATCTATGGATATTATTAGAGGGAATGTGAGGTGAAAGAAAATATGAGCACCCTACTTAGCTTCTATAATTACCCAATCATAGGGTAAATTATGAAGCTCCTCAGATAAAGGTCCCAGCCCTCAGACACATCCCCTTTAGCTGGACGTTTTTTGAGCTACCTGGGCCACCTGGAAATCCTCACTCTTCTCTTCCCTCCATCTCAGGTTTTGATTTTTCTCGGGATGAGCAAAAATCTAAGTCCGGGGTGGAGGTGGGTGGTATGTTTCTATTCCACCCCATTATCTTTTTTATTCTTGCATTATTTCTACCTTTTTTTTGTTTTGCATATAGTTGCTTTATTCATGGCCATTATCTAGTCGGCCATATTTTTATTTATTTTGTTGCAAAATGGCCTTTATCTAGTCGGCCAATATGAATAGATGTTTATCATTTGACCCCTTTGAGTTAGTAAATCTTTTGCAAAAAAATTGTTACAAATTGCCATGTCTAAACCACCATGTCACCTAGGATCCCAAAATAGCATCACTCCTTGGAAAAGTTGGCAAGCCGTATGGAATCAATCAAAACCAAACACAAATTTTCTCTATTTTCAAACGTTGATTAACTTGAAATAAATCTTGTATAATGTGATTGACATGAATGTTCTTTCTGATGTAATGACACTTTAAAGAAAAAAAGAGGAGAAAATAAATATGTGAAGTTATAGGCACAAGGACACCTTTTGTTTCCCCCTTATTTCTCTCTAAGAAAAAGAGAAGCAAAGAATCACCACCAAACAAAAATCAAGTCCAGGGTGACATGCTTCCCATAAAAAAAATTCATACCCCACAAAGGAGTGTACCATCAAAAGATGCCAAAAGTGTACATGAAAAAAATTGTGACCAATGTAGCCACAACTCCACAAATCTAAATCCCAAGTCGAATAGAGGAGGGATAAAAAAAAATTCATCACTTCCTTCTTTGTTTTCACACCCGCTAATTTCATCTTATTCTTGTGCAATAACTCACAAAAAATACATTTATTCAGATGAGAGTGTCAAAGCAAAAGTAAGATGAAGCATGTTTTTTCTACAAAATCTTGATTTAGAAGCAAGATATGATATTTGTTTTAATAGGGAATATAGAATTTTGTGTTTTGTGGTTTTAGGAGATTGGGTTGCTTAGCCAAATTTGGAGGTAAGGAATAAAGAGATGTTACAAGGATGATGATAGACATGTTGTTAGTATAAATTAGAATAATTTGTGATTTTATTTGTTTGAGGACAAACAAAGATTCAAGTCTAGGGTATTTTGATAAATGAATATTTATCCCTTTTATTTATATATTTTTGATATTTGTTTAGTATTTTTTTATTTATTCTCATAGTTTCGTAATTAATTGTGTTATTTTGGATTTTTCTCTTTAATTGGAGTTTTAATTCTATTTTCTTGGGTTTTGTAGGAAAATTACACAATTTGCACCAGTCCTGAAATTCATATATACCCTCCACCAAAAGTGACATAACTCTTGCATTCAAACTCCAAATTGAGTGTATAAATATTCATTGGAAAGGTGATTTAATTTCCTAAAATAAAATCCTATTATTTGGACGCTTTTGTACTTTTCACGGGAGAGAAATATGTTCGAAATCGCTGCCACGAGAATCTGCATTAAAGGGGGTTACATGGTCAAGATAATTAAAGACAACCAACTTTCGATTTGGCCAGATCCAGAAAATTCAAAAATTGGTCTCCCTCTCTTTTTTTCCCCTCTTTTGAGGGAAGGCTACCCCCTCCCCCTCCTATAAAAGGAGGGAATCTTCATTTGTAAAAGTATTCCATTCTTCATTTCATTCAATCCAATTTTTAGTTGTAGACCACGTCTTGTATAATGTTAGATCTCATTTTAGTTTAAAATTTTCTGGTCTTGATATGTCCGAGTAAATTTATATGGGGAATGGGAGTAGCCCCTTAGACCAGTTCTATTCAATATAATCAGTTATATTCCTCCATCGAACAAATGTCTTCTCTATGTTTCTTTGTGGTTATTTGGATGATCTGATATATTCTTATGGAGTGATATGACTGTGGATCTCTATAAGAATGAAACAATAGTCCCTTAATTGTGATTATCATCTTTTGTCCATTTAATCTTATTCTTATTATAATCCTTGGTGATGCGGCCACCTGATCCTTGGGTTTGAATGCCAGTTTGAATTCACATGTTTTTTTATATGACCGTGGATAATTGCATGTTGGACGGTTGGACAATGATCCATGAACGTCGGGACCAACGGGTTCACGGAAAGTCCGACCCTTGTGAGTTTGTCTGTAAGGACATATAAACACAAGGTCCTAATTTGATCCTTGGAGTTTAGAATTTGATTAGTTGAATAGGAACATAGTTTTGGTTGTGATCTTCCGGACCCCAGATCTTTATTTCTTGATTAGTTAAACTTTATTTTAGCACTTTTATTTTTGTTCTTAGTATTAACAACTCTCTCAAATTGGGATTTAATTCTTGTACTTACAATCGGATTTGGATTTTGACTTTTCTTTTCCGCCGTCCCTTGGATCGATACATATATATAATATGTTGACTTGTTGTTTGCAATAAGTTGACAACCATGTTAGAAGGTTAAACTCTAGGATTTTCCCTAGTGATTGTTGCGTGTACAACGACATGCATCACTGGCGCTTTATTGATGGCAGGAAGGGTAATGGTGTCGGTTCTTTTGATAACCGACGTCTGTAACCACTCTATAGTGTCAGTTTTCTTATATAACCGACGCCTATAGTCCCTTTGCTGGTGCATTTTCGGTGGCGGGAAGTATTTTGGCATCGATTAGGGAACCGACACCTCTGTGGTCCACCTTTAGCGGCACCCACTTGGGTGTCACTTGGAAACTGACACTAAAGGTCTTAATTAACGAACGCTAAAGGCTTTTTCTGTAGTAGTAGTTCTTCTTTGGTCCTTTGTTGTTTGGTGTATTATTTTATGTTTCTCTTTCTTTAGACATGCATACATGATAAAAAATTTTCCTTGGGAAGACACACACACATACATGGTATATAAATAGGTAAAAGGACATTTTAGTTTCTAAGTAATGTATACTAGAAGAGGAAGTAGATTCTTTTTATAACTATTTTCATGTTTCTATATGACTATAATTTGAGTGCTTATTACACTGACTACCATATATGACAATACTATCCACCGGATGGATGTTATGACTTCATTTTTGCGTGTTATTATACATCGATCATCTAGAGGGATTCATGGCTTGTAGAAATGAATCCAAATGTGAAAACTTGTTAACTGATTATATGTTTGAAACAATTCCTTTAATAATGGCATACAAATTTTGATAACATTATATCATGCTTCAACTTCATTTCTGATGAATTTTATAAGTATATATACTACAAATTGTTAAATGATGAGTTTGTCATTCTTTGCATGTATGCGGATAATGCTCTTCTTTTTTGTTTCAATCTGCGAGTTATCATTGAGACAAAATCATTATTGTGTAATTATTTATATATAAAGGATAGTGGAGTTGTTGATGTATCTTTAGGTCCTAAAATCAATACATTTGTAGATGGCATAGTACCCTCTCAATGTCACTATACTGAGGAAGTGCTTGAGTTATTTGACTATACACTACAGACCTATAAAAACCCCATACAACCCATCTCAATCTTTATTTAAGAATTTATGTAGTATTCATGTGACTAAATTAAGATACTCTCATACTTTTGAAAGTTTAACATACTTTATGAACTATATACAACCAGTCATTGTGCTTGTTATGTGCAAGTTAAGTAGTTACACATGTTTTCCAAATAGAACCTATTTGGATGTTTTATACATGATATTTTGATACATAAATTGGACATCTTCGTTGTGTTTGCATTTTGGATATTATAATTTAGTTCTCGAAGGATTTAGAAATGGAAGTCATACAACTAAGAACTTTGGGAGTATTGAGGATTCTTGACATGTGTTTCTTGTGAGGTGGTGGTGTCACCTGCAAGTATAAGAAATAATCCATCTTGTCTAACTCCACCCTTTAGGGTGAGTTGTGTAAGAGGGAATTGGGATGGATGTTGAATGGATTAAGGAACTTATGTACAACTTACTTATGGTAAAACATCCAATTCTTGTCATCTCAGTCCATTGTGATATCAAGAGAACAATTGCCAAATTAAGGAGTTTCAAGTAAAGTCACATTTAAAGGAGACACATCCAAGTTTGACTTAAATCTGTAAGGGAGCTTGTGTCCAATGAGGGTTGTGGTTGTTGATTAACCAAACACAACATATGACCCTTTCACTAAGAAACTTTATGTAGCCTTTGTGGATAAATACATATTGGGAATGGTACTAAAACTTATCATTTATTTACAAATGGAAGCAATCCATCCTAACGGATTGGAGATCCCAAAACTTATGTTCAATGTGGTATTAATAAAGTATTGTTTGAATTGACAACACATGATTCAATGCAGATTCACATGAATGTGTGTTTGTCCCAAGGAAATATGAAAATGTCATGGAATTCAAGTATGCAAGAAATTTGTTCTCTAGAATGGGATAAGATCAGAGAATATGATTTTGGGAATATATCTTTTGAGATGCTCAACTAAAACATTGATATTGCGATGCAAAAATGGGGAAACCGAAAGCTATGAAGTGGGGTAGGAAATCTAATTTATGCAACTTAAAACACCATAATGGTTAATTGAAACTTGCTTAGAGATATTGTAGTGGAAAGAGTAAATCAAGTAGTGGACAAGATGCCAACCATAGAAGGCATAATGTGTATAGTGGTTCCATCATTAAATGTTGTAGCTCCACATGTAGCCTAGTTGTTGCCAACTAGGGTTTATTAACATGTGTGTCATTTTATTTTTTAGTCTGATACAACTACAATTATCAATGTCATTTTTGGATCATGGACTAATCCATATCAAGAGAAAGGATAAATTTTTCATTCATTGCAAGATGTTGAAGAATCACCCTTTTTAGAAAAGATCAAAATCTACTTCCACCACCTTTGGATGTAGCCTTCTCACAAGATGTAGCTCCAACGAACTTCACATTTTCCGTGAGAAGTAGCACAAAGCAATGAACTAAACTAGGGAACATGAGAGAAGAAGAAAAGTAGAACACTATTTATAAGGCATAGAATTGCAATATGAATTAGTAATGAGAAACTCCAAAAGGTTTCAGGAAAGGCTATAATTTGTGTAGAAGGACACTACAACTATGAAGAGTAGGACCCAAGAGAGGATCCACTCAAATAATACAATATAAGATCCATGTAATAATAAAGCAGTGGAAACAAAACTATTATAGAGTTCCGTGATGGTTAATTTACAATTATTCCTCACCATAAAAGGTGGCATGATAGAATAACAAGATATATATATATATATATATATATTTATTTATATATCTATATATATATATATTATATATATAAGGATAGTTACAAATGGAAACCTAACTATCTCAAGCTATCTTTAGGTCTAATATCATATATTTAATCTTTGTGCATCCTTGTCTTCTAATGTACCTACACCTAGGTGGAAGGGAACATCACCAAGAACATAGGAAACTAGGTATAGGTTAGCAAAGGTTGAGTATGTACATATAATAAATACTTTGGGAATTATATTGGGTTAAAAGTGTAAAAAGAGATGTTCCCACAAGAAAGGAGGTTGTTTGTAATTACGTGAGTTCAAGAGAATTGTAACAAAAGAAATGAGGCATATTGAAATTCAAATTACAAGCATGAGAATAAAAGTGTCTTGCCGTAACAGTTAACCACCATTTTAGTTTAAAACAATAAACTTCTACATGCATAACAATGTAGACTTTATACCTAAAACAAGGTCCTAACATCATAGCATCACGGTCTAAATAAAATAAAGGAAAAAATGCACACCCCGAGAAGAATACACACACCCTTTATAAGTATGGGTGTACATAAGTACCACTATTCTAGATATTCTAGTCAAACATACAACATGCATAAATAGAGTGGCAAGACTAACATTACAGTTATTTTCTCATAAAAGGGTAGTCAAAGAAAGATGGGTCATAGAATCCATATAAACATGATAGTTTAAACATCACATGAATATAATGAATTCAAATCAGAAACTATGAATGTCCAAGGATTTATATTTCCAAAAGAATTAACAACTCAAGAGATGCCTCATTAAAAGAATGTAAATTTTAGTCAAATAATGCCCAAAATAAAGTAGAGGATTTACATTCCTTATCTTCACACTTAAAGGTTACTCTATCTATAAACTTGGTTAGTGAAGTTGGGTTTCTTATCCTATGAACATATTAGGCATGTTAGTCTAACAAAAGCACACTTATGTATCCAATCCAATTATAGCTATACATAGCCCTTATCTAAGTTATTATCACCTAATGGTGTTCTAGAATTATAAGTCTTATTAGATGAACATGTGATTCATTCAATAAATACTTTAGTTCTAGTGTATTTCTTTAGTCATAGAAGTGGAAGTTACATATATGCATTATTCCAATTAGATTTTGTAGTGTCATTGTCTTTCTAATACTATGTGTATCTTTATTATTCCTAACATCATATTTAGCATGCATATTAGTTTGTATACATATTGCATTATATAGTTCTTGGATATGGCATGAATAGTTGTATTAATGTATAGAAAATTGGATGTAGATTTCAATGTAGACTTAACCAACATGTCACCCGAACTCATATTTACAAAGATACATTCTTTTGCGTATTTCATATGTCCTCTTATGCAAAAATTGATCTACCTAAATAGGCATGTCATGTAGACACATATGTATTTGTAATTATCATCCAATACTTATTGAGGCATTTAGAGTTCCAAATTTATATATGAAAAATATTTTGGAAATATACCAACTAGGTTATATTATTATCAATACCATGTTCATGTATACAACATCTTCTAGTTATTATCTAATATTAAACCTAATACATATGTACTAACTAGATTTCTGAAACCTAAAAAAGTATAGGACTTATAGAGTTTTCATATTACAAACACTAGTACTTAAACTCTATTATGTACACTACTAAGATGATTGTTAGGGTAATTAAGCATGCGAGGAATATCATGTAGCTGGGTTCATATTCCAGGAATGTGAATTATCTGTGAGGGGTAACTCATTATCCTATCCTTAAGTAGTTTACCAACACTGAAATATAGAAGGATCGATACTGACTTGTACATCATCTTGGATAATTTAGACTTTGATGTTGGTCTCCGTGCCATCGCCTTATTTAATCAGATTCATCCCATAACAAATCATTGAATGCAACACTTCCATGTGTTCACAACATGTCAAGGTTGTTGGAGGTGACTGTGGCATAGACTACCGGAGGAAGACAAAAAGGAGCGGTGTGGTCATCAAGTCTAGGTGTGAGGATGATAGAATTATAGGTCTGTGTTGAATGCATATTCATCTCTTATTTTTGCTTCATTTAGAATAATTAATTAGGACTTTTTTGTTAATTTTAGCTAATTCAAAAATAAATAGCACGTTCATCTTCTCGATTTAATTACTTAGATAATTCCTAAAAATTAAGAAAAATATCATAAGAATTTAGGAAAAGTATATCAAGAAGATGAAAGTGCTATTTATTTTTGAATTAGCTAAAATTAATAAAAAAGTCCTAATTAATTATTCTAAATGAAGAAAAAATAAGAGATGAATATGCATTCATCAAAATACCCCAAACTTAAACTTTGTTCGTCCCGAGCAACATTAAAATCAAGAAATACTTTCAAGACATACTCTCAACCTATCATCCTCACTCCCCTAACAACCATTTGATTCCTTCCACAAAAATATGGCCAAGCAACCCTGACTTCCTGAATTCACAAAAAGTGACTTTTATATTTCCTACTTCACAAACTTGTATTTATTCAAGACCTGCAATAAAACAGATTTTCATTTCACCTTTGCATTTGGTACTCTAATTATTTTTTAGGTTTTACACAAGAACATGGCTGATTTTGGATGGTTGGGGTTTTTGTAGTTTTCCCTTTGATAGAAAATTGGAGTGAATGAGGTATGGATTTAGGACAGTCTCTCCTCTATTCGACTCGAGACCTTTTCATTTAGTGGACATGCAGTTACATTGACCGCATTTTTTTCTTTGATTTTTTGTGATACACCCAATTGCGTGGGTATGGAAGAAGCGGAAGAGGGGGAAGGGGTGCCACCCCAAACTTAGCATTTTGGGCACTATTAGCTTTTTTTCTTTTTGACGAATGGAAAGATTTGGAAGTGGTGGAAGAAGAGTAGAAGAGGTTGTTCTTGTGCAACTTTTTTTCATCTCTTTTTTTTAGAGTACCATGCATTGGTTCAACTATTACCGACTCATGCAACAAATTAAGAAAATTTATATAAGTTGTACATCATAAGAAAGCATCATTCTTGAATCCTATCAGTCCTCTATGGCTAGCCATCTTTTCCAGGGAGTGATTATTATTTGAGGTCCTAAGTGACAGGAGGATTTCTAGTCATGAAAGTTTCAAAATTTTAGTTGCAAGGCAGTTACATCATTAAGGGGAGTATTTTGACAAATGATCATATCAAGGATGACTAGATATGGGCCAATTTTACTATGAAAAGAAAGAAAAGAAAAAAAAATAACTACATGCAATATGTAAAACAAAGAAAAGATACTAAAAGGGAAAGAAAAAGGGGTGGAAACGTACCACCCATCCCCACCCCGAACTTAGAACTTTGCTCGTCGCGAGCAAAATCAAAATCCGAGATGGGGGAAAAGAATCGCTATGGTGGAGGATGAAGGATGATGACAACAACTCCCCAAAAGAGAAGAACACAAAAAAATAACAAGGGTGATGATGTTAGAAAAGAAGGGAAAAAATTGCAAAAATTATTTGGGTTGCCTCCCAAAAAGCGCCAAGTTTTACGTCATGGCCTGACAAGAGATGGAATAGTCTATTGGGATTCTGGGGAAGTTGTGGGATCGGATAGGTTCAAGTCTTTCAAAGATGAACAGTTGTTTGAATCTGAAGCGACAAGGTCTTTAATGGTGATGTATCTTTTAAGTCGGTGCCCATTAACCTTAAACTCACCCAAAACTTTATCCCGGAGAAGCAAAGCACCATGTGGATAAGCACACTTGACAATATAGGGGCCATACCATCTCGACTTGAGTTTTTCAAGGAAAAGTCATAATCTTGATTTAAAAACTAAAACTTGATCCCCTTCTCTAATGGCTTTGCGCTTGATGTGACCATCATGCCACATTTTGGTTCGTTCCTTGTAGATTCTTGCATTTTTATAGGCACTCATCCTAAATTCATCAATCTCATTCATTTGGAGAAAACATTTCTCTCCAGCCATAGAAAGGTCAAAATTCAAACTTTTGATGGCCCAACTAGCTTTGTGCTCTAGTTCTATTGGTAAGTGACATGACTTACCGTAGATCAATCTGAAGGGGGTGGTACCAATGGGTGTTTTGTAGGCAGTACGATATGCCCACAGAGCGTCATTGATTTTTAACACCCAATCTTTCCTAGTTCATGCAACAGTTTTTTCTAAAATGGATTTGATTTGTTTGTTGGATACTTCTACCTACCCACTGGTCTGAGGATGGTAAGGGGTGGCGACTTTGTGATAAACCCCATATTTTTTTCAAAAGAGCCTCAAAACGTTTCTCCAAAAAATGGGATCCCCCGTCAGAAATGATGGTGTGAGGGAGTCCAAATCTAGGAAAAATGACATCTTTAAAGAGTTTCTTAACAGGTTTAGAGTCACATGTTTTCGTAGGTATGACTTCAACCCACTTTGACACGTAATTGACTACGACTAAAATGTAAGCAAACCCATAAGAAGAAGGAAATGGGCCCATAAAGTCTATTCCCCAAAAATCAAAAATCTCTAATTCCTGCCAAGAGGTGAGAGGCATTTGGTCATGCTTGGAGATATTACCCATCCTTTGACATTGGTCACATGAGAGCACATAATCATATGAGTCTTTGAAGATGGTGGGCCAAAAGAATCCACATTGTAGGACTTTTCTAGCCATTGTTTGGAAACTCATGTGACCACCATAGGGGCCAGAGTGACATTGTTTCAAAATGGTGATGCTTTCTTCGTGGGATACAAAACGACGATATAAACCATCGACACAAAGTCGAAACAGATAAGGTTCATCCCAATAATAATTTTTGACGTCGTGTAAAAATTTAGCTTTAGAGTGTCCCGTATACTCGAAGTGCAATACACCTGCTGCTAAATAGTTCACAAAATCAGCAAACCATGGGAATTGAGACTCTACCTTGAGCAATTGGTCATCAGGTAAAGATTCATTTATGGGTTTTTCATCAATGGGACTATAGCTAAGTCTACTGAGGTGGTCAGCCATGACATTTTCAGATCCCTTTTTGTCTAGGATTTCTAGATCAAATTCCTGCAATAACAAAATCCATCTTTGAGTCTAGGCTTGGTATCTTTTTTGGTCATGAGGTAGCGAATAGCTGCATGATCAGTGTAAACAACAACCTTTGAACCAACAAGATATGAGCGAAATTTATCGAATGCATAGACAATGGCTAGCATTTCTTTCTCGATGACTGTGTAATTTTTCTGAGCCTCATCTAAGGTCTTGGATTAATAATAAATGATGTGGTGTTTCTTGTCAATTCTTTGTCCTAAAATGGCACCCACAGCAAAATCACTAGCATCACACATGATTTCAAAGGGTAAGGCCCAGTCAGGAGCACAAATGGTAGGAGTGGTGGTGAGAGCATCCTTCAAGCATAGAAAGTTGTCCATGCAAGCTTTGTCAAAATTGAAAGGAACCTCCTTTTGAAGGAGGTTGGTGAGAGGTGTGGTGATTTTAGAGAAGACATGAATGAAACGCTGATAGAAACAAGCATGTCCTAGGAAGGCTCGAATGTCTTTGACTGAGGTTGGGGGAGGCAGCTTGGTGATGACCTCAATCTTAGCTTGATCTACTTCAATGCCCTGGTTTCTCACCTTATGGCCTAGAACAATACCCTCCTTGACCATGAAGTGACACTTCTCCCAATTAAGGACTAAGTGTGATTCAATACATCTATCAAGGACAAGGGAGAGGTTTTGAAGGCAGGAATCAAAACTATCTCCATAGACAGAGAAATCGTCCATGAACACTTCCATGACATTTTCAGTTAACCCTGAAAAAATAGCAGACATACATCTTTGAAAGGTAGCTGGTGCATTGCACAGACCAAAGGGCATTCGTCTAAAGGCATATATACCAAAGGGGCATATGAAAGTGGTTTTCTCTTTATCTTCAGGATGAATGGGAATCTGATAAAAACCTGAGTAGCCATCTAGATAACAAAAGTATTGTTGATGGGCTAAACGTTCAAGAACTTGATCTACGAAGGGAAGGGGGAAGTGATCTTTCCAAGTTGCTTTGTTGAGCTTCCTATAGTCAATGCACATTCTCCATCCTGTGACTGTATAAGTGGGATTGAGTTCATTCTTCTCATTATGAATGACAGTAGTTCCTCCCTTTTTGGGAACAACTTGAACTGGGTTGACCCATGGGGAGTCAGAGATGGGATAAATGATTCCTGCAGTCAAAAGTTTGATCACCTCTAGACGAACTACTTCCTTCATATTTGGGTTGAGTTTTCATTGTGGATCATGAGAAGGTTTGTGGTCTTCTATCATAGGGATTTTGTGGATGCGGATGGATTGATCTATTCCAACTAAGTCTGTCATTTTGTACCCCAAGTCAGCTCTTTTTTTCCTAAGTTCACCCATAAGTTAGGTTTCTTGTTCAAGGGGAAGGGAAGAGTTTATGATGACAGTGCATAGTTCTAGCTCATCAAGAAAAACATATTTCAGTCCTATGGGGAGAGTATTCAATTCTGGGGCCTTTGGTGGTTCAGGTTTTTCTATGGTGGAGATCATTTTAAGGTCCTCAATCTTAGCACATGGGATTTCCTCAAAGTTGTCCAAATGAATCTTGAGTTGATTTAATGGTTCATTGTCAAAATCACATTCAGCGGGGATAGTGAGGGCGGTGCATAGGGGGTCATCAACTAATTCCCATTCTTGCCTTAGTTCGGATAATTCATCAATGCAATCCAGAAGGTAAACTTCTTCCTTAAGACTAGGTCCCATCATGCTTTCAAACACCCTAAACTCTAGGGTTTGCTTCCCTAGCCTTAACAAAATGGTACCACCCTCAACATCAATTAAGGCATGAGCAATGGATAAGAAGGGACTTCCGAAAATGAGAGGGTAGTGTAAATCTTCCTTGATATCCATGATCACAAAATCACAAGGGATGTATGCATCATTTCCAACTTTAACCAGAATGTCTTCTATGATTCACATGGGTTTAGTTGTGGATGAGTCTGCCAGTTGGATGGTCATGGATGTGGGTAACATGTCATTGAATCGTAGTCTTTTGCAAAGACTATATGGCATGATGGATATACTGGCTCCTAAATCTGTTAGGCCTTTTCTATAAGCATTGTCACCCAAGTAGCATCCTATTCCAAAAGAACCTGGATCCTTCTGTTTTTTAGGCATCTTACTTAGGATAATGTCTGATGTGGTCCTTGCAAGTTTAACACTCTCGTATTCTTTAGTAACATACTTCATAGTCAAGAGGGATTTCATGTACTTGGACCAGGCGGGCATGTCTGTCAAAGCATCAAGGAAGGGAATGTTGACATGTATTTTTTTTCATAGCATCCCTAAATTTCATGAAGCAGGCATCAAGTCTTGTTTTTTTGAGGAGGGCTTGATAGGGAGGTCGGGGTTTGTAGATCGGTTCTTCATCTTCTACTTGAGGGGTTTTGGGGACGGATGGTTTGGGTGTAGCTTCAAGTTAAACAACTACCATGTCCTCATCCTCGAATTCTAGAGGTGGGTCTGAATATTTTTCTGGAATGGGAAGGACGCACACTTTTCCCGAACGAGTAGAGACAACCTTGAGTTGTTTAGGATGTTTGGGGTTGTTTTCAGGCTGCCCTGAAAAAGTCCCGACGGGAGATTTTTGTTGGGCAAACAAATGAGCTAGTTGGGCGTCCATCGCCTTTTGATGAGCTTGTTGAACAACAATGATTTTCTCCAAGGCATCTATCCTTTCTTCAGATGTAGGGGTGGTGGTAGGGACATTTGGTTGAGGAGGTGGTTGATTGAGGTTTTGAGGGCGAAGGTTTAAATTTTGAAATTTTTGTCCTTGATATGGTGGTCAGGTTAGATGATTTCCTCGATAATTTCCTTGGTTTCCAAAGTTACTTTGATTGTTGTACGGGAATCCAGGTGGTGGTCAATTATTACCTTGAGGGTAGGGAGGCCTTTGTTGGGTTTGGAGTAGGCTATATTTCTCAACACCTGAAGGGTTACCATATTGAAAACTAGGGTGGTTTCTAGTTTGGTTGGGATTGTAGTAACCTTGTCCTGGTATGGTATGGATTGAATTGAGGTCTTCTGGTTGTTGTCCTATTTCAGGTTGCATGGGCATGTTGTAGAGATATTGACAGTGGAGGGTGGTATGGTCGTATCCTTGGAAAATACCACAAAGATAATCCATAGCTTTTAGTTGTTGGGGTGACTATCTAAGGGTGACCAAGGATGACTCTAACCGATCTTGTTTTAAGGCAATTAATTTGAGGCTTTCTGCTATGCTTTGGATATCATTATTAACTTCTGCCTTGGCTACCTTAAGGATTCCACCAATTCCTCTTCTAGTCCTTGTTTCGGAAGCCCGTTTGACTACTTCCCATGCGCTAGTCAAACTTTGATGCATGAAATTTCCTCCAGATGAGGAATCGAGAAAGAATTTGGTATCATCATCAATACCACAATAGAAGATCTCTATGAGTTGGGCTTGAGAGATATCATGGTGGGGGCACTTCCTAAGTAAGTCATTGAACCTCTTCTAGGCTTCTCCTAAAGACTCTCCTGGGGACATAGAAAAGTGAGTAATTTGACCCCTAAGTTCGTAGCTGAGAGAAGGGGGGAAAATTTTCTCAAGAAACTTGCTTTGTAGAACTTCCCAAGTTGTGACATGTTCTTCGCTCTCCATACTGTTGTACCAGCTACTAGCTTGGTCAGAGAGGGAATACTTGAACAACCTAAGATGAATGGCATCTTCAGAGACACCCGGAAGTTTGTTCAAAGAGCAAAGGTTAATGAACCTTTGAAGATGATCTTGGCAACTTTCCACATTGTTTCTTGAGAAGGGGTTGGCTTGCATCATGGTGATCCATTGTGTTCGGATCTCAAATTGTGGAGCAATAATGTCAGGGGGTATGACCGGATGTTGTGCATAGGCAGTTTTGGGAACAGAAAAGTCCTTTAATTGTTTTAGCCTTTTGGCTTCCCTCCTATCGACTTCTATGGTTTCTTGTTCAGCCCTAAAGGCTCCTCACAAAGTGGATTCTCTTTCCGCTTGTTCGGCTTAGATAAGCTCTCTTTGAGCCGCGGGAGCTTGTTCGATCCTAATGGCAACTTCCTCTTCATTCAATATTACTAGATTTTGACAGTTTGAACGACGGAAAGTCCTATCTATTACCGGGTCAAACGGTTGAAAATCGACGTTTGGGCGTCGCATGCACAAATGAAGTAGTTAATCGTGTGCAGAAAAAATAGACTGTCGGAATGGAAACTTGGCAGAATGTCACTCGGAAGGCATAAAAAAAATTCAAAAGATTTTTGGGGGTTCGAGAAAACAATCCGTTGTCCCCAGAAACAGTGTCAAATTGTTAATGCGTCGCTTAGCACTTACAATCACTAAGATGTTTATTCTAGAGTTTAATCCTTTTTCTACTTTCAATTAAGGCTAGTATAGAAAGGGTCGATCCCACAGGACAACTTTTTAAGATTGTTATCTCTAATCCCAATTATGTGAAGAACTTGTAAGATAACAACCTCTAACCGACAACCTCAAACCCTAGCCTCTCTTCAGCCCCGGTTCCCTTACAAAGACTCTGAGGTTGTTGTAGGTGACTGTGGCATAGACTACAGGAGGAAGACATAAAGGAGCAGTGTGGTCATCAAGTCTAGGTGTGAGGATGATAGAATTATAGGTGTACCGCTAGCTACTGGAGGTGGCATCCAGGGTTACCATGGATTGGTTCGGAGGTGGCATAGCTCTGTCTATGCAATTGCATATTTGTCCATGGTAGTGATTACAAGCATGTCGAGAGAAGATGGGATGGCAAGTCATCCCTGCTCTGGTGTTGCAGGTCACCGATAGTTAGGAAGGAAAAAGAAGCAATGGATAAGGGAGAAGCATCTATTGGCAATCTCTAGGGTGACAAGGAGGCTTGTTGATGGTCTTTGTATGTTCCTCTTCTAGCTGTATACTTGAAGGTTGTGTTTGCTATGGTGAAGGAACCCTGTGGTCGTGGGTGGAAATACAAGGAAGGAGAAGAAGGAATAATTAGAAAAGGTGTGAGGGTAAGGAGTTGCAAGTGTATTTTGGTATTGCATATGGTGGTCGTACCTTGCGGTCCTGGTGCTGGAAGTTGCATTACCATCATTGATATCTATTTGTGGCTACAGGAAGCGGAGGTGACACTCTACGCCCTTGGTGGTAGATGCAAGGTGGAGATCTGGTTATAGTTAATGAGAATGTGGAGGGGAGAGGGAAGGACGGGAGACACTAAGTTGCAAACCATCAGATATGTTGGAGGGGGTTGTGATGGAGTTGGGAGAGAAGAAGGTGCTGATCTAGATGTGAAGTAGGGTAGACAACAACCACTAGGGAAACTGATGACAATCATGTTGCAGCCATGATAGTAGTTGTAAGGGAACCAGGGCTCAAGAGAGGCTAGGGTTTGAGGTTGCGGGTTGAAGAGTGATCGGGGAAGAAAGGAATAAACGGTGATTATATAGAGTCAGAGAGGGAGGAACTTGAGTGTGCAACTCTTGAATGTTTCCAATCTACAGTGCAAGAATGACAAGGGGAAGAGGATACGTGTTGTAATGCTTGGTTGTGGCCGCTCAATCAGCTGTAGTTGTACCTAGAGCCTATATGTGTGTAAGGGGAAGGAAGAATGGACAGGAGGAGGAGGGACCGGTAAGAGAGGAGAAAGGCTCGACGTTGAACAATAGTTGCGGAAGGGATGAAGTGGGTCTCTAGGAAGGAGACATTACACTGGTTTGATCAACATTAAAATAAGAATAGAGCATGACAATGTGTTCATTCCACTTAATTGACTTTTACTTAGGTTTGCTTACCTCTTCTCTCTTATTTAAATTAGGGGTGTATTTAACCTCCTAATGCTATGAACTTTGCTAGGTAGCCTAATTAAACAATAAGGAATTTGAATTCACATTAGTTTTTCATTGTGAAATTTTTTTATATCATATTTATTGAGGTGTGCATTAATTACTCAGTAGGAGTATCTATTCCCATTTAATTATTCAATCAATATGTAATATTTTATATTTTCTCAATATATCCCCCACTATAATCATATGTACATTATAGACCATTAAACCAAAGTCTCCCCGTTGTATTTGTTCATCAATTAATAGGGTTTAGTTTATTATAAATTTTTTTTAGAGTCTTCACATATAGTAGATATTTCTAAATTATTGGTATTGTTTCATTCCAACAATTCCTAATAAAAAGAATTCAACAAAAATTGGACATGTTATCATGAATGAAAGGACCTAGGAAGACGAAAGCCAACTTGTGAACCCAAATTTGGGTATGTTACAACAATTGAACTATATCGTAGGCTATCTTGGATTAAGTTGGATATATAATTGTGATATTCTAAGATTAGAAGGATAGCATGTAGTTGTCTTTCTCAAGTATACCCACTTCTACATTTCTATTGCTGGCACCTTTCCCGAGGATGAGTTATTCTTATCTTTTTTGTCATCACCCTTTGATCCTACCAATGAAATGTCTCACTCCTTAAACCCTCCCCCTCAACCATATCATCACCATTGTGAAACTATGATCGACACGGATGTTAATCCACAAATATGAAATTCACAATCAATGTCTATTTTGGTCCAACTAACTTACAAGTGGTGCTTCACAAAGGTATACATTCTTGCGCCATCAAACATCCTATTTGTGATACATGTTTCATAGATGACCTCTCTCATGTTGCTTCTGCTTTTGCCACCATTCTGAATACCACTTTCATCTCCAAACATCTGACATTCTTTAAAAATCCTAGATGGAAATCTACCATGTCGGAAGAAATGCAAGCTTTATGTGATAATCATACATGAAACCTGGATGATCCACCATCCAAAAAAGAATATTGTTGGTTACCATTGGGTGGTCTCAATCAAACATATTCTGATGGATATATAGGTGACTAAATGTGTGGTTGGTCAGTAGGGGTTTGCTGAAAACTTTAGTGTGGATTATTTTGAGATATTCTCTCTTATAAAAAGGATTACCTCTACCCACATCCTCATTTCCTTGGTAGCTCATTTTGACCAGTCAATTGTTTAGCTATAAATCAAGAATGCTTTTTATATGGATATTTCCTAGAAAAGGTCTATATGCAACAACTCACAATTTGTTACTGAGAGGGAGTCTTCTCACACAAGCTGCCATCTATGACACACGTATATATGGACTTAAGAAATCCTCAAGAGCCTAGTTCAATAAACTTGTCACAAACCTTGAGAAATTAAGTATTCAGATATGGGCTATAGATCATTCATTTTTATCTTCAAAGTCCTCAAGAGAGAACATCCTCCTAGATATCTATATAGATGACAATGTGATCTGGGGCAATGATAAAATTGGCATCTCTATCCTAAAGCAATCACCACTGGCCCATTTCCAAACAAAGGGCTTGGGAAATCTCCAATACTTCCTCATAATAGAGGTCCTTTGCTTCTCTATTGGGATCAACTAGCCCAATGTTATGCCTTGGACCTACTTTAAGAGATCACAATGACATATGCTAAACTCGTCTCTACTCAAATGAATCATCGCACAAAGGCTCTTCTTGAGGGGAAACTATTCTCAGACCCATTAAAACATCGTCGGATAGTCATAAGATTAATTTATTTAACAATCACCAAACTTATCATCACCTATGTTGTTGGTGTAGTCAGTGGACACATGACTGCATCACTTCAATCTTACTAGTGCAATAACTAATGCATCCTATTCTACCTCAAGAGAACTCCAGGATGAGGAATATTCTATAAAAGTCCTAAAGAAAATACCAATACAATTTTGGGATACACATAAGAAGATTGGGGTCGAGATGCCCAAGATCACCCACTCCACCTCTAGTCTTTGTATTATGTTAGGCAATCATACAGTGGACTGGATAAGTAAAATAAAATATGTGGGTTCTTTCTCCAACATTGAAATTGGATATCAAGATATGGCCCATGAATGGAGTGACCTATAGTCAGTAGAGTTTATTCTGGATAGTTTGAAATTCATGTTTGGACTCTAGCTCCTATATATTGTGGCAACCATGATGCAATATATACAAACAATATTTTAGTATACCATGACCATACAAAACACATCAAGGTGTACTTCCATTTTTTAGGGTACCTAGTCAAAGCTAAAAGGATTTTGGTTCCTCACATATTGTTAAATGCGTATTTATCCATATTATTTGCATATTTTAGACCTCACTTTAGAAGTATTTTGTCCATTATTCTCTAGTTTTAGAGTTAATTATCTTAGTATTTCTTTTCTCTGGTCAATTGGAGTTTTTTACTTGATTTATTATAGCTTTTATAGGAAAATTGATAATTTATTTTAAAGCCAAAAAAAATTCAAATTACACTTGGAAGATGTTTGCACAATTTCTCGCAATGCCTGATAGATACATATATAAACACCAAAATCACTTTTTTTCATACAAACTCCAAATTTTATTGTACAAATATGTGTTGAAAAGGAAATTTAATTTCCTACCAGAAAAGACTATTTTTGGATTGCTTTGAAACTTTTGACAGGATCGAAATCTACTTAAAATTTTTGTAATGGAATTTTGGATCAAACAGATTCAAAGAAGTTAATGAGTGTTCAAAGTAATTAAAGTAAAACAATTGCATAAATTTCTACAATCTCTATTTGGGGAAACAATTAAAATATACGCATTTAGCCAGACACAAAGGAAAGTTGAGAAATATCATATTCTTTTGTCAGGAGGTAAGAATGCAAGTAAAGACTTGGTCATATGCAAAAATAAAAAATATCATCAACGCAGTCAAAGTTTGACTAATGTGACTTCAGGCTGAAGTAGGAAATTAATACAATTTGACCAATTAGTACCTCAGATCAAGAAGTCTAGCCTCCGCCATCATCCATTTCCCTTGGATTTTTCCCCCTCCTTTCACCCTATAAAAGAAGGGGGGACTCCAAAGAAAAAGCATCTCTTTTGTCTCTGATCTCCATTCATATTTTATATTACACCTTTTACATTATGGCCTAGTAGTTCCCTTACTAAGGCATGGGTAGTAGCTGCATATCATGTTCTTTACTCTATTTTATTTGACTCCAATGCTTTAGTGAATACATGTTTTCTAATGGTTTTGCGATGATCTATGGTTATATATATATATATATATATATATATATATTCTTAGGGGCTGTTGAAACCACATATCCACACAAGAATGAATCTATAACCCCTTAATTGTGATTATTATCTTTTTATCCTTAGATCTAGCATTTGTTTCTTGTTTGGTTTGATTATATTCTTGTTGGGTGATGAGACCGTGGATCTCAATAGGAATGGACCCATAATCCAACGAAAAGACCAAGGATCGAGATGATGATCTTTCTATTCATTTTTCTTGTTTATTATCTTATGGTGACAAAACCATTGAACCCATAAGATTGAATGTCAGAATGGAAATCACATTTTCTTAACGAGATCATCCAATCATTTACTTGATCTCTAATTGATCAAAATATATTCTTTTTGGGGGTGATAAGACCTTAGATCTCAACGAATTGAGTCCCATAACCCCCTGACAAGACCAAGGATGGATGTTATGATCTCTTTATCCAGTCTATCTTTTTCGTTATAATTCATGGTGATGTGACTAGCCATAGGTTCAAACTCCAAATTGATCACCTGATAGAATCTGTTGGATGGTTGAACGAGGATCATCAATCACCATGACCTTCTTGGGGTTGAGAGAAGTCCAACCCTTGTGAGGTTGATTCTCCAAAGTGGACATCAATCCACATGGTTTTGAATTATATCATTAAAATCTTGGAGTCAAGTTGATTAAGTAATAACATGTTTTTGGTGGTGATCCTCTAGACCCCAAATTTCTTTTATCATTTGATCAACTAGTTTTTAATTATAAACTTTTCATTTTTGCTTTAGCTTTAGTCAAATCATTTTCAAATTAGATTTTACTTTCTGTTCACTACAATTGATTTGGACCAATGCTTAAAAACATCAACTTTTGGGACCGATACCTTTATATAATCATTACAACTTTCAAATGTATTTTTAACCATATAAAGGTTAATCTCTGGGGAAATTCCCCTTCATAGTGATTTGGTGTGTAAATAAAAATGCATCACATGTGGTGTCATTACCTGGGACAATGGTGTTGTTTTTAAACCAATTTGCTTTTCTTGACTTTTTTTTTATCTTATAGTTATTTTGTAATTTTAGTTTGGTTTTGTAATGTATAGTCTTGTTTTGTAATTTCTTATTTTGTTTTTGTAATTTTTAATTTTGTATAAATCCTTAATTCTTTTATAATTTCTAGTTCTAGTTAACTCCTCAGTTTGTTTATAAAGCTTTTGATTTCTTTTTATAATCTTAGTTTTGTTCAATAATTTATTCTAGCTTAAATTTTATTTTTCTTTTCTTTCCTCTATCTTAGACTCCTTTTGTAATTTTTCTTTTCAAAAAATGATATTTCTTCCTTTCCATCCTATCGAGACCCATTTTGGTAGTGTATTCCTCCTTCTACCAAGTTTTCATTGCAGTAGTACTATTCTTTTGCAAATTTTCACATACTTTTTGATATTCAATCTTATCCTCTTGAATCATCCGATTTTCTAAAAAATAGACCGAACCTTTCACTGTTTGAATCATACCAATCGATTCATGATGGATGATGAAGTAGAGATTCAAAGGAGAATAACATAAGTCCTAGCTTCCAATAGATCAACCATGGTTGTCGCTTTAGAATCCAAGGCCACCACCCAATAAGAAGCAGACTAGAAAAAACAACTCTAGGATTCCACCACTCCTTTATCTGTCAAAACATTACATCCCATAGTCCCTCCAGCCATTACTGCTCCTCAATTTGAAATATGCACATATTGGATTACTATGCTTCAAGCAAGTGCATTTTCATGGAGGATTCAAGAAAATTATCAAGACCACCTCCAACATTTCTCCGATCTGTATGCTCTATCCAAGGTTCCAAGTGTTTCAGATGACGCCCCAAACTAAAAAATTTCAAATAGACACTGATAGATCTCGCCAACTTCTACTACCATGCCATGGATGGTGACTACATCACCATTTGGGATCTCCTCCGATCTCAATTTCTTGAAAAATATCACCCCCTTCTCTTAATTGTCAAATCCAGGGACAGATTACACAATTTAAAGTGACTCATGAAGAAATATTGGGAGAAGCATGGGACCTATTAAAAGAATTGCTCCGTCATTGCCCTCATCACAACATTCCCCCAGTGTAGTTAATCGAGACATTATATAGAGGTATTTATTTAGATACCAAAGTCTTCCTTGACACTTGCTCAGGAGGAAATTTCATGTTTAGAATATTTATAGTGCTTGAGAAGTTGTCAAAAGAAGCATCGAGCCCAAGCCAAATCCCATAGAGGGCAAGGGGACGTCCTCAAGGTTGCCAAGGCTCAAGAGAGATCTGAGATCAAATCCATTTCTGAGAGCCTCAAGATGTCCACTTTGAAAGCATATAGAGGGAAGCTACAATATTTTATTCAAAAAATAAAATTTGTAGATTCTTTGTTTGGAATCTTCCAAGGGCATGACCATTTAACCAGAAATACCAGTTTTTCTATGACATCTAGAATATAGGGAATGTTTACTCCATCCACAACATACCAGGACATGCCTACTAATATTTAAATCAAACTAGGAGTCCTCTCAATTTTGCAGTATGGGAACCCGACCGGTGCAAAAAATGCAGCATAATAGAGACCCCATCAATTTAATAACCCAAATTGGCTGCTCCATGATTCCAGTATAATAGGAACCAAGGTATTATCATGACAAATAGTTTCAAGGCCCCCAAGTGCAACAACCTATTCCCCCCTCTTTTGATGAGAGTTTCTCTATCATACATAAAACCCTCCAAACTATGATGATTAGCCAAAAATCCTTTGATTCTAAGTTAGCCTAATTAGTCACACTCCTACACCCTACAACATGAGTGATTATTGGGAAGCCAGAAGACATTCACAAGCATATGGAATAGCTAAAGGTTGTGACGACCTGCTCTGGATCCACACTTCTAGAGAAGGTGAACCCCTCAAAAATGAGTAAGGAGGATCAATATGAGGTGACCATCACCCAAGACCTGGTGGAATGTATTCTAGATATTCTTGTCTACAAGCCTTGGGTATCATACCAATCTAGGTTGAACCAAACTAAAATGGACATCGGGTTCAATAAATTTAAGAATACTTGAAAATACTTTATGTTAATATTTCATTACTCGAAACCATGACTGAAATGCCTAGGTGGGCTAAATTGTTTAAACTTCTGCTCAATTGCAAATGCTTAACTAAAGAGTGTGAAGTAGCTAAATTTGCATGGACGTCACCAGACATTATTCTAAGCAAGATTCTCCAGAGGTGCAAAGACCCCAGATCATTTAGAATTTCATGCCCCATAAGTGATTCTACCTATCAAATGGGTGTAGCCAACCTTAGGGCCCGTATTTCAATCCTACTGCTTAATGTATGCAACAAATGTGGTCTCACCAGTGCTCGATCCACCCCTGCATGATCATCCAACACACTGTCTCTTCCATGACTAAGCTATTTGGGATCATTGAATATTTCACAATAAATATTGGGGAGTTCTACATCCCATGTGATTTTGTAGTGTTGGACATCAAAAAAGCTCGTTGTTGCCCCTCATCTTTGGATGACAATTTCTCACTACATCTAGAGCTTTAATATATGTAGAAGCTAATCTCCTAACCCTACATGGGAATCAGTCCTTCAATTTCCAAGAACTAGGAGGCTTCAAAAAATATAGCAAAGAAGAAGATGCCTACTTACTTGACTGTATTGATCAATCACTTTGTTGCAACAACAACTCTTCCCTTAAGAAACTTCAAAACTACTCTTGAATGTTGGATTCCTTAGAAGAATATCAAAATGCAAAGAATATTGAGAGTGTGCCCACCTCCTCCCTTCTAGAAGAAACACCCAAGACTATTGCAGTGGCATCATTCTCCCTTGAGGCTGCTCTTACACGCCCCATCATGAGTACACAAGAGTCAACTATTTCATAAAGAACTATTGCATCTACAATTCCCTGTTGAACCCAATTAGCCGAGTCTCACCTATCCCTTCCCCTAATAGGTTTCCATCTATAAAAATCCCTACTTACCTCATGAGTTGACTATACCATATGTCTATCCAGAAGAATCATATGTGGACACAGGTTGTCAAATCCCCATTTACCAACCTCCTCATCAAACTCCCGTAAATCCCAATTACCATGATGATGGGATGGCCATGCATCCTACAAGACTCACTCTTATAACCCCTCTTCCTTATCCTGTTGACTATTGTCAACCCCCCATTCACTGTCATATCTAAGCAATGGGAACCTATGTAGATATGACTCTAACTATTTTCCTTGGTATTCTAACATGTACCATACCATTTGTAATAGACTTCAAGAAAAAAGAATAGGGGGGTGGCTGAGAGGAAAATCACTAGGACAATACAATTTTCATATAGAATTTCCATTTACTTCTCCTCCATGGTGGACCACACAACTGTAAGACCTTTGACATTAAACATGGCCCTTGTTGGGGGGAAACCAAACACATTTATTCCATCCATTCCAAATTTATGTTTTTCTAGAGATGAGTAAAAATTAAGTTTGCCGGTGGAGGTGGGTGGTATGTTTCCCTTCCATCAACTCTATTTTATTTTTCTATAAATTTTAATTATTTTATTTAACTTTAAATTTTCAAAATCTTCCTTTTTCTTCCATAATTTTATCCTTTGTCTAGTCAGTCATTTATGCATGTTAATCAAGAAACTCTCTTAAATAAGTAAATCTTCTTGCAACATTTTTCAAAAATTTACCCTTACTAGAAATCATCTGGTCCACTATAACCTCTAATAACACTACCCTTGGGAATGTTGGCAAGCTAAAATGGATAGATAGGAATCAAACACAATGTGTCCTACTTAAAATTTGTGAATAGCTTATAAAATTTTCTAATGTTCACAAGTTACACAAATTATTTGCATTATTGTCCCTCTACTCCCAGTGAAATAAATTCCAAAGAATAAGTTTCACAAGTTTGGCCTTTTTTGTACACTTTTCCCACCACCTTCTTACCTCTCTATTCCCAAAAAATGAAATCCAAATATTTGCCAAACTCCAAGTTTGGGGTGGAACCCTTCTTCCCCTTTACCACTTCTTCCATACCCCTCATAAAATTTAATAAGGGGTACCGCCAAGAAAAGATGCCAAAGTGCATATCAAAATATGTAATCAATATAATTACAAAAAACGAAATAAAAAGATCTCAAGTTGAATAGAGGAGAGACTACTTCATTCCATACTTCCCTTCACTCTGCTTTTATACCTAGGGGGGTCTACATTAACTCCAACCATCAAATCCATGAACCATGTTCTTCTGCTTGTGAGAATTTATGGAGGTACAACAAGCAAAATGGATAGAAAATGTGTTTCTTTATGGGTCCGGAAATGAAAGCAAGTTATGAGTAATTTGAAGTAAAAAATTATAAAATTGTTCTCCATGATTCCAGGATATTGGGGTTGTTTAGGCATGCAAGGTGGTAAAGGTTCATGTAGTTCTAGGCAAATGAGGAAGAGTGGATGGCATTGTTATTGGGCATAGTTTATGATTCAATGTTGCTCAAGGACAAGCAACAATTTAGGTTCAAGATATTTGATAAATGCATATTTATCCATTTTATTTTCATGTTTTAGATCTCTCTTTAGAAGTATTTTTTCCATTATTCACTAATATTAGAGTTAAATTTATCTTAGTTTTTCTTTTTTCTAATCAATTGGAATTTTTCTTGATTTATTATGGCTTTTGTAGTAAAATAGACAATTTATTCTAAAGCCAAAAAATTCCCAAAATTACTCTTGAAAGATGTTTGCACAATTTCTCACAGTGCCTAATATAAAAATTATACACTAAAATCACTATATCTTTTTCATACAAACTCTAAATTTAATGGGAAAATATGTGTTCAAAAGGGAATTAAATTTCTACATGAGAATTATAATTTTGGACTACTTTGGAGCTTCTTATGGGATCAAAATCCACTCAAATTTTCATTAGTAGAATTCTGCAGCAAAGAGAGTTGAATAAGTTAATGAGAAGTCAAAGTAATTAAATGAAGACAATTCAATAAATTTCTTCATTTTCTATTTTGGGAAACAATTAAAAGATACTCCTTTGACCAGGCACAAAGGATAGTTGACAAATTACATATGCTTTTGTGTGGAGGAAAGAATGCAAGTAAAGACTCAGTCAAATGCCAAAATTAGAAGGTCATCAATGCAATCAAAGTTTGACCAATGTGACTTTGGGTTGAAGCAAGTGATTAATGCTAGTCGATCGATCGACACCCTAGATCAGACAATCTAGCCGTCCCCAACAACCATTCCTCTAGGGTTTTTCCCCTCCTTTTCCCCGATATAACAAAGGGGAATCCAAAGAAAAGGCATCTCTTCTATCTCCAATATGCAATCATATTTTGTGTTTCACCTTTTACATTATGTCTGAGTAATTCCCTTACTGGGGCATGGGGAGTAGCCCAATTCCATGTCCCATACTCTATTGTATTTGACTCTAATACTTTAGTGAATGAATGTTTTTCAACCATTTTATCTTGATCTATGGTTAGATAGATATACTCTTGTGGGGTAATGAGACCACACATCCCCACAATAATGAAGTCCTACCCTTATGAGATTGATGGTTCGAAGAGGACATCAATCCACACGGTATTTATTCATATCATTAGAATCTTGGAGTTAAGTTGGTTAAGAATGATCATGGTTTTTGGCGATGATCCCCCCAACTGCTAGTTTCTTTTATCATTTGATCAATTATTGTTTAATTTTACACTTTTCATTTCTATTTTAGCTTTAATCAAATCACTCTCAAACTAGAATTTACTTTCTATTCATTGCAATTAGTTTGGACCACACTTAAAAATGTCGTCATTTGGGTTTGATACCTTTATATACTCATTTAGCACTCTCAAGTTGTTGACCATTTCGAAGTTAAACTCTAGGAAAATCCCCTCCCTAGTGATTTGGTGTGTAAATGACAACGCGTCACATAAAGATTGGTAATCAAGTTTTTGATACCAAACCACTTCCTCCAATACTTTTTCAGTATATGGGTGTCAAGTTGGGACTACACGACATCTACTCTCCAGTTTGAGGGAGAGTGTTACTATAAGTAGTTTTATTGGTTAAGGGGGCTTAGACAACTGTATTTATAGTTTTTATTATGATATCAATACATTTGAGTAAGTGACCTTTACCTAGTTAAGTACACTCATGTATCTCTAGAATCCTATCTATAGGAGACCCAGTACCTATGAGAATCACTAGTTTATATACCATCTATAGCATTGATTATTTTAGACCTTCAATGTCAGTTAGGAACTATCACCTAAGTGGGTGACACTACAACTAAGGATCTTTAGCATCCGTTACTAGAATAAGAGATAACCGATGAGACAGACCTAGTGCCATTGCTATGATGTGTGAAACTGGCATAAAAACAGATGCATATTGTGAGTTGTACATAAAGAAATTGACAACATAATATGATATTAGCAATAGTTATAATAATGGTTTGGGATTATACTTTTTGGTTGAAAGGAATACCTGATGTTGAAAATTAATTTACATCATTGGTTCTTTAATAAAACTGATGATGTAATTCCTTATCAATTAACTAATAAGGATATATGCATCACCGGTGATTTTAAAATTAGTTGACGTTAAGAATAGTCTACATCATCGATTCTTTAATAAAAATCGATCATGTACTTCCTTATCATTTAAAATTTTAACTGAAAAGGATATCTATGATGTCAGTTTTGTTGAGAAAACCGATGATGCATATCAATATTGTCGGTTTTTTGATGAAATGGACAACATGAATCTATATTGGAATTGTTTTTAATGCAACCATACTTGTATCTCTAGGTTTTTTTATAACAAGTCTATAGAGTTGATGTTCAGTTGTACAATAGGATGGAGAACTTGCTATTCATTTGAACTACATGTTTTAAATTTGTATTCAACTTAACAACAGGTGAGAAGTACCTACAAAACCTATAATAGCAAACACATAAAAGAATCCACATCCTCACAATTCATTCACAAACATGAAATTTCATTCTCATCCACACATCATTCTATTCTCATACAAATATGCACATACACAATTCATTCAGACATACAATTCCATTCTCATTGACATGTGCAAACAAAATTCTCACCATATTCATTACATATGCATATATACGCACATCATTTGGATATGTATCGAGACTTCACTTGCTTCAAATTTAAAGTTGCAAAAAGTCACCACCATCACATGTAAAGAGAAAGAACAACATAAAAGTTTAAAAAATATCATATGTATCCCAATCAATGACAAAGTCGACTTCCTTAATGAAGAACTCCATCCAATTTTCCCATGTCTATTCTAACTCTTCTTTTATGTATGTCTTTATTTTGTTAAACAATTGCAAAGAGAATGACTTTCCACAATTTATTTTGATTTTTTTTCGTATTATCAAATGAGACTATTTATTTGTGATTGAAGACTATATAGATTACTTTTTATTTACAATGGATGTCTTACAAAGTGTGTTTGACAATCAATTCCATATACCACATCACATAGTACACTACTACAGAAATAGCATTCAGTGTCGCTTTTCTGGGCATCGGTTATTAAGGAAAACCGACGCCTAACATATAAGGCGTCGGTTGTTTAATAAAACCGACGTCTATATTCGAAGACCAGCCAGACACGGGTACCACTTTGTATTAAGCGTCGGTTTTTTATAAACAACCGACGCTTAAAGTCGCCCGCGAAATCCATTTTTCGATAAAAAAAATAGTGTCATTTTCAGCGTCAGTTATCCCTCTCTAACCGACGCTGAAGGTGGTTCCCGCCAAAAATTTCCATGAAAATATCGTCCAATTGGACGTCGGTTGTTTCAACCAACTGACGCTAAAGATGTTTAGGCGTCAGTTGTTGTAAACAACTGACGCTATTTGGGAACTTATAACCCCCCACGATCGCCCGACTTTTCCCCTTTCTTCTGTTTCATTGCTACCCTATTGCGGCGATTTTCCCTGTTGCGGCGACTTTCCGTCGCTTCTCTGCTGCTGCTGCTCTCCGGCGCTTCTCTCCGGCGCCCCATCTCCGGCGTCCTTCTTCTCCGGCGCCCTTCTTCTCCGCCGCCCTTGCTACTGCTGCTGTCCGCTCGTCGCCGCCGGTCGTTGCCCACTGCCCCTGCTCTCCTCTAGTCATCGCCGCCAGTAGAAGCAGCTACAGTGATGTCGTCGTCACCTCCGCCCCCGCCGGTAGAAGCAGCTTTACTCGTGCTGTCCTCGTGCAAGGTAACCCACAAACCTTCACCACCTTTTTTGTCCTCTGCCTTGCTTTTCTCTGCCGCCGCCAACCTAGAACTCACGCAGGCAGCGCCTAAGTAGGTGCCAGGGCACGCCTAGGGTCCCAAGCCCAGGTGCCCTGCCTAGATAGGCCTCTGGGCAGATGCTTGGGCGGCGCCAGGGCACGTCTAGGCTGCACGTCTAGTGGATTTTTTGCTAAAAGTTATTTACTGATTGTGTTTATTTAATAATGTACTGATACATATGTGATATACCAATCTGATAGTCCATGATAGAACAAAACATAATGATGTTGACTGCAACTTTGTGTGTCATGCTATTCTTAATTAAGTGTATATTTACTTCATAATTGAATGTTTAAGTAAGTTATAGATATCTTGATGATGAACTGTAATGCACACATGTGACATGTTTGGAATGTAAATGATGAACTGTAATGCACACATGTTTAACTTATTTTATTGTTGAGTATATTGAGAATCCTAATCACCCTTCTTGATTAATGATGAACTGTAATGCACACATGTGAATGCTTGGAATTTAAATGATGAACTTTTCCCTAAATTGCCAATCATGCTTTTAAAGACATCAATAATCACCCTAATTTGAAGAACTAGGATTTTAGGTATAAGAATGACAACACATTATTTGTTGGCCTAGAAACTCGTCCAAGATTTACTCATTAGGAGTAAATCTTGGATAGTCCCCGGTTTGGGACTGTTCTTGAACACCTAATCTCACTTAGGATGTAAGTGTATAATGTGTATTGAGTTTTTGAGAAAATTTTGGTAGCATTTCCCTGTTTGTTCTCTAAGTACATATGTACTTAGAGAACAGCGGGGAAATGCTGCCGAAATTTTCTTGAAAACCCAATACACATTATACACTTACTAGTGAGATTAGGTGTTCAAGGATGGGATAGGTGGTACACATTTATTATATATAAGAATGACATCACATGTGTTTGTTGGCCTAGAATGTGAACAATCATTGTTTTTTATATTACTTGTACATTGATATAAATTAGAATGAACAATCACTAAATTATATACTGTTTGTATGGAGTCCGGCTTCATTGTAGATATCTATTATTGTGTTTGTTGGCCTAGAAACTCGTCCAAGATTTACTCATTAGGAGTAAATCTTGGATAGTCCCCGGTTTGGGACTGTTCTTGAACACCTAATCTCACTTAGGATGTAAGTGTATAATGTGTATTGAGTTTTCGAGAAAATTTTGGTAGCATTTCCCCGTTTGTTCTCTAAGTACATATGTACTTAGAGAACAGCGGGGAAATGCTGCCGAAATTTTCTTGAAAACCCAATACACATTATACACTTACTAGTGAGATTAGGTGTTCAAGGATGGGATAGGTGGTACACATTTATTATATATAAGAATGACATCACATGTGTTTGTTGGCCTAGAATGTGAACAATCATTGTTTTTTATATTACTTGTACATTGAAGGATTGCTAATTGATAAAAGATCACAATTTTAGAGACATGTATGTTTATACAAATGCTAAATGTTTTCCTTATTCTAGTTGATACAAATGCTAAATGTTTTCCTTTTTAATGAAATTTTCAGATGGCTCACCATGATGAGAATGATGTCCATGATGAGCATGAAGTCCATGATGAGCATGCTGTCCATGACGAGCATGGCGAGGATACCAACGTAAGTTCTAAAAACATATCCCGTATTTCTATAAAATTCATTATCTTCTAGTTATGTCTTATATCCTGTATTTCTATATTGGCTTAATTCAGTGTGTTTATTTTTGTCAAATTTTAGGTTGATGCTGCACAGCTACCCACTGAAGCAATTGAGCAACTTGATGCGCAGCAACAAAAACTTAACAAGAAAAGGGGTATCACTCTGTTGAAAAAGTTACTTGCGCTGAGTGGCAGTGGATCCAAATTGGTTGTGGAGTTTGATAATGGAGGGAATGCAATTGGAGTGAACCGCAATAATTTTATAAACTATCTTGGGGTTGTCACTCGAAGCCATTGTGGTGGTAAGTATGATAATTGGCATAAAGTTCCTCAGGCGAAGAAAGACTTGATATGGAATGATTTATGCGTGAGTTATTATTATTTGCAATTCTATTTTGTAGATTACAAATTCTATTATTTGCAATTATATTTTTGGTACTAGTTAATAACATTTCTATTTTACAGAATATGTTTGCATTGGATGAGATGTTGCATCGTAAAAGTGTGATGCAACGCGCTGGAAAGATGCTTAGGAATTACAGGACAAATCTGAACAGAGAATACATAAGACAGGGTGATAAGAAGAAGAAGTCAGCCCTTGAACAATGGAACTTCTTGGACAAAGAAGATTGGGACAATTTTGTTGCTTCAAGAAAATCTGAAGAATTCAAGGTATTAGGCGTCACTCCCATTTTAATTAATATACATTGTATTCACCTATTCAAGATTAACATTTAGTGCTACTAACCTAATTATAAATGTGCATACTAACTAGGCCCTCAGTGACGCACAAAAAGCAAGGCGTGCACTGAATGTACATGACCATACTATGGGTCCAAAAGGCTATGCAAGCGTTCGCCAAAGACTACAGGCGGAGTCTGCGGCTACTCAGGATTCTGCGACTACTCAGGAGTCTGCGGCCACACCCTTCCCTCGCCATGATATCTGGATAGCTGGCAGGAAAAACAACAAGGGTGAAATAAAGAAGCCCGAAACTGCTGAGGCGGCTGCAAAAATGGTAAAATACAACTCTTAGAGCAATCATTTGAATATTGATTATTTGTGGTGTTAACTTACCAATTTTTGTTTATGGTGATTAGCGGGAGCTGCACGAGTAGAGGAAACAAGGCGCGTTCATCCCTCATGGCACAAGGGATGAATTGACAGTTGCTCTGGGTAACCCAGAGCATCCTGGACGTGTTAGAGGTGCCGGCGCTGGTGTGGGCATCAAAGCATTCTTTGGGCCATCCCAGCGCAAACCCAGAGCGGGACTTTCTCAAGAAGAGGTAACATATTCTATTTTTATAATGTTACTGCAAAAGGAAATTCATTAATAAAAAGCTAATATTTGTTTTATCCATGTATAGGAGAATAAGAGAGTCGAGGATATAGTTGCTAAGAAGGTCAACGATGTGGTTGCTGAGAAGGTCAAGGAAGAATTGCTGCGGTGGCAGGCATCTCAGGCTTCCAATCAGCCTATGCCGACCCACTCTTCTCCTGGTGCACAGACTGCAAGTAATCCTGGAGACCCATCGCCTAACACGTCTGCTGTAAGTATTGTTTATGACATTGTAGCTAGTCTTTTCAAGATGATATGTTTTCAAGATGATATGTATATATGTATAACATTCTTTACGTAAATTTGTAGGCATTGAAGCCATGCCGCTTAAGAATGGAAAACTATGTTGTTGCAGAGGCGCAAGCTTACCAGTCCCTTCCTGGGGCAACGTTTCATGGGACTCCAATGCCGCAGGGCTACATTCGTGTGAGCCCGATACATGTATTACCCGATTGGAGGGAAGTTGAGTTGCCATATGCCCACCCAGATATTGATACACTTGGTGAGGCAGAAAGCGGGGTCATATTGTGGCCCAAAGCAGATGTCCTCTACACGACTGAAATTGTAAGATAAATTTACATTGATTTAGACTGTTAATGTGTATATATGATGTCAACTGATCTGAAATTATATATACAGGTTAAAAAGAAGACACCAGGAGCACCTAGGCCTCCACCTCCAATTCCCGCATTACCAACTTGGGTTCCAACTGACCTACAATACCCGTTAGGTCCTGCTTGTAGGGGAATGGCATGTTGGCTACGGGCACATAATATACTTTGCCCTATAATTGTTTCTTTATATGCAGATTATGCAGGTCAATCATACGACAGCTCTTTATTTATACAAGATATTATTGAGCTGTTTATGTATGATTGGTTGAATACATCAATGATAGAGACATGGATAAGGTGAGATCTTGTTTATACATCCATATACCTTGTGTAAGATCTGGTGATCTAGTTTCTTATATATTAATGCATACATCTATATGTTTTGCAGCTACTTAATCGAAGATCATTGCAAACAATTTGCATATGATCATGTGGGATTTTTGATTCCATCATTGATTAGTATGGTAGCTAAAGACCCTGATAGTGTTCAACAATACTGTATAGATGCTTTTACAATTTTTGGTCATCAAATGAAGACGATAATAATAGCTCCATTCAATGTCAAGTAAGTTTGCTTTATTTATAATTTGGACTTAAGAAAATTCCATTATTATTTTGCATTTTGAGTTATTAATTGTTAACTTTTTACCTCTAGTGGTAGACATTGGGAGTTACTAGTTATTTTCCCCGGGACGTTCACTGTTTATTATCTAGATCCCGCAGGAAGTACATTAAACACTAAAATTGGACACGTAATGAGAATGGCATTATTCTGTTGAGAAATATTTCATTTTTTATATCCGTTAACATCTTTTATTACATTACTATTTACTTATGCAACTTAGTGTGTTATATTAACATGTAGGGGTTTAGATGCATTCAAAAATGCTGGAGGAAAGGTCCCAAGGAAAAAGAACCAGCCATTGTCTTGGGAGAACGTAAAAGTAAGTTCCCGACTCCCCGACTCCAATGTATATATTATTGATGTGAATTGTGCTTAGTTGTATTATTTTGTATGTTTCAATTTATAGTGCGCTACACAAGACAATGGTTGGGCATGCACATACTATGTGATGTGATTTATGCAGATGATTATCAAACATGCCGCATTGGACATCGATACCATACATGAGGTATTATATATAGTCTCATTAGTTAGTATGAAATATATCAATCTTATTTTTATATTATTACTTATATATATACATCATTCTCTTTGCATGTGTTTAAAACTGACCACACTATAGGCAAACGCTTAAAAAATGTACATGCTCCATATACGAGGGAAGCATTAAATGAAGTAAGAGAAGAATGGGCAATAGCTGTACAAACAGTGGCAACTGTAAGATATAATTGGGATGTTGATAGTGATGATGAATGATACTTTGTAAATGAATGTTTCTGAATGTTAAAACATGTATTTGAATGATTCTATATGTGTGAACGTGACAACTGAATTGATGTCTGAATGTATCTACTTGTGTGAATCTTTTAATGTTAATTTTGCAGGTTTGTTGCCTGTTTGTAGGCTGATATCAATGGATGTCGTAAATCTGCAGTTCAGAAAACTGAACTGCAGGTTCTCATCCTGCTGACCAGCCACAGCAAGCATGCAAACAGATTTATAAAAAAAAAAATAGATATAGGCGTCGGTTATTTACCGATAACCGTCAGCACAGACTTACAGCGTCGGTTTTTTGTTGAACACCGACGCCAAAAGTGTTCGCGCTACAGGAAATGGGAGTCATCTAGGACACTTTTCTGCGTCGGTTGTTTAGTATATAACCGACGCAGAAAGCGTCCTAGATGACGCTGTTTTCTGTGGTGTGAACCCTTTTGGCGTCGGTGTTTTATAATAAACCGACGCCTTTATGTTAAATAGGCGTCGGTTTTTTAACCGACGCTGAAGTGTCCAACCTTTTAGCGGCGCCCACATAGGCGTCGTTCAGAAACCGACGCCAAAGGGGGTTAAACAACCGACACTAAAAGGCACTTCTGTAGTAGTGGTATCTGTATGCCCAATTATTATCTTGTTTATGAGCTAATAAATTTACAAATATGCAAAATGTTAATAAATAAAAATAAGAATAGTTGGCATATATATGCATTGGCCTCAGAAAACTACCTTATCATTCTTCCACATTACTATTTTCTTTTTCGTATGTAACTCTCATCCACCATGTTTGAGTGCATTTATACCGAAACTTACCTAATAATGAAAGGATCTATAATCATGTTCTTTCTTATATTAGCAAAATATTAATTGTTGTAGAGGAGTAATCACTGACAAAAAAATTGGTCTCTAAATAAACAACTACTCGATGATGGAACTAGAAATGCCATATTAGTTAATGTGCACTATGTACTCACCGTATATAACTAGCTACAAACCATAAATATGGATTAATATATTTAAAAACAATTCAACATATATTTTTACATATATAGAATGAGGTATTTATCCATAAGAGCTCATTGTATCTAAAGTTCCATCAAAGGTGTATTCAGCCAATCATAGTTGACTAAGTCCACAATATCTATACAGAATACACTAGTATTGTAATCTTATCCTATAGCATCCTCAAACATACAGACCATCATAATTGACTCTTCTTCTACATTGTTTAGCCATAATGCCAATCCCTTGCACTTAGGACCTATCAAGGTAATAGAGTTTTATAGGAGGAACTGTATGAGGTTTCTAAGGTACCATGGTATGCATGTATTCTCATATCAGTTTTCAATTATATACATGGAATTAAAAAAATAATAAATTCAAATGCAATGTACATTTATTATACATTCACACAGATAACTCTCGATTTAGACCAGACAACTATATCACCTTCTGCGTCTCCTATTGTGTCATGCTCGGGGTGGTCAAATGGAAGTGTTGTTTGTTTCCATTATGGATAGAAAACCCTAATAGTCACATGAAGTGCATTGTCTGGCATTAGAGACCCGTGAATCTTGTCACCCTACAAGGTATTAGAAAGCCTCTCCCACTCCCTCGACATAGAAGCTAGGTTCTACTAATGCCAGATCGTATTTTTTGAACACCTACAATTATTCTAGTACGCAATATAAGTGAAGAATGTCATATAACTTGCCTATATACAGTAGGTAATATCCCAAACAGCAAGAATCTCGAGCAAATAGGGTAAGGAATCCTTGGATTCAGATCTGAACTTGGCCAAATATGCAATTCTCTCCACAAAGAAGCAAAACCCTAGGAAAGAACCAAGAAGGAAGTATTTTTGAGTTCTAGGGCCACTTTCACCATGGAAAAGCATGGTTCCAACCTGGAGAGATGTAGGAGGAAGAAGAGAAAAGAATTAAACGGAGTAAATAAGGAAAAACTTACACTTTAGGTCAATATCACTAGGAAGAAGCTTTATAGACCCAAAAAGGCAATCAATTGCAACCCTAGAATTTTTTTCCAAGAAGATCCCTACTTTCTTCTTCCTTGGGCAGAAAAATTCGTAGCTGAACAGAGTGAGAACGAAGCTGGGAGAAGGAGAGAGGTGGTGGAGAGGAAATGGCTTATTTTGGTGCTTGGGGATATGTATATGACACTTTAATATAAAGAAAAAGAAAAACTTGAAACTCTAGTATATATCCAAGTGTCCATGGTTTTTAATTATAAAGAATATACCAGCACACACACAAGAAGATCCCCCACCATACCTTAACCTTCTTAGATTTCCTTTGTTGAAATTCCCAGCCAATAACATAATTCCTTAGTTGATAGCTACTAAAGGCAGCTCATCCATGAAGGGGAAAACCCTAAATACCCTTAATGAAAACACTTTCAAATCATGGCTCAACTAGGAGTCCCATGGCACACAAATCTCAAGAATGATAATATAACATCTAAGGAACATAATGTATGTGAAAAATTACAAGGTAACCCCTCAATTGGGTAAATTACAGAAAAGTCCAAAATGTACATAAAATTGCATAACTTGCTCAAATAGTGTCCAAATTGGACCAAATTTGAAACTTAAGATTGTCTTATGATTTAAAAACATATAAAAAGGTTATATTAGGGTTATAAGCATTCATTTATGGTAATTAATCTCATTTAATTCATTAAGAAAGTTCAAGGGCCTTACAACTATAAAACCCTAACAAAGATTTCACCCTGAAATCCTACGCAAAAAGAGATGGGTATTTTCTACGCATCTCATTTTCTGGTTACCATGTGGCTTCCTCTATGCCACAGTGATTCCAAACAACTTTCACTAGTATTATATCTTTTCTCTTTAGCTTTTTCACCCTTATATCCATGATCAACACAGGACCCTCAACATAAGTGATATCCTCATCTAACTCAACCTCTACTAGTTGGATTGTCTGGTCAGTATCTGGATGTCATTTCCTCAACATAGAGATGTGAAAGACATTATGCAATCTATGTAGCTTTGTTGGTAGCTCCAACTTATATGCTACCATTCCAACACAAGCTAGGATAGGGTATGGTCCCATAAATCTAGGATCCAACTTACCCTTCTTTCCAAACCTCAGCACACCTTTCCAAGGAGAAACCTTAAGATATACTTTATCTCCCACTTAGAACTCAAGTGGTCTGCATAAGATTTCTTCCTGTCCTGGGCTGCTTTCAACTATTGTTGTATCACTTTAATCTTTTCTATAGTCTGTTGTACTAGCTCAGGACCCAAAAGTTGATATCCACCTATCTCATACCAACAAAGAGGAGACCGACATTGTCTACCATATAGATCCTCATAAGGGCCCATATATATGCTTCTTTGATAGCTATTGTTGTATGCAAACTCTATCAGAGTCAAATGTACATCCCAACTACCAAGAAATTGCAACACACATGCTCTCAAGAGATCCTTTAAAGTCTAAATAGTCCTTTTAGACTGGCCATCGATCTACGGATGAAAAGTTGTGTTGAATCTCAGTTGTGTTCCCATTGCTGAATGCAAATGCTCCCAAACATGACTTGTAAATCGTGGACCTCTGTCAGAAACTATAGTCACTGGAATGCCATGTAGACGGACTATCTCATCAACATATATTTGTTTCAATTTCTCTGTTGTAAACGTCGTATTAACTGGCAGAAAATGAGCTGACTTAGTCAATATGTCTACTATCACCCATATGGAATCATGACCCTTGGCTGTCCTAGGAAGACCAACCACAAAGTCCATAGTAATATGATCCCATTTCCACTGTGGTATTGGCAATTGTTGTAATATCCCTACAGGCTTCTGGTGCTCAGCCTTCATCTACTGACAAACTGGACATTTGGCAATGAACTCTGCCACATCACGCTTTAGACCTGGCCACCAATACATGTCTTTCAAGTTTTGGTACATCTTGGTACTTCCAGGATGCATTACATACATGGAGGAGTGAGCCTCCTCAAGTACCATCTTCCTCAACCCATCAACATCAGGAATTACTGTCCTATTGTGGTAACAAATTGTACCATCATCTGCCTCATGAAAGCCATCATGCTTTTCACTACCAATTCTTGATCAGATATTATGTATCACAGTATCATTCTTTTGTGCATCATTAATCTACTATCTCAAGGTAGGTTTCACTTGTTACTGTGCCAACAATCCTGACAGCAAGTAAACTTCTAGCTATACATTCATCTAGTGAAGAGACACTAGCATATCTCTCTTATGGCACATTAAGGAATTTAATTGTGCATTATCTACCATTAAAGATGAAGATGACTTTCTACTCAATGAATCAACTACCACATTAGCTTTCTATGGATGGTATTCTATTGTGCAATCATAATTCTTGACCAACTCCATCCATCTCCTCTTCCTCATATTCAACTCCTATTTTGAGAAGATATACTATAGATTCTTGTGGTCAGTGAGAATCTGAAACTTTTCTCCATAAAGATAGTGTCTCTAGATATTTAAGGCATGGACCACCGCTACAAGCTCCAGATCATGTGTTGGGTAATTCTCCTCATGTTTCTTAAGCTGTCGTGAAGCAAAAGAAATCACATTTTTATCCTGCATCAACACACATCCCAACCCACTCTTTGAAGCATCACAAAAGACAATATAGCCTTTTCCTTGCTCTGGCAGTACTAACACCAGTGCACTAGTCAACTTTTCTTTCAAAAGTTGGAAAGAACATTGACACTTGTCATTCCAAGCAAAAGGAACATCCTTCCTGGTTAACCTAATTAGGGGTAAGACTATAGAACTAAAATCTTTGATGAACCTCCTATAGTAACCTACCAAACCTAGGAAACTATAGATCTCTGTCAGTGTCTTTGGTTGTTCCCATTCTAGTACAGATTCCAATTTCTTAGGATCAACACAAACACCTTTCGCAGATATAACATGACCCAGAAAAGACACTTCAGATAACCAAAATTCACACTTGCTGAACTTAGCATATAGTTGGTGTTGCCTCAAAAAAGTCACTGCTTGGCAAAGGTGTTGATCATGTTGTTGACTATCCTTGGAGTATATCAAGATATCATCTATGAACACGACAACACACTAATTAAGATAAGGTATAAACACCCTATTCATTATATCCATAAAAGTTGCAGGTGCATTGGTTAGCCCAAATGGCATAACCACAAACTCATGATGACCATACCTAATCCTAAAAGCTGACTTGTGTATGTCATCATCCTTAATTCTCAATTGATGGTAACCTGACCTCAGGTCTATCTTTGAAAACACAGTGGCACTTCTCAATTGATCAAAAAGATCATCAATCCTTGGCAAAGGATACTTATTCTTTATTGTCACCCTGTTCAACTGTCTGTAGTCTATACACAAACTCATTGAACCATCCTTCTTTTTAACAAACAACACGAGATCACCCCAAGGGGAAGTGATCAGCCAGATAAAACCCTTCTCTAAGAATTCTTGTAACTATTTCTTTAACTCCTGCATCTCTGTTGATGCTATTCTGTATGTTGACTGTGCTATGGGTTGTGTTCCAGGAACACGATTGATCTCAAACTCAATCTCTCTAGGAGGGGGAATGCTAGGAAATTCCTCAGGAAAGAAATCCTGAAATTCTCATACCACTAGTACCTCTTGGATACTAGGACCTACTGCCTTGGTATCCACAACATGAGCTAAGAAAGCCTCACATCCTTGCCTCATCAACCGCTCAACTGTCATGGCTGACATCAAACATGTAGGAAGAATCTTCCTATCACCTTGAAAAACCCACTGTACATCTCCATCATGGAACGTCGCCACCTTAGTACTATAGTTCAAGACTACCTTGTATTTTTCCAAGGTACCCATTCCAAGGATTACATCAAAACCATGCATGTCAAGTGGTAGAAGATCCACTTGAATGTTGTGTCTAAAAAAAGAAAGAACACAAAAAAGGCACACTTCCCACAACTCGACAGAATCAACCAAAGGAGTCTCCAGTTGTAGGCTATCAGATTTAGGACTAATAGGTAGATAACAACTATCTATCACCTCTCTAGTGATAAAAGAGTGTGTTGCACCCGGGTCTACTAACACAAATATGAAACAAGAAGAAGACATATCAGAATGATATAACTCCATCTGACTTGTCATGAGTCACGGATTGACCACTGCTTCCAGTTGGGTTATTGCATAGAACCTTGTTGTTGCCTGCTACCATCCACATCCTCTGCTCACCTATCCCAATCTCCTGTGTCGAGCACCAAGCAGCTCATCTTTAAGTCCGTCAGGTCCTCTGGGATTGCTCATTTAGTATGGTCTTTCAGCTTGAACCCCGACTTCACCCAATCATCACTCCATACATTGACATTTGTCCCACCTACCAACATCATCATGGAGTTATCTAGTATGAAATCTCTACCAGTAATAGTGGTTTGTCCCAGTTTGGATGTCATTACCACCTTCCAGGGCAAAGCGTTATTGAACTGTGTTTTGATAGAATTACACCAGATGGAATTGCGCCCAACCACCACATCCCAAGAGTTTTTAAAAAGCAGAGCTTCATTCCATTCCCTCATAGACTTGATGCCTAGGCCTCCATTCACCTTTGTGCTCGTAACCTTTTTCTACTCCACAAGGGAAATTAGCCTCTCCTTGTGGCTTCCTACCCATATAAATCTTCATATAATGCTATCTATCCTATCACTCAAGCTAAGGGGAATCCTTGTCATCTGCATGACATAGGTAGGAATGGTTGTTAGTGTAGATTTCGCCCAGCATAATCTTCCAGCAAGGGACAAAGATCTTGCGGCCCATGCTTGAACTCTTCGTTAAACCTTGCCGATAATGTCTGAGTATGTCTGCTTTTTGATTTTGGTATGCAATATAGGAACGCCTAGGTATTTCCCAAGGTTTTTCGTCACTTGAAACTTACTCAGTCGCTTGATGGCTCTTTGCATTGCACATGGGACACTTCTAGCAAAGAATATATGTGATTTGGTGGCTGATATCTCCTGACCAAAAGCTTCCTTGAAGTCTTTAAAGCACTGCAAAATGGTCTGTATTTGATTTCTACTTGCCTCAACCAAGATGATAAGATCGTCAGTGAAACATACATGAGCTACCGCGATGCCTGTCCTCCCTAATTTGATCGGTTTCCATCTAGCAGCGGTGACCCTATCTTGTATCATCTGAGAAAGTCTCTCTAGACAAAGCACAAAGATATATGGTGATAAGGGATCCCCTTGCCTCAACCCTCGGCTAGCCCTAAACTTCCGTGATTGTTTTCCACTCCACACTATCGTTGAGCTACCTTCTGTGATGTAGAACATAATGAACTGTCTAATGTTCGCAGGCATGCCTACCATCACCAACGTTTCTTCAATGAACCTCCACAACATTCTGTCATATGCCTTAGACAAATCGATTTTAATTTCCATGGATTTTTCTCCTCTTCGTCTCCTCATGCTATGGATGATCTCTTGTACTAAGGCAATATTTTCTGTGATCCATCGACCCGGGACAAAGATACTTTGTTCATATGAGATCCAATTAGGGATGAATTTCTTTAACTTCTCGAAAATCAACTTTGAGGCTAGTTTCAAGATGTTATTATTCAATAGATTGGTCTGAACTGCTCACATC
Organism: Alisma plantago-aquatica; assembly: GCA_963693085.1. Lineage (NCBI taxonomy): Eukaryota > Viridiplantae > Streptophyta > Magnoliopsida > Alismatales > Alismataceae > Alisma > Alisma plantago-aquatica. The sequence goes on along the minus strand of OY856414.1, from coordinate 865,655,475 downwards.
TCTCAGGTTTAGGTACCTTGGGGATGAGGATGATGATTGCATCGCATACTCCATTAGAAGGATGTCCTCCCGCAATCTAGTTCTGAATGGTTGAGGTTACTAACTGCCCCACGGCTTCCCAGTGCCCTTATAGATATTCCACTGTCACCTCATCCGGACCATCTGCTATAAATGGCTTCATGCACTTCAGAGTGGCTAGCACCTCCACTTCCAGTGGTACAACAACAATAGAACTCGTTTCCACTGCGTTGAGAGCGATAAAATAACCACTTATACTGGGTAAGTTTGACGTGTTGCCTCTTGATGGTTTTGTAAGATTTTTTTTGAAATGCGACACCACCATATCCATCACCTCTTCATCATTGGTTATCCAATGTCCATCGACATTCTTGAGAGTGGTAATGGTGTTCTGTCATCTCCTCTTATTAACCCAGGCCTGGTAAAATCTGGTATTGTTATCGCCATTCTGTAACCAGTGGACATAGGCTTTTTGTTTCCAACCATCCTCCTCATTGTTGATATTTAGTTGGAGCTCATCTTGCATATCAATACACATATTATCAGTGGTAATATCATATTGTTCAACTAGCATATGTTGCAATGTGGCTATGTTTCATTGAAGTCTCCTTTTTTCCTGGTAATGGGCCTACTTCTCCTTTTCTTCTAGCTTCAGCAGATCATGTCTGGCTGAATGAAGTGTTTCATAGAAATTTATCGAACCAGCCCACTTCTCCTCCACCAGTTGTTTGAACGCCTCATTTCTATTCCACGAGGCCTTTGCCAAGAAACGGGTCCTCCTTGCCTCCGCTCTCTGATGCTTTATAAGTAGAGGAAAATGATCCGAAGAGATTCTGGGAAGATGCTCGACGTGCCATGTGGGGAAATGTCTTATGAAGATCTCATTTTCCAGTGTGCGGTCTAGCCGTTCCTGCAGCCTATCGTTCTTGTAAGTGAACCGGGGGCAAAAAATCCCCAGATCTGAGAGGTCTGCCTCTGTGATTGTTTCCTTGAATATTCGGGCTTATGAGAAATTGTATCTGTCGCTTCCAAACTTCTCTGTCGGTGCCCAGGTTGTGTTGAAGTCCCCCATTATGACCCAGGGGCCATTAACAACCTTACTGGTCTCGATAATGTGCTTCCACAAAAGCTTCCTTACCGTAATGTGAGGGTTTGCGTATACAAACGTAACCACCAAACTGTTGGCCAGTTTGTAGGTTACAAATTGTCTGTGGCTATTAATGATTTGGACTTTCTTCCTGTCTCCCTTCCAACAGACCTAGATACCCCCTGCAAAGCCCCACACCTAAACAAGATATGAGTAGTTGAATCCCAAGGCCTTAATGGTTTTATTCAATGCCTTTCCACTTATTCTTGGCTCAAGCATGGCTACCACATCAAGGTGATACTCACGAATATAGCAGGTCATAACTATGCATCAGTCCTTGTTTCCAATTCCACGGACATTCCGACACAACAAATGCATATAGCTTGGTTAGAGTTTGAGTAAAAGGCTAGTTTTAGCATGTCCCTTCTTCCACACCTTCTTCCTCGATGCTCCTATGAGAATTTGCAGCACTGGAGCTCCTATCTGCCTCCCCCAACTCTTCAATCACCCCAACTGTCGAGGTATTCAGATTCAGTTCCCCATCCATCCTTTCTCCTGGCTGAGACGTTTCAAGCTCCTCCTCTTTGTAGATAATTGATCGGGTGGTTGTTTAGTTTTACCTTTCCTTTTCATGTGAAGATCCTTGCTCGATCCAGACTTCGGTGGTTGTAGAGTTTTGTCCTTGTCTCGTTCTCCTTTTTTGTGTATGTCTTTCTTTAGATGTGATGACACTATCTTGTATCCAATGATCTGTGGGTCTATGTTGTCCACCATGTCAATCTCTATATCTTCTGTCTCGACTCCCTCTTCTACTATAATCACCTAGTCCACTTCTGAACTGATAACTATATGTTTCTCCTTTGCCAACACTTTCCTTCCCATAGTGTTTGTTCTATCTTGTAGTGGTTATCCTTCTGTGGCTATTGAACCCTCATGATCCATTGTTTTCTTCTTGTGCCACGCCTTTGCTGGTGCTACCTCTGCTGCATCTACTCTCTTCGTGTGACATACCTTCGTCGCTACCTCTTCTCTTTCTATTTATTCTTCCTGTTGTAGGTCTGCAAAATGGTTAGTAGTCACCATCATAGGATTGTCTTGTGCAGTCTTCTCTTGCCCACCCTACCTTCTCATGTGTGTCCTTTTTTATCTTTGTTGTTGCCAGTCATTTATCCTACTATAGGTGTTGGCTTCTTGCTCTGCTCAGTTTGTTTCCACTGGTTCTCCATTATTGTCGCCCTCCGTCAAGTTTTGTTCCTCACAGTACTTTGATATGTGGTCTTCTCTACCACACGTAGCACATGCCCAAGGAAAACCTTCATATATAACCTCATACTCTATCCCGTTAATAAGAATGGATAATGCCAAATCCTTAGAAGTATCAATCTCGATTGCTAATCTAACGAACCGACTTTGCGATCTATTTTCCGTATGGGTATCCACCTTCACTAAGAAGCCTAATGCAATGCCCAAGTACTCAAACATGGTCGGCACGTACATGTGTAGGGGAAGGTTCATTATTCTCACCCATGTTACTATGTAATCCGGTAGTGCTTCCGTAGGCTTAAAGTTGGGGTACCATTCCCACACGAGGACGTTGCACCCAAAAATTTTCCATGGGCCTTCCACCAGTGTTGTATCAAAGTCTTCCTTGCATGATAGTTGTACTACGAAGTGTCCCTACTCAAGCTCGAACATATTGAAACGTCCCTTGATTCTCCACAGGAGTTTGAGTCTGTCCCTGAGCGTCATATAACTGATTTCAGTTCCTAGCATCCTGACAACCACCGCATATTACCATGGGCATACCAGGTCTTCTTCTGCATCTGGGTCAATGTGTAACGCTGGGGTTCCATCAATCTCCTCAAGTGAGACTACACCCAGTGGTAGATGATCTTTGAAAAGTTTCTCAAGAAAGAAAATATTTGATGTTTCTCTAGATGTGTCCCTTCATGTGCCGACCGAATTACCCATCATCGCACTACCATACGAGGGTGGGGGTCTCTTCGTGGTCTCCATATGTTGATCCATGTGACTTTCCATCCTAGCGATGTCCTCCTATGTCTCGTTCTCCATATTTCCCTCTGACTCAGAGGTGCCTTTCTCTTGATTGCACATTCCTACTACCTTAAAGGTGAAACCTATTTCCAGTATAGACAAGGATGTTGCTTCTATGCACTTCCCTTTGTTTTTCCTCTTCGACAGGGATTTTGTCTTATCTCTTTCCCCGACTTGGTTCTCCTTATCTCGCTTGCCAACATCTGCTTCTGCTCCTGGATCAAAAACTCGATCGTCACCTTCCCCCTCAGGATCACCTCCCAGCACCCCTTCCAACCCTAGAGCCGCCATCCTATGATTAAAAATTGGCCATTCATTCATCTTGTGGTCGAGGGGTTTTGAACTTGCGACCTCTCGGTCTTACATCAGTATTTTAACCATATGGGTGGCACCCCTTTGGCGATACTATACCAAGAATTTGATACAAATTGTTCTATCAACTTAGACACAACATATATAAATAGGAGAACAATATTTGTATATGACACACAAACAAGCATTAATATGCTAACAAAAGTCTGATTCGTTTGAAACACCATATACAAACTTTTCCTACCCAGACCTGAGAGTATAGCGACGACTCTAGGACACACTAGACATATAATCAAATTTCTCAAAGTTTCATTACTATAGCTCCTCTCTTCTTCCACATGTTTTGTTTCATCACTTTTAATTACCTAAAAAATGTGGCAAACCACAAGGGTGAGACCCATGTCCCAGCAATAGATATAACCTCCAACAACACTTATTGATTGCAACATTTTAAAAAGTAGATAACTAAGCAGTTGGAGTATTTATTAATCGATTGAACAGATTGAACAGTTCAAATATACTAAACAAATTAAGAAATTAATCTTAGAAACAAGTATGATCATCAATGCATATATAGATAACAAATAAATCCTATTCTTTGGATAGATATGTACTCAAATATCATCAAAATGCATCTAATAACAATCATTTTCATTAATCTGACTATCATCATATTCCTTGCTAATAGTACAAGCAATCTAGAATCATAAGCATCCCAGACATCATGAATATGTCTAGTAACATAACATGGCTATGAATATTGGGATCTCAAATAAAGGGAACAAATCTATATCATAAGTAGAACTAACATCATAACATAATGAACTACATAGGCATGATTAGCTATTTAAGCATTTCTAATTATGTAGGCATGGCTAGTAATATGAAACATAGCTAGCAACATCATCTTAACCATCAATGTTAGTATATTCCACAACGTAAGCATGTTTACAACATGAGCATAACTACAACATAAGCATATATATTATCTCTTATTGTACTCTACATGATCTCAATGAAAAGAAAGCAAACAAGGGTTATCATCCAATATGAAGCATTGTGTATAACCCTAAACAGATATGCTACACGGCTGTCTTACATCTTTTATCATGTCATGAGGTAATTGAGGATACCACTCAAAATCCAACTGACCACTGCTAAGTCAAAATCAGTGCCATATAAGATCTAGAAAGAGCTGGAATCCTAAGATCTTCTCCGCCCCCGGTCAGTACGGGTCTGCCACAGTGACACATAAGGTCAAGCTACTAACAACCTTGTTCGTCCTTGATACAAGTCACAACACTAGTGAATGGAGGTGGGTACGCATATCCTACCATCTGAGGTACAACCACAGTTGTCCTCCAATCTTGTCACATATACAATCACCGAGACACAACTGCAGCCGTTCTCAATCACATCAAATGTATGAGGCATGACCATATCCATCCTCTACAACCTTCATTGTGGATGACAAGGATATATCCTCAACTTGCCACCCCCACACACTCAACAATATGCGCTCTGAGTTTCCCTTAGGAATACTTGTTTCACCATCTGGCAAGTTCTGACACTCAGATGGATCTATGACACAAGGCACTACATGATTAGAGTTTCGCTTGATTAGTTATGACAATTGGGTGAATTAAGACTGCATCAAACAAGTGGACATACAAACCCTAATTCACTTCTAGCAAGCATATAAATATCACAACTTTTAAAATATATAACACTTGTGAAAAATAATTTCATATCTCATCATCACATGATACTATTGACTTTCCATTCATGAGACCACACTATTCATCATACTATCACAAGATATAAATCTTTTTCATAATATCACAAGGTATCAACCCTTATCAACACAAGAGATTACACCACTTTCACGGCTCAACCATGCCCAAAGGTAATTAAGACCATCATACTATCACAAGATATAAATCCTATTCGCAATATCAGTGGGTATCAACCCTTATCAACACAAGAGGATTACACCTCATTTAGGGCTCAACCATACCCAAAGGTCATTAAGACCATCATACTATTCGTTGCAAGATCATCATTATCTTTGCATGCCTTATAACAAGGTTCAACAACATGACTTACATATAATACACCAGATCAATACAATATTGCATTAATGATCTAGGAGATATTCATAAACAATCATAGCAGGGTTATATTAACATTAAGAACATTCCTTTATTATGTCAAGATGCAAGTAATCTAGATATGATTAACCCTCATCATATTCATAATGCACATGTTTAGCATAAGAAAGTATCAACCATGTGGCTATGATAACCACCAATTAACATATTAAGGCTATGATCATATTAAGGAGGTTATTTCACCATCATTCCATCATATAAGAATGTTAAACATAAATACTCATATTTATCTATTTGAATTAGAGTTGGGTTCAACAAGATAAATTATATTAATGTTACTAATCAACACTTATACCCAAACCCTAACTCATGAAATCCCCATTGGATCATGTATGCATAAGGTGAAGCATCACCATCACATTCCATACTATTCTCAAGTATGAACCCACACATAAATCAAGGTGTAACCATCGGGTTATAGCATACTAGGGTTTCAACAATAATAAGAGAGTACTCCATGATTGTATTAATCATTCAAGGACTATTCATACCCAATTACCATCATTTAGTTACATTAAAGCTAGGTATAACAAGATATACCTCATTAGGCTTACATAACAACACAATATGGTTATCATCCCTTCTATTCATATGAGTGAATAGGTAAGAATACCTTAATAAGGGTAACCCTCCATTTGTTCCATCATCATTCAACCCATATCACCATACCACAATGTCACCCAGAACCATTAGATGTTTAAAAGGTAAGACCATTGGTTGTTTACATAAGTAAACTCCTTGGATAAAACACCCATGAAGTCCTTGATTTGTTCTCTAGAAAGAGTCACTATCTAACCCTAGACATCCCTTGATTAACAACACAAAAAGTTCCAATGAGAGTAGCGTAAAACCCACAATTGAGTGTTCATTTAAAACAAGCCATCCATTGTCAACAAGTAAGCTCCTTAAGGTGATAATATAAAGGAAAACATATAAATCACATTATTGGGACCAAAATATTACATTAGCCATCATTCCACCTTATTGGAGGAATAAATATTAGATCTTGACCATTGGGTCAAGTTCATATGTTGAAACCATCAATTACAATATAAGTCTGACAATTGCATCAAGTGACCCAAGAAATCATTGGTCTAAGGTTTAATTGATGCTACAACTATATGATTAACTCACCATAGGTTTTGGAGACCTAATACACCATTTTTAGTGGTTTTTATATCAGCACTGTATTCATTAATGAACATCAAATATTAAGCTAATTTCATCATTAATTGATAGCATCAATAGGGTACTTAATGGTTGATCATTAAACTTCAAATTGATCCAAAACCTGACCTAAGGGGGTGACCATAGGTTGTCACCATAATCTGACACCTTTGATCCCGACCATCAGTTGTCATGAAGACAACACCATAAGATTGTTGCAAGGGTACCATCATCGGGTCATGGGTTTATAAAAGAAATCAGCTTAAAACCATAAAATTGACCATTGGTTGATAGGTGCTTAGCACCATATGTTATCAAACCAACCTGATCCAAGTCATATTATGCCTTCTGAATAATGTACAAATAGTCACAGGTTCATCTAGAACTAAAATTAGAATAGAAAACATTATAAAAGTCAAAATCCAAGTCAAGCATAGCTTTTTAGTGCATGGATGATCATTTTCAAGCAAGAACATGAGCTAGAAAGCTTATGGTAAGCAATAAACGTGGAGAAAGTTATAAAACTTGCATGTAATTAGAAGATAAACTCCCAAACCGAAGAAAACATGAGCAAGTATGGTAGGAAATCCAAGCATAAGCTGTGAACTCATCCATCTAGCACCTTTCTTCATCAAATGAGCAAACCCGAAGCATAAGGAGCAAGAAAGGTAGGATTTTAGAGCTTTAGAGCAATTTCTACCATGGAACAACAAGGTTCCGACCTGGAGAAAGGTAGTAGGAAGGATAACAAAGAAATAAATGGAGGAAAGAAGGATATTCTTACTCTTTTAGGTCAAGATCACTAGAAGGAAGTGTTTCAAACCCTAAAAGGAAGCCAATTGCAACCCTAGATTCTTTTTCCAAGAAGATCCCCTCTTTATTCTTCCTTGGATAGGAAATTTGTAGAATCACAGAGGGAGAATGAGGTTCATAGAAGGAGGGAAGTGGTGGAGAGAAAATGGCTCGTTTGGGTGCTTAGGTATAAGTATATGAAACTTTAAGATAATGATAATGAAAAAGTTTAAGTTCTAGTATCTTTCCAAGTGTCCATGGCCTTAAACTATTAAGAATATACAAGAACACACACAAGAATCTCCCCCACCATACATAAAAACATTCGTATCCCTCATTTCTTGAATTTCCAAGCAAAACAAATAATTCATTAGTTGATAGCTACTAAAGATAGCTCATCCATGAAAGGGTAAACCCTAAAATACCCTTGAGGAAAACACCTTCAAACCAAGGTTTAAATAGGATCCCCATGGATCAAAAAGCTCAATAATGATGATATAATATCCAAGGAACATAATGCAAGTCATAAATTGCAAATAAAACCTCTCAATTGGGAAAAATGTAGAAACATCCAAAATGTGCTTAAATTTCTCAAACAGTGTCCAAATTGGACAAAATTTGAAACTTAAGCTTGTCTTATGATTTCGAATAATATCACAAGGTTATATTAGGGTTATAAGAGTTCAATTATGATAATTAATCTTATTTAACTCATTAATCAAGTTTAGGGGCCTTACACTGGGTAGTACCACCGTACTACGTAGGTTGAGCTTGATGGAGGAACAAAATGCATGGTGGTAGGTTTCTTGAATTGCGGTCATTCTATGGTAACTGGGACTTCAGGAACAATAGAGGCTTCTTTGTACTTATCCACCTCTTCAAGTTTGTCTTTCTTGTTGTGGATGATATCTTCCTTAGAGGCACTATCTGACTAGCGATCTGCACTATTTTTTCCAACCATCCGAATCGCTCATTAGCAAGATCGTGTGAGGTACATGATCCTAACTCTTCTCATGGTGTCTTGAAATCAACATTAGCGGGATTCAAAATTTGGGTATAATATTATTATAAAACATAATATATGATTTTGAGACGGATCCCCCAACACACATCATGTTAGTCAAGAAATTTAAAAGGGCTCCTCCTCGGTGGGAGGGAGTGCATGAAAGAGATGCTTCTGAATTTCTCACATTCTTCACATGATAAAAGGCACTTGGAGTTCTTTATTATCATAGTTTTTTGGTAGTTGTTCCTTCCCCTAGCTTGGACTAAATGAGGGATCTGATCCACTTTTGTACACAACCAGTTTGCCAATGCCATGGCTGGAAAAGAAAAATATGGTGGGAGCATAATTCCTTTGGGAGTGTTATGAAACAATGGTTTAAAGTTGGATGGAAGGTGGGAGGTTGAGTAGTTAATCAAGAGTAAGGTGACCCCTTCTTAGCCACTAACTATGCTTAATCAACTATTTTGATTTCCTAGGGCATCATTGTCCAGCAGAGTTACCAAACTAGAACCTTTGGTAGCATCCATGACATCCTAGTTTCCTCCTAGCTTGAGGGGTTTCTCTAGATAATTTTTTTTTCGTGTAAGCAACGGTGGACAAAGGGAGGCCTAGGATTGGCTTCTCTATTTTTGTGGAATTCAATGAGTGGATGTGGTCTAGTTTTCGTTTGTAGTCCAAGACCATGTTTAGGAAGATGAAGTGTATGATTAGGCTAGTTTAAGTCATGGTTCAGGACCCAAAAGGATTTGAAAGTTGAAGTGGGATTAGTTTAAGGTCATAATCCATGACCTTGTGGGGATGATGTGGCATTGGTGAACAATATTATGCATGAAGTGGAGGTGCCTTCCATTCATACAAGTTTCAAGGACAAAAATCTTTTAACTAATCTTTGAAAAAGATGTTTAAAATTATAAAGTTGTTCATCTTTAAAAAAGACTGTATGAGATTTTGAATCTTTGAGATGGTTAAATTTTGAAAAAGATTGTTTGAGAATTTGAATCATTGAGATTGTTAATCTTTGAAAAATATTGTTTGAGATTTTGAATCTTTGATATTTTTAATATTTGAAGGTTGTTTGATATTTTAATCTTTGACATTGTATATCTTTGAAAAAGATTGTTTGAGATTTCCAATCTTTGAGATTGTTAATATTTAGAAAAGATTGTTTGAGATTTTAAATCTTTGAGATTGTTTTTGTTTAAAAAAGATTGTTTGAATGTGCGTATGAAATAAGTTAGTGATAATATCAATTTTATTTCACAAGAGAAGACAACATATATGCACAAGAAGTAGATTGTCCCCCTTTTAGTCCATAAATTTAGGTCCATGTTACGTTCTCACTCAAGCATGACCTATATAGTTGGGGTTGGCCCTTATCTTCTTTATGGATAGATAGCATTCATTGAGGGGTATCCTGAGTTTGGCAAATAAAGGTACTTCGCCCAACACACCTCGTGACTACGTCAGATGTAATCAGTCATGAGCCCTAGGAGAGTGAAGTGTTTTCAAGGCCTTTGGACATTTAGCTTATTGTTGGACCAATACCTTTATTGGAATCCTATATTATCTCTGGGATCTAACATGGCGTTGGCAGCCATTCCATAACACGTGGGTATGTAGGTAGGTGTGTGAAGTACAAGTGATGGTTTTATTAATAGTTTTAGAAACAAGCTGAGAATGCATGCCAATCATAAATATATGGATAAAGAAATTACAACATGATATAAAAGATCCAATTTCGTTTTTAACTTGCACCTATTGTTCATCCCTTATATATTTTTTATTTGTTTTTTTTAAGTTAGGTAAGTGGACACTAAACCCTAGATGGTGAGTGTGACCGAAAAACCCTAATAGACAACAAAATAAAAAAAATAACAGATGGGGGGTGGTGGCAACTGATCACCTCGATCTGTGTGCCAACCATTGATAGATGATAGTGATCCACCATCACCTTTCCCCTATAAAGACAAGACAATAAAAGTGACATGGGAAGTGGCGATAGATCACCTCAATCCGTGCCTTGGACCAGACGATCAATGTGATCCACCGCCCTTTTACTCGATAGAAATAGTACAACATGAAAATACCTAAAGATGCTCAATCTTTAAAACACAAAAGTGGGAGTTTGATTCAGATGGTCTTTTCTATCCCCAACATAGTCGCCAATCTATCGCTCCCTACCCATGAAAAGGAGAAGAAACATGAGAGATATTCTTGAAATAAATCTCCATCCTTTTTTAGTAGTGAAATGTTGCAAAAAGAAAAGAAAGGGTGTGTTCAAAGTCACCACCATATTTTATGTGAAAAATTATAAGAAAGATGTGTCAATAAAACAACGGGGGATTTAGAGCCATTATCTTTGATGTATATAAAAAAATAGAAAATAAAAGTATAAGTAGAGATTGCTTCTAGAAATCTAGTTATAGGTGATGAAGGATTAGAACTCTCATGCTGCCTGGTAAGTTGGTATCTGGTGCAGTTATGTGATGGAAGAGAGAGCGATTCTGGATTTTTAATTGAAGAAAAAAACAATAAAATGATTATTTTTGTTGTGGGTGTGATTTTTGGGCTGGCGTTGTCTGTGTCTTTCCCGTCATTTCCATGAACGTCCTAAATTTTAGGTGTATTGTGGTCTCAATTACCTTAGGACCTCCCATGGGATCCATCACTAGCGGTTAGGACCAATGCGTAAGATTTTAGAGGATGACTAGAAAATAGTTGCTTGTAGATACTAAGTTTGATATCTCAAACTAGTAATAGAGATAGTAATAGAAAAGGAAGATAACAAATAAGTTGCAATAATAGATCATATCAAATGCAATAGTTATAGATCAAAAACCAAATAGATAACATATTCAATAGTTAGATGCAATAGTTATAATAGTATATCATTCTATAGAATCTAGCAGGACATGTTGTGTCAAAGGGAGAATCCTATGCTCACATGCAATACAAGAATAAATAGAGAGGTAGTCATTTGTTTGTCTTCAGGAGAGATTAAAGGGGCCTATAATTCATGGGATAAGGGGGTCTATTTATAGTCCAAGAATGGGGTCCAAGATTCTGGGAAGAACCTTGTGGAAGAGTGGGCAGAATGCCCTAATGTGCCACACTTGGAATGTGGATCAAGGTGATCCAACCATGTGGAACTAGCAGACGGTTGTGATTCACCCGAGTGTTCGCTGGGTGAAAAGATGATTTTCTCATTTTCCTAGTAATTTGAGGAATGTTCTGGCAGTACACAGAGAAAACTTGCTCAAAAACATAAGTCAGCATTATCTCTTGGATTTATCTGGAAAAGGCAATTGAAAATGGTATTTTTAATTCCTAAAAACTCAATTGGGCAATTTCTAATATGATAGCCTATTTAAGGTAGAACGGAGAATAAATTGCATTTTCAATTTAAAAGGCTTTCTTTGCAAGAGATTCCAAATTGGGTGAAAGTGGGAAAATGGGTGTATTAAATGGGTGAAAATATGAGGATAAAAAGAAAATATGTGGAAATTGGGTAGAATTTGCAACGAATTCCATCATTATCCAGAGGATTGACACTAATCTGAATTCTTGCCAAGTGAGAAAAAATGGGCTGCCAATAGGGAGGTTTCCATAAACCTAAACCAATGTCACGAGTAGTGTGGAACAAAGTTATGAGCTCTAAAGATAAGGGAGGTCTTGACATTAAATATATGAGAGATTGGAATAAAGCCCTTCTCATGGGGAACTATTGGGAGATGTTGTTTGGGAGAAAAACATTTTGATGTCGAGGTTTTGAGCAAAGGTTTGATTCTTTTAATTCTTTTTTCTGGAGTAGGTAAAATATTAATATAAATGAGGGAGTATAGAGTAGAACCTCTATACTATACATTGGGGGACTAACTACAAAAACCCCACTATTTAAGGATCACAGGACTAATCTTGTTCATCAACTTTGGTCTGGTTCTAATAGCCCAGCCAAGTTGGCACACGATTCTATCAAACAAAACAAGATTATCAGACTCCACACTGCCATGGAGTCTTTCATTATGTTCTTTCAACACAAAATGACAGGCAGCTGATAAGCATATACTAGCAAGGCTACACAAATTGTTGTTGTCCGTCATCTCCAAAATACTATATATGGCCCAATCCAGCACTTGTGAGGGGTTTCCACCCCATCCGAGCTTCAACCAAATTTTGGATAGGATGTATTTGGAATACGGGCATCTAAACATCAGGTGTTCATGGGTTTCATGATTGCTTTTACAAAAAAAAATAGCAGCTCTCAACACTGATGCCCCACTTAATCAACCGATCTTTAGTGGGAAGTTTGCCCATAATTGCTTTGTAAGAAGTGTAGCTCCACTTGGAAACATGGATTTTACCCCAAATGACAGGATACTAGGGAACCTAGGGAACGTAACAGAAACTCACCCAAGGTTTGAGGTGATCATGCTTCAGCTGCCAAAGACCATTACAAACCTCATAATATTCATCAACTTCAGGCCAGATCTTGCACATGGCATGCCAAGTTCTTAATACCTTGACCTTGCCTTCCACTGACAACTCCCCACCATATCTGTCCCTAAATCAGTGAGTCCAAGTAGAGTTAGGTTTCCTAAGAAATTGATTGACTCTCTTAGCAATACTCACCGCAACAATATCAGCAGGGTCCTGGATGTTCAACCCACCACCATCAAAAGATCTCAAGATAGTCCCCCACATGATTGCATGGTTTCTTCCCCCCCCCAAGAAGGAATTAGTATGATGCACATCTTCTCCAGGATGAAAGTAGGTAGAGTCACTTGCATACACCAGTACCTCATTGTACTAGCCAGGACTGACCGAATGAGAACGAGTCTACCTGCCATGGACATTTAATGCCTATCCATCTAGACACCTTATTCCTCAACGAGTCCACACACACGTTGAAATTTCTTCCTCTTACCCTTCCACCACTCAAGGGAATACCTAGGTACATCGTAGGTAGCTTCCCCTCAACCATGCCCAAAGCAGTTTTGAGTCTCCCACACCTAGTATCACAGGATCTTGAAAAGAAGACCCTCTATTTGATGATACTGAGATATAGCCTTGCGCAATCACCAAAAGCTTTCATCACTCTGCTGAAGCCTTTCATAGTTTTCAAGTTACCTAACATAAAGAATAGGATGTCATTGGAAAATATAATATGCGGAAGAAGTTTACATCCGCCTTGACTAAAGGTATCCATTCTATTTTCCTCCATGGCCTCCTCCACCATGGCAGAAAGAAACTCCATGACCATGGGTAAGAGAAGCGAGGAGAGTGGATCTCCCTACCGCAAACCATTGGCAGTAGTGAACAAGCCATGTGTCACACCATTCACCAAGACATAAAAGGATGTTGTGCAAACACATTCCTTAATGATGTTAATCCATCTATTGGAGAAACCCACAGTGTTATGACCCACACCAAAGTTAACTAGTAAGTATCATGATAACAACGTCATTAAGTTAATTGAGATAAGTTAAGTGCTCATGTGGTGATTAGTGCTTTGATCAAGAGAGATAGTCTAATTAGCATGTTTTATTTCCTTGAGAAGGTAGACATTTTCATTCTTGAAGTTTTGCAAAAGAAATCATTTGATTTGGACCTACGAGGATAAAGTTATGGCATTTATATATTCCTTGGACCAATTTTGCAATTTACCATTAATAAGTTTTTAACCCTTCCCTTATCGTCTTCCCCTTCTCCCGATCGATTCACAGAACTTCTTTAAGTGGTGCCCATCCAACCCAACAAAGAACAACAGAAGGGGGGTGTGGGTGATTTAGCGGGCAAATGAGCTCCATCCACCTTCGTTCTTCTTCCTCCACCCTTCCTTCTTCCTCTTCCTCGCCTCTACCAGTAGCTCCACCTGCTAGGGTGGCGGCCAGTAGTAGATCCACATAGCAGTTGTGGCGGCCGGCCAGGGGATCGATTGGCATGGGAAACACCTCCAATCAATGACAACGAGTTCGACCTTGAGGCCTAGGATCAAATCGGCATCCCTAGCCGTGAGCAGCACTCAGCCTAGCTCGTTTCGTCCACTTGTATGTGAGGTGGAACATGCTTCTTATAGCAGGTCTGAACTAGGGTCGTTTCGGTGCGAAGAACAGCTCAATTTGATGCCCTTGAGCTCGGTCAGGAGCCCACAAATCAAATCCACAACCACCTAGATTGGATTTAGCACCTAGCTCAGCCCCTTTTCAACCTGTTGCGTTCAACATGTTCAAACCAAGCAGTTCCAAGGTTGAAGACAACCTGTTGATGCCCGGAAACTAACCTCTAGATGAGTTTCAAGTTGTTTTCATTAGTCTCGAATCACTATGAGCAGAATCTCACTTCCCAAAGCACAATTTAACTCCATTAAACGGATGATTTTGGTTCGATCTGCGTTATTCCTGGGTAACAGTGCTTACCCAGGTGTCAGGTAGTGACAATGTTGTCTGACTTTTATTGCACTATTCGATTCATCATGTTTTACATGATTTGGTTTATTAATTGATGTGTATGTTTGAAGTTAGTGGAATTATACGGTTTATTAAAACCTAAGATGCTCAGTTAAAGGTTGAAAATAGTAGCACACAACCAGTAACTGGACAGTTTGGGTATAAACCCATGATGCACTATTTTAGTAATTCAATTGATGCATGATTATAGAGAAATGATGATGACATGAAAACACTCAAGAAAACCTAGTTTCACGCTCCCTATGATACTTAATATGAGTAGTTTAATAACTATACAAATTGACATGTTTTCTAAAGAAATTATTTGAAATTCTCAATTAATATTAATAATTCGAGCCATAATAAGAAATTTAACTCTTAATTGAGTTATGTGATGCACAACTCTGATCTTGGGTTAATGTGCATGATTTTCGAGGAATTACAAATAATTTATAAGTACTTCTGATGATTACTCATATATCAAGTAATTAACTCTTGTTAGTGTGTTACAATGTTAAATTGTATGATTTCAGCGTATATGTGCCAAGTTGACCTGAATTCTATTTATTTAAGAATTTTAGTCTTTCTGCATGCATAATAATGTTGATTTCTCAGTAAGTTACAAGTGGCCATGTATTTAGTTTATTTAAGAACTTGAAATCTTCCTGCATGTTTAATATGTCGAATCTCTCAGCATTTGCAATGCTTGAATAAACTACTCTGTCAAATTTACAATGATATTCATGTCATGTAGATAGACCCGGTACCATAGAGATACCAAAGTCAAGAATAAGTAAGAGAGAGATGCAATGTAGTAAGAGATTTTCTAGGATAATAAAATAATAGATTAAGGGCCTTGACACCGTAGAATCCCTATGAGAGGTATGCGCCTTAGGGATGAAATGACCTACCTTGACGGTGCATCCAGTATACGGGGGTTGGAACACACCCACAGAGCGTGCAGGGAGATGAAGCCCTTACGGAAGTCTCCTGAGAAAAGATAGGTTACCCAACATGAACCAGAAGTCCCAGTGGTAACCCAGAGGTACCCACAGAGCATACAAAGTTGAGGCCCATAGAGTGTCTTAGACCCTCCGCCTATGTACTCAGCCTACAGGAGGAGTCCAGTTTACAGAACCATAGGAGTTTCGAGGCCAGAGATCTAGTTTTCCTGTTGCAGACCAGGAAAGTAGTCAGACTTAGCTATCCCGGGGTGTCAGCTAAGTCTTGTACGGTGGGATCGTAGTTCTCTACAAGTCTTCATATGTAGAGTACACTGCATATGATCAGGGCATAATATAAAATATGTTAATATAGGTTCACAGAGTTTCTTATAAGTTAAAGAGTTAAGAAAGATTTGAGTTAGTTTCACATCAATTGTCCTTTAAATGAAATTTTAGTAGTCTCTATTATTTAATCATATCTACATCATTGTAGCATTTGTTTTATTAATGAAAGGTTGACATCTCCTGTCATTTAAATTATATTGCTTAGACCTGCTCAGTATAGTATTATCTTGTATTTTACTCCAATTAATAAACATAAATGAGTTATCTGCAATGGTTGGGTGAAATTCTTTTCACTGAGCCAATAACTCACCAACCTACTGAAACATTTTTTAGGTCAGCGTCAGAATGAGGAAGCTAAAGGATCGTACCACCCAAGTACTTAGAAGGTAGTTCGTAGTTAGGTAGAGGTCTCTTAGTCCTTTCCCCTTGGTCCTTGGGCATGAGGTGTGGTAGTGAGAGAATATAATGTAATATGTAGTTTAGATTTCAATTATCTTTTGTGCTTTATATTCCGCATGAAAAAGTTGATATGACGTGTAAATCTGATTTTTCTATTTAGAAATGTAAATTGTAGTTGCTTCCGTAGTTTAGTAAGATTTTAGTTTAGTCCAAGTTATAAGATTTACATATAAGTTAATTTTAAGCGATTTAGAAAAGACAAAGTTAAGGGTGGTTTACCGAGGGTGACTCCCCAGTCTCTGGGGTCATTAGAGATGGCACAGGGATCAGGGCGTCACAGTTTAAATTCAGTATCATAGCATAGGTTGAGTACGTAGTTACTCTAAGTCAAGGTCAGGGGATGATAAGAGACCTATAGGATTAGGACTTAGGTGTCTTCCTTGTAACTGCAGTATTCTAACAAGAAGTGTTTTGTTATACTATTGTAGATGGAAGAAAGAGGACATGGTCATGAGGACCAAGTTGAGAGCCACATTGGACTTGACCCTCAAGTGATGGGTCCAGGTGGTGGAGATGATGTGGATGAGGAAACAAAATGGTAGATGAGTATGTGAACACTTATAACCATTATGAGAATAGAAAGAGACCCAGAGACTTCGGAAGAGGACAACCTAGTAGTAGTCATTGAGGAGGTGGTGGTGGTTTCTTCTCGAAGCTTGGATGAGGATTTGGCTATTTCAGTAAACCAGGATATGAAGATGTGACATCTTCTTAGAGTAGGGGAAGATCTAGTCCAGGGAGATGTAGCAATATGCCAAGAGGAAGGTCATATGGATCATCAGCTTCAGTGACAGGTCCACCGAGGTGAGAGATGCGAGCATGTGATATCTGTGGAAGACCACACTCAGGACAGTGTTGGGGAATAGAGTTTCAAGGATGTCATTAGGGTGAATAGATCTAACATATCAAGAGGAATTGCCCCCAGATACAACAATCAGCATCATAGTGTTCCCAGTTACAATATCAGAATGTCCCGAGACAGGCTCCAGCTGGAGGACCTGGTTCCTTTGTAGCCTTAGGTTCCCGAAGGGGTGCAACACCCAGTGATAGGGAAGGACAATGAGGACATCGTGGGAGAGGAAGAGCTTCAGGATGCTTCTTCTCTTTGACACCACAAGAAGGTATTGTTTCTTCTCGAGTAATTACAGGAGAAATTCTTTTCTTTAACAACATTTAAGTTACAATTTTGATAGATCTGGGTGCTACTCACTCGTTTATACAACGTTCTTTAGCTTGTGAGCTTAACCTGTTAACCCAGGAGTTACCGGTTGAGTTGTTGTTGAGGGTTCCGTTAGGTGAACCGATAGTGTTGACAGAGTTTTATCCCGGATGTTTGTTGACCTTTGGTGGTTATACCATCACGGTTAATCTTATACCCCTAGATATTAGCTCTTTCCAAGTTATCTTGGGTATGGATTTTCTTGTGTCTTTACTAGAGACAGGAAAGTTTTGACTATGTGTATCATATCAGCCGTTGTAGCTGATAAGATGTTGTAGAAAGGTTGTGAGGTATTTTTGTCCCATGTAGTAGATACCAGAGCAGAGAAGAGAACAATCAGTCTATGGGATGTGCCAGTGGTCTGTGAGTTCCCAGATGAGTTTCCAGGTCTACCTCCTAAATGGGAGATAGACTTTGAGATCTAGGTGTTGCCAGGTAGTAAACCTATAGCACTGCCAGCCTACAGAATGGTACCTACGGAGTTGAAGGAACTCAAGATACAGTTACATGAGTTACTGGATAAGGGTTTTGTGATAACCCTGATTTTTCGTTGTTAATATCTAGACTAGTACTTGAGTACATAATTGGATTATATATATATATATATATATAAATATATATATATATATATATATATATATATATATATATAATTGTGGAAGTTGAGGTCATTAATGAATTACATGTTTCCAAACTTTACTCTTTTAGATATTTGGTACCTTAATGTGATATATTGATGTCACACAAGCCTATTTCCTTTCTTAACCATGACTTATAGTTGCTAGTTTGGCGCCGTTTGTTGAATGTGGATCAGTAAACAAACGCTGCTCTTGATAACTGTGTAGTTACCATCTGATGATATTCATATCATCTTATACCTCCTCTTTACTTGGGGCCGAAGACCAAGTCACGCCTATATCTACTAGCACGAGTATGGAGGAGTGATAGTTTAGATCCGCAATCCTTAGAGCAGAGTATTGTCTATTAGATCGTAGCTAACTGCTCAGGAGGGAGAACAAACAATTGTCATCTACTCCTCCCCATTTCCATTGGCAACAACAAACTACAGATGACCGAGGGGTTGAGGAGCCAAAAGGCAATGCTTTGGGATTCAAGAAGCACAATCTGGCATGGGAGAGAAAGCCAGTAGGACCAGAAGAACATGGCTTGTCTATGAACCTTCAGGCATCTTGGTTGAGTCCGTGAAGATCCCCTGTTGGTGTGTGACATTGAATGAGTACAGCGGAGTGTGGAGAAGGAACGCCCAGACTCTTTTCCTTCAGCACTGCCATCCTTCACCGATGCAGCCACCATCTGGGCCATTAAGTTCTGCCACCTCCAATAGCATTACTATCCTGAAGGTGTAGATGTACACTTACACAACGAAGCCAGATGGTTGAAACAGAGATATGACATAATGGTGGATGAAGAGGGGGTGGAGGAGATGGCTTCCTCGCTAGATCTTCAGTGTGCAGTGACACTTGCACATAGCAGAGGAATAAATCTGCAAACCGGAGGTGGCGTGAGGAGGTGAACCAGCTGTGCGGCCCTGTGTGGAAGTAGGAGAAGAGACCGAGGAGCCGGAGATGCAGGATCTCATGCCGGAGATATGCCTGCTGCGGCAGTGCCCAGGTTGGAGGAAGCAGCTCGTGGCAGCGGGTGTTGATCAGGGGCAATATCAAGCAGACGCAGAGAGAAAGGAGAGAAGGAGGTCGAGTCCTGGCCGTGGTCATCCTCGTTAGTTACGGCGGCAGCAGTTCAAGGAAGATAACGGGGTCTGCAACAAAGTCTCACTGGAGGAGAACCCTCCACGACTTTGGGCTCTCCGAGCCACATGGAGGCAGAGCGGCGAGCTTGGAGGCTACAGCCGCGGTGGGGGCTCTGTGAGGAGGAGGATTTGTTGGCCGACCATAGGCCCAGGAGAAGATCGACGGCGGCGGGCACTTGCTGGCATCTCGCTGAGAACGTGTATGTGAGAGAGAGCGAGGAAGGGAAGGACCAGGCGGTCTAGTTAGACCAGAAGTGAACTGAGCCCAGACCAGCATAGGACCGGCCGGCCCAAAAGCTGAACCAGGCAGCCAACAAGTGAAGTTGTGCCCTCTTAGTGGACACGTGGCAGGCCCAGATTGGCCGTTTGAGGTAAAATCTCAAAAAGTTACTAGTTCTTCCAAAATTCATAGTAATTAGCATTCTTATCAGAAAAATACAAATAAGGTACCGAATTTCTTAGAAAAATGTGTAGAACAACATAGAACAATAATATCAGGCTTTTGATCCACTAATATCAATGATATCTTGTTAGTTGTAAAATACTTAGTCCATGAGTAATAAATAGAAAATGATGACATAAAATCATGGAAAAATATCAGTAAGTCCACAATTATGTATAGAATGCATATGATGTCAGATATGGTCATGTTGATGCACGAAATCCTGTAATTTGATTAATATGGCTAATTAGGGCTAATAACACTAAAGATAATGCAATTAATGCATATATGCTCAATAAATGATGAAATTCACAGAACATTCTCATATCTGTAACTGAAAGATAATATGTAAATATGAGACCAGTTTTGTACTCGAAATTCATGTTGTAAGAAGATGAACCTTTATACATGGGTTGGAACCCTAACTTGAATAATGTATATATAAAAACTAGCATTATTATGTGCACAAAAAAAAAGATATGGAACCTAATATTCATATAATGAATCATAATCTGGAAAATGACATCAGTAAGATAAATATAAGACAATAATGGAAGTAAACATTGGAATATACTAATGAGATAATATTAACCGTAATGAACACGACTAGGGTTAAGATGATGAGAATCTGATGATAGTATGTGGTCTTGTCTTAATCAGGTGTTGACCAGATTATCTAGATGATCATGGATATGTGAAGAATATCTGAACTCAGGTACGTGGATATAATTATATGACTAGATTTGTTGGATGTTAACTGTATGTACTTGCTTGCTTGTACTTGAATATATTGTTGGATGTACATCTATATGTATTGTCATTTCTGCCTTAAACAATAAGAACACTAAGGAAAGAAAATGGAATGTAGTTACTGATGGTTCATTAATCTCCCTATTAGAGAGGGAAAGCATTAATGTTGACTAGCACCTCCCTAATGGTACAAGGTACGCAGGGAGATCCCTAATGGTACAAGGTACGCAGGGATAGGGCCCAATATTTATGTTTGTGCTAAGTCCACCATAGTAATACATGTCCATTGAAATATGATTAATAACCTGGGATTACCTGATTTTCCACCTTTAAATAATGTTTCCTTTCTCTTTCTTCAATTTCAAGTATTTTATATGTCAGCATAGTATAGCTTTTAATTCCACATACCAACTTTTGTTGATGTTTTTGTTTCTCGTATTTTCTAGGTCCAGAGCTAAAATGGGATAAAGGATTAGGATGTGAGCAAGTTGTACAGGTTGTACCTATTGTCTAAGATCCTAGTTATCATACATGTTTAGACTTGTGTATGATTTTCCCTTTCAATATACAATTGTAAATCATGTTGTAATAATGTACATGTTGAATGCTGAGAAATGTTATGGATGTATGTTCATGTATGCGAATTCTGCTTCCGCATCGCTCTCTGATATAATTTCCTAACGTGTTCGGATTTTGTCTTCTCATCTCCATGGGGTTTTGAGAAGGTGAAAATATGGGGACGTTACAGTTGGTATCAGAGCATGAACAATAGCTACACCTAACAATTTCTCACCATGATACATAAAACTAAACTTCACCTTTCACTTAAAACCCTAGAAACTTAGTAAGTTGTTCTATAGGAATAAGGTTTAACCTAGCCTCTAGGTTAGAACCTAGATGTCCGAGAACTATGTTTAGACAAGTGTATGAGACCCTTTCCATATAGAGCTCATATGTATGGGGTAGCTACACTCGTCTACATCTCTTTCTCACCATTTCACTAGGTGACATGACACTAGACTATCTACTGTGTGTGGGACACTCAATTTTGTTGATTTGGTTTTGTTTTCCAATCGGCTCGAGCCTCGGCAATTTTCTATGACGTCTTCTTTCTCAGAGAAAAACTATATAATATTTTATTATATATATGTAAATATAAAAATGTGTCCCTCACACTGGAGAGTAGTTAGTGTTCATGCAATCTAAGTGAAAGGGAGTGACATCAGTCTAGAAGAGAGAATAGATCTAGATTAGATGTCTAGAGCCTCATAAGGTTATGTGATAGATAGATAGACAAAAGAAAGATGAAGGAAATAAGTATATAGAATTTTACCTATGTTGATCTATGATGGTATAAGTTTCCTTATATAGGTTTAACTTGTATACTTGTTGAATCCAATTTTGTAGAATTTATGCAAAATCTTGATAATGAAAGTACATTCCCTTTTCCCTACTTAAGATAAGCCATGTTAAGATAGAGATGAGTGTGCATGAGACTCAAGCTCTTATACAAGGAGGATATCTAGTGGTAGGATGAGATATGTGGTGAACTCTAGAGAGAGTAAGACCCACAGGGAGAAGGTCATAGGACCTAGCCTCCAATATATAAGATATGTGTTAAAAAAAATGTCCTACACTAGATTACTCTTGAGTGTTGAGTTGAGTCCTTATGCATGATTCAAATCTATATGTGAGAATTGGGTAAAATAAAAGGATGGGTAGATGACCCATATGATAAAGTTAATCCTTGGGCTGAGTTAGGTCCTATCTAGAGTGACATATTTTGTGAATCTCATCATTCATTACAAGTGAGGTAATATATGAACTCTAGTTATGAGAGTATGATGCCTTGTGCAAAAGATACTCAAAATACATGTTCTCCCTTCTTCTTCTCTTTCTTAATATACGATGATAGAAACCTCACTTGAGCTATATAGATGATTTATATATGAGGAGTCACTCGTATAAGCTTGACCTATTCTATATTTTCCCCCTATATCATACATGTAGTGCCCAAGATTGAAATCATGATATGTTTGACTTTAAAATATTCTCTTCCCCTTCATATGAAACATGAAAGATATGATGCTGAGATCATGGGATAAACTTAGTATATTCTCTTTTGTCCCTTCACATAATACATGCAAGACATAAAAAGTTGAACTAATGAACTTGATATAAAGATATTTTTGGATCATAGGATATATCATCAGAAATATAGTTCGTAACCTTGATCCTTCTCAATGTATGCTTCTAAGTTGGGTATGAATATCACACTATAGGGTGAAACACTAATGGTCAAGCATGTTACGCAAACCCTACTTATGTAGAAAAATCCTAATATCAAGGATGAAGATAAATTTTCCTCTTATGCTGAAATCATTGTAAGATGTTGATCATAAGACATATTAATGATGTTAGATTTGAACAATCTGAATGTCATGGCATATAAATGGACTTCCTCCTGAGCGTTAAAAGTATGAACAAAACATGTACCCTTAGAGGTGATGTAACCCTAAGCTATCATAATGTCATGTTATGGCTAAGGCATTAAGTGATGTTTCCACATATATAAGGTGGGGTGGACACAACCAAGAATATCTAGACCCTAAGCTAATTTAGAGTGCATGCAACTATGATGGTCTTAAATCCTAAGAAATAATGATGTATATGAAGTTTGACCCCAAAATAGCCTCTTAAGGATGAGATTAGTTGAATTTCGAGGACGAAATTCCAAATAAGGTGGGGTGAATGTGATAACCCTGATTTTTCATTGTTAATATCTAGACTAGTACTTGAGTACATAATTGGATGAAATATATATATATATATATATATATAATTGTGGAAGTTGAGGTCATTAATGAATTACATGTTTCCAAACTTTACTCTTTTAGATATTTGGTACCTAAACGTGATATATTGATGTCACACAAGCCTATTTCCTTTCTTAACCATGACTTATAGTTGCTAGTTTGGCGCAGGTTGTTGAATGTGGATCAGTAAACAAACGCTGCTCTTGATAACCGTGTAGTTACCATCTGATGATATTCATATCATCTTATACCTCCTCTTTACTTGGGGCCGAAGACCAAGTCATGCCTGTATCTACTAGCACGAGTATGGAGGAGTGATAGTTTAGATCTGCAATCCTCGGAGTAGAATAATGTCTATTAGATCGTAGCTAACTGCTTAGGAGGGAGAACAAACAATTGTCATCTACTCCTCCCCATTTCCATTGGAAACAACAAACTACAGATGACCGAGGGGTTGAGGAGCTAGAAGGCAATGCTTTGGGATTCAAGAAGCACGATCTAGCATGGGAGAGAAAGCCAGTAGGACCAGAAGAGCGTGGCTTGTCTATGAACCTTCAGGCATCTTGGTTGAGTCCGTGAAGATCCATGTTGGTGTGTGACATTGAATGAGTACAACGGAGTGTGGAGAAGGAACACCCAGACTCTTTTCCTTCAGCACTGCCATACTTCACCGATGCAGCCACCATTTGGGCCATTAAGTTCTGCCACTGCCAATAACGTTACTATCCTGAAGGTGTAGATGTACACTTACAAAACGGAGCCAGATGGTTGAAGCAGAGATATGACATAATGGTGGATGAAGAGGGGGTGGAGGAGATGGCTTCCTCACTAGATCTTCAGTGTGCAGAGACACTTGCACATAGAAGAGGAATAAATCTACAAACCGGAGGTGGTGTGAGGAGGTGAACCAACTGTGTGGCCCTATGTGGAAGTAGGAGAAGAGACCGAGGAGCCAGAGGTGCAGGATCTCATGCAAGAGATATGCCTACGGTGGCGGCGCCCATGTTGGAGGAAGCAGCTCGTGGCATTGGGTGTTGATCGGGGGCAATATCAAGTGGATGCAGAGAGAAAGGAGAGAAGGAGGTCGAGTTCTCACCGTGGTCAGCCTCGTGAGTTACAGTGGCAGTAGTTTAAGGCAGAGAACGGGGTCTGCAACAAAGTCTCACCGGAGGAGAACCCTCCACGGCTTTGGGCTCTCTGAGCCGCATGGAGGCACAGTGGCGAGCTTGGAGGCTACAGCCACGGTGGCGGCTCCATGAGGAGGAGGTCTTGTTGGCCGACCATAGGCCCAGGAGAAGATCGACGGTGGCGGGCGCTTGCTGGCGTCTCGCTGAGAACGTGTATGTGAGAGAGAGCGAGGAAGGGAAGGACCAGGCGGTCTAGTTAGACCAGCAGTGAACCGAGCCCAGACCAGCATAGGACCGGCCAGCCCAAAAGCTAAACTAGGCAGCCAACAAGTGAAGTTGCACCCTCTTAGTGGACACGTGGCAGGCCCAGATTGGCCGTTTGAGGTAAAATCTCAAAAAGTTACTAGTTCTTCCAAAATTCATAGTAATTAGCCTGCTTATCAGAAAAATACAAATAAGGTACCAAAATTCTCAAAAAAATGTGTAGAACAACATAGAACAATAATATTAGGCTTTTGATCAACTAATATCAATGATATCATGTTAGTTGTAAAATACTTAGTCCATGAGTAATAAATAACAAATGATGACATAAAATCATGGAAAAATATCAGTAAGTCCACAATTATGTATAGAATGCATATGATGTCAGATATGGTCATGTTGATGCACGAAATCCTATAATTTGATTAATATGGCTAATTAGGGCTAATAACACTAAAGATAATGCAATTAATGCATATATGCTCAATAAATGATGAAATTCACAAAACATTCTCAAATCTGTAACTGAAAGATAATATGTAAATATGAGACCAGTTTTGTACACGAAATTCATGTTGTAAGAAGATGAACCTTGATACATGGGTTGGAACCCTAACTTGAATAATGTATATATAAAAACTAGGGTTATTATGTGCACAAAAAAAAGATATGGAACCTAATATTCAGATAATGAATCATAATCTGGAAAATGACATCAGTAAGATAAATATAAGACAATAATGGAAGTAAATGTTGGAATATCCTAATGAGATAATATAAATCGTAATGAACACGACTAGGGTTAAGCTGATGAGAATCTGATGATAGTATGTGGTCTTGTCTTAATCAGGTGTTGACCAGATTATCTAGATGATCATGGATATGTGAAGAATATCTAATCTCAGGTATGTGGATATAATTATATGACTAGATTTGCTGGATGTTAACTATATGTACTTGCTTGCTTGTACTTGAATATTTTGTTGGATGTACATCTATATGTATTGTCATTTCCGCCTCAAACAATAAGAACACTGTGGAAAGAAAATGGAATGTAGTTATTGATGGTTCATTAATCTCCCTATTGGAGAGGGAAAGTATTAAAGTTGACTAGCACCTCCCTAATGGTACAAGGTATGCAGGGATATCCCTAATGGTACAAGGTACGCAGGGATAGGGCCCAATATTTATGTTTGTGCTAAGTCCACCATAGTAATACATGTCCATTGAAATATGATTAATAACCTGGGATTACCTGATTTTCCACCTTTAAATAATGTTTCTTTCTCTTTCTTCAATTTCAAGTATTTTATATGCCATCATAGTATAGCTTTTAATTCCACATACCAACTTTTGTTGATGTTTTTGTTTCTCGTATTTTCTAGGTCCAGAGCTAAAATGGGATAAAGGATTAGGATGTGAGCAAGTTGTACAGGTTGTACCTATTGTCTAAGATCCTAGTTATCATACATGTTTAGACTTGTGTATAATTTTCCCTTTCAATATACAATTGTAAATCATGTTGTAATAATGTACATGTTGAATGCTGAGAAATGTTATGGTTGTATGTTCGTGTATACGAATTATGCTTCCGCATCGCTCTCTGATATAATTGCCTAACGTGTTCGGATTTTGTCTTCTCATCTCCATGGGGTTTTGAGACGGTGAAAATTTGGGGACGTTACAGGTTTCATTCGACCTAGTTCTTCACCATGGGGAGCTCCAGTCTTATTTGTGAAGAAGAAAGTTGGTACTATGAGGCTAGGTATAGATTATAGACAATTGAATAAGATCATTATCAAGAATAAGTACATGTTGCCAAGGATAGATAATTTGTTTGATCAGTTGCAGGGAGCGACAATCTTTTCTAAGATAGACTTGAGATATGGATATCATCAGTTGAGGATAAAGTCTTTAGATATTCCTAAGTCATATTTCATAACAAGATATGGGCATTATGAGTTTTTGGTCATGTCGTTTGGACTGAATAATGCCCCAACAACTTTCATGGTTATGATGAACCGAATTTTCAAGCCGTTCTTGGATGAGTTCATAGTGGTTTTCATAGATGACATTTTGATCTATTCCAGAGATGATGAGCAGCATGAGCAGCATCTAAGGATAGTGTTACAGTTGTTGAGACAACACCAGTTATATTCTAAGTTCGATAAGTGTGAGTTCTAGTTAGCTGAGGTGTCTTTTCTTAGACATGTCATCTCAGGTGATGGAGTAAGTGTTGACCCTAAGAAATTCGAGTCTGTTCTACAGTGGGAGCAGCCTAAGAATCCTACTAAGATCAGAAGCTTCTTAGGATTGGTAGGTTACTACAGGAGGTTCGTCCATAACTTTAGTGTTATAGCATCACCTCTGACACACTTAACGATAAAGAATGCACCGTTCATCTGGTCGAACAACTATGAGAAAAGTTTTCAGATCTTGAAAAAGAAGTTAACTACAACACCAGTGTTGATCCTGCCCGATACAGGTAAGTGTTACATAGTGTTTTATGATGCTTCCAGTAGAGGTTTAGGTTGTGTGTTGATGCAGGAAGGCAAAGTAGTAGCTTATGCATCTAGACATCTTAAGAAGAATGAGGAGAATTACCCAACACATGATTTAGAGTTAGCTGTAGTAGTTCATGCTCTTAAGACATGGCATCACTATCTTTATGGTGAGGCATGCCAGGAGTTTACAGATCATAAGAGTTTGAAATATATTTTCACCCAGAAGGATCTGAATCTTAGACAACAAAGATGGTTAGAATTGATCAAAGATTATTATGTGATGATAGATTATCATCCTGGAAAGGCGAATGTGGTAGTAGATTCCCTCAGCAGGAAGTCAAGTTCAACAGATGATGCATTCTCTATGGCATGTTTCAGGAGAGACATGCTAGTAGAAATGCAGAAGTTGAACTTAGACTTAGGGAAGAGCAGAGTGGTTTGATTGCACAGATGCAAGTCAAGCCTACTTTTTATGATCATATCAAGGAACTTCAGTAGAGTGACAATGGGTTACAATAGATCATGCATGATATGACAAAGGGAAAGTGACCAGAGTTCAGGTTCTCAGATGATGGTTTGTTGTATCAGCATGATAGGTTGTGTGTACCTAGAGACAGTGATTTGAAAGAATAGATTCTTGAGGAAGCAGATGCATCGATTTACACTATGCATCCAGGCAACACTAAGATGTACATGAATCTCAAGGATTTGTACTAGTGGTCAGGTATGAAAAAGGATGTAGCTGAGTACGTGGCTAGATGTAGTGTGTGCTAGTAGGTTAAGGCTGAACATCAGAAACCTATAGGTACCTTGCAATCTCTTCCTATACCAGAGTGGAAATGGGAACATATCACAATGGATTTTGTGGTAGGGTTTCCCAAGACACCTAGAGGTTGTGACTCGATATGGGTGATTGTGGATAGACTGACTAAGTCTGCTCACTTTCTTTCTGTTAAGTCAACCTTTGATGTCCCGAAGTTGGCAAAGATATACGTGGATGAGATAGTTAGGCTGCATGGTATCCCATTTTCAATTATATCACATAGAGATCCTAAATTCACATCTAGGTATTGGAATCAGTTGAATCATGCTTTGGGCACAAAGTTGAGGTTCAATACAGCTTTTCAACCACAGACGGATGGTCAGTAAGAGAGGACCATTCAGAATCTTGAGGACATGCTGAGAACATGTGTCTTGCATTTTAGTGGAAGTTGGGAAGAACACTTGAGCCTTATAGAGTTTGCATACAACAATAGTCACCATTCCAATCTTGGTATGGCCCCGTATGAAGCTATGTATGGTAGAAAGTGTAGATCACCCATATGTTGGTATGAGGTGGGTGAAAAAGAGATTCTTGGACTAGAGATAGTGGATTTGACTATAGAAAAGATTATTGTGATCAAAGAACAGTTGAAAGCTGCACAAGATAGGCAGAAGAGTTATGCTGATAAGAGACATAGATCTCTTGAGTTTGAGGTTGGTGATGAAGTGTATCTAAAAGTTTCACTATGGTAATGAGTGTTGAGGTTTGGCAAGAGAGGCAAACTGACTCCTAGGTTTATGGGCCCATATCCTATAGTTAAGAGGATTGGACCTGTAGCCTACATGTTGGATTTGCCATCCGAGTTGGCTAATTTACATGATGCGTTTCACGTATCGATGCTGAAGAAGTGTTACCCTGGTATAGAGAAGATAGTAGACCCAGAACCTGCACAGCTCAGACCAGATGTAACCTATGTCGAAGGACCTATACAAATAGTTGATCGGAGGATCAAGAAGCTCAAGAATCGTGAGATACCGTTAGTGAAAGTTTTATGGAGGAACCATAACCTAGAGGAAGCCATGTGGGAGCTTGAGTCATATATGCGTAACAAGTTTCCTTTTCTCTTTTAGGAATTTTGGGATGAAATTCTTATAAGGGAGGGAGATTGTTATGACCCACACCAAAGTTAACTAGTAAGTATCATGATAACAACGACATTAAGTTAATTGAGATAAGTTAAGTGCTCATGTGGTGATTAGTGCTTTGATCAAGTGAGATAGTCTATTTAGCATGTTTTCTTGCCTTGAGATAGTAAAGATTTTTGTGCTTGAAGTTTTGCAAAAGAAATAATTTGATTTGGACCTACGAGGCAAACATTATGGCATTTATATATTCCTTGGACCAATTCTGCAATTTAACATTAATAAGTTTTTAACTCTTCCCTTATCTTCTTTCCCTTCCCCCGATCAATTCACAAAACCTCTTTAAGCGGTGCCCATCCATCCCGACAGAGAGTAGCAGAAGGATGGGGGTGAGCGGGCGATTTAGGGTGAATTAGCAGGCAACTGAGCTCCGTCCACCTTCGTTCTTCTTCCTCCACCCTTCCTTCTTCCTTTTTTTTTCCACTACTAGTAGCTCCACCTAATAGGGCGGCAGCCAGTAGCAGCACCACATAGCAGTTGTGGCAGCAGGCCAGGGGCTCAATTGACATGGGAAACACCTCCAATCAATGAATACAAGTTTGTCCTTGAGGTTTAGGATCAAATCTACAGCCCTAGCCACAAACAACAGTTAGCCAAGCTCGTTTCCTCCACTTGTATGTGAGGTGGAACTTGTTGCTTCCAGCAGGTCTGAACTAGGGCCATTTGGGCATGAAGAACAGCTCGATTCGATACCCTTGAGATTGGCTGGGAGCCCACAACTCAAATCCACAGCCACCTAGCTTTGATTTAGCACCTAGATCAGCCCCTCTTCAACCTGTTGTGTGCAACATGTTCAAACCATGCAGTTCCAAGGTTGAAGACAACCTATTGATGCCTGGAAACTGGCCTCTAGACACATTTTAGGTTGTTTTTGGACTTCTCAAATCACAGTGAGTAGAATCTCACTTCCCAATGCACAATTTAACTCCATAAAATGGACGATTTTGGTTCGATCTGTGTTATTTGCGGGTAACAACGCTTACCCAGGTGTCAGGTAGTGACAGCGTCGCCTGACTTTTATTGCACTATTTGATTCATCACATTTTACATGATTTGGTTTATTACTTGATGTGTATGGTTGTGGTTAGTGGAATTATATGGTTGATTAATACCTAAGTTGCTCAGTTAAAGGTTGAAAACATTAGCTCATGACCAGTAACTGGACAGTTTGGGTATAAACCCAAGATGCACTATTTTAGTAATTCAATTGATGCATGATTACAAAGAAATGACGATGACATGAAAACGTTCAAGAAAACCTAGTCGCACACTCCCTACGATACTTAATATGAGTAGTTTAATAACTATACAAATTGACACATTTTCCAAAGAAATTATTTGAAATTCTCAATTAATATTAATAACTTGAGCCATAATAAGAAATTTAACTCTTAATTGAGTTATGTGATGCACACCTCTGATCTTGGGTTGATGTGCATGATTTTTGATGAATTACAGATAATTTACATGTGCTTCTGACGATACCAAAGTCAAGAATAAGTAAAAGAGATGCAATGTAGTAAGAGATTTTCTAGGATAATAAAATAATAGATTAAGGGCCCTTACACCGTACAATCCCAATGAGAGGACTGCACCTTAGGGATGAAATGACCTACCCTGGTGGTGCGTCCAGTATACAGGGGTCGGAAGGCACCCATAGAGCATGCGGGGAGACGAAGCCATTGAGGAAGTCTCCTAAGAAAAGATAGGTTACCCAACATGAACCGAAAGTCCTAGTAGTAACCTCGAGGTACCCATAGAGCGTACCAATTGAGGTCCATAGAGCGTCTCAGACCCTGTTCCTGTGTACTCAACCTAGAGGAGGACTCCAGTTCATGGCACCATAGGAGTGCCAAGGCCAGAGAGCCAATTTTCCTATTACAGACCAGGACAATAGTCATACTTAGCTATCCTGAGGTGTCGGCTAAGTCTTGTATGGTGGCATCGTAGTTCTCTATGAGTCTTCATATGTAGAGTACACTACATATGATCTGGGCATAAGATAAAATATGTTCATATAGGTTTACAGAGTCTCTTATAAGTTAAAGAGTTAAGAAATATTTGAGTTAGTTTCACAACAGTTGTCCTTTAAATGAAAATTTAGTATTCCATGTTGTTTAATCATATCTACAACATTGCAGTAGTTGTTTTTGTAATGAAATGTTAACATCTCATGTCATTTAATTATATTGCTTAGACCTACTCAGTATAGTATTACTTGTATTTTATTCCAATTAATAAACATAAATGAGTTATCTGCGATGGTTAGGTGAAATTCTATTCACTGAGCCAGTAGCTCACCAACCTACTAAAACAATTTTCAGGTCAGCATCAGCACGAGGAGTACTTAGAAGGAAGTTCGTAGTTAGTTAGAGGTCTCTTAATCCTTTCCCCTCAGTCCTTGGGCATAAGGTGTGGTAGTGAGAGAATATAATGTAATATGTAGTTTAGATTTCAGTCATTTGTTGTGCTTTATATTCCACATTAAAAATGTAATATGACGTGTAAATTTGCTTTATCTATCTAGGAATGTAAATAGTAGTTTCTTCCGCAGTTTAGTAAGATTTCAATTTATTCCAAGTTATAAGATTTACCTTTAAGTTAATTTTAAGTGATTAAGAAAAGACAAAGTTAAGGGTGGTTTACTGAGGGTGACTCCCCAATCTCCGGGGTCATTAGAGATTGCACGAGGATATGGGCATCACACAATGCTTCGATAACCTTCCATAAGGCATCCCAACATACATTATCATAAGCCTTAGTCAAGTCGAGCTTAGCATAGACTTTCTTGGCCCGTCTCTTGACCTTGAATTCCTGCATAAATTTTGAGGCAATGGTGGTGCAGTCAGAAATCGATCTGCCTTCGATGAAAGCAGCTTGAGTAGATGATATTATCTCTGGCAAGACCTTCTTCAATCTAGTAGAAAGAAGTTTGGCTATAATTTTATAGACCACGAAGAAACAAGCAATCGGTCTTAGATTAGTCATGGACCCCACTACGTTCTTCTTAGGTATAAGCCTCAAGAAAGCAT
This sequence comes from Alisma plantago-aquatica, assembly GCA_963693085.1. NCBI lineage: Eukaryota > Viridiplantae > Streptophyta > Magnoliopsida > Alismatales > Alismataceae > Alisma > Alisma plantago-aquatica. Next base: position 865,622,786 of record OY856414.1, on the reverse strand, counting down.
GGTTGGACTTCCTTACCATCCTTCCACCTACAAGGAACCATCTAACAACTCTATAGATATCCTCCTTTATCTCATGACACATATGCTAGAAAGAATGAGCATTAAAACCATCCGGACCTGGGGCTTTGGAGGCCCTAATGTCAAACACATCCAGCCTAGACTCCTCCTCAATTACTGGGCCACAGAGCATAGCATTCATCTCACATGTGACCCTATGAGAGGGGAGAGTACACAACTATATCTCATAGTTTTCTTTATTACTATTGACAAAAAGAACAACTTCCTTTGCAACCGCCTCATGCGAATTCACTTCAGTTCCATCAACTTTTAGAAGAGTATGAATACCATCATGCATCACATTTTTTTTAATAGAAGCATGATAAATTCTAGTATTCCTATCCCCATCACATATCTGGTTCAATTTTCTCCTCTGTCAGAGTCTAAGCTCTTCAATGTGTTCTAACCAGGCCAGCTTCTCAACAATAGTAGTCTTGTTCTCCATAAGATCCACTGAAAAAGGATTCAGTCTTAAATTAGTAGTAGCAGTAGCATGAGTTGCTCTGGCATTCTTGACCAAAGAGTCTAAGTCAGCAATCTCTAGGGCCCACTTCTTCAATGCAAGCTTTGTATATTTTAATTTCTCCATCAAAATGAAAATAGGATTTCCTTTCACACGTTCTATCCATGCCTCAAGAATGATCTCCTTACATCTAGGCCATTACAACCAATCGTTGAAGAATCTGAAAGGTTTCCCCTTCTCCACCTGCCTAGTTAGTGGAACAACCAACCAAGCATGGTCACTATTGATATGACCTCCCAGCTTCACCACAGACAAGGGAAACACATTCAACCAAGCCTCGTTCACCACATCACAGTCAAGTTGACTCACAATGCATTTTCAGACTTTTCTTTTATTTTGCCAAGTAACAATCCCTCCATTCATGTTTAACTCCATGAGATTAGCAACATCAATAGCGTTATTGAACCGCTCAATGCACGAGTCTGGAATGGGAAGGCCCCCCTTTTTCTCACTAGCTTTCCTAATGTCGTTGCAATCACCATTGAACATCTGTGGTAAATCTTTCTGATTATCCGCAACAATCACCTCCCATAACCTTCTTCTCTAAGTTTCCGAGTTATGTCCATACACAACAGATACGAAAATGTGTCGACCTCCTTGATTGATACAGCTTGCTGTGACCATCTGGTCCATAGAAAAGATTACTTGAACATCCCAGACTTGGGGGTTCCAGCCTATAGCAATGCAACCTCCCTCAATCTGATCAAGATTAGACTCATGTCCTGAACCGACAGGAAATAAACCACTCATCCTATCAACAACATTCCTCCTAATTTTAGTTTCCACACACACAACCAAATTTGCATTGGCCTCCCTTATAACTTCCTTCAACCTCCTTTGCTTCTCTGGACGAGAAGCACCTCACACATTCCATGCGAGTATACACATAATTAGCCTTTCTTTTTATCACCCCTTTCGGGGGCATCCCCTCCTCTTCTTGTTTGTCAAGATGAAGAAGATGGTACATTCACTATGCGGTCATCGACTATCTCACTATCTAGGATAGAAAAAGAGTTGGAACAATACTCAATCGTTTCCTATTCCTACTCACTTTCCTTCTTTGCACTTTTCCTCCCTTTGTGATTGTTCATCACTAGAGAAAAGCCTCCTACCTATGTCGCCCCCTCTCTGACTGGGGAATATCAACAGGGACCTTATCTCCACTATTAGCCATTGTAGCTGCAGTGCTCACAGGCTCTATATTCATAATCTTCTCTGATTCAACAACATCTAAGGATGTTGAATCTTTGTCACCACTCCCCCCAGCAGTAGAATTGTTGCCAGCCCCAGTAGAGGCAATCGATGTCACCGCCACCGTTGAGGGAGGATGACTCTTGCTCCGACCAAAATTCCTCCTCCTATTTGGATTTTAGTTGGGTTCCCTATCCCTAAGGATTGGTCATTCCTTGTGAGTCTTACGCTCACCAAGACAGTGTCCCTATAGATGCCCAAACACTCCACAGTGCTCACACCTGTCAGGGAGAGCGTCATAAACAATTTTGATCTCCAACGGTTCACCTTCAGGCATGTCCACCATAACCACAGATGGTAACTTTTTGTCATCCTTGACCTCGACACAAACATGAGCCGCCCCAACATACTTGCCCCTGGACAAGAAATCAATGACTTTTGGCATATCGACACCACAAGCGATGATGGTGATCACCCTCCAAGTCCAGTGTTGGCCCACTTCTGTAATGGTGATCCAGATGGGAGCCGTGGTCAAGGATGCCCTCCTAATATTAGACTTTGAGGTCCATTTCCAAGAGATAACCAGCTGGTTATCGATAAACCAGGGACCTTGGTCAGTAGGAACTGCCATGTCACTAGCTGAGGTGAAGCAGACAAGGATAAGACCACCAACCAATAGAGAGATTTGAAACTCGCCTTTGGGTTTCCAAGTGAGAGTCATCCATCCCCTGAACTGCTCGATGGCATCTGGATTCCCAAAAATTTGGACGATAATCGAGCATTTATGGAATTCCTTTAAGTCATTCACAACATGCCTAGAGAAGTTCATCCCGGGCCTATCGTCCCCCTCTTTGAACACTAGATCTTTGGGATCTTCCAGCATGATGATGGGCTTGAAAGACCTGGGCACTACCATCGGTTTTGCCAGAGTATCCCCCCAAGGTGTTCCCACTGTGACATCCACCTTCGGGTCATGCCACCTAACTTCCCAGTCAGACCCATTGCTCAAAGCCGTCATCTTTTCTGTTGATTTGTTAGGGATGTTTGAACAAGCCAGAGTGGAGGATCCCACTCCACCCTGGGCATCCCCCACCATGGATGTGCCTGACCCCTAACCTAGAGAAGGACCTTGGATGTTAGCCTACCTACTAAGATTGTTGCTCAAGCTTTTATGTACAAATACTTGATTCTTTTAATTCACCCAAGGCTCAAGTGGCATCACAACTAAGTAGAGTTTCCTTTGAAGGGAAATAGTTTGTGGTAGACAACACTAGGATCCAACCTGTGAGTGGATTACAAACTAATTTGTGGTCAGATCATTGGAATAAAAATAATATGTACTTGAAAGATCATGTCATTAAACATATTCCCTTTGACTTACTTGATCGAAAAGTCAGGAGTGTTATTAATCCTAATGATGAATGGGATGTTGAGTTTCTAAATGAATGGGCAGAGGATCATGATGTGAGATAAAGTATTCATATGAACCCTCCATTCTCAACACATCACAAGGATGTGTTGGTCTAGAATCACACTACATATGACTGATTCAAAACTAGATCAACTTACAGTGTCTTGATACAAGGAAGGACATTTGTTAGTTGGCAATTGGAAGCTAAATTTGGAGTACTAAGGTATCTAGAAGACTAAATTGCTTTCCATGGCTCTTAATCCATGGGGATCTACTCACTAATGTTTGCAAGAAGGCCAAACACATAACTAATGTGGATAGATGTGGTCGTTGTCACAGTGAAGAAGAGCAATAGTGCACATGTTTTGGGACTGCAAGTATGCTCAATCGGTGTGGGAAAATTTTAAAAAGCTATGAAATTTGGAACATCTTCAACATCACAGATTAAAGGCTATGGATGTAGACCATGATGGTGAAACCACATGACTTCCATAAAAGACTGGTAGCGTACACTTATATATGGAAATGTAGTGACTGGAAAGTGTTGGAGAACATTTTTATAACTACAAAGCACCAAGTTATACAGATATATAAAGACACTCAGTTGATGTCAATGGCATGGACAATAAAGACTATTATTGAATAGAAGGATCTCTCAGGAGGATGGAATTCCCACCCATAAGAGTGAACCAGAATAAAGATTGATGCACATGTTACTAAGAAGGGGGAAACAGTAACCTTTGTTGTCTATTACTGTAAGGGATTGTGGATTGAGTCTTATAGAAGTGATCATCAAATTTCCTACAAAATAAAGGGTGAGCTCATTGGGATTTATAAGATTGTGTAGTATGTGAAGAGGTCTAGGAGGAAGAGAGTCATTATTAAAAAATGATTGAAATGTAGATACTAAGGCAATCAAAGATAATACTGAATCTTATCCCAAGTATTCCAAGTGGACAATGAGGATATGACAACTTAGGTAGTCTATGTGGAGGGTTCAATATGCCTATAGGGAAAATAATTGCCTTGCAAATTTGTGTGCCAAACACTACCTCGAAACCCATCAAAGAGTTTTTCTTTGGATAAGGTAAAATATTTCTCTCAAAAAACTATATAGGGCAAACCTATATTGTACAGGGGTGTGTTAAATACAAAAAACCCCAATGCAGACAAGCGGTCAGGTCTAAACCTTTACAAATTTCAGGTTTAACCCTACAAGTCATGTTAAGCATATTAGACACAATGTCAAACATGGTGAACTTGTCTCTTTTGTGGCCCCCATGCCTCCTTGAGTTCCTCTCCTGCCACACAAAGAACACAATGGCAGTGAGTCCCATCCCAATAAAAGCAGCCATGGTATTACTCCCATACCGGTCCCGTATCCACTCAAGGTACCCAACAATGGAATTTGGCCCATGCCCCCCCCAATCATTTTTTAAGGCCCATCTAGCAACCATATAGGTAGAGAACCCACATGTGAAAAAGACATGCTCATGCGATTCATCTTCCTCCCAGCAAAGCAAGTGCCACATATTCACATTCATCCCCCACCTCTCCATCATGTCCGTCATCGGTAGCCTCCCCAGGACTGCTCTATATAAGCAGCAACTCCACTTCGGGATTTGCCACTTATTCCAAAAAATATTTCCCCAAGGAACAGGCGGGCTGAAGAAGTCCTTCTCCCACGGCTTTGTGTATAGGTAGACCCACCGTCCATGATGAACTTCATAAACCTCCCTCACCTATTTCCATATGCTTTTCATGCATCTCCAGACCAGCGAGCACTCCTATCTCCCATCACCTTCCAGGGAGACGTCGTATCTCCTTCGCCCATGATGAACTTCATAAAAGAGTTTTTCATTGTGTTACTCCCCCTCCTAGTTTAGTCAATGTTCTTAACCTAGAAGTATGAAATAGTAGTAGTACTACAAAATTTTCTTATGCAAACAACATTAGTGAATATAGTAACTCTTCAAATTTTCTTGCAGGAGGAAGAAAAGATGAATAAAATAGCTTCTTGACTTACCCAAAAAAAGTAGTGGGTGCTAGGATGCCACATTTCTAAAAATATTATCACAGTGCAAGAACTAATCCACAAATGTGCATTCCTGAGATATTACATTATATGGCTATCAAATTGTATTTATGAAAGTCTTAAAAAATAATGTCATGGACTTTTATTCATAGGCACAGTGGAATCTGAACATCATTAGACCTGTTATATGCTCCATCCATGGGGGACAAATGAACATCTTACAGAATTGGTGAAAGCTCCCCAATTGTAAAGATTATAGGAGACTTCGATAGGAAACCCAATATCATTTTACATGTTCGTTATGTGTATTTAGAACTTAAGTCAACTCATCTACAACAAGGTTAGAGGTGTTAAGTAGAAACCACTTTTTTTGACCAGCAAAGGCCCAATCTTTTCCCACATTAATTTTGTTGATGACATCAATTTGTTTACAAAGGTAGTTTTGTTGCATATCACAAAGTCATACCTTGCTTCCATGATTTTGAACAAGCCTCTAGGCATATGATATTTCATGAAAGTTTGACAATTTACTTAAACTAAAGTATACCCAAAATGCAAGAGAAACAACATTTCTAGCTACTTTGACAAATTCCAAACATGAAATTGTTTGCTCAAAGATTCACGAATATTTCAATATTTGCATGAGTTTTGGTACCCTATATGGGAATTCTATGTGCTATGTGACTTATTTGCATTTTTCTATGATAGATGAGAGGATAGGGATGGTTCATATGTGTGAATTCATGTTTGAGCTTATTTAGTCAACAACCATATTCTTAAAATACATTTATCATGAGTTAATTTATTAATTTTAAAAGAGAGATTAATTACAACTTACTTGATGTCAAGTATGTTTTAAGCTTGGGTAGTTATAAATTCCTTTATTTGTCATCATTAAGTGTAATATTTCTCATTATTCACATCCAAATGTTTCATAATGCATATCCTCTATAAATGGTGTTTTATGTCAAATCAACATATCTATTTTTTTTCCAATTTAATATGTACCTTGATCACTAGTTGACATAACAGAGAGATGGAGGTTGATCCTAGGACGTACCCAGGCTTGAAGAAGTACAAAGTGATTCTAGGATTAACCCCAACCATACCCAAGTGATCAAGGAATGTGTTAAGGTAAACACTTCATGGATCATCAAGGACAAGACTCAAGTGCATAGGTTGGCCCCCAAAATGGGTGTGATAATTCACCACGCCCATGATACATAACCCTCAAATACACATATTTAATAATATTTCAAGAAAATATCAAGTTGGCTAGCATAATTGTGCTTCTCACCACGTCCATTCTACTTTCATGCCACCAGAGTCATGTTGTTAGCCTGAATTTCCACTTAGAACTATGATTTCCACCCCCAAATCACCATGACCATTCCAAATTGTCATGGTCACTTTTCTCCCTTGCCACCATCGTCATTCTACCCTCATATACTAGACCAAATTGATTTTCCCATTTGTCCTCACTTAATCCTAGCCATACTAGACCCATAAATAATCATTAGTGGAGGTTGGAGGTCAAAGGTTAAATCCCTTGGCATTTATTTCCACTACCTACCTCTTATCTATGACATTCTCTCTTCCATTCATCCTTTTCCATCCCAAAACCCTAGTTTTATAGAGTTTTGTCCATTCCATTTCCACTTTCCATGTCATTCCTCTTTCTTTGAGAATGAGCCCAAGCTAGCTACTACACAAGTTGAAGGAGGAGGCCCTTCCATCGACATCCATGGCCTTCCTCTCAATATTCAACCCTTTTTTATTTATTTAATTATGTGTAGCTAAGTCCCCTTAATGGGTTTTTTGGTGGTAAATATGTCAATTTCATACCATGTAATCATGGAGTTTTCATGTAAAATGTTATATGATGGTATAGTGTCATGTTTTGCTTATTCTGTCTCCTACATTTTGCTTTGTTCGATTGATCTATGGAACCACCTAAAGCATAGAGAAAAAAGTGTTTTATGGATTTCTGAAGGGAAACATCCCAACTTCATATAGGAACCTTGTCTAGTTTTCATTTCTTCTTCAACATCCCCCTATTCCACTAGCACTAAGTATGAGATCTAAGTGTCTATGTTTTTATCTACCTTCTCTTATCAAGGAACCTACCTAGAGGTTTGATCAGGGATAATAATGGGGTGAAATACGCTCCTCGTATCTCTTATACCACCCATGTCACCAAGTTTGTGAGGATAACCATGCTAAGAAACCTAGACTAGGGTTGATTGGGGTCAAGGATTACCTTTCTCGTAGATAATTCAGCCTCATCAGGTTGGGTAGGGGGTGATAGATATTGTTGGCTAAATTGGACATTATTATAATCCCTTTGTTTCGATGATGACAAAAATTTCTTTCTTGTAGTAATAACTTCCTATTTGAGTGGCTCAGGGACAAGCATATAAGGTGGTGGATAGCAAAGAATATGAAGATCAATTTGCTAAAATTGCTTTATTTTCATGATTGTAATCAATGTAAAAACTTGTTTGATTTTATAATGTACAATTACTTAGATATCATGTAAATCAAGTGTTTAGATCTTCCCTATCCACTCACAACACTTAGATAGGTCATACCCCAAGATAGTATCACAATTGCACATTGATACACACACTCGGTAAATGAATACATTGAATCAGGGATGTTCTCAGTCGATAAAAACTTCGACCGAGACACTCTCGGTCAACAAACTCCTCGACTGAGAATAGACCCTCCTAGCCGTTAGACTGAGTTAGAAAACTAGTTGGGAGTTGATTTTAATGTTGCAATACACTTACTCCAGACTCACTCTCAGTCGACAAATTCCTCGATCGAGAGACACTCGGTCACCAAACTTCTCGACCGAGAAGGTTTCTGTCTGCACTTTTCAGGATTAATTAACTAGTCGTTACAAATGCAATTAGTGGATATCTAACGGCTAGTTGAGCACTAAGAACCCCCTAGAAAGTGTCTAGAACGTCCCTAAGAACTAGTAGGCCATTCCTATAAATAGAACATGCCTTAGGACACCTAAACTTTCTTGAGTATACAACTTGCATATACAATTCACTTGAGATCACGTTGCAGCAAGCCACTAGCAAAGCTTTCACTTGCAAATCATCTCCACAAGTTGTGAATTTGTGTCTTATAGGCTGATATCTCTTATCCACTATACATTCACGTCCATCCACTTTGGTTAGGAGATCAAACGCTTGATATAGGATTCAATCCTTGTGCTACATTGGTAATGTTGTGCGTTCGTGCTTCTTTCTTGTTCCCTTCTATTGTATTTTGTTCTCCTTTGCTACTCCTAGGTTGGAGGCTGTAGAAAGGAGGTTGTTGGAGCTTGTTCAGTGGTGAAGGTAGCTCGGCAGACTTAGGATTACTTCAAGAAGGCTATCTCTACGGGAAGCTACTTTAAGAAGAAGGCTACATCAAGGGAGAGCTTGGAGTTACTTTGAGGAAGGCTACTTCAAGGATGGTGAGACTACTTAAAGGTGAAGGCTATCCTAAGGGTGAAGGTATTTGTATCTTATGTAACATCCTTGTGAGGTAATAAAATAAAAGTTCTTTCAAAATCTCAGTTGGAAACAATTGGGTAGTGGACTGACTCCCTTAGTTTTTCTAAGGGTGGACCACTCTAAACGCTGTGTCTCCTTCTCCAAATTTCAATTGTGGTTTCTTGGCTGAATTAATTTTAAAATCATTATAAAACCCTATTCACCCCCTTAAGTGGTTTTCAATTGGTATCAGAGAAGGCTTCAAAGAGCTCTAACCGAGTCTTAAAGAAAATGGGTGATGGGGTACTAAACAACCTCAACTTGGAAGGAACACTCGTAGCTCGACCTCCACCATTTGATGGCACCAAATACCCCTATTGGAAGAGGAGGATGCAATTCTAATTTCAAGGAATTAGCTGGGATCTTTGGAGAATTGTCTCAAATGCATATGATCTTCCGCAAACTGAATATGATACATGGGATGCAAACATGGTGAGATTATCCCAATTGAATGCAAAAGCTGGAAGTATCCTTTATTGTTCAATTTCCGTAGGTGAGTTCAATATAATTTCAAATTGTGAAACTTCATATGAAATATAGCATAGACTCTCTATTACTTATGAAGGAACTGTTCAAGTGAATAATTCCAAAATTGGTATGCTTAAACAGAAGTTTGAATAGTTTCGTATGGAACCAAATGAGTCTATTAGTGAAATGTATGCAAAGTTTACTTCTATTGTTAATGGTTTGAATGATTTAGGTAAAGTAATTAGTGAAGAGGATCAAGTGTCTAAAATCCTTTGGTGTTTGCCTCCAAAGTACCAACCAAAAGTGACTGCAATTGAAGAAGCCAATGATCTCACTCGACTAAGGATGGAGAAACTCATTGGCAACCTAGAAGCACATGAGGCAACCTTGGAGGAAGAAGAGAGATTGGCGACTGAACACAATAAGGAGAAAAGAAAGGACATTGCATTCAAAGAATCAACCAAGAATAGTCATGACACAAGTGAAGAAGATAGTGAAGAAGAAACACTCATTGTAAATGGTAAGCAGTATAGAACTTTTAAAACTAACAAAATTCCTAGTGTTTCTTCCTCCAGGTGCTTTGAATGTGGAAAAAAGGGATACTTAAAAGGTGATTGTCCCAAACTTAAGAAGGGGAAGAAATCATCTCACAAGAAGAAAGAAAAAGCATACAAAGCTGCATGGGATGATTCAAGTGATGATAGTGATGATGGAGAAAAAGAAGTAGAGTTCCTTATTGCTACAACAAATGAAGAAGAAGAAGAGGTAAGCCTTTTTTATTTTCTAAAAGAAGATTTAATTGCTAGTCTTCAAGATACACATGAGAAATATATTGATTGCAAAAAGAAACTAAAGAAAGCTACTAAAACTAATGAGGATTTGTATGCTAAATAAAATAATCTTTCTTTTAAAAAGGACAATATTGTTTCTAAAAGCTTTACCTTGAAATCATCTTAAAATGATTGCAATATGAAGTTGCTTACTTTAGAAACAAATCATGATCTTCTTTCTCAAGAAGAGGTTGATTTTCTTGCAAAATTGCATAATTTTTAGACTCAACCTATCCTATGTAATCATCTAGATTATGATGCTATTGTTAAGGAAAGATATGCTTTATCATCTAATCTAGATCAAGCAAAGTTAGATATCAAAAAGAAATTAGATGAGATTGCTAAATTACAAAGAGAAATTAGTATCTTGAGAAATAATGATATTCTTGATCAAATTCTACAAAATTCTTCTAGTTAGATTGGAAGAAGAGGATTAGGTTATAAGCCCAAAGGTAAATCTTTTCAACAACCTAGAATGAGAAGGACACAAGTGTCCAAGACTAAAGTTATGTTTTTGCCTAATACCAGAAATGAAATAGATTCTATATGTTGTCATTACTATTTATGTCTTGGACATTATTCATTCTCTTGCCCATACCAGAAACAGGATGTTGATCTAGTTTGGGTTCCTAAAACTTAGAGATTTTAATTTTATTAGTTGAGATTTGACCTAAAATGTTACTTTGATATTCAAATGTCTTATCTCAACTAAATTGAGCATTAACTTGCATAATTTTGTAAAATTGATCTATGTTTTTACTTGAAAACAACTACTGAAAACATTACAAAAACAATCTCAGCCAAGAAAGTTGTCGACCGAGACAATGTCGTTTGAGAAATTAGTTGACCGATAGAGTTAGTGTCTTAATCTTGCATAAACTTGATAAATGGCCGATCGACAAATATTTCGACCGAACTTTACTCGGTCGAGAAATTTGTCGACCGTGGGAAACTCTGAGAGAATTATTCAGTAAAAACAAAGATACTTCAATTACAATTAACTTAAGTATGTAATGAACTTTATATACAACATATTTGAATGATCATAATTAAAAGTAAGAACATATGAGCATCAAAACTTTATACTTTTCATGACATTGTATCTAAGAAGAAAAGATTAATTTTACTCAAATCATTGATTTGCTTCTCATGAAATTATCTTGGTTCATCTCCTACATGGTTTGGCTTATAATTGAAAATTATGAACCATGTTGATTTAATCAAGTAAATTACTATTTTATAATAATCCACATGGTTTGTCCTAAGTATTCCTTGGTTTATCTATATAGAAATCATGTGTCTTGAAATTTGCCTTTAAATGATCATGATCATTGTAATTATGGATATGCCTTTACTGTTTCACCATGATCATTGTGTTCACCTAAAATAATCTTTGATCTATTTATATATAAACCATGAAAGGATATTATTTTCAAAATGATCATAGTGATTCAGCTCTTTACATATAAAGATGATGTTATTATTGAAAATGCCATTTTTCATTAAAATAAAACTCAATGGCACAAATGCATCTTGACGTATAATATTTAGTTTGTGCTTAGCTTATGGAAAAGGATATTATCTTTGTGATGAAAGATTGGAAATATATACTCTTACTGCAATTGGACATGCTTCAACACAAATATAGCATAGATTGCAAGTTCATTTTCAATTGGTATGACCTTATACTTGGTTTGCCTAAAAGTATTTCTTGGCCAATCTGAAAATTATGAATCATGTTGCCTTGAGAAAACTTCATATATTTCTTTCATTAGTGGAATAAGAGGTCTTGCTTAGAATAAAATTATTTCAATACTCTATGTAAAGCCTATTCTAAGCAAATCAAGAGCAAGACACCATTTGAAAATCAAATATTTCTTACATGAATTAAGTTCTATACAAACTTTGATCCTATGTGATAATCTTTCAAATTGATACAAAATCTTTCAAAGTATCCACCTGTTACATAAAGGCTTTATATTCAATCAAGTGGATTATTGAGAGTGCTTAAACTCTAAATCTGCAGGGAATGCCTCTCGGTCAAAATAAAGTTCTACTGAGGGGCACCGAGGTTGAAATCAAGGTCGACCTAAAATAACCTTGACAACATGATTAATTGTAAATCATTTCCTTGCACTCAATCTTAGTATATTAAAACAAAATTTTAGTGCATATCTCTCACAAAAGGTTAACTTATTATGATCTAATTCTTATTATGACCTTAGAATCCTTAAATTATCTTGATTATAAGATTAAGGGGGAGCTCACAAAAACTATCTTGACTATAAGAATGAGAAGGAGTTTGCAAAAACTTTGTAAACGTCATAAAGAACATTTCAAACTAGTTTTGACCTTAGTATCTTTAAATTAATCTTGGTTATGAAAATAAAGGAGCCTACAATATTTATAAATATAATGTATATCTTGTCCTGAATGAAATTCTCTAAACAAATTAGGGCTTAACATCCCATGCATTTGGTTAGAGACTCATTCATTGATTCTACTATAAGCTTAAAAGAATCTCATATCATTTCAAGGCTTAACATCCTTTGCAAATGATTGAGAAATAAATTGTGGCTAAATTTGACATAAAAATAAGTGGTTTGCATTCAGTATTAAATTATCAAATTAAGGGGGGCATATAAAAGCCATGATTAATGTTTAGAGTGGTTATCTTTTTGAAATGACAAAGGGGGAGAAATAATATAAAATCAATAACATAAAGTAAATGAGTAAATGAGTTTCATAATCTCTCAGCTAGAACATACTTGCAAATAAAAGAATGGCTGCAAAAGGTAAACTTCAGGTATGAAACTCATATGATTTATATTCCCTTTATTTATATTTTGGGAATGTTTGTCATCTTCAAAAAGGGGGAGATTGTTGGCTAAATTGGACATTATTATAATCCCTTTGTTTTGATGATGACAGACATTTCTTTCTTGTGGTTTTAACTTGCTATTTGAGTGTTTCAGGGACAAGCATATAAGGTGGTGGATAGCGAAGACTTGGAAGATCAATTTGCTAAAATTGCTTTATTTTCATGATTGTAATCAATGTAAAAACTTGTATAAGTTTATAATGTACAAGTACTTAGATATCATGTAAATCAAGTGTTTAGATCTTCTCTATCCACTCACAACACTTAGATAGGTCATCCCCCAAGATAGTATCACAATTGCACATTGATTCACACACTCATTAAATGAATACATTGAATTAGGGATGTTGTCGGTAGACAAAAACTTCGACCGAGACACTCTCGGTCGACAAAATCCTCAACTGAAAACATACCCTCCTAGCCATTAGACTGAGTTAGAAAAGTAGTTGGAGTTGAGTTGAGCGTTACAATACACTTACTCCAGACTCAATCTCGGTTGAAAAATTCCTCGACTGAGAGACACCCGGTCGACAAACTTCTCGACCGAGAAGGTTTCTGTCTGCACTTTTTAGGATTAATTAACTAGCTGTTACAAATGCAATTAGTGGATATCTAACGGCTAGTTGAGCACTAAGAACCCCCTAGAAAGTGTCTAGACCGTCCCTAAGCACTAGTAGTCCATTCCTATAAATAGAACATGCCTTAGGACACCTAAACTCACTTGAGTATACAAATTGCATATATAATTCACTTGATATCACATTGTAGCAAGCTACTAGCAAAGCTTTCACTTGCAAAACATCTCCACAAGTTGTGAATTCATGTCCTATAGGCTGATATTTCTTATCCACTATACATTCACATCCATCCACTTTGGTTAGGAGATCAAACGATTGATATAGGATTCAAGCCTTATGCTACATTGATAAAGTTGTACTTTCCTACTTCTTTCTTGTTCCCTTCTATTGTGTTTTGTTCTGCTTTGCTACTCCTAGGTTGGAGGCTGTGCAAAGGAGGTTGTTGGAGCTTCTTCAATAGTGAAGGTAGCTCGTCAGACTTAGGATTACTTCAAGAAGGCTATCTCAACGGGAAGCTACTTCAAGAGGAAGGATACTTCAAGGGGGAGCTTGGAGTTACTTTGAGGAAGGATGCTTCAAGGTTGGTGAGTCTACTTCTAGGTGAAGGCTATCCTAAGGGTGAAGGTATTTGTATCTTATGTAACATCCTTGCGAGATAATAAAATACATGTGCTTTAAAAATCCCAATTGGAAACAATTGGGTAGTGGACTAACTCCCTTAGTTTTTGCTAAGGGTGGAACCACTCTAAATGTTGTGTCTCCTCCAAATTTCAATTGTGGTTGCTTGGTTGAATTAATTTTAAAATCATTATAAAACCCTATTCACCCCCCTCTAGTGGTTTTCAGGTACTAGTTTCCTTATATACACCCTATGCCACCCCTTTTCATCCAGTAAGGTATGCCTCAACATCATATACCTATGCTCATTTGGTTTGATGATATTGTTATTGATGTTTGTATGAATATGACCCCCAATTGCATAATTGATTAATATCATACCCCCAAATGGCCTACTACCCCAAATCAATTGTTAAACCCTTAATTTCTCTAGTGTTATCTAATTTTATCTTGTTTAGTAGTTAATTTCTTGCTTGTGGTAGTTAGTCTATTCGAGATAATTGGTTCTTGGGTAGTGATTGACATTTTTAGGTTTAGTTGGTTTCTTGGTTAGTTGTGTTAGTTTTCCTTATTTAGTGAATTTTTTCTCTTAGTTACTAACTATGATTTATCTAGTTGGTATAGTGTTAATTTCTTCTCTGTAGTTGTTTTTAGAGTAATGTATATCTTTTCCTATCTTGTTAGACTAATCCATGAAGGGTTGATCTTGGTTTAATTATTTTGTTCTCCTAATTGTATGCTTCCTTAGTCTACTAAAAACACCAACCAAATCCTAGAAAGCCTACCCTTCTATTTAGGAGCCTAGCACAGACAAACTCAGTTGTAATTCCCCCATCTCTCATTGTCGATTTGACCCCGAATTGCCACATTCTTGTACTAAATCTAGAGCCTATGCGCTTGCAGATCATTTATATAGAGTGTGTCAAGTAGGGTATTTTTTAGACAAGGTGTAGTGATGCATCTATATTCCTGACATTCTTATTGAGGACAGTGACGTTTGACCTAGTTAGTTTGCTTTAGTTTGACTTTTTATATTTCCCTCACCATTGATATACTTTATTCTTTGTGTTGTTCCGATGTAGTAAATTGGGGGTGGTCCATGGGAAAATGTTGGTATGTGTTATGAATGAACAACTTAGCTCAATTACACCAACAAAAGGGTAGCATAAAGTTTGGTGTTCCTTATGGAATGGTGGTGCTTCAATCAAATAAGAAACTAAATGAATAAAACCAACCAAGAAGTAAAGAAAAATAAAAACGAAAGAAAGTCAAAATATATGATACCAAGTGTGGATGGGAAACTTAGATGGGGTTTCACCATATAAGGTCTCTCACCAACATGTAACCACACCCATTATTTTCCCTTAGAAATTTTACAATCAATCATCATGAATGTCTATTCCCTCCTCTCTTGAGCTTAGGATGGACCTAGATTATAAGGTTGTATATCTCTTGAGATTGAAACAAGCTATCACAATAGAACCATATGATCATTAGATTAAGCATTCCAACATTCTCATGCATTCATGCAACACCATAACACTACTCCTTTGTGGTACTAATAATCAAACAATAAAAGATGGAAGCTAAGCATACAAGTGAAGCATTAAGACTAAGATTATGGAGATAAACATTGCTAAGAGAATATATTCAATGGATATAAGTATTTACATGTTGGGAGGTCCTTAGTGTCTACTCCTAAGCCAAGCTATATGTTTATACACTCATGGTGGTGAGTAGCATTATAAATTAACAAGTATAATGAAACATGTCGATGGATGACGAAATGGAATGGAGGGAATAGAGAGTGGATAGATTCAAAGAAGAGGGTATACACCGACGATGACACACAGATGGACCAAGTTGATGGACACACCCTTTGATTAGAAGGTGGTGTGGTGGTGTGAAGGTTGTGTTTGTCACTCCCCTCCATCAAAGAAGAGGTAGAATTATGTCAAAAGAGAGAAACATGGAAGACCTTAGGAAAATCGTCCTCTAGCTTTAACAAACAAATGGTGAAGGAGTTGGTTGATGGTGCGGGTTGGTTCCAGCATCACTTTCACATTTCTTGTCGGTGGCGAACCCCTTCTTGATACCCTAGGGGTGATAGTTATAGATTTTGTTAGTTTCTCTTTACTCTTTCTGCAAGTATGGATTTGTGCCTTGGTGCACTTTCTTAACAACCTTGAATGACCATTAGTTCCATGATGTGCAGATGAGCCATTAGTTGTTCCCCTACTCTAGTGGCCATCAACTGATGGATTCAGTCAGACCATTGATTCTTAGGAATAGATGGCTATTGACTAGATTGCTAGCTTCCTATGCACCATTGGTTTAAAGGATCTGATGGTTTGAATTGTGGAAGGCGGGATGAGAGGGTTCTAGGTGTCATCGGTTCTTGACATCTAATGGGCATACTTAAGGGTTTCCTAACTATTGGTCAGATATTGGGAATCAATGTTCAGTATGACTTGTCCGTCGATCTATTGCTGGGGACGATCGATTTGGGAATCGATGGTTAATTTGGTGATGGCTCCCTGGTTCTATTATGTCCTACATTGGTTGTGGAAACCGATGGCCACCCTACCTTATTGTAAAAACCATTGTTTGATAAGTCCCCTACATGAGAATTAGTAATTATCTTCAAATTGGGGCATAAGAGCAATACATATGTAAAATGGGGGAAATTATGGTTATTCTTCATAAAGAGAGGAGATTAGAAGTAAAATCAGACGTGAAATATCCACAAAATTGGATGTTATCAACCCCCCCCCAAACATAGACTCTAGCTTGTCCTTGAGCTAACAAATACAATCAAGGCATGGAGAAAATTTTAGCTCCTTATTTGTTTAGTATTTTGTTTGCTTGTCAACCATGTATTTATATCATCCTTAGGTCAAGATTTCTGTGGAATAGCTTGGACTATTTAGTTCACTCCCATCTTTATCCTTCTTAAGTTTAGAGTTGCATTACCCCATATGCCTAGTGTATCCTCTTTTAGGAGGAGGGTCCCCTTCACTAATTGTGTTCATCCTCCTTTCCAAATTGTACTCATGCAAAATGTGATAGTAGTAGCTTTCACACTTGACCTTACTTTCTTGGGTACTCTAGGTAGTTGTGTAATGGTGGGCCAAGGATGATTGTGTTTCTTATCTTTCTAGGTCTTACTCAACCATGAGTATTGTTGTAGAATAGTGTTACTCAAATTCCAGTTATGATGCAATTTTAGGTGGTTATGTGAGGTAGTCATTGAAGGATAGGTGGATATTTGTTTGGCTTCCAGGATTCACTACTGGACATGACATATCAAGATCCTTGAGTACAACAATACATCAGTTGGGTAGTTCCTTTTAGCATATTTTTGGGTAAAACTTGCATACATTTATTCACACTCAACTTTTATTCCTTGCTCACAAGGCTTTTAGGTGATAGCGTTTTTAAATAAAGGTGGCTGCCAAGCCTCTTTTGTTGCTAAAGTAGGGATTTAGCACTAGAAGGGGTAGTTATTTCCTCTATCATTGGCATTAGCACTTTCCAACCTATAATGGGAAGTTGGGTGGTGGATCGAAGGTATGTGTTACAACCTCAATTTTGCATGTATTTTCATAACTAAAATGTAATGATTTTATGAATTTGGACTTAATTGAAAAGGTTGCATGCTTTGCTTCAAAGAAGGGGTTTCTGTGCAAAACTCCCTTTTGATAGGAATTTTGTGATTCCTATTATTATATTTATTTAATATTGGATATAAAAGAGAAGAAAAGAAGACAAGTCCAAATAATAGAAAAAGATACAAAATAATGGATATTAAGCAAAATATTTATGAAAAATATTTGGAAATATCTAGAAAGTGGCATTAATGGCCACAATTGATTAAATTTCATTTGCATATGTTTTCTAATTGAAGAAATAGAAAAAGAGGAAAAAGGAATTAAAGGATAAAGAGAAATCCTTGAAAAGAAATGTTTTAATAAAAGAATAAGTAAGATAATGAGATATAATGGATGTGGATGCATCTAGAAGGATAATAAGCATCCTTCAAAAAGGGATTTCGAAATCTTAAGGTTCCTTAAGGTCCAAGGAATTCAAGATAATAATTTAATGACAAAGGAAAGAGAAAATATGTGAGAGATATATATAATTGAGTAATAACTTGCAACTAAAGAAAAGGACATGATTTCTTTATATAATAAACTACAATTTGGCATGATGATAGATTAAGTCATTAATAAGATTCTTTTAAAATTTGGTATTATTTTAATGTACAGTTTAAGAGATATGGTTTTTTGAAAATCCCTAAAATAAATGGATTGTGTGAGCTTATGACTGTGGGATCAAGATCTGATGATCAGGAGATCATCACCTACCTCAGGTTAGATAAGGAAAATAAAAAATGTGGAGCAGAGTTTTCCAAAACATATTTCTTGCACTTGAGAACACAAGCAAACTTGTAAACCATCCAGTTGGATTTGTGAGATCTGTGCGGCCATCCCTACCCTAAGTTTTGCCTAGTTTGGGGGTGTTTAGAAGAATCCCCAAATCATCAGGACTCTCATCGGCCACCCTCTACCGCCATGCCTATATAAATGGGGTAGAGTTTCCCATTGAGATCAGAACCCCGTACCAATCTCTTTGTGGGACTAATCAGACCCCTCCTCGCTCCCAACTTCACAACAACAATGCTCCTCCTCCCCCTTCTTGCACTCGGCCACAGGGGCGTCACCGTCGGCCGTTGCAGGATGCCTCGCCTCAGCTACGAGCCACCATCGAGTCTAGGGTGGCCTAGGAAGGGAGTCAGTGCCCTTTCTTGGCACCTCAGTGCTTTGGATCTCGAGGTCAACACACGGGTTGACCCGCCTTGGCGCTGTGTCGCGGAGGGGGAAGGATCGATGGTTGAAGACGATGTGTTTCGAAGGACAAAACTGCCCCTCAAATGTATACAAATCATGATCAGCAAAGAAGGACAAAGATGTCCTTTCAGTAATAAACCCATCCGGCCGCCTAAATGAATAAAATTGGGTAAGATGTTGACGTGTCACCTTGCGATTGATCATAATATAGTTTTCTTGCTAAAATATTAACTCAAAATTGGTAACTCGGATGGAAATATATTATATATGAAAATTGATCCACAAAATGAGAGGAACACAAAGAAATTATATTTGAAGCTTAATTCTGCTTGCAATTCAAAAAGTATGAAAAGATGTTATCTTTAATGGTTTAATTGATGGAAACCCCTAATCTTTGATGATTAATGAATTGGGAAGGGTTATATGAATGTTTAAGGTGGATATTAACCTATTGTTAATAAAAAGGACAAATTAGATCCAAAAGGATGATCTTTATGCATAGTTGGATTAATTTAGGGTTCTATGTACATAAATATGATTTAATGGGCGTTGAAACCCTAATCTTGGTAATTATGATTCTTAACCGCTTTAATTGTTCAAATCCATGCATAGAACTGAGATTTGATAATTCTAAGCTATTTTGAGTATAAAAGTTCCTAATTGTGGATAAAAACCCTTAATTTGGTAATTAGGGTTTCCTAATGGATAAATGTGGAATTAGTAATAAATAGGGTTTAAATATGTGAATTGAACTATAATGCAATATGAGTTGTCAATTTGAAAGAAACCAAAGATGATAATTAGCCTTAATGATCTAAATATGACGTAAAAGGGAAAAGGTAGTAGTTTTAGTGTAAAAGAAACATATTAGACTTAATTGATATTCAATTGTACTTATGATATTGAAATTAGGGTTTGCGATCTAAAAAGGGCACTAAAGGTGCTAAATGCATTATGGAGGTTAAAACCCTAATAAAACCCTAAAGTTGGCCTAGAAATCCTAAGGTGGAATCCAAGTCAATCTTGAGAATATTTTGGATAAAATAGTGACACATGGGTGTTCTACATTAATTTCAGGATATTGTTGATTGCTTGATTGATTGTTCTTGAATATTATTGCTTGGACATAAAGTTGCTCTGGATCAGGTATGTGGTTACACTTATGGTTAATCGCTTTAGTTTCACGATAATTCTTGGATGTTTTATTAGTTGTCTGAAAATAACTGCTTGGATGACTTTTATTTCGTTTTTTTTTATAAGGTAAAATATTACTAGGACAACAACAAAAATGTATAGGGGTAAACCACCCCGTATACTATACACGGTCACTTAAGACCCCACAACAAAATGACCTCAGGATTAACCTTCAGCAGGCAACTCGGGTTCGCTTTACAATGCCAAGCCAGCCTATCAACAAAAACATCAAACACTTGGTACTTATCCCTCCCTATTTTGCCATGAGTTTTGTTGTTCCTCTCCTGCCATATATGGAACATGAGACCAGTCCAAACTAGGCCGGCAAGCCTCATGAGCTGTCTGTCCCCTCTGGATCTACTAAGAATCCATAACAAATTGTTATTGATGTCTGTGGGTGGGGCGCCACCCCACATAAGTTTGAGAGAGGACTGGGTCCACATATACTTGGTGAAATCACACTCAAAGAAGAGATGTTGCTGCGTTTCGTCAACCTGGTGGCACAAAGGGCAGTCGCTCACACTACCATTGAACCACATGCTAGTTCTATCGCTGGTGGGTAGTCGCCCCAAGATCACCTTGTAAGCACATAAACTTCATTTGGGACAGTGGAAACTCCTCCATTTGCGGATGACTTTTATTTCATGCAACTATAAAGTGACTATGATTATCACCATAAATATATATACATGATTGGCTAAGATCCTAGTCCCCCTATGTGGCTTTTCTAATGATGAAAAGGGTAACCTAGTACAGGGCCTACTTGTTAAGTAGGACATCAGGTTATCATGAGTTAGGAATTGGGCTACCCACGTGTAGTGCCATGCGACTCTTTTGCACACCATGAGTTAAGGAGTGGGCTACCTATGGGTAGTGCCATGCGACTCAACCCTAGAAATTTATTCACCTATTAGGTAGGATCATGAGGGGTTTAATGGGGATCTACCATAATGAAGGTAGCATGCAGGTCCTCTGTAGGGACAGGGAAGAGGCTAGGGTATGTATGGATTGAGTAGTTATGCTTAAAACGTAAAGTCGTATGTTAAATCCTAATTGGTTGCAATATGTTGTTACAGTTAATTTCACGATTATTGTTTCCCCCACATACCGACATATTCATTTCTGCTGACCAATGTTTTGTTTGTCATCATTTTGGTTACAAATTAAAAAGGACAAATAGTAAAGTGGCATATTGTGAAATTAATAACTAAAGTGCAAGGAGGATTTGTTAGAATAGAGTCTAGATGTGGCTAGAAGTTAGATATCCAAGTTTTTGAAAAAGGTATGCAAAGTTTTACTTTATTCCAGCTTTCAGTATATTCATGGTAGAATTTAATAATTACTACTGATTATTTATCGAACATCTGATCTGGGAAATTGGGATAACGACTCAGACCTCTTGGTCTCCCTAAATTGGGGGTTACCGAGAGGCGGGGTCGTTACATTTGGTACCAGAGCACTAGTTCCTCATTTAATCTTTAGTAATTATTAAATTTTACAAAGTCGGTAGAACCCAAGGGAGTAATTAGAGGATTTTTTGAAAGGCAAAGGTGTCTAAAAAAGGATCACGTTCGGGGGCTGGCCAGATGTTCCTCCGCACTACTAGTCAGAATACAAGGACTCCCAGATATGTGTGACTGTCTGGCCAATGTCTTAGGATCTAACTCGAAATAAGATACCTTTAGGACTCTATCATCTATTTTCATCCCTTCTCAACCCTAATTATATTAGGATTATAAGGTTTAGGGTTTTCTCTCTCTTCCTCACACTCTTGAGGATAGGGTATGCATGAAAAATATTTGGAAATATCTAGAAAGTGGCATTAATGGCCACAATTGAATAAATTTCATTTACATATGTTTTCTAATGGAAGAAATAGGAAAAGAGGAAAAAGGAATTAAAGGATAAAGAGAAATCCTTGAAAAGAAATCTTTTAATAAAAGAATAAGTAAGATAATGAAATATAATGGATGTGGATGCATCTAGAAGGATAATAAGCATCCTTCAAAAAGGGATTTCGAAATCTTAAGGTTCCTTATGGTCCAAGGAAATCAAGATAATAATTTAATGACAAAAGAAAGAGAAAATATGAGAGATATATATATAATTGAGTGATAACTTGAAACTAAAGCAAATGACCTGATTTCTTTATATAATAAACTCAAATTTGGCATGATCATAGATTAAGTCATTAATAAGATTCCCTCAAAATTTGGGATTATTTGAATGTATAGTTTAAGAGATATAGATTTTTAAAAATCCCTAAAATAAATGGATCATGTGAGCTTATGACTATGGGATCGAGATCTGATGATCATGAGATCATCACCTACCTCAGGACAGATAAGGAAAATCAGAAATGTGGAGCAGAGTTTTCCAAAAATGAATTTCTTGCACTTGAGTGCACAAGCAAACTTAGAAACCATCCAGTTGGATTTGTGAGATCTATGCGACCATCCCTACCCTAAGTTTTTCCAAGTTTAGGGGCGTCTAGTAGAATCCACAAATCATCGGGACTCTCATCGGCCACCCTCTATAGCCATGCCTATATAAACAGGGTAGAGTTTTCCATTAAGATTAGAACCTTGTCCCAATCACTTCGCGGGACTAATTGGACCCCTCCTCGCTCCCAACTTCACAACAGCAATGCTCCTCCTCCCCCTTCTTGTGCTCATCCATAGGGGCACCGCCGTCGGACGTTACAGGCCACCTTGCCTCAGCTGCGAGCCACCATCAAGTCTGAGGTGGCCTAGGAAGGGAGTCAGTGCCCTTGCTTGGCACCTCAGTGCTTTGGATCTCGAGGTCAACACATGAGTTGACCCGCCTTGGCACTATGTTGCAGAGGGGGGAAGGATCGGGGGTGGAAGACGATGCGTGCTGAAGGATGAAACTGCCCCTCAAATGGCTATAGATCATGATCAGTGAAGAAGGACAAAGATGCCCTTTTATCAATAAACCCAGTCGGTCGTCTAAATGAATAAAATTGGGTAAGATGCTGACATCTCACCTAGTGATTGGTCAGAATATAGTTTTTTGCTAAAATCTTAACTCCAAATTGGTAACTCAGATGGCAATATATTATATATAAAAATTGATCCTCAAAACTTGAGGAACACAAAGAAATTATATTTGAAACTTAATTCTACTTTAAATTCAAAAAGTATGAAAAGATGCTATCTTTAATCATTTAATTGATGAAAAAGCGTAATCTTTGATGATTAATGAATTGGGAAGGGTTATATGAATGTTTAAGGTAGATATTAACATGTTGTTAATAAAAAGGAAAAATTAGATCCAAAAGGATGATCTTTATGCATAGTTGGATTAATTTAGGGTTCTGTGTACATAAATATGCTTTAATGGTCCTTGAAACCCTAATCTTGGTAATTATGATTCTTAATGGCTTTAATTGTTCGAATACATGCATAGAACTAAGATTTGATGATTCTAAGCTATTTTGAGTATAAAAATTCCTAATTATGGAAAAAAATAGGGTTTCCTAATGGATAAATGTGGAATTAGTAATAAATAGGGTTCAAATATGTGAATTGAACTATAATGCAATATGAGTTGTCAATTTGAAAGAAACCAAAGATGATAATTAGACTTAATCATCTGAATATGACTTAAAAGGAAAAAGGAAGTAGTTTTAGTGTAAAAGAAACATATTAGACTTAATTGACATTCAATTGTGCATATGATATTGAAATGAGGGTTTTCAATCTAAAAAGGGAACAAAAGGTGCTAAATGCATTATGGAAGTTAAAACCCTAATAAAACCCTAAAGTTGGCCTAGAAATCCATAGGTGGAATCCAAGTAAATCTTGAGAATGTTTTGGATAAAACAGTGACACATGGGTGTTATACATTAATTTCAAGATATTGTTGATTGTTCTTGAATATTATTGCTTGGACATCAAGTTGCTCTGGATCAGGTATGTGGTTAATTGCTTTAGTTTCACGACGATTCCCAGATGTTTTGTCGATTGCCTGAAAATAACTACTTGGATGACTTTTATTTCATGCAACTATAAAGTGACTATGATTATCACCATAAATATATATATACATGACTGGCTCAGATCCTAGTCCCCCTCTCTGGCTTTGTTAATGATGAAAAGGGTAACCTAGTACAGGGCCTACTTGTTAAGTAGGACATCAGGTTATCATGAGTTAGGAATTGGGCTACCCACGTGTAGTGCCATGTGACTCTTTAGCACACCATGAGTTAAGGAGTGGGATACCTATGGGTAGTGCCATGTGACTCAAATGTAGAAATTGCTTCACTTGTTAGGTAGGATAATGAAGGGTTTAATGGGGATCTACCATAAGGAAGGTAGCATCCATGTCCACTGTAGGGACAATGTAGAGGCTAGGGTATGTATGGATTGAGCAGTTATGCTTAAAATGTAAAGTCATTTTTTAAATCCAAATTGGTTTCAATATGTTGTTATAGTTAATTGCATGATTATTGTTTCCCCCACATACCTGCATATTCATTTATGATGATCGATGTTTTGTTTGTCGGCATTTTAGATACCAATTGAAAAGGACAAACAGTAAAGTGGCATATTGTGAAATTAAGAAATCAAGTGCAAGGAGGATTAGTTAGAATAGAGTCTAGATGTGGATAGAAGTTAGATATCCAAGTTTTTGAAAAAGGTATGCAAAGATTTATTTTATTCCAGCTTTCTGTATAGTTAGGGTAGAATTTAATAATTATTATTGATTATTTGTCGAACCTATGATCTGGGAAATTGGGAAAATGGCTCTGACCTCTTGGTATCCCTTAATTAGGGGTTATCGGGAGGCGGGGTCATTACAATATTCCAGGTGGGGTCCTCCTTATTTTAGAGGGTTTTGATTGGGATAGTGACATTCCTTTTGCTGCCTGTAGTATCTTGAGATAGGAATGGTGTGAAGGCATGGTCAACTAAATGTTCTTTAGATGAATTAGTAACCAAAACATTACTCTTGGAAAGATTATGATAATAATTAGGTAGAAGATAAGAAAGTCTAAGGTTAAGGGTTATGATAACATTCAATAAAATTGGATTCAAAATTTACCTTTAAGATTTCCTATGCATAAAAAATCCTCCTTCTAAAGTTAAAAGACTATATTATGTACATTAGCAAAATTGGTCATTTGACTTAAAAATTTATCAATTTTTTGCATAGGTTAATTAAGGAGATAGTATAGTAAAGTAATGTAGCAAATTTGAAATGTAGGGCATGAAATTGTACCAGGTTTCCCTATTTGGACCCCCCAAACCTATCATGCATCCTATCCCTGGGGTGTCAAAGTTTGAGGTTGAGTAAGAACAAGCGAGACTAGTGTTGTAAGCTAATAAGTTCCCAGCCTGATGTTAAAACCTCCAAAGTGTAAGCCCCCTAAAGGTGTTGGTAATAATCTTCCTGACATAATTTGACCTTCTTATCTATTGTGGCTAACATATGCATCAAAAACAACACATAGAAGCCATAGGAATTTGATCCTGGTTATCGTTGTGGGCACCTACAGAATAATTGCGGCTTCTCAAAGTTTAGGCCCTCCTCCTGAAGTCCCCTTCCGAACATTCCTATTAGCCTGACTATTTTTGCGTCCTGTTGGGATACTTTTTGTTTGGTGACTTTTTTGGCTATTTTGTGTAGAGATGCTCTTTTAGGCTCAATTGAGCGTTTGAGATATTATGCATGATCATCATTTGAGATTTTATATCTACTGATAGAAGTGTCTAATGTGCATCACGTAGAATGGGGATGAATACAAAATGTGTGAGGTTGAACTTGAGATGATCAATAAGTCATTGTAGCTCCCATGATTCTTTATTATATAGAATGCCCCTGACTATGTTGTAGTAGGCCATGTAGACATTATCAAACATGTCATCTAAAAGCAAATGACATCCTTTCATGACATTAACTATCATATAACCTCCTATTTTTAGTATCTCACGAAGGTCTGGCAAAAGGACTTGGACACTATCTCACCCAAATATAGTGACGATCTCATCTTCTGGTGCCTGGACTTGTTGCATGATGAATGATAGATCATCTAGAGATAGCCCATTGCAATCATCCTTATCAAAATTGTTGAATGTGGGTTGTATTAGATATGTCATTTTCAGCTCTATTACTACTTCTTCTTCATCATGATTTGTGATCATTTTCATCCACTTCTTTGTCACCCCCTTGGTTGGACATGGTGGGGGCTTCCACTTCTCCATCTTGTGTCGCTTCCTCCTCATCCCCAGGTACATGGGTATCTTGTTGAGGTGGAGAAGTGACTTCTTCTTCTCATGGATGAGTAGTTTTCTTAGGTGCAATAGTTGTAAGAGTGGGATAGGGTGGATTGTTGATATCTATAGAAAAATGTGGAGGGATATTGGAAACCATGAATTTGACTCATGTTTCCTTCAAGGGAAGGACGGGAGGGGTTGAACTTGTTGGTTGGGGAGGAGATCGTGGATGTGATGAAGGAGGAGAAAGCACTAAACTATTTGTACTTTCATCTGGAGGTAAAGTTACAATTTCTTTCTCTAAGTTTCTCAATTGCTCCCCAATGGAGTCCTTTATGGGATAGGTACAAGAGTGTACGTCCTGTAGGTGATGTCTTCCACACGTACATCATAGAAGAATTTTCTTTCGTGGATGACTCCCATGACATATTTACCTCACAGAGCATGGATATCTTCATTTGCTACCTACTCTAGAGGGACTCCTCTATTTATTTCTTCAATCAACTGTAACTCTATGAATGTGATGTCCCCCAAATTTTGAGTTTCCTTGAATTATGTGTTTTAGTCATGTTGGGATTTCCTATATCATTTTGTGCTCTGGCTTCTCGAAGATTATCCTCCCATATGGCATGTCTTTTGCACAGAAGTTGTATGTAACTACCAGCCTTCTAGAAAGATTTGCCATGTAGAAGCCAGTGGTTAAAGGCCTTAAATGGTAAAGTTATGTACGACAACTTCTTTGTCTTTTATAGTGTATCTTGTAGCTCTTCAACAAAGGGTGAGTTGATGTTTTCCTTGTACAATTGGGTTGCTAGTGTAGATGTGGTGTCGAAAAACGTGCCTATTTTATCTCTACACATGTATTCTTCAATGAAAGTTCTACACAAGACCTTAAAGAATACTCTACCAATGTTTGCCTTATGCCGTAAGGCTGAACGCATATCTTCCCTCATCATATTGTATCTGTTTTTGTTGTAGACGATGTCTTATCCAGGTTTATTATCATCTAGAGTGTCATGTAGGACATTAATGTCACGTAGGATCATTCCTTGTACTAACGTCATATTCATGTCCTTCATCTTGAACAACATCAGTGACAATGTTTTCGCACTTGGACTGGCTGTCACTAGAGGCTCTAGAAACACAAGGTTGTCTAGTTTTGTCGGTGCATTATTGAATATCCTATCCATGTTTCTCTCATCTATTTCAGACACATGCTCCTTGATTTTGGCCTCAAAGAGGTTGGTATATACACCTCCTTTAATAGGTTCATCTAATAGTAATTCATTGACAAAGTCCTCATAGTCTTTCAAAGGTAGTGGATCTTTGTGGTTGAATAGAGGGTGCAGATTGTTCATTATATCTTCAGTGATTTCCAGTTCCTCCTCCCCTCTCTCTTGTGTCTTCATAATGACTTCATTTTTTCCTATTTCTTCAACATTTATGGTGAGAACGATTTGTTCTAGAATTTCATGGGCTCCTTGGTTTACTACTTTTATGGGTCTCCATTCATCATTTTTGTCAGTGGGGTGTCCTAGTGAGGTTGGGGAGTTGGCGAGTTCTTCCTCCCCAATGAGTACTTCCTAATTCTTAGTTGACACCTCCTCATATTCTTTGGAGGATACTTTCATAGTGGTTTCTTAATCTGTAGGTGATGCAGCCTAGCGAGGTTGCATTTTTGTAAGAACCATGTCTACCTTCAACTGTAAGTTAGCATCATCTGTGGTTTAAGGTGAATCCTTCTTGTTGTTTAGTCATTGCCATGTTGGCGACTACTCTTCGCTGGAGGGTGATGTTGAAAAATCCTCCTTTCGATTCCTATATTTGTCCCATAATCATTCATTTCTTAGAAGACGTATTCTCACTCCTGTTAGAGGAGAGAGACATCTCGTGTCATACTCATCAAGTCTCCATTACTTGACTTTGATTTGTAGAAAGAAGTTGCATCTATTATGGAAGGCTTAGTAGGGGTTGGATATTGGCAGTGAATTTCTCCAGTTGTGATGTTAGTGTAGACAAATTTATAGTTAAATATGAAATATTTAGAATTGAAGTTGAGGCAATATCATGGAGGTTTCCTATTTCCTACTCTATTTCCATAAATCGTGCTATGTTCCTTCTTGATCTTACCTCCTACTATGGTGCCTTTCCTTGGATGGAGACTTCTTGTCCCCCAATGACATGCAAGTTTTGCTCGGCCATGTGCAATGAAGGGGCCGATTCACTATTGGACACTTCCCATGCTAACTACTCAAGAAAATCTTCATTGTTGGTCAAGTAGTTCTCTCTCTCTTCTTTATTTTATTTTTTTTGGAAAATTGGGTAAGTATATTCCAACCCCCCCCCCCGGAGGGGGACAAAGTTACAAGCCACACCCAAACATGTGACTACATACTTCTAAGAATTGGTTATAGTAGATCCCAATTCCTAGCTATAATAGGGGAAAAATCAAGGCAAGATTTAAAAGTAAAATACATTATCTTGATCTCTAGTGCAAGTCGGTTGAAGATAATGACAAAGTCAGAAGCTCCACCATTATGCAACCTTTTTTTATGTTCCTCCCAAATGAAGTGGACAACACCAGTGATGGCCCAAAGTTCCAAAATTCTGGATTGCTTTGATCTGTTACCTAGGTCTGCAAGGCATTCATAAAGAGAATATGGGGATCTAATATTGAGTTTGAGTTGAGCACGTCCCCAGATATACTTCCAAAATTTGTAGCCCTCAAAAAGATGAGTGATGGAGTCATTGTGTAGGCTACACAATAAGCAAGTAGGAACAAGAGCCCCCGTCCAAGAACTAATCTTTTCCATATTAGGCAAGACGTTTGTGAGAGTTTTAAAGGTAGTAAGACTCCATCTAGGATAGTGCCTGGAGAGACAAAGATTTCCATAAGCCTTATCATATGGATGTTTTTGTCTAACATTTCCCCAAAGACCCCTACCCTCCCAAGCAGAAAAGGAAGGCCAGATAGCCCCCATACGTCTATGGCAAGTAGAGTCATTCCTGAGAACAATAGTCAAGGTATCACCATACCTGCAAGAAAACCATGAGCTCCATATATATTGAACTTGAGTGAGCCTTGGAATGCAACGTAACATATGATAATCTACAAGTTCATCAAGTCTCTTCAGCCCCAAACTGCCTTCACAAAGTGGATATGCTAGCCGTGCCCAAGAAGAGTGGTGCACCGAGCTACCCCAAAGGAAATCTAAAAGCAACAACTCCATCCTACATAAGACAATAGGAGGAATGTCACCCATACGCAGCCAATAGCTAATCAGACCCATGGCACTGTGCTTAATAAGTACAAGATGACCAGCCATAGATATCTTAGAACCAGGCCATCTTTGTATCATGTCTCTAAGCTTATCTAAGCATTCATGAAAGTGGCGCCTCCTGAGATTGCCACCTGCCATAGGAAATCCAAGATACTTTGTGGGCCAAGAACCAAGTTGAATACCCAAGCAACTAATCAAGGCCTCTTTGTTGTGGCAAGAAGAGGACAAGAATATATGTGTTTTGTTTAGGTTGCACTTCATACCAGAAATAGAACCAAAGTCAAGCAAAATCCGTTTGAGTTTGGAAAGTCTGCATAGACGACCCTCAGAGAAAATAAGGACATCATCTGCAAAGAGAAGGTGGCTCAGAGCCTTAGTCTTATTGATGGGATAGCTTCTAATGAGCTTGTTATCATACGCCTCCTCAAGACATCTGCTGAAGCCTTTCATTGCAATAGTGAATAGTAGAGGAGATAAGGGATTGCCTTGCCTAAGTCCATTGGAGCTTTTGAAGAAGCCAACTGAAGAACCATTAAGTAAGATAGAGAAAGATGTTGTCTCCACACATTGTTTAAGAATAGAGATAAACTTTTCATTAAACCCGAGACCATTAAGACAATCCCAAAGGTAGGACCACCGAACTGAATCAAAAGCCTTGGTGATATCCAACTTAATGCAAGCAATGGGAGGGTTGGATTTCTGATTAAATCTAAGAGTGAACTCGGCCGCAAGAAGAGAACAATCCTAAATACTCCTGCCTTTAACAAAAGCACCTTGATTAAGAGAGATAATATTTGGCAAAAGATTAGCTATTCTCCTTGAAATGACTTTAGCAATGATTTTATAAAGCATTGAGCAACAAGAGATAGGCCTGAAATTAGCTGGAGACGAGACAATATCTTTATTGGGAATAAGAGCAAGAAAAACATGATTGACTTGTCTAACCATGTTTCCTCCTTCAAAGATCCATTGGACAGCCTTAAGAAGATCATCACAAAAGAAGTTCCAATTACCCCTATAGAAGTAACCATTGAAACCATTTGGCCTCGTGCTTTTGTGAGGTCCAATGCTCCACACAGCATCGCACACCTCATTCAAACTCGTAGAAGAGCACAACATGATATTATCAATCTCAGATACAAGAGGTGTCTAGTCTGATACAGAAAAATTTGAAGCAACATGAGGCTGATTATAGAGTTGTTCAAAAAATTTAACAGTGTCATCAGTAATGGCATCATTATCCAGCAGAAGCTCACCATGTGAGTCAAATAGTTCAGTTATAGAGTTAATAGCATCCCATCTATTGATAATAGTATGATAGACTTTAGTGTTCCTATCTCCATTGGAGAGCCACTCCATTCTACTGCGCTGCCAGAAATAAACTTCTTCTGCCTTAAGAAGCAAGTTCAGTCATTCAAGAGTTTGTTTTGCAACATGAATGAGATTTGGATCTAGGGGACATCTACGGATCACAGCTGAGATGTCATCAAGTTCCATTCTTTCTCTATAAATAAGGTTCTTGATGTTGACATACTTTTTGGACCAAGTCTTCAACTTCTCTTTGACATTCTTGAGTTTATGACAGAATTGAAAAAGTGGGTTGCCATAGATTTCAGTAGCCCAAGCCTCTTTTATAATATTCTGTCAGCATTCCCACTCCAGCTAGAAATTGAGAAATCGGAAAGACTTCTTCTTGAAAGAAATAGGCTTCATATTAATGTTAAGAGCAGAATGATCTGAATAATTATAGGTGATGAACTTCATTTTGGAACCAGGAAATTTAGACAGCCAAGCATCATTGACAAAGGCTCTATCAAGTTTGCATGCCACCCTTTTAGTGACCCCTTGCTTATTATGCCAAGTGTAAACCTCCTTACCAATTAAAGGTAGTTCAGTTAGACTAGCATTATCAAGAGAAGCATTAAATGAGCTAAGAATAATAGAGGGCACCTCTTGACCCCCCGCCTTCTCCTCTTGCTTCCTTATATCATTGAAATCACCAGTGATGAGCCAAGCTTCATCTATGCTAGTAGCAATCCTCTCCAAGGTATTCCACAGGATAGAGCGCTCAGACACCGCGTTCCTAGTGTAGATAGTAGTAGTGTAGATAATGAGTCCACCTTTATTAATACATTTCATAGTGACTTGTTGATCATCCATCTCAATCATAGTAGTAGTCCAGCAATTAGGATTCCACCCAACATAGATACGACCATTATGGTCATGCATATGATTAGAAACCCATAACCAACCTTTAGGAAACATACGGTCAGATGTATGGATCATGTGAGACCTGATTTTAGATTCAACAAGAAAGGCCATAGTCGCTTTATTATCGATAATGGTTCTCCTCACTTCTTTATTCTTATGTGGCTTCCCGGAGCCACGAACATTGGTCATGAGAAAGGTCATTAATGACATCTGGCTGTGGAGTGGGTCTTATGAGACCCATCACCTTTGGACGCTCTTGAAACCTTGGATGATGAGGAAGAGGAAGCATCGGTGGAACGTCTAACTAGTGGATCATCAGTCTCCCCCAAACCAGCAGTGCAAGCATCCATCATAGATTCAAGTGTAGAAACTGACCCACCATTAACAGCAGCATTCATACCATCACTATCATCTACTTCGTGATGCAACGTCGCTACAACTGTCGTAGCAGTACCAGTACATACAACATTAACCAGAGATGCAACCACCCCAACATCATTACTACCACCTTGACACCCAACCATGCCATCGACCCTAGGAGTGTTGTCGTAGCCAGATTGGACTGTCCCACCAATAGCTTGTGCACCACAGCCATGTCCATGATCTTCTGTACTTGT
This sequence comes from Alisma plantago-aquatica, assembly GCA_963693085.1. Classification (NCBI taxonomy): domain Eukaryota; kingdom Viridiplantae; phylum Streptophyta; class Magnoliopsida; order Alismatales; family Alismataceae; genus Alisma; species Alisma plantago-aquatica. Next base: position 865,590,248 of record OY856414.1, on the reverse strand, counting down.
AGTGTCAGCATCCATGACCACCACACTAGAGCCACCGCTATTACCAGAACGTGAGGAGGAAGCACCACCTAAAGAAGGAGTGTCACCCGAGGAAGGGGTGTCACCATCAAGTATGTTACTAGGGCTCATGATCTAAACCTCACCTTGATCATTTGTTGCAGGATCTATTACAACTTTGCCCTTCTTCCCAATGATCTTCCAGACCTGGGTTAAAGGAGAAGGAGCCTCCCTACTGCAATCGGATTGATCGGGCACTCAGACCCATCATGGAAAAACACCTTGCACGCGGCACACCACTTTGAAATGTGCTCGTACTGAATCTTCATCGGCATAGGGTCACGCCTAGGCATGTTAACCCATACCTCTAGTGGAGGATCTTCAGCAGCATCAATCTCCCCCAGAGCACGTGCCTCACCCAGTGATTCTTGACCAAGCGATTTAAAATAATCCTGAGCAGCTTCCCTACACCGATGGCCACGATCCCAACAGCCCTTGGGGACCAATTGCGTCCCATACTTGGTATGTTAATCCAAACTGGTATGGTGCTGAAGAAATCCTTCTACAAGTCATCCCCCATCTTGTAGTCCCTGACGACCACCAAACGGCTATCAAACCATCTCGAGCCACCTTCAATGATGTTCTTCTTGTCTTCAGCCGAGTTGAAGCGGAGAAGGAAGAATTTATTAGGTTTGGAGAACATGTCGAAACCTCCTTTAGGTTTCCAAACCCTACGAATCCAAGCAATAAGATGATGGTAGTAAGGTCTTCTGCCCATCACGTAAAGAATCGTTGTGTGCTCCCATCACCTTTTCATGGCTTCATATGTCGGCTCATCAATAGTAATGAATCTCTTGCCATCAATCTTTACAGGTGGACTGAAGGAGTGGTTCTCGGAATCGAGGTCGTCGCCGGCCAAGACCTGGTTCCAGGCACGTCTAGGAATGGAGCGCACGGTCGCATCAGGGACCCCATCACCAGGAGTCTCCACTGTGGCCATGGCGTCAGTGGGAGAGGAGGGAGACCCCCCTCCGTGGGGTTGGGAGGAGCTTACCTCAGGATCTCCTAGAGGCAGCGCAGACCCTAGGGCGGCGTAGTCATCAAGATGTATCATGAATGATTTTCTCTCTTCTTTATTTAGTTTCTTTGTTGATACCATCACTAGATGGAGTATAAGCTATGATTTAGCTATTAGTTTCTTTTGAAGTAGTATGGTGAGATGCCACACTTGCATTGATGGAGGGTTCTACATTCTCGACCTCCCACTATTTATCCATTCTCGACTATGTGTACAAAGTCTGCCATAATGTGTTCATTTATATTTACTAGAATTTCATTTTTGTCTTGTTGTGTTACCTCTAGGTTGACGATGACATGAGTCACCCTCAGGGGTTCTGGTTGTTTTATCTTTGGACTTATTGCTTCTGGTGTTAGGAACCACTTCTGGTTGGGCTTAGATGCCATTTTCTTTGGTAGTAATAAGATAACTATTCTCCTTGCTGACCTTGTAGATGTGTCTTCTAGATGCTTTAGTTAGGGCTCAACTGATGTTTGTTCTCTTTGCTAGGAAAGGGATAATGCTCCTTTCTTCATTTTCAAGATCTCATCCTCTACGAATAACAATGTGTAGTCATAATTGCTCATTTTGGGGAGGGGAAGGAAATCATTTCTCTTGTAGAATTTGTAGAAGTACTTATTCCCCTCACTTCTTAAAATGTTGGAAATTTTCAAGTACTTGGCGTCTGACAGACAATCTTTGGCAATTTTGTAGAAATATTGTAATTCATGGTGGGCGATGTAGGCAATTAATCCATCCATGCAAAAGTCCCTTGAACCCTCTAGGCCTACTTCATCTTCCAATCTGTCTATTAGGGTTCACCCAATGTTGACAAACTTCTCTTCTAGTTGCTCCACAGGCGTGGAGGTCCATTATGGTCGATTTTCCAGTGTCACTTTAGAAGAAGAGGGTATTAGTGGAGAGTTTATGCAGTATGCACATCATCCATGAGTGCATTTCTATAGATTTTGCCTACCCTAAACTAAATTTTTACTCTCTCAATAGTTTGTCCCATGTTTTGTTAGTGTTGAAGCCCCTGACCTCTCTATCTCCTCTAGCCTTATTTATGTTCATGTCTTGTTCCTTGGAGTCAGTGAAGATATATTTTATCCATGTGTCAGTGATTATGTAATCTTCTTTAATGATCCATACCACCACTTTAAAAGTCCTCCACACTCTTTCCCCTCATAGTGAGTAACTACCTACTATAGTAGGGACAACATGAACTCTGGAGTGAGTGCATCATATTAGAGGTGGTTGTTGAAGAATATTTTATAAAGCCCTATGTTCTCTAGGTGTTCCTTTGCTATTTCATATATCCCTAATTTATTTAGGGGTGCCCTCATCTCCAGATCTTGTGGACTTGATGTTCTTGTTGCTGCATATCCTTCCAGATGTCTATATGTTCGTCGTCTCTAGGTAAAAAGAAGTTGTTTGGCTGGTCCTTGTAGATGACTTCTACTTCTTATGGATTTGTCCTGGGAGAAGGTTCAACTGTAGTTGCAGGTTCTAGTTGAGTTGGAGTTTGACCTCTTGTACTAGAGGGTTCAAATGTCCTTGCCAATTTTCTTGAACTATCCATAGGAGGAGATCTTGGTGCCCTCCTCTTTTTTGGATTTTGCTTTTCTTCAGAGGGTGCATATTGATAGGCATGTGTTCCTTTTGATGCATTAGAACCGGAAGAATCATCATTTCTAGATGATTATGTGTAATCAGAGGATTCTATATAGTTGATTTGTCCTTGATACTAGTCTCTATCTTGTGTATTGGTGGGGATTGACTCCTTGCGTGGATTAATGTACCCCATGCCTTCATCTTCCTTGTTGAGTGGTACCCTAATTATTTTGTTGTGTATCTCACTCTTTGTGCCAGTTCCTTACGGGCAATGAACTTTCTGACTAGGTTATATACCTTCCATTTGAAACTTGGTTGTGATGTAGGTATTGGTATACCTCTTGAAAAATTAGGCCAACAACTTAAAAGAAATGTAGTACATATATTTCACAAGGTTGAAAATTGATGGTCTCAACACTTGATGGTTTCAGAGACAAACGACCAATCGTTTTAACAAAGAAGATGAAAAAGAAGTTCCCAACTCAGAATGTGGATAGTTTCTAAAGGAAGGAAAATAATTGATGGTTCTGTAAACATGATAAAAGAACATATGGATTTTGGGAGGTAGAGAAAAATTGACCAAGGGTTGGCAAAGAAAAAGTCAATTAAAGATGTGATGGTTCTAGTCGAAATGGATTTCACCAGTCATGTTCAAAAGAACCAATGGCTCATTCAAGGTGGGGTCCAATGATTTTATGGTTGTGTAGTGTGAGGAAGAGGTCAAAAGTTGATGTCTTATGAAAATAGTGAAGGAACCAAGGATACAAGTGTTGGTAAAAAGTGTGAGGGTTGGACACTATTTCATTTTATAGATATTGGTCTTCTAATGGTGGTGGGTCCCTATGAAACTATCAGATCTATCATTACACCTTATGATGGTTTGTCCATGTAAGACTATCTGATGGTTCCACTTTTATCAACCATATGATGATTTCTTAGTGCATAGTGTCAATCTCAACCATCATTTCTAATGATTCGTTGGCTCCATTTTTGAAGTTTCATAGAGAATTGGATGGTTTGTCTGAGTCCTTCTTCCAATGGACTTACTAGCATCTACATTAACCTTCCAATGGTGGTATTGACCCCATTGAAACTGATGACTAGGTAGTGGACTGAAATTGAGGGCTTATCCTCAACGTCTTATAGTTTTATTGATCTTCCTGTAACATGTCCATGGTAATCATCTGATAATGGAAATGCATCTAGAGATCTGATGGTGAGGTAAACTTGCAAAAATTGATGGGAAGTCAAAGTAAATATTCTGATGGTTCCAAGAGACTCAGAACCGAAGGTTTTGAGATTTGATGGTTCTAATTGATTTAAATGAACTGATGGCTCCCAAAATTGAAGTGAAAGTTTACATTATTGTATGTACACTAGAAATTAAGAAACAAAGAAAGTTTCTAATACTATGGTAAACACTCAATTAAAAAAATAGAAAAATAAAAACAAACTAGTAGTTAAGAAAACATGTAAAGGATATCCTTGGTTTTCCACATAAGAAGCGCTAATTTATAGTCCTTAGCTTGACTATATTTGATTGGTTTTCTCATTCCACTTCTAGTTGTGTAGGTGGTGGTGTTCCAGTTGAACTTCAACTCTCCTGGTAAATGCTTCATCTTATACTATCATTTCACCCTATGTCCATTAACAGATAAGGTTCTTGTCTTGTCACTAGATAGCTGGATCATTCTGAGGGGTATATTTTTGTCAAAATAAATGGTCATGACCACCTCGAGTTTAGGTTTCATGGAAAAAGTCAGACTCTTGAGTTGAACAGAGCAACTTTGTCTCCCTTTGACACATCCTTTCTTTTTAATGGGGCATCAAGCCATACCTTGGCCCTTTGTTTATATATTCTTGCATTTTCATAAGAATGGAGACTTAGCTCCTCTAGCTCCTACAACTGTGAAAACTCTCTTTTTTCCCACCAATCCTGGGTCCATATTTTGCAATTTGATTGGCCAGAAAGCCTTGTACTCTAATTCAACTGGTAGATGATGGGTTTTAACATATATAAATATGTAGGGGTGGTTCCTATAGGTGTTAATATCTTTTAGAAAGTTAGAAAATATTGAGATCATGCACCTTTAATATGTTGTCAGTGTGTTGCATAACCCGAATGACATCCTCCAAGAGGTATAAGTATCATAAATGCATGTAAATATGGTTTTCTCTTGATCATCTGGGTGGATAGGTACTTGATAAAATCCCAAGTACTTATCTAGGAAGAAGAAACATGAATGATGGGATAATCATTCTAGGACCTAATCTATGAATGAAAATGGAAAATGATCTTTCTTAGTGGAGTCATTGAGATTTCTACAGTTTTATGCACATCCGCCACCCAGTCACAGTTTGTGTTCCATTTCATCTCCCTTTCCACCTTTCACCATTCTCATGGCACCTTTTTAGGTACTATGTGTATTGGTCTTACCCAATTACTTTCACTTATCAGGTATATAATACCTGCATCCTGGAGCTTTATCACATCTTCCTTGAAAACCTCTCTCAACATCTGATTCAACTTCCTTTGGGGTTGGACCATAGGTTTGGCATTCTCTTCCAAATTCAGAACTATGCATACAAATAGTTGGACTTAGACCTTTGCTATTTTCAACAGAGTATCATATCACCTTCTTTCACAGCTTGAGTTCATTTAACAAGCTTGTTGGTCATCTGTTAAGGTAGAATTTATAAACATTGGATTCCTTTCCTCAGTGTCTAGAATTTCATATTTTAATCCTTTTGGAAGTTGGTTTAGCTCTAGCTTAGGGTTAGGTGCTTCCTTCTCTTCTAGAGTTTTCTCATGGGAGGTGTACCTCACTATCTCAATGCTTGCATCTTCTTAGTCATTGAAGTCCTCTTTTGATTAATTCATACAGTCAAGGATCTCGACAACCTCCTCATCTTCAACATCTGGGTTAGGGTTGTTCAAAGCTCTCATGAGTGGATCAAGTATAACATTTTTCATTTGTACTTCTTCACAAAACTGGTTATAGTTGTCTATGAAATAGACTGACTCAATCAGAGATGGTCCTCTTATGGAGTCTTGAACATGAAAATCAATGTGATCATTTCCTACTATGATTGTGATGATTCTAGCTTCTACATCTATTAAAGATCTCCCAGTGGATAGCAATGGTCTTACATATATCATTCAGCATGTCGGGTCTTCCACGTTATCAATCACGACTATATCACATTGTATGAAAAATCATCCTACTTAGATAGGGAGGTCCTCGACAATTCATATTAGTTTTGTAAAAGAATGACCTGCCAATTCAATTTTCATTCTTGGCTTTACCATATCAGTAAGCCCTAACCTTTGAGCTAGAGTGAGAGACATAAAGGTAATTCCTGCCTAAGGTCTCCAGACCTTGTCTTACTTCATTATCTCCCACATTGAATGGGATAGTGAACGCTTCTAGATCCTTTTATTTTGTAGGAATCTTTGCTTGTAAAAAAGAATTGAATATTTTTCCTAGTCTCACAATTACAACATGGTTCCCTCTCCTTCTTTTCATAATTAGGTTTTTGAATAACTTCACATATGTTAACATTTCCTCAATGGCATCTAGGATAGAATTCCATATGTAGCTTCTTCACAACATTCATAAACCTTTCGTACCTTCTTTTCAAGTGAGTCTTGATCAACTTGTATGGAAAGGGAATTCTAGGGGCATACAAATCCCTATAAACAAAAGCTTCTTCATATAGTTCAAATTTCCTTTCTTTCACTATCTTCTTCCCTTACCCTTCTCTTTTGCTTTAGTCATTTTGGTAGAAACCTCTACCTCACATTCTTCTTCTACTATAGTGGCAGGCTGGGATTCAGTAGAAGGACTTCATTCTTGAATGATCTTGCTTGTCAGCTCTTGTAACTTTTCTTGATCATAGAGTTTCCATTTTTACACTTTTAGTATTTGAAGGTATTTTTCCTTGTGGGTTCTTTATCAGCTAAAATAGATATGGCAGTTGTTGGTCAATGTGTTTCTGGTGGGTATGCATGTTAGCCATCTGAGCTATCAAGCCCCCCAGCTGGGTCTACATTGTGTTTAATGCATCAATGTTGGTTATAGCACTCTGGGTTAGTTGTTCATTCACTAATGCTTGTCTTTTAACAGACTCAAAAACATCAGACATCATATATGGTTGATTGGTATTTTGTTGGTAATTCATGTTGTAAGTGAACACAAATTGTCCTCCATCTCATTTGGAACCTAGCAATGATGAGCATTTTCAACAACATCCCTGTTTCCATAAGAGAACTTGGGATGATCTAGCCTCTTAAATTTAGCATAAGAGACATTTTCAGTTCCTTCTTCTTCACTATCGTCTTCAGGGTGGGTTTACATGCAGTTGACTATTCCATGTCCCCCTTCCCCATAGGTAACACATTTCATTACTTTTTCATCTTTGTTCTTTCCCTTGATTCTGGAATCCTTCAGTTATTTCACATCTAAAGCAATATTCTAAATTTTGGCAGTTATGGCCTCTAAAGCTTTAAATTTGGTAGCATTACCTTCAGATGATGTCTTCTTTGTCGTTCCTCTATCATAATCTAGACCGTCTTACAAGGATGCCATGTTGTCACAGATCTTCATTGTCTTCTTTGGGTACGTACCAAGAAAATTTCTTCCTGCGTCTGCATTCAATTAAGTCCTTTCAGCTAAAGTAAGTGTAAGGGAAATATATCTACAAAGCAGGAAGCAAAAACTAAAATTGTATGTACCATATTCCCATAATCATCAGTTCACATCAATTACTATAAGATAGGAAGGATGGTTTTGAGTATATACCTGGTCCTGGAGAAAGTCCAGCGACAACTCCTTGTTGTTGTAATTGCACAACTCTGACTCATGGTTGCACTGGGACTCGTTCGACCGCTCCTCTAAGGACACTAGAATTTCATGTTGTCTTCTACAACAATTCCTCTCATCATAGACTGATAGTTGATGATGCTCTCCTAGCGACAGACAACAACATCCTTCCTCTAAAGAAGTCCACACAGACTATCTAGAACTCATTTGGTCCTGCTGGAATGGACAAGAAGGAGTTATCCCTCCCGTTGCTGTACTAGTCACCAACTTGCTCTCCCACAACAATAATCCAAGTTGCTATCCACCTTAGCTATCCCTCCCTAGTCTGGCAGGACTTGTCTAGGATCTCATGGATACCACAGCCAGAGAGGATAACATTTCTCAGAGCAACTATTTCTCAATTGTATATGTTGTGTTCTGGGAATCCCAATACCCCTCTATTTATAGGTGGGGTTGGGTCTAGGTTTCCATTCAATGTAGGTGTGGAAGGGACCAAAACAACTTGAATTTTCACAACAATTCTAGACATCTTACAACCTGCAATAGCCCAGACATCTGTTTGGCTATTTCCCAATTGTACACAAAATTGAAAACTCAATCCCCATTAATGTTGGACAATGATTTACTTGCACAATAAGTAATGTACTAGTGAAACAAATAGGGAAATGTCTAGAACCTCCCCTCGATGGAATTGGACCATCTCTCCCATGCAAGACATCTATCTTGGTCACCTAGATGGTCGTCTGGTTACCCAAGTCGAGCCAACCAGATGGTTCAATTTGCTTCTTAGCCAATTTCAACTCAAAACAGGCTTGACTCCCCATATGTCCACCTGAACACTTGAGAGGACCATTTGGCACTTCTAGACGTTCGTCTCAACACTTGAGATGGGTGTTTTGCAGTCTTGTTAGCCAATTTATTGTGTGCATCAAATACCTAAACACTTTATTACTTAATTCAATTGTCATTTAAGATCTAAATTCCCTTTCTAGGTCAAGACCTATGTGTGCGAACCTATAGGTCCCATATTACGTTTGCAATTAATGTCCATAACACTTCATGACATCACAATCAACAAGAGGTACCTAGTCTCACATCAATGCTTCCCCTATAAATGGAAATTTGGAGAAAGACTTCAAACTACAATCTGTGTATGGTGTTATAACGTTTTTATAGTTCCTTTATTGTTGATGTCCAAATTGAACTCAAGGCATGGAGAAGTCACCCACTTCATCATTCAATCTTGTTTCTTGAACTAGAGCAGACTGTCTAAGATATATGTAAGTTTATCACATATTGACTCACATGTGCATGGCCATGCATTTCTTAGTCTCGCCAGTTAGGAGGCCTATGACATCAAACTCTTGTAGGAGGGAAAAATCCCATATATATCACTCATAATCTATCCCCATGTGTCAAACCCACCCAATCATAACCTTTATAACAACCCATTTTTTAGGACTGCATTTGATGATGTCAAATTGTACCCAATGACATGTGACGAGTTTAGTGATTTTAGGTTTAAGAACCACAACCACCACCATCACTGTGAGACCTGAGTATGACTTCCATGATGATAGCTTCAATGTATCAGTATCATGGTGGGTCTATCATATACACTATTCTCTAAGATGTGTATGTGTGATTGCTTTGATATTTCCATATCATGACCAATGAGATTCAGTCATCAACCAACTCACACACTGATCTTATGTGTCATTATTGTCTATCAATCTTCCATAATGACAACTAATCAGGGACACATTGAAAATATGTATATGTACTATTAACATTCGTATGAACTCATTTCTTCCAAGTCTAATACTTGAAGACATACATCATTGAGTGATGTCATTCTCTAAGCATTAATGATGTTACATATTATCTCATATCTGAATTAAATAGAATAAATTGGAAGCTTGCTTTTATTAATAATCAAATCATTAACAATTATGCCATTACAATCATCACATGATTGACTCTCTGGGAATACATACCAACATACTCCAACTTGCACTTAGAGATAATCACCCATGAATCTTATTCTGAGTGACCTAATATGACTGTCATGCTTTTATTGTGAAAGTGCCATAGTCAAGGGAACAATAAAGTTATTCTTAGTTGGTACTTTGCAAATCTTTACATCTCATCATTGTACAATCTCTCGTATGAGATGATACTGCCTTTATATATGTTTTGAGTGCTAATGCGATCTAGGTTCCTTAGCTTGTGTAATAGCTCCATTATTGTCACAATATATCTCGATTGTGTCATTGATGCTTGGAACGATCCCAATTCTATAATGAACTTCTTGATCCATACAACCTCCTTTTCTGCATTTGATGCAACAATATACTTGGTCTCTATTGTAGTATCGGCAACTATTTCTTGCTTGTAACTCTTCCATGTTATAGCTCTGTTGTTGAGGAAGAGCATGAATCTTAATTACGACTTACAATCATTTTGATTAGTTTAGAAGCTTGCATCAATGTAACCCTTTACCACAAACTCTTCCTCTTTGTCGTAGACCAATAACTGATCTTTAGTCCTTCTCAAATACTTGAGGATGTTATTCATGAATGTCCAGTGAGCATCACCTGGGTTTGACTGATATCTTCTCATCATTCTCATGACATACGAGAGGCCTTAATAGGTACACAACATTGCATACATGATTGATCCAATTGTTGAGGCATATGGAATCACACTCACACGTTCCCTTTCTTCATAAGAACTGGGACATTGAGCTCTAGAGATGGTCACTCCATGCAATGCTGATAGGTTTCCTCTCTTTGAGTTCTTCGTGCTGAACCGCTTCAGCACTTTGTCAATGTATGTGCTATGACTTAGTCCATGAAGCCTTATGGATCTATCTCTATAGACCTTTATCCCCAAGATGTAGGATGCTTCTCACAAGTCTTTCATAGAGAATGTATTTCCAATCCATGTCTTTACCTTTTGTAAAGTAAGGATGTCATTCCCCAACAATATTATTTCATCTACATACAATATGAGAAATTCCACTATGATCCCACTAAATTTCTTGTACATACAAGGTACTTCTTCATTTTGAACAAAGCCAAATTCTTTGAATGTCTCATCAAAATGAAGATTCCATCTCCAAGATTCTTGCTTCAATCCATATATTAACCTTTGTAGATTACAAACTTTATTTGCAAACTTTGGATCTATAAACCCATTAGGTTGTGTCATATACACATCCTCAACAAGATTCCCATTAATAAAATGTGGTTTTAACATCCATTTGCCAAATCTCATAGTCATAATAAGCTACAATAGCAAGCATGATCCTAATGGACTTAATCATGGCCACTAGAGAAAAGGTTTCATCATAGTCAACACCTTGAACTTGTGTGAAACACTTTGCAACCAATTTGCCCTTATAGGTTTGTACCTTATCATCCATTTCAGACTTCTTTTTGAAGACCCACTTGCACCCTATGAGTTTCACCCCTTCAAGTAGATCCACTAAAGTCTATATTTTGTTTGTATACATGGATTCCATCTTGGATCTCATGGCCTCAATCCGTTTCTCAGACTGGTCCCTCTATGGCATCTTGATAGGAAATTGTCTCATTATCTATGACTGATTCACAGCCTTTCTGAGTTATAAGATATCCAAATCTATCAGGCTCAAGGTGTGTCCCATTAGTTCTACGAGGTTCTTGTATCACTAGAGGAATTTGAGATGCCATAATAGTTTGTGAATCTCTAGGTTTCTCTTATACATCTAATGGTTCAATGTTTTCTTGTTTGTCTTGAACCTCTTTGAGTTCCACTTATCTCCCACTAATTCCTTTGGAAATAAGTTCCTTTTCTAGGAATGAAATATCTCTGTCAACAAACACTTTATTGTTAGATGGATTATACAAGTAGTATCCCACAATCTCTTTGGGATATCCAACAAAATAACATTTTTCAAATCTAGGGACAAGCTTTTCAGGATACATTTTCTTGACATAAACTTCATACCCCCAAATCCACATAAAAGACATTTTTGGATGCTTCCCAGTCCATATCTCAAATGGTGTCTTTTGAACCGAGTTTGATGGTACTCGATTTAGTGTAAACACGGCGGTTTATAGAGAAAAACCCTAAAAGATTGTTGGAAGCTCGAAGAAACTCATCATAGATCACACCATATCCAGTAATGAGTGATTCCTTCTTTCTGATACGTCATTATGTTGAGGTGTTCCAGGTGGTGTCCACTGGGATACAATCCCATGGTCTCTAGGAAGGTCCTCAAACATTTTTTTTAAGTATTCCCCACCTCGATCAGAACAAAGTGCCTTAATACTTTTACCAAGTTGGTTATGTACTTCATATATAAACTCCTTTTACATTTCAAGAGTTTCTAACTTATGTTTCATTAAATAAACATATCCATACCTAATGAAGTCATCAGTGAAGGTAATGAAGTATTGATACCCACCTCTAGTGGTTGTTCTAAAAGGTCCACACACATATGTATGTATGAGTCCTAATAGATCATTAGCCGTCTCATTGTTACCAGTGAAAGAAGTCTTAGTCATCTTGCCCAAAAAATGAAATTCACATGTATCTATTGATTCAAAATCAAAAGAGTCTAGATAACCATCTTTATGGAGTCTAGATATGTAATTCTCATTTATGTGCCCTAGGTGAAAATGACAAAGGTATGTTTTGTTTGAGTTGTTGAGTTTTATCCTTTTGGTATTAACATTATAGACATATGTCTTTAGATCTAATAAATAAAGATTGTAAGACATTGGGGCACTGCCATAAAAGATCCCATATTTTGAAATAGAACATTGACCATTTTTAATATGGAATTCAAATGCATCCGTGTTCAAGCAAGATATAGATATGATGTTTCTATTTATAGTAGGTACATAATAGTAGTTTGTTAACTCTACTACAAGCCCTTTAGGAAGAGATATACTATAGGTTCCAACTGCACCGACCACAATGCATGTGCATTAGCAACTCATAATTCCACCTCGCCTTTTCCCAGAGGCCTACTTCTTTTCATATCTTGCATATGTGAACATATGTGAGATCCACATATGATATCTAATATTTATGATGATGAAATAGATAGATTTATCTCAATAATGTATATACCTGAAGTGGAGATCACCATCCCAATCTTCTACTTCATGTAAGCCTTCAAGTACAAAGGATTATTTCCTCTTGTACTTTTCTTTCTCCTTATCATGGGTGTTGAAGAATTGGACTTATGCTTAACCACATAACTCTTCTTGGTCTTTGTTTGATCCTTGGACTCAACTCCATTGATCACCATCACAAACTTTTGCTTCTTCAATTTTTCTTCAGCATGAATCAACATGGCAAGCATGTTTGACATCTATCCAGTCGTATTATTCATATGATAACATGCAATAAAGTGGATATATGATCTAGTCATAGTCCTTAGAATCATATCAGTGGCCAACTATAGGATCAAGGTAAATCCTAGTTCTTCAAGATGATATACATGTACAATCATATTGAGCACATGTTCTTCTACTAAGGTTCCCTCTGTCATCTTTGACTCAAGTAGCACCTTTAGGATAGTGTCCCTTTCTTTCTTGTCAGGACCAAGTGTTACCATCTTAAGATGTTTCACCATCTCAAGAACACTCATGTCCTCACATTGCTTATGCAACTCATAGTTCATGTAGCTAAGCATAAGGTATTTTATTTCCAAAGCATCATTGGCATGCTTCCAGTAAGCATCCACATGTACCCTAGGTGTATCAGGACAAGGTATATCAGGCACTGCTTTGTCAAGGATGTAGATCTTGCACTCTTCATTGAGAACCCTTCTCAAAGTTCAAAACTAGTCATGGAAATTTCTTCCCTCAAGTTTTTCCTTCTTCAGGACCAATGGCAAATTGGATTTGTTCATCATTTGATTCCACAAGAGTAAACTTGCATTTCCCAAAAATCATTTTTTGATTTGATTTGATTTGAAAATTTTGATGATATTAGTAAGGAATTTAATTATTATTGCTCCCACTATTTTATTCAAATTGATAGCCCTCAATATCAATTTAGAATATTTTAACGTATAATATTCTAGTGGGCCAAGATCCATATTTCATCAAGTCATGAGTCATCTTTTGCCAATCACCCATAACCTGACTATTTAGGTAGGCCATCATGCTAATTGCATCATATGAAACTCTTGGATAGATGATATGTGCAACTATTTTCCATAATCATCTGCATTCGTCTAGGCTTGGGCTCTCCAAGTCACCAGTTAATCCTGACCCAATAGACAACACGATATATATGCACCATTCTTTCTATAAATTTACATATCTACCATCACATTTCCACAAGATAGATGATGCACCATGCTTTGTGCAAATCTACGCTTGGACGATCAAGCTTTTCATGTGTTCTGCTAATGGAGGGCATCTAAGACTATGTTTTAGTGGAGGGAGTTTGTATAAATACATATACTTTATCCAATCACCACATATATAGTATGTATCATATACATGATATATCCCACAACAAAAACATGCAATAAATGAAAGTGATGGTTATAGCCAGCCTAATGTAATTCCTTGGAGCCACAAGGAATTACATCATCTAGGTCTACATCACATGTAGAAACCTATTTTTGATGAATATTTGTGCTTGCCAATCTAGTTTGACTGGTTCAACCTTTGGGATTATTGTGGTGTGTGGATTTGACAATATACTATTTGCATTGCATGCAATAATGGAATGAAAAAACCAAATTATGATCATATTGATTATAACATAATATAGTAAACTAGTGTTGGCTCTGGTACCACTATATGGAAATATGGCTACAAAGAAGGCAGTGGAAACAAAAACTTTATGTACCATATTCCCATAATCAATTGATCGCATCAATTACTATAAGAGAAGAAGGATGGTTTTGAGGATATATCTGGTCCTGGAGTAAGTCCAACGACATCTCCTTGTTGTTGATGTTGCACAACTATGACTCCTGGTTACACTGGGACTTGGCTAACTACTCCTACAAGGACACCAAACTCAAACGTCATCTACTAAAACAATTCCTCTCATCACAGACTTCTGGTTGACGATGCTCTTCTAGAAACAGACAATTACCTCTCATCTTCAGAGAAGTCCACACGGACAACATAAAACTCTTGTCATCCTACTAGAACGGATAGGAAGGAGTTGTCCATCCTATTAGTGTACTAGTCACCAACTTTCTATCCTACAATAATGATCCCAGTTTCTCTCTCCCTTGGCTATACCTCTATAGTTGGGTAGGACTTGCCTGGGCTCTCGTGGTTACCACAACCAGAGAGGATAACATTTTTTAGAGAAATTATTTCACAATTGTCTATGTTTTGTTCTAGGAAACCCCCAGTACCCCTCTATATATAGGTGGGGTTTGGGTCTAGGTTCCCAATCTATGCGGGAGTGGAAGAGACTAGAAGATCTTGAATTTTCCCAACAATTTTAGAAATGTCACAACCTACAAAAACCAGATGGTATTCTAGAAACCCAGATGGTCGTCTGGCATGCTAGATAGTCATCAGGCATACCAGATGGTCGTTTGGCATAGCCCAGACAGCCATTTGGTTGTTTCCCAGTTGTACAAGAAATTGGCAACTCAATTCCCATCAATTTTGGACATAGTTCTCCTTGCACAACAAGTAATGTACAAGAAAAACAAATAGGGAAATGTCTAGAACCTTTCCTCGAGCAAACTGGACCATCTTACACATGTGAGATGGCCGTTTTGGTACCTAGACGTTCGTCTGGTGACCTGAGTCAAGCCAGCCAGTGGGGTCGGTTCACTTCCTAGCCAATTGCAATGCAAAACAGACTTGACTCCCCCAGACGCCTGTCTCAACACTTGAGACGATCGTTTGGCAATTCCAGATGATTGTCTCAACACTTGAGATGGGTGTTTGGCAGTGTTGTCATCCTATTTGTTTTGTGAATCAAATACATAAACACTTTACTACTTAATTCAATTGTCGTTCAAGATCTGAACTCCTCTTCTAGGTTGAGACCTATGTGTTTGACCCAATATGTTATGACCCACTCCATGATTAACTACTAAGTACAATGATTAGTGCATAATTAAGTTAATTGAGATAATTTAAGTGCTCATGTGGTGTTTAGTGCATCATCAAGTTAATTAGGCTAAGCCAAGTGCTTAAGATGTGATTAGAGTTTTGACTAGCTAAGACAAGCTAATTGTCATGTTTTTATGCCTTGGGATTGTAGAGGATCTCACACTTGGCATTTTGCAAATGAAATCGTTTGATTTGGACCTACAGAGAGAAAGTTATGAGGGTTTCAATTTTTGGGATTGAATATGCAATGTTCCCATTTATTAGATTCATAACCCTTCTCCCTTATCTCTTCTTCCTGATCGACTTCCCAATAGAACGCAAACTGCCTAAAGTGGCGCCTAACAGCAACACTCGACCGAGCAGCAGAAGGGAACCGCACAGGGCGATTTTAGGGCAATTAATCGAGCAACCAAGCTCCCTCCACCTCCGTCCTCCCTTCCCCTTCTTCTTCCTTGCCTAATCGAGGTCGACCAACTGGGAGGCACCCTACCTATAGCCGTATCACAGCACAGAGCTGCGGCCAGCAACCAGGAGCCCACTTGGGTGCAAAGAACCAGGAAACGATGCCTCCAACTCCGACCTTGAGGTTCGTGCAAGAATCTGAAGCCCTAGCCCTTGATTCAGCTCCTAGACGAGCTCCTCTCCCTCCTGTGTGGGTGACGTTGTTGCTGCTTGCAGCAGGTTCGAACCAGAGATGTTGGGCGCGAGTAAGTACTCGAATCGTTGCCTTTGAGTCTGGCCTTGAGGCTTGTGCATGAATCCTCCGACTCTAAGCCACTAGCAGCAATGATTAGCCGAGCCATCTTCTTTCTGTGTGTGTGATTGAACTTGTACGTGTGTGGAAGTACTGTTCGATTGCAGTAGGTTCAATTGGGGATATTTGGAGGTTGAATACAACCCCCTGGACACAATTCCAGTCAAATCTGGATGTTTCAAACCCCGGTGAGTAGGATTTCACTCACCATCTAAGATTTAACTCTGCAAATCAGAATTATTTGGTAAATTGTGCATTTTTCGCTGCTAACAACATTTATCAGGCGTTGGACAGTATTTGGCGTCGCCCGACTTTTTATTTCATAAATCACTTCTTTAAGCATTAATATGATCTAATTTAGCACCTGATCAGTGTGGTTTGGAGCAGTGAATTTACATGGTTCATCGGAACCTAAATTGCTCAGTGTGAATGTTGAAATTAGTAATACACCACCGATAATGGTACGGTTTGGGAATAAACCCAGGAAATACAGATTTTGTAAATTATCAGATGCATGATTTAAAAGAAAGTATGATAACATAAAAATATGCAATAAAACCCTAGTTTCATGCTTCCTGTTATGTTAATGTGTGTAAATTAACATTTACATGAATTGGCACATTTATCTGAGATATTACTAGAAATTCTCAAGTATTGTTAATAATTCATGTTAAGATACGTAAGTAACTCTTAATTAAGTTATGTGATGCACAAACCAGGATTAGGGTTAATGTACACGTTCTTCGAGAAATTTTAGATAATTGATAAATGCTATTAATGATTTCTCATATGTGAAGTAATTACTCTTATCAGTGCAATAAGATGTTCAATTGCATGAATTCAGTATGTATGTGCCAAATTGACATGAGTTTGGGTTATTTATGAATTTTAAATCTTCCTGCATGCATGATATAAGGAGTACTCAATATTTACAATGGTTTTGAGTATACTGCTCTGTCGGTTCTAGAAAGATATCATATTGTTATTTGAACTACAATCAAATAGACTTGGTACCATAGATATATCAAAGTCAAGTATAAATGAGAAAGAGATACCATATGGAAAGAGAGAGATACAATGTAGTAAGAGGTTTCTAGATTTAATAAAATATTAGAATAAGGGCCCTGACACCGTAGAACCCCTTTGAGAGGTATGTGCCTTAGGGGTGAAATGACCTAACCCTGGAATTGCGTCCCGTAAGGTCGGAGATTCATGTCCAACACAAACCAGACGTCCTGGTGGAATGAGGGTACAATTTGTAGTGTCCAACACTAACCAGACGTCCTGGTGGCACTAGAGAGCAGTTTACAGTGTCCAACACTAACCAGACGTCCTGGTGGCACTGGAGTACAAAAAAGTGTGTCCCACACTAACCAGATGTCCTGGTGGCATGGCTTGACTCTCTGTCTATGTACTCCGCTAGAGGAGGAGTCTAGTTTACAACACCATAGGATGTCGAGGCCAGAGAGCATGAGTTCCTGCAACAGACCAGGATAACAGTCATACTTTTCTATCTCGGGGTGTCGACTAAGTCTTGTACGGTGGGATCATAGTTCGCTATGATTCTTCATATGCAGAGTACATTGCATATGATCAGGGCATAAGATAAAATATTTTCATATAGGTTCACAAAGTTTTTATAAGTTTAAGAGTTAAGAAAGATATGAGTTAGCTTCACAGCAGTAGTTCTTTAAGTATTTTCTATTAAATAATTATATCTACAGCTTTGCATCCATTGTTATCATGATGAAATGTTGACATCTTATGTTGTTTAAATTAAATTGATTAGACCTACTCAGTGTAGTATTTCTTGCATATTATTCCAAATAACAAACATAAATGAGTTATCTGTGATGGTTGGATGCAATTATATTCACTAAGCCAATAGATCACCAACCTACTAAAACATTTTTTAGGTCAACATCAGCATGAGGAGGATGAAGTATTATATCACTCAAGTACATAGAAGGTAGTTAGTAGTTAGTTATAGGTCTCTTAGTCCTTTCCCCTCGGTCCTTGGGCATGTGGTGGGTTAGAGAGAGAATGTGGTGAAATATGTAGTTAGTCTTCAATTATCAGTTGTGTTTTATAGTCTGCATGAAAAATGAAATATGTCATGTAAACTTGTTTTTATTCTTATTAAGGTTAATGGAAAGTTGCTTCTGTAGTTTTATTATAATTCGATGCTATTCAAGTTTTATGGCTTTCATTTAAGTTAATCTAAGTGATAAAAAAAGTTAAGAGTGGTTTACCAAGGGTGACTCCCCAGTCTTCGGGGTCATTAGAGACGGCACAGAGGTTGGGACGTCGCAACAACTTTAGTATCAGAGCATAGGTTGAGTATGTAGTTACTCTAAGTCAAGGCATGGGACAATAAGAGACCAATAGGATTAGGACTTAGGTGTCTTCTTTCTAACTGTAATTTTCTAACAGGAAATGTTCTGTTATACTATTTCAGATGGCAGAAAGAGGGTGTGGTCATGAAGACCAAGCTGAGAGCCACATTGGACCTAATCCCCAGGAGATGGGTCTAGGTGGTGGTGAATAGGTGGATGATGTAGAAAGAATGTACATAATGTTTCTAGAAACCAAGGGAAAAAAATAAGTCAGATAAACGAGCTTCTACCTCGAGTAGTAAGGATTTGATGAGATCCTATGAGCTAGTTAAAAAGTTTGGAGGTACAAAATTTGTTGGAATTATAGACCCTGCAGTGGTAGATGAATGGTTAAGAAAGTTAGAGTTATAAGTGTGGCAATTAAGAGGTGGTGTGTGTTTAGCTCTGGGAAGTATGGGTGTTTGGGTACCCTGGCCAGGTATCTGGGTACTTAGGCTTAATAGTATCCAACTACTATGTCTATTCTTCACTGAATGCCCTGGCCAGGTATGCAGAGGAAGGATGGGCTAGAGAGAAACCCTAGAAATCTTAGGGTTAGGAGACCGAAAAGTAATGAAGGAGTAAGAGATTAAACATACAATGTGATAAAAGTCTTGCTTTATGTTGCTTCTTTTATTGGAAATCAATAGAAATACTCTTATATGTGTGAATTTAGATTATCGGTTTGTAGAATATACATGGTTATTTTATATTGTTGTGTATCATGAAGTGATCCATTTATTATTTATATTCTTTGTATCAAGTAGACTACAAATGATATTTGAATGAGTTTGCCCTAAGTGCATATTCTTTCCACGTGTTTGAGATTAATAGGAATTAGTTAATCCTGAGTAGCTCTTGGCTTTAGGACTGCAGGTTCGGCCTGGTCTGACTGACAGGATGCGTTACTGGGATCTAATGACTCCTATTAACAATATAGTAAGAGTAGACTATGGATAAAATTAGACCGACATCATAGCGAAAATGTACATACACTAAGATGTTGAAACATATGGGAAAGATTGGAATAGCTAAGAATCAATTGGAACTGATATCTCAGATCCAACTTTGGGGCCTCATATGAGAAATCTTTAATCGGAAATAAAGGAACACGACATAAGGTTCAAATTAAGTTTAATGATTAGTATTATATGAACTCTAAATATGAAATATGAGAAAAGATATGAGAAAAGATATGAGAAAAGTATGTAAGGGCTAAGATAGTAAGAATCAATCATAAGGAATGGATCATATAATAGAGTAAAATACTTTCATGTACTCCAAAGCAAAGGGAAATAGAAGAAAAGAGTTAAGTATACAATAAAGTGAAGAGTCTTCAGAAGAGTTAAAGTAAAGTGAATTAGATGAACATGTAAATCATACGACTATGATAAGAAACTTAGTTGAATCAAAGAAAAATGTTAGAAATAATGAGCTTGATTAAGGAGTGAGGATTACATGACATAATTGAGAGCATGGAATGCATACCTTTATTATAAGTATAATACACTCATCCTTACTACCTTTGGAAATTAAGTCTCTATAGAACGACAAACTAGTCTCTAGAAGAAGAACAGAAGTGTAGATTAACCAATATATAAGTCATATAAAGGTAAATTATATTCAATAGATAAAAACTTGATTGAAAGAGAAATTGAGTTTGACCCATATATGAATCATTTGATTTAAAATGAAGGATATGTAATGTATTAAACATGAGTTGAAACTAGTAGGGAGATTATTAATTTAGAATTTCAACTTCACTTTAATAGAAGGATAAATAGAAATATATGCAACATGGTATACATGATCATACACATGAATAAGCAACATGGTCATAAGAGAAAATTAGAAGTTAAAGATGACAGGTGGAAGAGTAATATATGGTAAGAGGATTATGGAAAGTAAGGGAGGGTTTGAAACATGGTGGAGTAATATAGAATATAAAAGAAAGAGGTTGTGAGATTCAAGCAAGTGTTAATTAGTCAAGTATCCATGTTGATAATTAATTAAACCTACATATGAGAAATGTATTAATGGAATGTTTGAAGATAAGAATTCTATGTTTCAGAATCATCTTCTCTTTCATATCTTCCTTAATGAGAATAATGTGGGAATGAAGTGATAAGAAAACAAATCATATATGATGCATAACCACTGTGGTAGAGACATTTAGTGAATGTAATAATGACACACAATATGATGATGAAACCCTAGAAGGGTAAATTGAGAATGTAATCTATCTGAATGGCTAAGTAAGAGAAAGGAAAATTCAATTGATAAGATAAGGAAGACTTTAGTAAAACTTGTTAGATCCAAAGTTTAAATTTCAAATTAAGGGAGCAAAGTCACATCACAATAACGTCATGCTACTGATGAGGACCAAACCCTAGAATGTTTTGAGTTGTAGTAGTTCAAGGGATGTCACTAGCGATTTGATCTTGAATACTAGCATCTCTATAAAACAAGATCATGCAATTTTCACTATGAGAAGTAAACTAGTACGGATAGTAATCCTAGCTAATATGATAGGTAGATAAACAATATGGAAATAGTTTGGAGCAAAGAGTAAGAAATAAATTTGAAATGTAATGAGTGTGTTTTGAACAAAAGGAGAAGTGCAAGATGAGCAAAGTGTAATCTAAAACAAATTCTTACAGTGATAGCAAGAATGATGAATAATCTATTTGTACCTTGTATGTTTCAATTTTAGGGATGTTTAATCTACATGATTATAATGAGAAGGATAAGTAGTAAAAAGTAAGTAGTAGTGAATGAGGAGAGAGATAAGAGATAACAATGGCTTTTAGTAATATGTGAATTTGTTTTTAGAAGTATAATTTGTTAAAGGTATTGTGATGAAGTGGACTTTTAGAATCCTAAAATGTCCAGTGACACAAGTGAAGTCATGCATGTTGAGTTGTTTTGAGAATCCCAAGTGTTTCAATAAAGTTGGAATGTTGATTGAGATTTATATAATGATTAAGATACATAAGTTTATGCCTATTTGAGGAATTTAATTGTTTGGTCAAACAATTGATTTTTGACACCAAATTCATGTACAAGGTATCTTGAGTAGTGAGGAAGCTATGGTTAAAATTTAGTGACAATTGGGTCTTCCTAGAGAGAGATACTTAGGTTTGAAATTGGTGAAATAATGTGCATTATTGCTGTTGTTTAGCCTAAGTTGTTGATTACAATAAGTGTCACACGCCCCTTGGTCTGGGTTGGGCCTGTGTGGACGAATCTTTGCCATCCATATCTGATTTGGCATCTGGTACCGTTAGTGTGAATGAGTCGTGGATGGGCTCAAGTGAGGGACTCACCCAGACCATTTGATTGAAGATCAAGGGTTCCCATGTTGTCCCTAACCTTGCGGTTACCTCCTTGACTGCAGGCTTGGACCATGATGTCATGGTGCTCGCTGATTATGGGACGTGGGTGAGAACCAACTGAGGAGTTCATCTCGGCTCATTGAGATGAGTCACTTGACCATTCTTTTGTACCCTTTCGTGAGGAGACGAGAGAGTTATACCTTCCTGTCCTCACTACATCTCCATCAGGTGGTACAGGTGGTGTGAAGAAGAGGAGTAAATGGGTAGAAAGGGGATACAAGGAAGATGAGTAGGTAGGAGGGAAGGTTGAGGTCAACCGAGCCTCATACGGGTGCTTTCATGGCCTAATGTGCTGATAATGTGACTGGCGAGGTCGAGGTTGGCTGGAGAGGAGCTTGGAGCTAGGGGCGGTGCTCCAGGCCCTTTAAGCGTTCTCTAGGAGTTCTCTTCAGTTCCTGGTGGTCTACCGGAGCTTCTCGAACCAGGAGGGGTCGAGAAAGGGGTCCATAAGCGAGACCCCCCCTTTTTTCTCCGCCGCAAAGGACCTCCATGGCGTCGAGCCAGCGGGAGTGGAGATCCGAATGGCGTTGCAGATTTCAAAGAGGCCAGAGGAATCAAGGGAGCTCGTAGAAATCTTCCTGCAGTGTTGTCAGATCTCGAGGATGAGGAGAGCATGGCTAGTTTCTCATCGGAGCTGAGTCGTGTGGTGGCGGTCCCGTGAAATAGAGTCAATGGACTCTTAGATCACGTAAATCACATCACATTGAAATGAGAAAGGAAAAGGAAGCAGGTGGTTCAGATGGCGAACCGGGTCCAATTACCCTAAACTGACTGAAATCCATGTTGAACCAGACCGGCCCAATAGCAAGTAGCATGCCCCCAAAGTGGACATGCGGCAGCACATCATTGGCCTAAAAGGTAATATTCTTTAGAAAATCCCAAATCTTAGATAAATCATAGTAATTAGCTCGATTATCAGAAAAATGCAAACAAGGTATCGTTATTTTTAGAAAAATTAGTAGAACAATATGAAACCATAATATCATGTTTTTATGATTAAATGTCAGCAATATCATGTAAGATGTGTAATGCTTGTTTAATGGATAATAAATAGCAAATAATGATATGAAGTTATGGAAAAATGTCAGTTAATCCATAACCATGTTTATATTGCATATAATGTCAGATATTGTCATGTTGATGTACGAAATTACATAATTTGATTAATATGTATAATTAGGGCTAATAACACTAAAGATGATGCAATTAATACATGCATGCTCAATAGATGATGAGATTTATAGAAAACCCTCATATATGTAACTGGAAGATAATATATAAATCTGAGATTAGTTATATACATGAAATTCGTGTTATATGAAGAGAACTCTTAATACATGTGATGTAACCTTGATATGGTTAATGAAAGTGACATAATGTTAAATATGTTCACATAATAATGTGACACATGAGTATATCCAGTTGATGAACTATAATCTAGGATATGACATAAGTAAGATAAATCTAAGGGAAGAATACAAGTAATCATGAGAATATCATAATGAGATAAGAAAACCCTAATATGAACATGTTTAGGGTTAAGATGAGATGTAAGATGATGAGAACCTGATGGTGATGTGTGGTCTTGTCTTAATCAGGGTTGAGCAGGATGTAGATGATATGAGGATATGATGATTAGGATATGTCTTGATCAAGGTACGCCATTACCTCTTGCTTGGCTTATTATACATTATGCTTGTGTTATATGGGAGTAAAGACTTAGCATATGGTATTGATTGAAATGATTGTCTTGTATGATATGTTGCTTGAATTTCCATACTTATGGCTATGAACACCTGCAAACATAATATAGATGTTACATCATAAGATAGCTCATAAACCACTTGGTGGTAGAGCACATGCATAATGATCACAAACCACTTGGTGGTAGATCATATGATGTTTTTATAATGATCACAAACCACATGGTGGTAGATCATAAGGCCTAAAGACGTCAAAGCCACTTGGTGGCAGACGCACGAGATGTATGATGGAAATGTGCTTAAAATATGTGTTCTCTTTTGTTAATGAATATCTTTGTGCAAGTATATGCTTTTCTTATATTTGTTTATTGCTGCCAAGTATTAGTTTTATCTTATTGACAATATATGATGAGAGGTATATAAAAGATATGTAGGCGTACTCAGTACAATATTCTTGAATATTGTGCTGATGTGTACCACCACTACTACAGAAATGGCTTATAAAGTCACTTTTCAAGGTGTCGGTTGTATACAAAAACCGACACATAAATCCTACTGTGTCGGTGTTGAACAGAAACCGACATCCAATCCGTGAAGGTCGACCAGACACGGGTACCACTTTTATTAAGTGTCAGTTAATTAATAAAAAGCCGACACCTAAAATCAACCGCCAAACCCAAAATTCCAGCGAAACAATTGGCTCCAATATTTTACATATTGCGTCGGTTCGTAACTAAATAACCGACAACTAAAGGGTATTCGTGAGATAGGAATAGTTGTCGGTTGTCATTTAATCAAAAACTGACGATTATAATCTAGTATAGTTGTCGATTTGTGGCAAAGAACCGACACTGTTGGTTTAGTTGTCGGTTTTTTAAATAACCGACACGTATTTTCAACTTAATAGCTCACCCTACCCAAACGATTCTTCCCATTTCCCTATTTCGTTCCCGATTTCCCTAGCTCTGGGGATTTCCCTTGCTCCCTGCCGCCGCCGCCGCTCCTTCCTCCGTGCTCGCCGCTCGTCACCGTCGAGCGAGAAGCAGTCGGCCTCCCTCTCCGCCCGCCCGCCGGCCTCCCTCTCCGCCTGCCGGCCTCTCCTCCGCCGTCGGCCTCTTCTCCGCCCGCCGGCCTCTTCTCCGCCATCGCCGACAGCAGCTAGGTCTCCTAGCCTCGCCGCCCTCTCCGCCGCTCCTCTCTTCGCCGTCGGAAGCTACTAGGACTTTGCCTTGGCCGCTGCTCCTCTTCCCTCAAGGTGCCCGCCCTGCCTTCTTCTTCTTCCTCTGCTCGTCTTCCCTCAAGGTGTCGCCCTGCTGCTGGGCATTTTTTTTTAAATTTATTTACTTCTTATGAGAATCAGTTTTAATTAGGGCTCATACACATATTGATGTCTAACACCTAAATGAATATCAAGTTAGTGTATTTTCCTAGTATCGTGAAAGATTCTCAATCGTGTGTATCAAATGGGATTCTTATATATATTCAAATATTAATGTTATAAATGGAAGACTCGAATGTTATAAAATCCCATCAAAGTAGGTAGAAACAACTTATATATATTCAGATCTTAATAATTCCATGAAGTGCACATTATCTTACTCAGGAAAAGTATGTGTATAATGTAGGATTAGTTCCATATAATGGTTCTATTTTAGTAAGCACCTAGAAACCCGTCCAAGATTTACTCATTAGGAGCATTTCCTCATTTGTTCTCTAAGTACATTTGTAGACTTCTTTTCAAGCTATCATGTCTACCACAATAAAGTTGGTTATGACAAGCAATAAAAGGTTAACTGATGTTATACAACTTTTTCTGAAATTATATAACATCGTTATATGTACTTACACTTTGTTAATACTGATATTGTGCAGTCTCTGTCCACCCATAACAGTCACTATGAACTGGGCCTCTATGTCAATGTTAACGTTCCCTATTGAAGAACAATTGGAAATCATCCTAGATGATTGTTCCTTAAACCAATTGGTCATACCCAAACATTGGCGTTTTCTAAAATGAAGACACTACATGCCTGGTAAAGTGACCCTAACTTTTGGTAATTATTCACATGTTATCGAGGTTGAGTATGATTTGGCGGGAAATCTTGTATCAAAATCCAGTTGGCGTGATTGGATTGGAGAGTTGCATGTGGTCCGTTGGAACAGGCTTTTTCTCCGTCCAGTTGGCCATAATTCCGTCAAAGTTTGGATAACCAACAGCAACTGCGAGACCCCTGATCATCTTCTGCGGTATGAGCGCACGGCGTCGGATATCATCTATGAGGAATCTGAATCTGAGGCCCCTATCAGTTCAGATTCGTCTAAATACAGTGAGGAGCTTCGTGACACAGCTTCATCATCAAAAAGAAGTTACTGATGCATGCGGGACCATGTTGGTGTAGTATTTAGTTGTCTATCTATCTAGACTTGTCTGTATTAATAGTTTTTTTAATTATACGCATGTTTAGGGGTACACCAACCCCTTTGTTTAGTTATTGTTATAACTGAAGTGTGTGTTCCCATGAATGGAACTGAAAATTACTACATGAATGCTTATAACTGAAGTGTGTGTTCCCATGAATGTTCCCATTTGCATGATTACACTACTATTTTCTCATATTGTTTAGTCTATTTTAATATGACATACTTGCTTATATCTTGCTTAATGATGAACTGTAATGCACACATGTGACATGCTTGGAATGTAAATGATTAACTTTTCCCTAAATTTCCAATCATGCTTTTAAAGACATCAATAATCACCCTAAATTGAAGAACTAGGATTTTAGGTATAAGAATGACAATACATTATTTGTTGGCCTAGAAAGCCGTCCAAGATTTACTCATTAGGAGTAAATCTTGGATAGTCCCCAGTTTGGGACTGTTCTTGAACACCTAATCTCGCTTAGGATGTAAGTGTATAATGTGTATTGGATTTTCAAGAAAATTTTGGCAGCATTTCCCCGTTTGTTCTCTAAGTACATATGCACTTGGAAAACAGCGGGGAAATGATGCCGAAATTTTATTGAAAACCCAATACACATTATACACTTACTAGTGAGATTAGGTGTTCAAGAATGGATAGGTGGTACACATTTATTATATATAATAATGACATCACATGTATTTGTTAACCCTAGACCCTAATCTTGTCCTAATATATACTTGTTTTCTCTTTGATCATAGAATGGATAGATCATGGATGTCCATTCGCAATCTTTGCACCCCAGAGTTTATTTCTGGTCTTCACCAGTTCATTAAATTTGCCGAGGAACATAGGAAACAACCTAGAGATAGGTTCTGCTCTCCATGTAGACATTGCGGTAACAACTTGAAAGTCAACACTGGTGACGAAATCATGACTCATGTCATGTGCAACGGGATTATACAAGGCTATACAGAATGGCACTGGCATGGAGAGATTTCAAACCCAAAACCAGTAGATGTCGATAGCAGTGCTTGTATGGAAGAAGAAATTGCCTACGATGACGTAGATGTGAATGAACCAGTTCCAGTAGACATCGTTGATGCGATGTTGGATAGTTGTGGGGTAGAGCACACCGATCCACCTCCCATTTTTAGAAACATTGTGCATGATGCTGAGATGCCGTTATACACAGGTTGTACTAAGTTTACGAAGCTTAACGATGTGTTGAGATTGTATAAGTTGAAAGCTAACAATAGATGGAGCGACAAAAGCTTCACGTCATTGCTGTCTTTGTTGAAAGAAATGCTTCCTGAAGGAAACGAGCTGCCAATCTCAACATACCAGGTAATGAAATTGTTGTGCCCAATGGGAATGGATGCCAAGAAGATACACGCATGCCCTAATGATTGTTTATTATTTCAAAAGGACTATGCAGATTTGAAAGATTGTCCAAAATGTGGTGCGTCACGGTATAAATTGACGACTTCGGGGGAGTCCAAAACTGGTTCTCTTGCCAAGGTGATGTGGTATCTACCTATAATATCATGGTTTCAACGCTTGTTTGCCAATCTGATAGATGCGAAGAATTTGAGGTGGCATGCAGATGTTAAGAAAATTAGTGATGGGATCCTACGACATGCGTCTGATTCCCCACAGTGGAAGAAGATTGATGTATTGTACCCTGAATTTGGTGAAGAAGTCAGGAATCTAAGACTTGGTCTTTGTACAGACGGGATGAATCCATACGGGACATTGAGCAGCCAACATAGCACTTGGCCAGTCATGCTTGTTATATACAATCTTCCTCCCTGGTTGTGTATGAAAAATAAGTATGTAATGTTGTCGTTGTTGATATCGGGCCCTAAACAACCTGGAAATGACATCAATGTTTATCTTGAACCTCTGATTGATGACTTAAAGAAACTCTGGGGTGAAGGTGTGATGACCTATGATGCTTCACGAAGAGAGACATTTCGTTTGCATGCTATGTTGTTTTGCACTATTAATGACTTTCCAGCATATGGGAATTTGTCTGGATATAGTGTCAAAGGAGCTAAAGTGTGTCCTATATGTGAAGAGAACACTGATTCAACAAGACTAAAACATGGCGGTAAGAATGTATATCTCGGTCATCGAAGGTTTCTTCCAAATTTCCATCCGTATCGTAGGAAGCGCAAAGCATTCAATGGATTGAATGAGGAACGCAGTGCACCTAAACCTATACCAGGGGAGGTTGTTTATGAAAGAATAAAAGACTTTGTCAATGAATTTGGTAAGAGATCACAAGGTACTACACGGAGTGATAATTCTTCATTCATGAAGAAGTCAATATTTTGGGATCTTCCTTATTGGAGTTCTTTGACAGTCAGACATTGTATCGATGTAATGCACGTTGAGAAAAATGTCTGTGATATCATCATTGGTACCCTGTTAAATATACCAGGTAAGACTAAAGATGGGATAAAATCCAGACTGGACCTATGTGAAATGGGAATAAGGTCAGAATTAACAGAAATACGTGAAATGGGTAGTAAAAGAACATACTTACCTCCTGCATGTTACACGTTGTCTAGAAAAGAGAAGAAAGCTTTTTGTGAATGCTTGATAAATGTTAAGGTGCCAAATGGTTACTCATCCAACATCCGTAGATTGGTATCAATGAAAGATCTGAAGTTGATAGGACGTAAATCTCATGATTGTCACACTCTAATGCAACAAATATTGCCCGTGGCAATTCGATCTATATTGTCGAAGCATGTAAGGTTTGCAATCACCAGACTTTGTTTCTTTTTCAACAGTCTCTGCAGCAAAGTTATTGACCCTGAGACTCTCGATAATTTGCAAAGAGAAGTGGTTGTTACCCTATGTCAGCTTGAGATGTATTTCCCTCCTTCGTTCTTTGATATCATGGTACATCTTGTTGTCCACTTGACTAGGGAAGTGAAAATCTTGGGCCCGGTTTTCTTGCATTGGATGTATCCCTTTGAACGATACATGAGTGTTTTTAAAGGTGATGTTCGAAACTGTTATCGGCCTGAAGGGAGTATTATTGAAGGTTATGTGGCGAGAGAGGTTATGGATTTCTGCAATGACTTTCTCAGTGGTAATGACACTCCTGATAATGACAAGAATATTGACGAGCTATTTGGCAAAGGAATTTTGGGATCACGTGTGAAAGTAATCAGCCGTGAGCTGTTGGAACAAGGTCATTTGTATATTTTACACAACATGGACGAAGTGAACGTTTATATCGAGGAACATACCAATTTCATCAAAAGACAATATCCTCGAGCCAATACAATGTGGCTTGCTAGAGAGCATAACAAGACTTTTATTAAGTGGTTTGAAGATAAAGTCTTAAATCAACTATCTCAAACACCAGATGATATTACTGAAACTATCAAATGCTTCGCCTTTAAACCAAAGTTGATTGTTATGTCTTATGAAGGGTATGACATTAATGGATTCACATATTACACAAAGCGCCAAGATGATAAGAGTGTCGTCCAAAATAGTAGGGTCACCCTTCAAGCATTGACTATGTTTTTTGCAAGTGCAAAGGATAAGAGTCCACATGAAGCTAAAATGTCATATTACGGTGTCATTGAAGAGATATGGGAATTTGACTACATAGATTTCAGAATTCCGCTCTTCAAATGTAATTGGGTTGATAACACCAAAGGAGTTATAGTGGATGAATTGGGTTTCACTTTAGTGAACTTTGAAAAGATTGGCGAGAAGGCTGAACCATTCATATTGGCATCACAGGCGAAACAAGTATTTTATATCGATGATCCTACAAATGATAAATGGTCGGTTGTTCTTCATGGTAAAAGACAGTTCATTGAAGATCCTATAGATGAAGAAGAGTACTATGATAAATATGATGACTCCAGTCCATTCTCAGTTGGGTTGCCAACTCCAAAAAATATTGAAGCTAATGATGACTTATATGTGCGCGGAGATCACAATGAAGGATTGTTAATTGATAAAAGATCACAATTTTAGAGGCATGCATGTTTATATTTTTTTATTGAAGCTAAATGTTTACTTTTTTAATATCAATATCATTTTCTGATTTGATGTTTCATTATCTTCTAGTTAATACAAATGCTAAACGTTGTGGGAGGGTGCTAAAGAACTATAGGACCAATCTCACCCGAGATTACATACGCGATGCTGAGAGTAGGTTCTTGATCTATTCCAATTCTAGACATTGATCAGTATTTCACTAACTCTACACTAATAATTTTTGTTTGTATTCTCTTTGAAAAATAAATATAGGAAGAAGGCTATGCAGGATGGACATGACATAGCTATGCAGGATATGCAGGATATGCAGGAAGAAGCCCCAATGAAGAGAAGCAGGATACAGATACAATACATAAAGTGCAGCACACACAAGTGGTTCAGATTCATATAACAACATGACAGACTAACACATATATAGTGCATAACAACAGCAGCTTCGAATTTACATACAACACTAACTTAGTACATATATAGTGGACTAAGGTGACGATACCACCTGCTAAAACAGGTTACCGACTACATGTTACGACTGGGAGGTCATGATTCAGCAATGTATGCATTAGCAGGAGGACAAACAGATCACCATATGAGGACAAACATATGGTGATCTGTTTGTCCTCCTACTAATGCATACTATTGCAGAATCACGACCTCCCAGTCGTAACATGTAGTTGTCGGTAACCTGTTTTACCAGGTGGGATCGTCACCTTATAAGTCCCACTATATATGTACTAAGCTAGTGTTGTATGTAAATTCGACGCTGCTCTTGTTATGTACTATATATGTGTTAGTCTGTCATGTTGTATGGACATCGATTGTATTGCTCAGGTATTATATAGTCTCATTAGATAATACGAAATATATCAATCTTATTTATAGCTCATTAATTATATATATACATCATTCTCTTTACAGGTGTTTAAAGCTGACCCCACTACAGGAACGGACTTACCAGATGTACATGCTCCCTATACGATGGGAGAATTAAATGAAGTAAGAGAAGAATGGGAAACAACCATACAAATAGTGGGGATTTTGTAAATGAATTTCTGAATTATAATATGTGTGAATGTTTCTACATGTCTAGATGTTTCTACATGTGTCTGAGTGAAAATGAATGAAAGTGTTGGTTACTATATGAATGTTTCTACATGTGTGAATGTGAATGAATGGAACTACAGATTGCTAGCTACATGAATGTTTCTAAATGTGTGAAAATAAAATGGAACTGCAGGTTGTATTGCTAAATGCATGTGTGAATATTTTGTTGTTAAATTTGCAGGTTTGTGGCCTGTTGTTGGTTGATATCAATGGATGTCGTAAAACCTGCAGTTCAGTTAACTGAACTGCAGGTTTCTCATCCTGCGACCAGCCACAGTAGGTCTGCAGGTCTGTAAAAAAAAAAAAAACAATAGGCGTCGGTTATTTAGATATAACCGGCGCCTATTTCCTGTGGCGCGAACATATATGGTGTCGGTTTCTTACTACAAACCGACACTAATAGTGCCCAAGCTGGCGCCAATAACAGGCGTCGGTAATTGTAAACAACCGACACATAACATTACAGTGTCGTTTATTTAAATGTAACTGACACATATTCTTTTGGCGCGAAGACATATTTCGTCGGTTGTTGGCTTATAACCGACACCGATAGCGCCCAAGATGGCGCCCTTTCTGTGGCGCGAAGGGTTTGGGCGTCGGTTTCTTATCTAATAACCGACACCTATAGTCCCCTGATGGCGCGTTTTCGGTCGCGCGTGAAGAGTTTGGGTGTCGGTTCTGGAACCGACGCGTAATGGGTGACCTTTTAGTGTCGCCCACATAGGCGTCGCTCGGAAACCGACACTAAAGGCCTTAAATAACCGACACTAAAGGTAGGTTCTGTAGTAGTGCACATGTAATATTTTGTTTAGGTTGTGGTTATGCTCTTGAAGATCCAGGATAGTTGAGAGTTGTGTAGCGAGCTGATGTATAGGTGGACTTATTGTCTTAAGATCATGTTGTTAGTGGTAGTATATGTATATGTATACGTTTGTTGTTCAATATGTAATATCAAATGTTGTAATAATTCATGTTGTAACTATATGTTGAATGGTGAACATATGTTTTATGGTTTTATTATTGTTCATGTACATGCGCTACTGATTGTTTCCTTCTGATTGTTTCATTTTGACTTCCTCTGATTTTCTTCTTCTTAGCCTAGTGTGTTTGTTTAAATTGGGATTCTCGCTGAGGTGAGGGTTTCAATTTGGACGTTACACATTAGATTAAGTTTTAGAAAATCTAGGGACGTCACAGGTATACTGAGGGATGTAAATTTGTTTTATATATGGTTTCATTTGTACATGTACAAGCAATATGTTAATTAAAAATGTCTGATAGTTTAAGTCATTCATACCAGTAATCCACTTTAGTATTGTACAATTGTGGTATGGTGATATGAGTTGATTGATGATGGAACAAATGGAGGGTTACCCTGAATAAGGTAGTCTTACCTATTCACTCATATGAATAGAAGGGATGATAATCATATTGTATTGATATGTAACCCTAATGAGGTATAGCTTGTTATACTTAGCTTTAATATAACTAAGTGATGGTAATTGGGTATGAATAGTCCTTGAATGACTAATATAATTATGGAGTACTCTGTTACTATTTTTGAAACCCTAGTATGCTATAACTTGATGGTTACACCTTGAATTATGTGTGGGTTCCTACTTGAGAATAATATGAAATGTGATGGTAATGCTTCGCCTTATGCATCCATGATGCAATGGGGATGTCGTGAGTAGTATTGTACATTTGTTGCAGAATCTAGTCTTCCAACTCAAGACTGTTTTGCTATTTGAGTAGCACAATAGTAATATTCAAAACAACATAGTGAACTCTCTTTTGTGGCTCAGAGATAGTACAAGACAATACCACATATTGAGCCATATGAATTGAGATAGTTGGATCATATTATCATTGTTGAGGTTTGACAAGAGAGGAAAAATGACTCCTAGTTCTATGTGCCCATATCCTATCATTGAGAGGATTGGACCTGTAGCCTACATGTTGGATTTTCAATCTGAGTTGACTAATTTACATGATGTGTTTCATGTATCGATGTTGAAGAAGTGTTACCCAGGTACAGAGAAGATAGTGGATCCAGAACCTGCACAGCTCAGACCAGATGTGTCCTATGTTGAGGGACAAGTACAGATAGTTGATCAGAGGATTAAGAAACTCAAGAATCACAAGATACCATTAGTGAAAGTTCTATGGATGAATCATAACCTAGAGGAAGTCACGTGGGAGCCTGAGTCTCATATGTGTAAGAAGTTTCCTTTTCTCTTTTAGGAATTTCGGGACAAAATTCATATAAGTGAGGGAGATTGTTATGACCCACTCCATGATTAACTAGTAAGTACAATGATTAGTGCATAATTAAGTTAATTGAGATAAGTTAAGTGCTCATGTGGTGTTTAGTGCATCATCAAGTTAATTAAGCTAAGCCAAGTGCTTAAGATGCGATTACAATTTTGATTAGCCGAGACAAGCTAATTGGCATGTTTTATGCCTTGGGGTTGTAGAGGATCTCACACTTGGCATTTTTCAAAGGAAATCATTTGATTTGGACCTACGGAGAGAAAGTTATGAGGGTTTCAATTTTTGGGATTAAATATGCAATATTCCCATTTATTAGCTTTATAGCCCTTCTCCCTTATCTCTTCTTCCTAATCGACTTCCCGATAGAACACAAACCACCTAAAGTGCCATCCAACAACAACACTCGACCGAGCAGCATAAGGGAACCGCATAGGGCGATTTTAGGGTGATTAAGCGAGCAACCAAGCTCCCTCCACCTCCGTCCTCCCTTCCCCTTCTTATTCTTTGCCTAATCGAGGTCGACCAACTGGGCGACACCCTACCTACTGTAGTATCGCAGCACAGAGTTGCGACCAGCAGCCAGGATCCCACTTGGGCACAAAGCACCAGGAAACGACGCCTCCAACTCTGACCTTGAGGTTCATGCAAGAATCTGAAGCCCTAGCCCTTGATTCAGCTCCTAGCCGAACTCCTCTCCCTCCTGTGCGGGTGACTTTGCTACTGCTTGTAGTAGGTTCAAACCAGAGATGTTGGGTGTGAGCAAGCACTCGAATCGTTGCCTTTGAGTCTGGCCTTGAGACCCGTGCATGAATCCACCAACTCTAAGCCACAAGCAGCAATGATTAGCCGAGCCATCTTCTTTTTGTGTGTATGATTGAACTTGTATGTGTGTGGAAGTATTGTTCGAATGTAGTAGGTTCAATTAGGGCTATTCGGATGTTGAAGACAACCCCTTGGATGCAATTCCAGTCGAATTCGGACGTTTCAAACCCCAGTGAGTAGGATTTCACTCACTATCTAAGATTTAACTCTGCAAACCGGAAATTTTTGGTAAATTGCACGTTTTTCGCTGCTAACAACATTTATCAAGTGTTGGACAATATTTGGCATCGCCTGACATCTTATTTCATAAATCACTTCTATAAGCTTTTATATGATCTAGTTTAGCACTTGATCAGTGTGGTTTGTACCAATGAATTTGCATGGTTCATCAGAACCTAAATTGCTCAGTGTGAATGCCGAAATTAGTAATACACCACCGATAATGGTACAATTTGGGTATAAACCTAGGCAATACAGATTTTGTAAATTATCATATGCACGATTTAAAAGAAAGTAAGATAACATAAAAATATGCAATAAAATGCTAGTTGCATGCTTCCTGTTATATTAATGTGTGTGAATTAACATTTACATGAATTGGCACATTTCTCTGAGATATTACTAGAAATTCTCAATTATTGTTAATAATTCGTGTTAAGATACGTAAGTAACTCTTAATGGAGTTATGTGATGCACAAACTAGGATTAGGGTTAATGTGCATGTTCTTTGAGAAATTTTAGATAATTGATAAATGTTATAGATGATTTCTCATATGTGAAGTAATTACTCTTATCAGTGCAATTAGATGTTCAATTGCATGAATTCAGTACGTACGTGCCAAATTGACATGAGTTTGGGTTATGTATGAATTTTAAATCTTCCTACATGCATGATATAAGGAGTACTCAGTATTTACAATGGTTTTGAGTATACTACTCTGTCAGTTTTAGAAAGATATCGTATTGTGATTTGAAATGCAACCAAATATACTCAGTACCATAGAGATATCAAAGTCAAGTATAAATGAGAAAGAGATACCATATGGTAAGAGAGAGATACATTGTAGTAAGATGTTTCTAGATTTAATAAAATATTAGAATAAGGGCCTTGACACCGTAGAACCCCTTTGAGAGGTGTGTGACTTAGGGGTGAAATGACCTAACCCTGACGATGCGTCCAGTAAGGTCGAAGACTCGTGTCCAACACAAACCAAACGTCCTGGTGGCACGAGGGTACAATTTGTAGTGTCCAACACTAACCAGACCTTCTGGTGGCACTAGAGAGTAGTTTATAGTGTCCAACACTAACCAAACGTCCTGGTGGCACTGGAGTACAGAAAAGAGTGTCCAACACTAACTAGATGTCCTGGTGGCATGGCTTGACTCTCCGCCTGTGTACTCAGCTAGAGGAGGAGTCCAGTTTACAGCACCATTGGATGCCAAGGCCAGAGAGCCTGAGTTCCTACAGTAGACCAGGATAGCAGTTAGACTTAGCTATCCCAGGGTGTCAGCTAAGTCTTGTACGGTGGGATCTTAGTTTTCTACGAGTCTTCATATGTAGAATACACTGTATATGATCAGGGCATAAGATAAAATATGTTCATATAGGTTCATAGAGTTTTTATAAGTTTAAGAGTTAAGAAAAATATGAGTTAGCTTCACAATAGTAGTTCTTTAAGTATTTTCTTCTAAATAATTATATCTATAGCTTTGCATCAATTGTTATCATAATGAAATGTTGACATCTTCTATTGTTTAAATTAAATTGCTTAGACCTTCCCAGTGTAGTATTTCTTGCATATTATTCCAAATAATAAACATAAATGAGTTATCTGTGATGGTTGGATGAAATTATATTCACTGAGCCAGTAGCTCACCAACCTACTGAAACATTTTTCAAGTCAACATCATCACGAGGAGGCTGAAGTATTATATCACCTGAGTACATAAAAGGTAGTTAGTAGTTAGTTAGAGGTCTCTTAGTCCTTTCCCCTTGGTCCTTGGGCATGTGGTGGGTTAGAGAGAGAATGTGGTGAAATATGCAGTTAGTCTTACATTATCGGTTGTGTTTTATAGTCTGCATGAAAAATGTAATATGTCATGTAAACTTGTTTTTATTCTTAGTAAGGTTAATGGAAAGTCACTTTTGCAGTTTTATTATAATTCGATGCTATTCAAGTTTTATGGTTTTCATTTAAGTTAATCTAAGTGATGAAAAAAGAAAAGAAAAGAAGAAGTTAAGAGTGGTTTACCAAGGATGACTCCCCATTCTTCGAAGTCATTTGAGATGGAACGGAGGTTGGGGCGTCACACTATAGGTCCCATATTACGTTGGTAGTGAATGTACATAACACTTATGAAATCACAAGTAATGAGCAATGCTTAATCACACATCAATGCTATCCAAGTAAATGGAAAGTTGGAGAATAACTTCAACCTACAATTTGTGTATGGTGTTACAATGTTTTTATAGTTTCTTTGTCACTGATGTCCGGATTGAACTCGAGGCATGGAGCAGTCACCCTCTTCATCATTAAATCTTGTTTCTTGAATCGGAGGAGACTATCTGAGATATATGTAAGCTCATTATCACATATTTACTCACATGTGCATGGACATGCATTTCTTAGTCTCACTAATTAAGAGACCTAGGACATCAAACTCCTATAGGAGGGAAAAATCCCATATATATCACTCACAGTCTATCCCCATGTGTCAAAGCCATCCAATCATCACATTTATAACAACCCATGTTTTAGGATTGTGTTTGATGATGTCAAAGTGTACCCAACAACGTGTGATGAGTGCAGTGATTTTAGGTATAAGAACCACAACCACAACCATCACTGTGAGACCTTACTATGACTTCCATGTGTCAGTCTCATGGTGGGTCTGTCTGATACATTGTTCTCTAACATGTATCTATGTGATTGGTTTATATTGTCATATCATGACCAATGAAATTCAATCATCAACAAACTCACACTCTGATCTTGTGTGTCATTATTGCCTATCAACCTTCCACAATGACAACTGATCAAATACATTGAGAATATGTATATGTACTCTTAGCATTCGTATGAACTCATTTTCTCCAAGTCTAATACTTGAAGACATATATCATTGAGTAATATTATTCACTTGACATTTATAATGTTACGTCATTATCTCATAGCTTGAATTAAATAGAATAAATTGAAATCTAGCCTTCTATAAATAATCAAATAATTTAAAAGTATGCCATTACAATCATCACATGATTGGGTATATGGGCATACTTACTAATAGTAAGCTCATTGTAGAAAGTAGTAACCTGAAATCCCTTATCATAGTTATGGTGAGGGAAGTCCCTCTGATACTCTTGGAATCTTTTCCAGACTTCATACAAGTTCTCGCCTAGCTTCTGTACGAATCCAGTGATCTTGTATCTATTTCTAAGTGTTTTCTCAACTAGATTGAACTTAGTGACAAAAGCATTAGCCAAGGGTGCCCATACATTGATGGTTTTGTCAAGTAGAGCAAGATACCATGACAAATCTTTATCCCTAAGAGAAAAGTTCAATCCCTTACAGTAAATAACTTACTGTGGCACCCTATTCATTTTGATGGTGTCAAATGTTTCTAAAGACATCCAAGTGATGGTAAGGTTCTCATCTCTAGAGTTTCCACCAATGTTTTTGTTATGGATCATGGAGATAACTTTTGTCTTGAGTTTGAAGTTTGAGCATTGAATCTATGAATGATGATAGGACATCTAGATTCATTGTCCCTAGTAGCTTCCAATTCAAGAAGGGAAGGCCCCCCATCATCATTGTCAATGTTGTGGTTGTGATTCCTCCTATTTGTTCTATTTCTATCACAAAATCCTTCATCATGGTGCTCTTCTTCACACTCTTCCTCAAGTTCCTCTTCATCATTTTCTTCTTCACACTCATCATCATGATGCTCTCCCTCATTGTCATCGTCTTTACATTCTTATTCATGTTCTTCCTTTAGGTTAGATTCCCGATCTCATGGAGAATTTTCCTCTGCTATCGGGTGTCCACACTATCCTATCTTCATTCTCTATGATGCTCACCCATGATCTTGTGACCAAATCTATTCCATGATCATCCAGTATCTGTATGAGCGATCCCCAGTCCCATCCGCCGCCCATGGTCCAGAAATCACTGACAAGAAAAGTGTGATTCTGGTCGCTTGGCACCAATGCATGATTCCTGAGTCTGTCCTCGCACCATCTCATATCCCAGAAAGGGATATTTCCTCTTCCAATTATCCATCTACACTGCATCATAATTGTGGGGAACATCTTCCATAAATTATTCCAGAAGGGTGAGGCATGGCTACTTAGCTTCAACAAGCACGGATGAGTACCAGATCTCCTTGGAGAATAAGCACTCGCATATTTTTCCTTGCAGAATGTCGCCCACATCAAGCTGCCAGATACAATCTCCCAACACTCTTTCGCTAAGAAAGCTTCATTTGTGGCATGTATCATTGAGAGACCTAGGCCGCCTTTCTCAAAGGGGGTTGCCACCCTGCTCCATCCTATCTAAGCTTTTCTATTGTGGTCACTCCTGTCCGCCCAAAGGAACCTGGACATTATCTTGTCAATCCGTTGTGCATGCCCACCGGGATCCTAAAAGCAGCTGTTGTGTACACTGCGGTAGCAGCGAGGACATGGGCAATAAACATCCTACGCCTAGAGAAGGATAAGAGACTTGCTTTCCGGGAGGGAATTCTATCATTAATCTTTCTTACGAGGTATTCAAAGTCCTCCAGCTTCGTACGACCTATCTTCACGGGTACCCCCAGATATGTGAAACAATCCACAATCTTCTCAATTCCTAATGCCTCTGCAATGGAAATAGCTTGGTTCTGGTCTGTGGTTCCCACCATGCAAACCAACTTATCATGATTAACGCTCTACCCTGTAGCTTTCTCCTATGAATCGAATACCTCTCGTAGTGCAATGGTAGTCGATTGGTCAGCATTAGAGAAAATCAGAATGTCATCAGCGTACATCAATGTAGTGGGCACAGTTCCCATCCCTCACGTTCAAAAATGAGAGATGGAGCAATTCTCAGTAAGCGTCTGCAATCTTCTACAAAGAACTTCTTCAAAGATAATAAACAGAAAAGGCGATAACGCATTCCCTTGTTTCAACCCCCTTCTCATCGGGAAGAAACCGGCGGTATCTTCCCCGATGGTGACTGATGTTCAAGCATGTGAATGACTCAAAAGCAATTTGATCACCTCCTACATAAAACCCACTCTCTCTAGTATCCTCTCCAAGACTCTCCATATGACCCTTTCGTATGCTTTCGACATGTCATATTTGATCACTACATTAGGATAATCTGCCCCTTGTTTTATGTCTTGAAATAACACCTTGGCCATCTTCACATTATTGGTAATGTCTCTCCCTTCAATGAATGCTCCTTGGTTAAGAGATATCAGCAGCGGCATGACTTTCGAAAGCCTATTGCTCAAAATCTGGCTAATGATCTAGAGGGACATGTTCTCGATCTAAATAGGTTGAAAGTTTGATGTGAGGGTCTCCGACGAGTCTTTTTTGGGGATGAGCAAAATCTGGAAGCAAAAGAGACTTTTATGGCATTGTTGTCTTGAAAAATAAGCCTCAATGAGCTTGATTAATTCATCTTTAATGATGCTCCATGTCGCCTTGAAAAAAGGTGTTGTGAAGCCATCTGACCTCAGAGTTGCGGTTGTGTCCATCTGTTCAATGGTGGCCAAAACCTCCTCCTGTTGTGGCACTGCTAGTATCGAGAAGTTATCATCACCTGCTATTATCTCCAGAAGCTCTAACAGGAAGCTATCAAGTCTCTCTTCATCAAACTCCCCTTCGTCTCTGTAGAACTCTTGAAAAAGAGTCACCGCTGCTACCGCCATAACTGAAGTGTCAGCCGTTCTCGATCTGTCTGACAGAACGAGACTCGCCAAGGAGCACTTTCTCCTTCTCGCCTTGACTACCGCATGCTAGAAAGGTGTATT
Source organism: Alisma plantago-aquatica (assembly GCA_963693085.1). Lineage (NCBI taxonomy): Eukaryota > Viridiplantae > Streptophyta > Magnoliopsida > Alismatales > Alismataceae > Alisma > Alisma plantago-aquatica. Next base: position 865,549,759 of record OY856414.1, on the reverse strand, counting down.
ACTCTCCCCATCAGATAGACAATCTATATGCGTTTCCTCCTTTATAAGGGCTTCTTTGTGGTTGAGAATATGTTGAAGCTCTATCTCAGTGTCTCTGAGTAGGACCTCATTCGTCGTGGTGGGGTTCTCATCAAAAGCTATCTGAGTAGTGGCAACAATATCTTCCATGACTAGATTGTAGGAAGGATCATGATCCTTATACCGCACAACATCTGGAGCTTGAGGTGTGCGGCGAGGTTCGATGGAGTGAAACCAATTGTCAGCAGGGAGTGGGACAGGATCGTTATCAACCTGAACTATATGTTGAAGGCAGAGTCATTCTCCCTACTGGACAATGCATGTATCTATCAAGCCATTGCAGAAATGGATATCAAGGAGTTGAGGATGAGATTGAGGGAAGTTATCTTGATCAGGTGGGTACCTCCGGACTTACACAAACTCAAGATGAATATTTATATCGGCAGAAGTAAGGACCCTAATGGAAATATGAGTAGATGGTTGGTGGGGTTCATCTGCAACCACAACGCTGAGGTATGCCTAGCTTTCCAGGAATGGCTCAAGACCTCAGCATATGATTTGGCCTACTTGCAAGCTAGTATGGTTGGGCTCATGATGGCAAATGATCAGATGCTTAACATTTCCAATATTGAGGTACATGATGATTACACCTACAATGTGGTGTGGAGGGAGGCCGAGGATCCCTGGCGAGCATCGTCGTACGTTAGAGACTTTAGGGAGGAGCTCAAGAGTAAGGGCATTACAGGCTCGATTGTGCATAAGGTTGTGAACTCGATACCTAATGCGATAGGCAAATGGGGAAAAGACATGAGTGAGACGTTTGTCTGCTCAGATGCTAGAGTCCTACCACCTCGTATTCGAAGGATGATGATCCTAGAAAAAAGGAGGACCTTGTATGTCATCATCAAGATGAAGAGTTGTTAGAGGAGTGATGGGTTTTCTATTTGTTGATGTCTGTTGAGCGATCTGGGGTCTTCTGTGGCCTCATACTTGCTTTCTGATCTCTTTGCTCTGTGGAGCCTTTGTGGGGTGATGGGAATATACATGTGTTTGCTATAAGCAGGAGATGTACTTCCTTTCATATGATTTTTCCCATACGAGGGGGATGGGATGAATAAAGTACCCCCTGGTTTAATAACAAAAAATAGAAATTGGACATGTGATACAATGTTTCTGAAGTAGTTAGGTTATCAGACTTAAAAGTGTGCAATAAAATCTATTACGAGTCTTGAGGAACATGTGTATGCTAAGTAGACTCAAATTCTTAACGATATTGGTTGCCTTGTCCCTGACAACATTGCCAAAAAGTTGACCGACCAAAATCATGTTGGATCTAGGGCTCTAGAGGGGGGTTGAATAGAGCTTCAAAATTTTCACAATAAAAGTTAGACCTTCAAATTATGTCAATAGAAACCAAATGCTTAAGATGATTTTGAAGACCTATTCAAGCAAACATAGCAAGGACGAGAGAATTCAAAACAGGAACTTGGACAAGGTAGTTAGGGTGATTCCAATCTCCAAACTTGGAGATAGTCAATCCACTACATATAGAGGTCAACTCTAGGACTTTGAAATTCGTATATACTTTTATTCTATCATAAGAGATATAAGGAGACCACCATACATCCAAGGAATCTACTCAAGACAAGAGTCTCTTACCTACACAAGGACTTACCCACTTGATCAAGATGTCTTCGTCCTTCAACAACGACTTACCCACAGTTGTATCAAGTCTTTGGACTTGAAGGAATTACCCACTCTTCTTGAATCTTCGCCTTTCCCTTCTAGTTCACCTAGAGAAGATATTCACCTCTTCTTCAACCTTGATGAAAACCAGCAACACCACCTTCACTTGGAGTAGCTTGCTTCAACCTTTACTCTTTGAGAAAGGGGATTAGGAAGATGGAAGGAATGAGAGCTTTACAAGCACATGGAGTTATCTCTCTTACAACATTCCTAACTCACTCATAATCATGAAATACTTTGAAAATGAGAGAGAGAAAGGGGCTCAAAGGGTTACAACACACTCAACTATAGTAAGGACTTAGGATAGCATGAATGAACAAACTTGGAATGAACTCTAAAGGGGTCCTATTTATAGATGGGGGTGTTCCTTTGAGTGTGGGATCACTTAAGAATGAAAAATAGCTATTTTACAACTTGCAATAGATATTTTTTAATTTTCAACAACTCTCCAATGGTTATAATCACATTTTATGCATTTTCCGTACAATACATTTGATCAAGATTCAATAAAGGTAACTCAACCGATCCACTAACAAACAAAGCCAATTTTCAAACTATCAATCGAGTTTTTTCTGGGAAACTTGACCGATGAGTCAAAATCAATCTTGCTTAGTTTATCAATTCGTCAAATTCTATGACTGTAAAAATCGATCGATTGATCATTTCAGAAAATCCATCACTGGATCGGTCGAGTTTCCAACTCGACCGATAAAGTGCCTATGCCAAATTTTCCAAAATGATTTTTGAGTGACCAAACATTAGAATTAAGTGTCCCTGATTTTTTTCTCATCTTAGTTATAATTCATATCATCAATACAAGTGATTACAAAATTAATATAAGGTGATTTGGAGTGATTTCCCAAAAAGCACACTTGCATTGCTTTTGACTTGAACTTGGACAAGCTAGTGCTTGTGTAATTTGCTCCTTTTCATTTTCCTAAAGCCTAAAATCAATCTTGAACCAACATATTAGATACATAATAATGGAATGGTTAAGTCATTATCAAAATATGGACAATATCTAACTCTCAAGTCAACACTCTCCCCCTTTTTGATAATGACAAATCATTCCTCAATCGTATTGAAAAGAATATGTAAAGTTATATCTTATGCTTGTGAATTGTAGGTGGGATTCATGATTTTAACAATTTGAATTGCTCCCCCTCAATCTATACTCACTCTTACCTGCATAGTTAGTCTTTCTACTCAAAGAAAAATTATATATACTATATGGTCCTTTAGCAAGTCACATGATAAAGCATATATTAAACAGGAAAAGGATCACATAGACAATAAAAGGAATATGGTTGAGATTCAAAACATTGAACTTATTTACACCTTTTGACATTATCAAAAAGGATGGGGGTGGAAGAGCATAGAAATAGGTCTTCTCCAAGCAAAACCAAAACACACATCCAAAACATAGAACATGAAACCTCAAAGCCTACACCAAACAGAGATGAGAGAGAAACAAGAAATCTAATTCATAATCAAAATATGGGAAATAGGGCACCAACTCATGAGATATAGTAAATCAAAGAGTAAGTGAACATATGATTAAGATTATAATACAGAAAGCATGTCTTCAAAAACAACTATAGACCAAAATGATGAAACCAACATGATGTTAGAAATAGTACAGCTCAGATAATGTGTCAGATGTTTTTCGAACAAAATAGTCTAGAAAGATATATATGATCGGAATCTATAGACTAAAAACTAAAACATCTAAATGTCTAGGCTATCTATGTCCACAACATCATCATCAGAGGCTTCTGGATCATAGTCATCATCTCAGTCTGAAGGTGCAGTAGAGACAAGAACATCATCTTCATCACCATAGCCATCAATAGATCCATTAGAACCATCATTGCCATCATGCTCAGATGCCTCCTCATCAGCCTAATCTGGCATCTCCTCATCGACAGAGAGACTGAAGCCACGACTGGGCCACCTGGAATTTTGCTCAGCCTAAGACACACCAAGGTCATGTAGTTCTTGAGCTTGTGGAAAAGTAGGAGCAGAATTGCCAAGCCCCGCAAGCATGGTAGTGATAGGACCAGTAGGGAGAGGTAGCACAATAGGGGTAGACCAACCAACAGCAGATGGTGTAGTAGTAGAAGTAGCAGGTAGAGGGGCAGGGTAAAATTGATTGTATGTGTAAGATGCATAATCACTTCTTGGGTAGGGTTGGTAGATAGGGCAAGGAAGGGCATATGATAGGTTCATAGTAGACATGATATAATAGAGATCATGATGCATGTTCTCCTGAACCTAAAGGTTGTACGCCTGCTGATGCATAATGAAACCCATGTGAGTTTCATTTTATACATGAAAGAGGCACGGGCAGGTCGGGATGGCTGAGGAGGTGGAAGCTCCAGGTGTGGTAGAGGAAGGGGTAGGCACACTCTTCTGAAGTGTGGTCTCACTAATGCAAACTCCTTTTTGAGAAGGTTTGTAATGAAGGTAATGAAAAAGAGATTTTCTAGTGGCAGTCTAAAAAAGACCACAAATCAGGGTTGGGTAGGGTGGGTGGGTTCCTCGGGTGTTCTTACCAGAGTTAAAGCAGGTCATGTGATGGAAAACATATCTGGCCCACTTGACTCCGATGTTCTTCAAGATACATAACATAATCATTGCATTATTCTCTGCAATTTTAGTTTGGTTTTTCTTTGGAGGAATATTGCATTTGACTACTAGGGAGAGTATGTACTTCTTGAGGTCTAAGGCTGAGGAGGGAAGGGTAGACATTTTCCTATAGGGAAACTGAGGCTTCTTCAAGAATTTATGAATGTCAGGGAGAGTAAGATCATATTGCTTATAGAAGGCCTCAGGGTCAAGGAGGTCAAAGTACTCAGGCTAATCCTTCATACATGTATTAGTCACCTCTACACCAAAGTAAGAGATATTCAAGGTATCCTCAAAGACTTGGAATTTTTTCCCATCTATCATGGAAGTAAGGACTTCTTGAGCATTAGGTGGGGGAGTGAGAGTTTCATATTTCCATTACAATTTTGCATTGAATTCGTCAACATATTTGGTGCTTATGATGGAATTTCAGTAGCACAAGGCGTAGAGGTAGTGGTCCTACAACAACTTGGCTACTTGAACAATAACATTTTGTCTATATGGGCTTGTCTCAAATAGGGCACGAAAAGAAAAGGGGTTACTAAGAAGGATCTTCTTGTAACTATTTAGAGCATAATTAGAGACATAGAAGGTATCATCAACGGGTATAAGGCGTGAGTTGGAGGAGGAGGATGGTGCTCTGGATGGGGCGGCTCTATTTCTCCTATTGGAAGCCATGGAGGCGAGATAAGAGGATTGAGAGGTCAAAAACGTAGGAAAGACCACTACAAACTGACCAAACACCTAGGGTTGATGAGAAGGGGGTCTAGGAAGGTCGAGAAAGGTTAAACTAGGGCTAGGGAGAGGATGGTTGAGGCTAGGGTTGAGAGTTTGAGGGAGGTGAAAAGCGAATCGGTCAATTTTTCTCTAGTTGGGAGGCAGAAAAGTTGACCGAACCACACTTAAGTTTGCTTCTTCCTGACCATCGGTCAAGTTTTGTGACTTGGAAATTCGACCGAATGGCTTTTTGCAAAAGCCATTGGCACAGATTCATCCAAAGCAGTTATGAGCAGTTTAGATCTAATAAAATCAAATTTCTCTCTAGCTTGAGGTTTAGTGAAAATGTCTACCAACTGATTTTCTATGTCCACATGTGTGATATAGATATCCTTTTTGGAAATGTGATCACAAAGAAAATGAGGATGAACCTCTATATGTTTAGCTCTACTATGCAACATAGGATTGTAAGATAAATTGATTGCACTAGTGTTATCACAAAAGATAGAAAAAGCATCAAAATAAATGTTAAAGTCTTGGAGCATTTGCTTCATCAATAGGACCTGGGCATAACAACTCTCGTCTGTAATGTCTTCAGCCTCGGTGTTAGATAATGTCACAGTGCTCTATTTCTTGGAGAACCAAGACACCAAGCATGGTCCTAGGAGAAATCAAGTGACACTTTTTCACTTTCTATCAACCAAGCATCATGTGTAACATGCATCACTATAAGTCGTAAGAGTAAAGTCCCTTGACTTGGGATACCACAGTCCAAAATTTGGAGTTTTAGCTAGGTACCTTAAATTCCTCTTAACAACTATAAGATGTGATTTCTTGGGATTTGATTGAAAGTGAGCACACAAGCCAACACTAAACACTATATCAGGTCTAGAGGTACTTAAATAAAGTAAACTTCCAATCATACCACTATAGAGATTTTCATCTACCTTCTCACCTTCTTCATCTTTATTAAGTTTGGTGTTGTTTGACATGGGTGTGTCCATCGTCTTGGTATTCTCCATCCCAAAGTACTTAAGTAGCTCACTTGTATAATTACCTTAGTTGATGAAGTTCCCATATTTAGTTTGCTTCATTTGAAAGCTAAGGAAGAATATAAGCTCACCCATCATGCTCATCACGAGCTCACTCTGCATAAGATCACTAAACTCCTTGCAAAGATCAAGATTAGTTCTACCAAAAATGATATCATCAACATAAATTTGGATGATAAGAAAGTTGCTAGAAGTGTGTTTGAGAAATAAGGTAGAATCTACTTTGCCCAAGATATACCCATGATCTAACAAAAAGTTCTTTAATTTCTCATACCAAGCTCGAGGTGCTTGTTTGATTCCATAGAAAGCTTTTTGCAACAAATAAACATGGTTAGGTAAACTATCATGTTCAAAGACTGGGGGTTGTGTAACATGCACTGCCTCCTCAATTGTACCATTCAAAAATGCACTTTTAACATCCATTTTTATAAAGAAGAAAGTTTGTATAACTAGTAAAAGCAAGCAACATACGAATGGACTCAAGTCTAGCTACAAGTTCATATGTTTCATCGAAATCTATATCTTCCTATTGATTGTAGCCTTGAGCCACTAACCTTGCTATGTTCCTTACCACTTTTCCACTTTCATTTAGCTTGCTACAAGAGACCCACTTGGTGCCAATGATCTTTCTATCACTTGGTCTTGGAACTAGGGTCCATACTTTGTTCTTTTCAAATTGTTCCAATTCTCCTTACATGGCTAGGATCCATTCATCATCCCCAAGAGATTCTTTGACGTTCTTTGGCTAGAGTTGTGAGATGAAGGTGTTGTTGGCTTGTTCTTTATTAAAGGTAGCCCATGTCTTCACTCTTTCAAATGAATCACTTAGAATTAGCTCTTTTGTATGATTCTTTGCAAATTGGGGAGTTGGATTCTTCTTCTCTTCATCTTTCTCTTCTTCTTGAGTGACCACCTCTTTTCCCTTTTGGGTGATGCTAAGTTCTTTTAAAATGGGAATCACCTCATGTGGAACATCATCATTTAGAAAAATATCTTCATGAATAGAGGGGTTAGTCTCAATAAACTTAACATTAATTGATTCTTCTACTTTAGCAAGATCAACATTAACACTACTACAGAAATAGCATTCAGTGTCGCTTTTCTGGGCGTCGGTTATTAAGGAAAACTGACGCCTATCATATACGGCGTCGGTTGTTTAAGCAAACAGACGTCTATATTCGAAGACCAGCCAGACACGGGTACCGCTTTGTATTCAGCGTCGGTTGACAATAACAAACCGACGCCTAAAAGCTCCCGTGAAATCCAATTTTCGAGCGAAAAGAAAAAGTGTCACATACAACGTCGGTTATTTAAATACCCACCGACGCCTATGTGTGATGAAACTTTGCGCGAAAAGTGTCACTTTCAGCGTCGGTTATCTGTTGATAACCGACGCTGAAAGTGGTTCCCGCCAAACAATTTCGTAAAAATATCGTCCAATGGAGCGTCGGTTGGTTCAAACAACCGACGCTAAAGTTGTTTAGGTGTCGGTTGTGACAAACAACCGACGCTATAGGTGAACTTTATATCCTGCGATCACCCGACTGTTCCCCTTTCTTCTATTTCATCGCCTAAACAACTTTAGCTCCCGCCGCAACTGCTGTCGCCCGACCCTCCACTCCGCCGCACCCCTCCACGACAGTGCCGCCGTGCCGCCTTCTCCGGCGCAGCCTTCTCCTCCGGTGCCTCCACGCCGCCTTCTCCTTCGGTGCCAGTGCCTCCACGCCGCTGCCGCCAGGACGACAGAAGTTGCTCTCCACCGCCGTCGCACCGCCGCCAGGGTTTAGGGTTGCTAGCTGCTTCTCCGCCGCGCCGCCGGTTCGACCATAGCTCCTCTCCACCGCCGTCTCCCACTTTGTGTCGCCGTCTGCAGACCACAGCTCTTCTCCAGACCGGTATGCCCTCTTCTCTGTATTTTATTGATGTACATGTATTTTATTGGTGTGACAATGCTTGTGGGTGATTGGTGGGATTACGAGGGTAGTATTGCTGCAATAGAGATTACGATAGTAGGGGTGAGGCTTGCGGATGGTCGGTGGGCTTACGGTAGTAGGTATTACACGAGTAGGGGTGATGCTTGTGGGTGGAGAAGATTGCGACAAGGAGTGAGAGCTAGGAGGCAGAGGTTGCATGTTAGTGAATGAAGTCTCTATTGTGTCTGAATCCTAGAGCATTTTATTTCCTATCTATTAGATTTATTAATGCATGGATAGAGCATGTGTCTATTAGATTTTATTTCCTATCTATTAGATTTATTAGATTTATTAATGCATGGATAGAGCATTTTATTTCCTATCTATTGTGTCTGAATCCTAGAATTCTAATTTTGAAGTTGATAAACATGTACATGCGGAAATAGGGTTATTAAACCAATATTGGTTATAACATAGTATGATCTTAATCTGATTTGGATGTTCATAATAATGTAGTATGTTAAATATGATGATTAGGGATACATGTAATGTCTAGTACACAAATATTTGATGATATTCAAGAAAACCCTAGTTTGATGAGCATGTTGTTAATCATGTTAATTATGTTTCTTCTATATATTCTGATGTCATTATATAATTATGTGATCCCAACATATTAAATTGAATTAGAATGATTTCATGAATTATAGGGTTTTAAAGTTGATAAACATGTACATGCGGAAATATGGTTATTAAACCAATGGTTATAACATATAATGTCTAGTAAAGATTCCTAGACCTTTTGTTTGAAACTATTGATCATTTCTTGATTTATGATTTAATAATGCTCTATTAATTAGGATTAACCATGTTGCCTGTAGTTTATAGACATTTATTATATATAAGAATGACAACACGTGTATTTGTTGGCCTAGAAACCCATCCAAGATTGACTCATTAGGAGTAAATCTTGGATAGTCCCCGGTTTGGGACTGTTCTTGAACACCTAATCTCACTTAGGATGTAAGTGTATAATGTGTATTGGGTTTTCAAGAAAAGTTCGGTAGCATTTCCCCGTTTGTTCTCTAAGTATATATGTACTTAGAGAACAGCGGGGAAATGCTGCTGAAATTTTCTTGAAAACCCAATACACATTATACACTTACTAGTGAGATTAGGTGTTCAAGGATGGGATAGGTGGTACATATTTATTATATATAAGAATGACATCAAATGTGTTTGTTGGCCTAGAAACCCATCCAAGATTGACTCATTAGGAGTAAATCGTGGATAGTCCCCGGTTTGGGACTGTTCTTGAACACCTAATCTCACTTAGGATGTAAGTGTATAATGTGTATTGGGTTTTCGAGAAAATTTTGGTAGCATTTCCCCATTTGTTCTCTAAGTATATATGTACTTAGAGAACAGGGGGGAAATGTTGCCGAAATTTTCTTGAAAACCCAATACACATTATACACTTACTAGTGAGATTAGGTGTTCAAGGATGGGATAGGTGGTACACATTTATTATATATAAGAATGACATCACATTATAAACTTAGGTAGGATGTAAGTGTATACCCTAATCTTTTCCTAATATATACTTGTTTCCTAATATATACTTGTTTGCTCTGATCATAGAATGGATAGATCATGGATGTCCATTCGTAATCGTTGCACCCCAGAGTTTATATCTGGTCTTGATCATGATGAGCATGATGGGCATGATGTCCATGATGAGCATGATGTCCATGATGAGCATGAAGTCCATGATGAGCATGCTGTCCATGACGAGCATGGCGAGGATACCAATGTAAGTTCTAAAAACATATCATGTATTTCTATAAAATTCATTATCTTCTAGTTATGTCATATATCCTATATTTCTATATTGGGCTAATTCAGTGTGTTTATTTTTGTCAAAATTTAGGTTGATGATGCACATGTACCCACTGAAGCACTGGAGCAACTTGATGCGTAGCACCAAACACTTAACAAGAAAAGGGGCATCACTCTGTTGAAGAAGTTAATAGCGCTAAGTGGAAGTGGATCCAAATTGGTTGTGGAGTTTGATAATGGAGGAAATGCAATTGGAGTGAACCGCAATAATTTTGTAAACTATCTTGGGTGTACCACTCGGAGCCATTGTGGTGTTAAGTATGATAATTGGCATAAAGTTCCTCAGGGGAAAAAAGACTTGATATGGAAGGATTTATGCATGAGTTATTATTATTTGCAATTCTATTTTGTAGATTACAAATTCTATTATTTGCAATTCTATTTTGGATACTAGTTAATAACATTTCTATTTTTACAGAAATTGTTTGCATTGGATGAGAATTTGCATCGTAAAAGTGTGATGCAACGCACTGGAAAGATGCTTATGAATTATAGGACAAATCTGAACAGAGAATACATAAAAGAGGGTGATAAGAAGAAGAAGTCAGCCCTTGAACAATGGAACTTCTTGGACAAAGAAGATTGGGACAATTTTGTTGCTTCAAGAAAATCTGAAGAATTCAAGGTATTAGGCGTCACTCCCAATTTAATTAATATACATTGTATTCACCTATTCAAGATTAACATTTAGTGCTACTAACCAAATCAGTAATGTGCATACTAACTAGGCCCTCAGTGACGCACAAAAAGCAAGGCGTGCACTGAATGTGCATGACCACACTATGGGTCCAAAAGGCTATGCAAGCGTTCGCCAAAGACTACAGGCGGAGTCTGCGGCTACTAAGGAGTCTACTGCTACTGAGGAGTCTGCCACACCCATGCCTCACCATGATATCTGGATAGCTGGGAGGCAAAACAAGAAGGGTGAAATAAAGAAGCCCGTAACTGCTGAGGCGGCTGCGAAAATGGTAAAATACAACTCTTAGAGCAATCGTTTGAATATTGATTATTTGTTAACTTACCAATTTCTGTTGATGGTGATTAGCGGGAGCTACACAAGCAGAGGAAACAAGGCACGTTCATCCCTCAGGGCACACAGGATGAATTGACAATTTCTCTGGGTAACCCAGAGCATCCTGGACGTGTTAGGGGTGCAGGCGCTGGTGTGGGCATCAAAGCATTCTTTGGACCATCCCAGCGCAAACCCAGAGCGGGACTTTCAGAAGAAGAGGTAACCTATACTTTTTTTAGAATGTTGCTGCAAAAGGAAATTCAATAATAAGAAGATAATGTTTCTTTTATCCATGTATAGGAGAATAAGAGAGTCGAGGATATAGTTGCTAAGAAGGTCAACGATGTAGTTGCTGAGAAGGTCAAGGAAGAATTATTGCGGTGGCAGGCATCTCAGGCTTCCAATCAGCCTATGGCGACCCACTCTTCTCCTTATGTACAGACTACAAGTAATCCTGTAGACCCACCGCCTAACACGTCTGTTGTAAGTATTGTTTATGACATTGTAGTTAGTCTTTTCAAGTTGTTATGTTTTCAAGATGATATGTATATATGTATAATATTCTTTACGTAAATTTGTAGGCATTGAACCCATGCCGCTTAAGAATGCAAGACTACGTTGTTGTAGAGGCGCAGGCTTACCCGTCCCTTCCTGGGGCAATGTTTCACGGGACTCCAATGCCACAGGGCTACGTTCGTGTGAGCCCGATACGTGTGTTACCCGATTGGAGAGAAGCTACATTGCCATATCCCCACCCGGATATTGATACACTTGCTGATGCAGAAGGCGGGGTGATATTGTGGCCCAAAGCAGATGTCGTCTACACTACTGAAATTGTAAGATAAATTTACAGTACTTTAAATTGTTAATGTGTATATATGACGTCAACTGATCTGAAATTATATATACAGGTTAAAAAGAAGACAACCGGAGCACCTAGGCCTCCACCTCCACTTCCCGCATTACCAAGTTGGGTTCCAACTGACCTAACATACCCGTTAGGTCCTGCTTGTAGGGGAATGGCATGTTGGATACGGGCACATAATATACATTGCCCTATAATTGTTTCTTTAGATGCAGATTATGCAGGACAATCATACGATAGCTCTTTATTTATACAAGATATTATTGAGCTATTTATGTATGAGTGGTTGAATACATCAATGATAGAGACATGGATAAGGTGAGATCTCATTTATACATCCATATACCTTGTGTAAGATCCGGTGAGCTGGTTTCTTATATATTAATGCATATGTAATACATGTTTTGCAGCTACTTAGTCGAAGATCATTGCAAACAATTTGCATTTGATCATGTGGGATTTTTGATTCCTTCATTGATTAGTTTGGTAGCTAAAGACCCTGATAGTGTTCAACAATACTGTATAGATGCTTTTACAATTTTTGGTCAGCAAAAGAAGACGATAATAATAGAATAGATCCATTCAATGTCAAGTAAGTTTACTTTATTTATAATTTGGACTTAAGAAAATTCCATTTTTATTGTTCATTTTGAGTTATTAATTGTTAACTTTTTACCTCTAGCGGTAGACAATGGGAGTTACTAGTTATTGTCCCCGGGACGTTCACTGTTTATTATCTAGATCCCGCGGGAAGTACATTAAACACTAAAATTGGACACGTAATGAGAATGCCATTATTCTGGTGAGAAATATTTCATTTTTGTATATGTTAACATCTCTTATTACATTACTATTTACTTATGCAATTTACTGTGTTATATTAACATGTAGGGGTTTAGATGCATTCAAAAAGGCTGGAGGAACGGTCCCAAGGAAAAAGAACCAGCCAATAAATTGGCAGAACGTACAAGTAAGTTCCTGACTCCAATGTATATATTATTGATGTGAATTGTGCTTAGTTGTATTATTTTGTATGTTTCAATTTATAGTGCGCTACACAAGACAATGGCTGGGCATGCGCATACTATGTGATGCGATTTATGCAGATGATTATCCGATATGTCGCATTGGACATTGATACCATACATGAGGTATTATATATAGTCTCATTAGTTAGTATGAAATATATCAATCTTATTTTTATATTATTACTTATATATACATCATTCTCTTTGCAGGTGTTTAAAAATGACAACACTACAGGTAAACGCTTAAAAAATATACACGCTCCATATACGATGTAAGCATTAAATGAAATAAGAGAAGAATGGGAAAAAGCCATACAAGCAGTGGCAACTGTAAGATATAATTGGGATGTTGATAGCGATAATGAATGATACTTTGTAAATGAATATTTCTTAATGTTAATACATGTATTTGAATGTTTCTATATGTGTGAATGTGAGAATTGAATTGATGTCTGAATGTATCTACTTGTGTGAATTATTTTTTGTGAATTTTGCAGGTTTGTGGCCTGTTTGTAGGCTGATATCAATGGATGTCGTAAACTTGCAGTTCAGAAAACTGAACTGCAGGTTCTCATCCTGCTGACCAGCCACAGCATGCCTGCAAACTGATATGAAAAAAAAATAGATATAGGCGTCGGTTATTTACAGAAAACCGTCAGCAAAGACCTACAGCGTCGGGTTTTTGCAAAACACCGACGCCTAATGTGGCCACAGCCGTACTGGAAATGGCGTCGGCTGTTCGTGTCAAACTGATGCCTATTTAACCTATAGGCGTCGGTCTTTTAGTAGATAACCGACGCCAAAAGGGTTCGCGCCACAGAAAACGGCGTCATCTAGGACACTTTCTGCGTCGGTCTTTTAGTAGATAACCGACGCCAAATGTGTCCTAGATGACGTCATTTTCTGTGGCGCGAACCCTTTTGGCGTCGGTTATCTACTAAAAGACCGACGCCTATAGGTTAAATAGGCATCGGTAAAAAAACCGACGCCGAAGTGTTCGACCTTTAGCGGCGCCCACATAGGCGTCGGTCGGAAACTGACGCCAAAGGGGGTTAAACAACTGATGCCAAAGGCTATTTCTGTAGTAGTGTAAACACTCTATAAGCCTTGCTAGTAGTGCTATAGCCAAGAAAGAAAGCCTTGTAAGGTTTCAGATCAAACTTGTCTAGAGAATATTTCGTATTCAAAACAAAACAAGGACATCTAAAAACATTGAAGTAATTAATAGAAGGCTTCCTACCACATCATTGCTCATAGGGGGTTTCTTCAAAGAAGGATGTATAAATCTCGATTTTGCATAAAACATGAGGTACTAACAGCTTCGACCCAAAATTTATTTGGAGTTTCATACTATAAAACCATGGTCCTAGCCATCTCTTGTAGTGACCTATTCTTCTTCTCTAGAACCCCATCTTGTTGAGGTGTTCGAGGTGAAGAGAATTTATGTGCATAGATTCTTCACAAAAATGTTTAAAAAGATCATTTTCAAATTCTCCCCCATGATCACTACACATGGAAACAATCTGGAAAGAAGCTTCGTTCTCAACTCATTTACAAAAACTAGAGAAAACATCAAGTGTATCACTCTTGGAAACGAGAAAGAAGGTCCAAGTATATCTAAAGAAATCATCAACAATAACAAGACAATACTTGGAACTACGAAGCGATTGAGTTCTCATTGGTCCATTTAGATCAATATGGAGAAATTCAAGAGCTCTCTTGGTAGTAAGGACTCCTTTGGATTTGAAGGAGGACTTGGTTTGGTTTTCTTGGGTATAAGGTTGGCACTCCTCATCCTTTTCAAAATCCAAATTGGGAAGTCCCTTGACCAAATCCTTTTTTCTCAACTTATGCATATTTACATGACCAAGCTGACGATTCCAAAGAGAAATATCATTTGAATTGACTACTAGGCATCTACCAACGATAGGCTTAATAGAGTCAAGAACACATAAAGATTACTACTTCTAGTTCCCTTATATGTTACTTGATAGGTGAGGGAACCTAGAATCAAGCATTCAAAAGAACAAATAGCACAAGGTAACAATTATCACATAATTTACTTACACTTATTAAATTGTGATGTAGGCCATTCACAAAGAGAACGTTCTTGATACACAAGGATTTACCTACATCACCCTCGCCTTTTACCTTACCTTTCTAGTTGTCCCCAAAACTGATCGAACCTCCTTTCTTCTTAGTGAAGTTGTTGAAATGGCTTATATCACATGTCGTGTGTTTAATGCAGCCACTATGAACAATCCATCTTCCTTTTTCCTATAAGAAAGGAGAGTGTCAGTTCCCAACTCAAACTTTGGGATCCAGAGTTATCTTGGGGACCCATTTCATCTTGGGTTGGTCCCCTTAGGCTTGTAAGGACAATAAGTAGAATAATGATCATCAAATTTGCAATGAGAACAAATCATAGGGTTCTTAGATCCAAAAGAGTCTCCAATGAAAAAAGAGGTTTCCTGTTACAACCCCGATTTTTGGGTTCAATTGGTGAGAAATGTAATTTTTCATATTTGAAAAAATAATGATATAATTTGTTTTGAATAAATGGATTTCATTTACAATAGACTTGATGATAGTGTTGTGGGCTTTATTGGCTATTGGGCCCAAATAACAAGAAAATTCAATTAGTAAATGAATAATTGAGTTTTTGAGAAAAGAATGAGATAGAAACCTCTAGAAGGAAAAAGATGTAATCGAAAGATAGATTTCGTGCCTCTTGGGTTCCTTGGGTTCCAAGGAGTCCAAAGTTGCAAAGAAAATGTGATAACAAAAGAAAAGATTAATTAAGTATTTCTTTATTAAGGAATAAATTGAAAACAATGGCAAAACGTGGAAAACAAGTGGAAAGAGGTGTAATCAAGTTATCCTTGATGGATTTTCATATCCAAAGGATTCCTAATGTTAAAATGAATGCCAATGAAGAAAATAAAGAGGAAAGAAAGAGAAAATACCAAAATTTGCAAAACAAAAGGATAATGTGATACATTATTAATGATTTTGGTGGCATTGTTAAAAAGTGGTATTTTCTACTATAACATAGTATAATTTCCTGTGAAGATTAATGTTCTAAATAATTTTAGATAAGAGATAAACCCAATTTAAGAGGGTGGGAGAAAATCCAGGTGATTCCAAGATACCTTGTGGCTTAAGTAACTTATTTGATAAAATTTTAGTTTTATGTTGGAAATCAAGAATCTTAAAGACATGGGGGTATTTTGAGTTAATTTTGGTTCCAATGAAAGGAAACACCTTGTTTTGACTTCTCATAATTTTTTGGTGTGAAAAGAGTCTATGGAAGAAAAGATATAATAATTTTTATATTGTGGGGTTTAGTCAAAAAATAAAATAAAACAAAATGGAAACTTTCCTTCTTACTTTCCTAATGATGATCGAAGACCAGTACGGAAGGTGTTTTGGGAGAAGGTCGATTCCTCAGGCTATAAAAGGGGTTAGCTGAGTTGCATTGCACAGGGTACAACGTGATCCCAACCCAATGAAAACATGCACCTGTACCTAAGACCTCGGCACCCTCCTCCTTCTCCTTTAACCGTTTTCCATTGATGTAAAGGGACTGGCCTGGTGGCGGATGTCACGAGAAGTTGTAGTGAGGGAGTTTGCAGTTGTGGGATGGACCAGGGGATCATCCATATCCTAGGTTTGGCCTCCGAAGCCTTACCCTAGGTCGAAGGACCTATTACAGCCGCTAGGATAATGGGGGTTGTCTCACCCCACCTCCGGTCAAGAACCCCTCAGCCGAGGGTCGGACTAGGTACGGCAAGGGCCTGCAGAGGTGCCGCAACCATCCCCTTACTTTCTCGCGTCGCCAACACCCATAGACGAAGGTCCCTATGAGACGGACGTCGCTTTAGCAGGAGCACGTCGCGAGGAAGAAGAAACCAGGTGGAATTGGACATTTCTGCCCCTTTGATCATTGAAGAGCCGAAAATGTAACCAAGGGTATAAACATCATTCGTTTATGTTTCCCAAGCCATCCGGGTTGCGTTGCAAGGCAAGGGTGACGTGGCAGCCTACCATTGGCTTTGGTAAGTAATTTCTTACAAAAATTGTATCTAAATATTGGTAGCTCCGATGGGAACATGCAAAATATGAATTTTGATCAGGAGAACTCAAGGAATGGAATAAAAATATATTTGAAGCCTAATTTTTATTGCAATTCGAAAAGTAATGGAAGGTATCAAATTTAATAATTTAATGATTAAGAAACCCTATTTTGAGATGATTAATGTGTCTAGTAGGCTTTAATGGATGATTAAAGTTGGTATTAACCTGTTAATGATAAAAAGGAACATTAGGAACAAAAACAATGACTTTTGCATGTAATTGGTTAATTTAGAGTTTCATGTGCATAAGTATGCTTGAATGGGCCTTGAAACCCTAATGATGATAATGGTGACTTTTAATAGCTTTAATTGTTTAAAATCATGATTAAAGTCGAAATTTGATGATTCTAAGCTATTTCGAGTACAAAATCCCTACTTATGGATAAATGCCCTAAATGTAGTAATTAGGGTTTTCTCATGAATAAAAGATGGAATTAATGACAAATAGAGTTTGTATGTGAATTCAATCATAATGAACTATGAATTGACAATAAATGAGTGTAATGATATTGTCATATATTAAAAGGATAAAAATAGTAGCTTTAATGTAAAAGAGGCTTAATGGACTTATTTAATGGTTAATTATGCCTTTAATCCGAAATTGAGTATTAGATGTTGAAATAATTAGGGTTTGTGATCAGTTGCGTTAAATTAGGGTTTAAAGTATTAAAAGATGAAGGTAAACCCTAATTGCAATGGAAACCCTAAAAGTGGACTAGAAACCCTAGGAAGCAAACTAGATTTAATAGATCTTAATGACATGAGTAATAAAAGGAAATTGTATAATTGTTTCAGGATCGTATTGAATGCTTGATTGCCTATTGGTTGATTGGATTATTTCTCACATAAACTTGACAGGTATGTGGTTACGCTTATGATTATCTCACATTAGTTTTCCGAGAATTTTATCAAAGTTTACATCGTGGCTTGAATTAATTGTTGGATGAATTTAATTCATGCAAATTATAATGTGAATACAACTATCACATAAGACATGTGCCTACTAGCTCAGATCCTAGTCCCCTTTGTAGCTTAATGTGTTGACCTAGTACATGGCTATCAATGGGGTTGGCCCATCAGGTCATTGAATGACTTAGTACATGGCTACCAATGGGGTAGGACCATCAAGTCACTTTGAGTCAGATATTGGACTACCTATGGGTAGTGCCATGCGACTCAACCCCAGATATTGATCTACCTATTAGGTAGGATCATGTGGGGTTTAATAAGGATCTACCTAGAGAGAGGTAGTATCTCAGTTCACTATAGGGACAACATAGAGATAGGGGATAGGACATGATTGAGTAGTATGGCTTAAAACATAATCTTGGTTGTTAACTGATTAATTGAATGATTACGTTGTTAACATAGTTGCACATTATTTGTTTCCCCCATATACCAGCTTTAGGCTGACCGACGTTTTGTTTGTCAACATTTTAGGTACAAATGAAAAGAACAAACAGTAAAGTGGCATATGTGGAATTAAATGAGAATTAATTAGCAAAGGAGGATTAGATAGATTAGTATCTTCATGGATAGAAGTTTAGAAATCCAAGTTTTCAAAAGGTATGTATAGTTTTTATTTTACCATATTTCAGTATAGTTGGTAGAATTTAGTAATTGTTATTGATTATTTGTCGAACCTTTGATCCTGTTAATTGGGATAATTGCTCTGACCTTCTGGTCTCCCTTAATTGGGGGTTACCGGGAGACGGGGTCGTTACAATTGTTATCAGAGCCTAGGTTCCTCATTTAATCTTTAATAATTATTAAATTTTACAAACTTCGTAGAACCCAAGAGAGTTATTAGAGGATTTTTTGAAAGACTGAGGTGTCTAGAAAAGGATCACATTTGGGGGCTGGAAATATTTTCCTCTGCATCGCTAGTCGGAATACGAGGAATCCCAGATTGTGTGACTACCTGGCCGATGTCTTAGGATGTGAATCAAAATAAGATACCTTTAGGACTCTCTCATCTTGTTCATCCCTTCTCAACTCAAATGTTGTTAAGGATTCTAAGGATTAGGGTTTTCTCTATTTTCCTCACCCTCTTGAGGTATGGGTAAGGTTGATAAGGTTTAAGGAATCCTCCACCAAATTAATGAAAAGCATGTAAATAAGATGTCATGGACATAAGCTTAATAGGTTAAGCATAAAAGAATAGATGCATGCTTAGGTCATATGACATAAGTTGTCATGCCCTTAGGAGAGACCTGAGGCTAGACCTTCTTGTAAGGAGGATAAGTAGAGAGAGTTCGTCTTGGAGGTAGATATCTCTATTATAAGTAGAGACCTGGCACATCTTCTGAGGATGATGTTAACCCTAACCCTAAGTGAAGGTTAGAGAGAGAGTCAACATGATGAGTTAGACGTCATTGTAAACCAGGCGTTTGATAGACATGCCTTGGATGCCATATGAGCCATAAGAGGTTGGTTGTAGGGTTATCTCTAGAGAGAGAGCAGGACCCTGCACAAGAAGGTTGGAAGCATAGACTCCAAGATATGAGGAAAGGTGGGGAGTTGAGGATGATGTGACCTAAGTGAATGTTTGTGGTTACCTCATGCTTGATCCCTGGAGGCTAGTGATGTCTTGGTTGCCATGAGAGGAACCAAACCCTAGACAAAGGTTGAGTCTGTTGGTACCTCTAAACCGATGGTATAGATGAGAAGAAGAGTTCCTTAGACCTAGAGAGGTTTAGTAACCAGTTGTGAGGCTTTATACTTAGTTGGTTGTCCTTGAGGATGACTCAATAAAATGATCATGGGAGTGCATGTTGTGCCTTGTACATGTTTGGTTCGTGGTTAAGAGGTTGAGAAGACAGTTGGTCATCAAAAAGTGAACCCAGGGTTCTTAGGTCTAAGAGGGGAAGTGGTCTACCTAATGCTCATGATGAGGGTTGAGTTTCTATACATGTGAGTATGGTACTTCTTATGTTGAGAGGAAAGGAAAACCCCTTAAGTTTAAAGGCATATTTGATGAACCCCTCACAGCTAAGTGGATGACATGGGAAGTATTGTTTGTGATCCAGTGTTGAGGAAAGAAAACAAGTACGACCTAGCATGGTTTTGTAGGTGTTCGCTTGTACCTTAGTAGATTGCTAAGGGCTAAGCATACTCGTGTAGATGTAGACCCTAAACATAAGGACGCTTGTGACCTTTGTTATCAAGATGTAGTGTTACGACCCCACCTCCCAATAACCCCCAATTAAGGGAGACCAAGAGGTTGAGCCGCACCCATTAATCCCGGATCAAAGGTTCGACATATAACCATAAATAATTATTAAATTCTAACAGACTATACTGAAAATGGTAATAAAATTTTTCTTTACATACATTTTGAAAACTTGGATCTCTAAACTTCTATCCACACTGTTACTAATCTATCTAATCCTCCTTTGTACTTTAATTCTCTTTTAGTATCACATGTGCCACTTTACTATTTGTTCTTTTCATTGTACCTAAAACGCCGACAAACAAAACGTCGATCATCCGAAGCTGGTATGTGGGGGAAAAGCAGATAATCATGCAACTATGATAACCATGTAATCATTCAATTAATCATTTAACAACCAAGATTACATTTTAGGCCAAACTACTAAATCCATATCTATCCACAACTCTATGTTGTCCCTGTAAGGACTTATATGGTACCTCTATAAAGGTGACTTGATGGACCTACCCTCTAGGCAGCCAAAGTCTTTCATGACCTAATGGACCTACCCTCTAGGTAGCCATGTACTAGGTCAGCCATTACGACACAGAGGGGAATAATGATTGAGCTAGTAGGCATATACATTATGTGATAGTCATAGTCACTTTATACTTGCCAGAAATAAATAAACATTCAACAGTTTAGTTGCATTCAATGCGTTTAAACATCCGAGAATCCATCGGGAAACTAAAGCGGTTATCCATAATTGTAACCACATACCTTTAATTGCAGTTTTCAAGACAGTTCCAAGTTATGAAGAGTAACTTAATCAACAAGCAAGGAGGAAGAGAAATCCTGAAATAAAAGTATCAATTTCCTTTTATTAATAATTATCCAATTTCATTATACTATTTAGGATTTCAATTCCAACATTAGGGTATCTTTTGGAAATTAGGATTTTACTTCTTCTTTCATCATTATCATCCTTAACTTATCAAGACTTCATAAAACCCCTAATTTCTCATTAAATTTCCTTTATTAAGCTTCTGATTACCTTGTTCCACAAAATATGATTTTTATCTCCTTTTATCCCAAATTAGGGTTTCCATGTAAATTAACCTTCTTTTAAGATATTATAACTCTAAGTTAAGCACTTTTGCAATCAAACAGTAAATTAAACCACCATTATCATTATTAGAGTCAAACTTAGCAATTTGACCTATTGGATTACCAAATTACACTCTAATCATGCAATTAGGGTTTCTCATCAATATTTCATACACGTTATTAGCCAAATAAAGCACTTTTGCAAAACTAAGTGGAATTAGGTTCTGGAATTATTTTTATCGTATTCCTTGCATTTTTCTATACAACTTTCATATATAAAGTTTTATCATTAGCTAATCCTAGCAATTTCAATTATTTTTGCAAGAAAAGTCCTTTTTCTGATTATTCGTTAGAGAGGGGAATTTTACCAAAATTCGTAGCCGTTCGATTGGTGTGCCCTTTGGTCCGCGCCTTGATCTGACACCCAGCATCGCGTGCACCTCCACTCAGCCCTCACTTAAGCGTTGTGAAGCCCCGACCGTCAGATCCACGAGCCCACGGTGGTCTTTAGATCCAACAGTCTTCTCCCAACTTTGACCCGATCGTCCGATCAT
The DNA here is from genome assembly GCA_963693085.1 of Alisma plantago-aquatica. Lineage (NCBI taxonomy): Eukaryota > Viridiplantae > Streptophyta > Magnoliopsida > Alismatales > Alismataceae > Alisma > Alisma plantago-aquatica. The sequence continues at coordinate 865,527,933 of OY856414.1, read as the reverse complement.
GATCGAATGACCGCTGCTCTTTGTCTCCTTCCTCTTCTTCTTAACAAAGATGCGTGGCGGCGCCGCGGTAGAGGCTTGCCGGAGCTAGGTCAATCGGATGAAGGAGTGGGTAAGGGCACTCAAGAGAAGGTCGGTTGAGATCGTTAGGTTGCGAGGAATCGAGGGGTGCCTTTATATAGGCACTGGGAGGTCCCAATTAGGGTTCCCAAACTCGACCGCCATCCTAGTTCTAGCCCAATTGGGCGTTTCGCGATTCTTGCTCAAAACCTGGTAAAACCAGGGTCTAGGTTATTCGTCCTGGTCTCCTGATCCCATTGGGACATAGACCTTGAGTGCACATGCATTGTACCGATCAGGAAAGCAAGGGAAAAATCACATGTATCGCGCTACAGTCCGAGTCCCTTTGGGACTCTAGACGATGAACCCAAACCGTTGGATTAGAATCCAACAGTCTCCATTAAACGCGTTCAACCAGAAAGGGAAACAATTCCCAATTAATTGAATTATATTCCCAAATCAAAGGAAACTTGGATAATTAATATCTCCCAAACGGTTACTCCTTTATTTACCAAATTTTGAGGGAAGCTTCATCATAGGTTTCTCTTCCTTCCTACAAAATTTGGAGTTATAATAATAAGGATTCGGTTCCTTTTCTTAATATGCAAGTTATCTCCTATTAATCACATTTCCCATCTTTTCTTTAATCCTTTTATCATTATTTCCTGATTTTGAGTTCCTTGAACTCCAAGGTATCCATTATCTCGAAATCCTATTTTCCTTTAATAGTAATTTCTTTCTTTTTAGCAATACCATGTAATACATTAATTGTATATCCACATTATCTTCTTATTTTGCTATTTTGGTATTTTCTCTTTATATCCTCTTTATTGGGACGCCTTGGATCCCAAGACACTCCATTATTTCGAAATTCATTTTATTGGAATACTCATTATCCTTCTTAATGCACCTATATGCATTATTTTGCATTATCATGTTTATTTCTTAATACAATATTTCTTTTTGAGGATTTCTCTTTATTTCTCTTTTATTTTCCTCATTGGCATTCCTTTTATCATTAGAAACCTCATGGATACGAATTATCACCAAGAAAACTCATGTATGCCTCTTTCCACTCATTTTCCACATTTTACCATCATTTTCAATTTCTTTCTTAATAAAGAAATACTTAATCACCCTTTTCTTTTCTAATTACCTTATTTTTGCAACCTTGGTCTCCTTGGTACCCAAGGAACCCAAGAGGCATGAAATCCTCTTTAGATTTGCCTTCTAGAGGTTTCTACATATTTCCTTTCTCAAATTCTCAATTATTCCTTAATCAATTGAAATTCCTTTTTATTGGGCCCAATAGCCAATAAAGCCCACAAAGCAACCAATCAAGGCTATTGTGAATGGAATCCATTTACTCAAAACAAATCATATCATTATTTGTTCAAATATCTATAATATGATAATTTACATTTCTCATCAAATGAACCCAAAAATTGGGGTTGTAACATCCTTCCCCTCTTATAGGAATTTTGTCCTCCAAATTCAGGCAAGCAAACAAACAATTCAGGATAAGACTTTTCCATTCCCATCATTGGCCCCTATGTGGCCTTACCGTACTCATGGCATTTCCAAAGAACCTTTATCATCACATATTCTTTTCTCTGAGTTCTTTCATCATGGCGTCTATAAACTACACAGGTGACTCAGGCCATTTCAGCCTCCCTTGGGGCTCACTAGGTTCATTGCTCAGCACATGGTCGGGGTACCTCACGTAGTTCTCTAAATTGGACACATGGAAAACATCTCCCGTTACTCTATCCTGAGGGGTAGGGTCAAACCTAACCTTCTCCGCCCATCCATCTCTAATGGACCCATGTATCGGGAACTCAGCTCTCTTAGTTATAACTTAGAGGGGTCAGATTTTCATGTCACATTTTCTCCCACAATAACTTGTTTGTCAGTCTACGTTGCATCTGCTCATGACTCTCATCGTCTCTAGGCTCCTTTCAGCCCTTGCACAAACAAAGTGACTTCATCTACACGCACTGGGGTCCCTTTTTCTAACCATCATGTGGTACTTTTCTAACCATCATGTGGTCCTTTCACCAACATCACCTTACTGAAGTGGTGACCGACACATCCTCCCTTACAGAGCTTTATATAAAACCCGATACTGGCTATGGTGGTTACCTTTACATCTTTCATAGGACAAAAACTGTCTCTAGATATCACCCTGAACGAGCACACATGCCCTCATCCGACCCTTTAGTCTGGATCATACTAACCATAGTTAGGGGTGATAAACTATACTAACCTAGAGTTCTCAATGTACCTACTTCCACCTTTTGGAAGGGAACCTTTAGTTCAAACTCAAGAACCTTTGAACTTGCCTTATGGTGTAATTGAACCATCTCTCTCATGGGTAGTTCAGCTAGATTTGTCCCTTGACAAAACTCTTTCTTTCTTATGTCATCTAGGTAAGGCGATCTACCATAACCCATATTGCATCTCGACCTTCCTCGGTCCAGGGAAGACCCATCACAACATCCATAGTGTTGAGCTCTCATTCCCTCTCAGGGATTCTTTTGTCCTCTATATCGATACACTGGGTTACTGGGGTTCGTCTTTTACCTCCTGGCTTGCATGGCCATAAACCACATGCAACCTCATATTAAGCATCTAACGTGCTATTGCCATTTTCCATGGTGTATCATGATTTCCTGTATGTCATGATTCTTTCAAGATTGATTCCTTCGAAACCCTAAACCACTCTTGTCAGTGTTTCATCACCTTCTTTTCCAAAGAAGTGCACTTGAGGTTCTACCACCATTCTTTCATTGTATCAAGGACTAGACTGGCTAACCAAACAACCCTTAACTTTTCAACACATCTTGTTACAACTGAGTGTTATCCAAACACCTCTCCTTTCCAAACTTATGGTTAGCTAAACAACCTCTTCTAGCTTCTAGTCAGGTGTATCTCAACTAGAGCATCCACTACCACTTCACATCCTTAGGTATTAGGTAATGATGAAGACATACTCTTCCATGTATTTCACTTATCATATTACCTCAAACTCCATGTCTATATCCATTAAGAACACTCTCTGATTTCATCATCATGGTGACCAAACTCAACCTGGTATAACTTGTAAGCTCCACTTAGCTCGTGCTAGAAACATCCTCATAAGGTGACTACCTCATTCCTCTTAGTGCTAGTAAACCATCCATGTATCATTCACTTTACCAGGGTAGATTATCTTCTCTATCCCCATTTCTCGTGGCAACGTTCCAACATACATCATCTCTTATCCTTGGTGTATGGCATGCGTAATGTCCTATCTCTCACCCCCATAACAAGAGGAAATAAGCATTTGGCTGCAGTCCAAATACAGAGTTCTTCCTGTTCCAAGAGTAGAGATGGTACATCCCACCTTGCCAATACACCTTTAAATCTAAGTTGTAACGTGCCACATATGTCTCCTCATCACAACCATCATGATATCCAACTAGTCTTGAACCTACTGAGGTTTATATCCTTGGTCATATCCTCTAGGTCTATAGGGTACCGACTCTTTTGGGGTCATCCCTCTCCCTCATGCATCAAGAGAGTGCCCTACTCGTCTGCCCTTTGGGTCCCATGAGTTCATGAAGGTGATCAATTTCCTAACCCATGGCCCTAAGACAATGATAGATGTTACCTCCCGACCCTATGGTCATGTGCAAATGGGGAATTAGGCAACTCCTACTTTCATCGGTCTTATCCCTACCTGACCCTAGGATAGACTTAGGATTCTCCATTACAGAACATGTTCACTTAGAACCTTACCTAAGTCTTCATCATATCTCTTTCTGCATTCATGGGCTGACTCTCATTCGTTCATAGGCATCATGGCAACCTGCCTACCTTGGTCAAGCCCCATACTGGTTACCTCCATGGTAACACATCCATATGCACATAGAGATGGATATCTATGGGTCTATAGGTTCATTCTCATACCATGTACTTTTCACTTAACTTATCAAGATCCTGTGAGACCTCTTTAGGTTACCTTGAACCAAAAAAAGTGATATACACCCTTCCAAAGGGGTCCCTCTCCCAAGATGGGAGGAAAACTATCTCTAAGGTCACAAAAGCTCTTAGGTCTAGGGTTTACATCCACACGAGCCTACTTAACCCTAGCAAGCCATTAAGGCATGAGCAGATCTCTTCTTGTACCATGCTAGGTCATACTTGTCCTCTTTCCTCGATGTTGGATTAAGATCAAACTTTCCCTTTATGATCAACCTAGCTGTGAGGGGTTCATCAAACACACCTTAAACTTCAGGGGCTTCTCTTTTCCTCTAATCATGAGGATTATCATGCTCGCTTCTATAGGAACTCAACTTCTCATCATGAACATTAGGTATACCACTTCCCCTCTTAGGCCTAGGATCCCTAGGTTCACTGCATGCTTTGTCTCTTAACTACAAACCAAGCATGAAAAAGGCATGACACGCACTCCTTGTCATCCTTCAACTCAACCAACACTTAGGGTTGGGTCCTCCCTAAGGACAACCCATAAGGTACAGGGCCATATGACCTACTACTAAACCATTCTAGTTCTAAGGAACTCTTTTTCCTACCTCAGAAGATAAACACCTATACTGCAGGCACATAGGCACCATATGCTTCATCTTCACTGTCTAGTGTTTGGTCCCTCTAAAGGCAACCAAGATATCATCAACTTATGAGGCAACCACTGTCATCCATCGTTTGGGGTTTTAGACTTCCAACCTTCTTGCTGGGTTTCCTGCTCTCCCTAGAGCTAACCCTACCACCAACCTCTCTATAAGAGGTCCTTTCTTCAAGAAGGATCATCCTCAAAAGCATGCTCTACATGGGCTCGAACTTATAGTTGCTCAAGGTCATCCATAAACCTTAATGCTCCATCATAATTCCTTATTTAGGGTTTCATCCTACTGCCAGCATTATGACGTGCCCTAGGTTCCAGCTATGCCCTACTGGTACAAGGCCATAGGGTTTCTATGGTCCTTCACTAACATCATCATCTAAGGAGCTATCCTTTACCCTAACATGCACAACCCTTCCCAGGGTTGGGTTGCCAAAGGTGCTAGGTCACCCATGGATCGTATGGCATCCAAAGGCATGTCCTTTTAAACACATGGTCCAACTCATCTCTCTCTAACCTTCACTTTGGGTTAGGGTTAGCATCATCCTCATAGGATGTGCCAGGTTTCTACTTGAAATGGAGATCTTTATCTCCAAGACTAACTCATCCCCCTGTCACGAAGGTCTAACCTTAGGTCCCTTCTGAGGACATGACAACTTATGTCATACGACCTAAGCATGTATCTATTCCTTTACGCTTACTCTATTAAGCTTATGTCCATGACATCTTATTTACATGCTTTTTATTAATTTGATGGAGGATTCCTTAATCCTTATCAACCTTACCCGTACCTCAAGAGGGTGGGGAGAAGAGAGAAAACCCTAATCCTTTAGGTCCTTATCAGAATTTTGTGATGAGAAGGGATGAATAAGATGAGAAGTCCTAAAGGTATCTTATTTCGATTCATACCCTAAGACTTTGTCCAGGCGGTCACACGGGTCCGGGAGTCCTCGTATTCTGACTAGAGGTGCGGAGGAAAATCTTGCCAGCCCCCGGTCATGATCCCTTTCTAGACACCTCCACCTTTCGGATACTCCTCTAATAACTCCCTTTGGTTCTATGGAGTTTGTAAAATTTAATAATTATTAATGGTTAACTGAGGAACCTAAGATCTGATACCAAATGTTACGACCCCACCTCCTGATAACCCCCAATTAAGAGAGACCAAGAGGTTGAGACGCACCCATTAATCCCGGATCAAAGGTTCGACATATAACCATAAACAATTATTAAATTCTAACAGACTATACTGAAAATGGTAATAAAATTTTTCTTTACATACCTTTTGAAAACATGGATCTCTAAACTTCTTTCCACACTGCTACTAATCTATCTAATCCTCCTTTGTACTTTAATTCTCTTTTAGTATCACATGTGCCACTTTACTGTTTGTTCTTTTCATTGTACCTAAAACGCCAACAAATAAAACATCGATCAGCCGAAGCTGGTATGTGGGGGAAAAGCAGATAATCATGCAACTATGATAACCATGTAATCATTCAATTAATCATTTAACAACCAAGATTACGTTTTAAGCCAAACTACTCAATCCATATCTATCCACAACTCTATGTTGTCCCTGTAAGGAGTTATATGGTACCTCTATAAAGGTGACTTGATGGACCTACCCTCTAGGCAGCCAAAGTCTTTCATGACCTGATGGACCTACCCTCTAGGTAGCCATGTACTAGGTCAGCCATTACGACACAGAGGGGAATAATGATTGAGCTAGTAAGCATATACATTATGTGATAGTCATAGTCACTTTATACTTGCCAGAAATAAATAAACATTCAACAGTTTAGTTGCATTCAATGCGTTTAAACATCTGAGAATCCATCGGGAAACTAAAGCGGTTATCCATAATTGTAACCACATACCTTTAATTGCAGTTTTCAAGACAGTTCCAAGTTATGAAGAGTAACTCAATCAACAAGCAAGGAGGAAGAGAAATCCTGAAATAAAAGTACCAATTTCCTTTTATTAATAATTATCCAATTTCATTATACTATTTAGGATTTCAATTCCAACATTAGGGTATCTTTTGGAAATTAGGTTTTTACTTCTTCTTTCATCATTATCATCCTTAACTTATCAAGACTTCATAAAACCCCTAATTTCTCATTAAATTTCCTTTATTAAGCTTCTAATTACCTTGTTCCACAAAATATGATTTTTATCTCCTTTTATCCCAAATTAGGGTTTCCATGTAAATTAACCTTCTTTTTAGATATTATAACTCTAAGTTAAGCACTTTTGTAATCAAACAGTAAATTAAACCACCATTATCATTATCAGAGTCAAACTTAGCAATTTGACCTATTGGATTACCAAATTACACTCTAATCATGCAATTAGGGTTTCTCATCAACATTTAATACACTTTATTAGCCAAATAAATCACTTTTGCAAAAGGAAGTGGAATTAGGTTATGGAATTATTTTTATCGTATTCCTTGCATTTTTCTATACAACTTTCATATATAAAGTTTTCTCATTAGCTAATCCTAGCAATTTCTATTATTTTTGCAAGAAAAGTCCTTTTTCTAATTATTCGTTAGAGAGGGGAATTTTACCACAATTCGTAGTCGTTCGATCGGTGCGCCCTTTGGTCCGCGCCTTGATCCGACGCCCAGCGTCGCGCGCGCTTCCACTCAGCCCTCACTTAAGTGTCGTGAAGCCCCGACCGTCAGATCCACGAGCCCACAGTGGTCTTTAGATCCAACAGTCTTCGCCCAACTTTGACCCGATCGTCCGATCACGATCGAACGACTGCTGCTCTTCGTCTCCTTCCTCTTCTTCTTAACAAAGATGTGTGGCGGCGCCGCGGCGGAGGCTTGCCGGAGCTAGGTCAATCGGACGAAGGAGTGGGTAAGGGCACTCAAGAGAAGGCCGGTTGAGATCGTTAGGTTGCGAGGAACAGAGGGGTGCCTTTATATAGGCACTGGGAGGTCCCAATTAGGGTTCCCAAACTCGACCGCCATCCTAGTTCTAGCCCAATTGGGCGTTTCACAAATCTTGCTCAAAAACTGGTAAAACCAGGGTCTAGGTTCTTCGTCCTGGTCTCCCGATCCCATTGGGACATAGACCTTGAGTGCACATGAACTGTACCGATCAGGAAAGCAAGGGAAAAATCCCATGTATCGCGCTATAGTCCGAGTCCCTTTGGGACTCTGGACGATGAACCCAAACCATTGGATTAGAATCCAACAGTCTCCATTAAACGCGTTCAACCAAAAAGGGAAACAATTCCCAATTAATTGAATTATATTCCCAAATCAAAGGAAACTTGGATAATTAATATCTCCCAAACGGTTACTCCTTTCTTTACCAAATTTTGAGGGAAGCTTCATCATAGGTTTCTCTTCCTTCCTACAAAATTTGGAGTTATAATAATAAGGATTTGATTCCTTTTCTTAATATGCAATTTATCTTCCTATTAATCACATTTCCCATCTTTTCTTTAATCCTTTTATCATTATTTGCTGATTTTGAGTTCCTTGAACTCCAAGGTGTCCATTATCTCGAAATCCTATTTTTATTTAATAGTAATTTCTTTCTTTTTAGCAATACCATGTAATACATTAATTGTATATCCACATTATCTTCTTATTTTGCTATTTTGTTATTTTCTCTTTATTTCCTCTTTATTGGGACTCCTTGGATCCCAAGACACTCCATTATTTCGAAATTCATTTTATTGGAATACTCATTATCCTTCTTAATGCACCTATATGCATTATTTTGCATTATCATGTTTATTTCTTAATACAATATTTCTTTTTGAGGATTTCTCTTTATTTCTCTTTTATTTTCCTCATTGGCATTCCTTTTATCATTAGAAACCTCATGGATACGAATTATCACCAAGAAAACTCATTTATGCCTCTTTCCACTCATTTTCCACATTTTATCATCATTTTCAATTTCTTTCTTAATAAAGAAATACTTAATCACCCTTTTCTTTTCTAATTACCTTCTTTTTGCAACCTTGGTCTCCTTGGTACCCAAGGAACCCAAGAGGCACGAAATACTCTTTGGATTTGCCTTCTAGAGGTTTCTACATATTTCCTTTCTCAAATTCTCAATTATTCCTTAATCAATTGAAATTCCTTTTTATTGGGCCCAATAGCCAATAAAGCCCACAAAGCAACCAATCAAGGCTATTGTGAATGGAATCCATTTACTCAAAACAAATCATATCATTATTTGTTCAAATATCTATAATATGATAAATTACATTTCTCATCAAATGAACCCAAAAATTGGGGTTGTAACATGTAGTTTCCTCCCATCCTGGGAGAGGGACCCTTTTGTAGGGTGTATACCAGTTTTGTTGGTTTTGAGGTAACCTAAAGAGGTTTCACAGGATCTTGAGAAGCTAAGTGAAAATTACATGGCATGAGAATGAACATGTAGACCCATAGATTACCATCTCTACGTGCATGTGGATGTGTTACCATGGAGGTAACCGATATGGGGCCTGACCAAGGTAGGCAGGTTGCCATGACCCTTATGAAAGGATGAAAGTCAGCCCATGAATGCAGAGAGAGATGATGAAGACTTGGGTAAGGTTCTAGGATGGACATGTACTATAACAGAATCCTAAGTCTATCCTAGGGTCAGGTAAGGATAAGACCGATGGAAGAAGGAGTTGCCTAATTTCCTAGTTGCACATGACCATAGGGTCAGGAGGTAACATCTATTATTGTCTGAGTGTAACATCCCAGGATTTGAGGCCTCAGATAACATGATCTTAAAAGGAATGATTGGACTACCCATATCACCGAGGTGCATCTCCTTTTCCGGGAGCCCATCTCTAAAGAACTTCATAGTTAAGTGTGCTCAACTTGGAGTAGTAATGGGATGGGTGACCAGTCGAGAAGTTGACCCTGGCTTGCACGTGAGTGAGGAAAAAGTGCGCAGTTAAGGCTAGTGGTGGTCTGTGGGGCCAGTCGTCATTCCTGAAACTCTACTAGAGCCTAGGGCAGTGGGCCCGAGCATTACAAATGGTATCAGAGCCATAACCCCTCCAATAGGTGGGGCCCACATGGGCATGTGGAATGCCAGTTTTGAGCTGTGCGGTCCCGGCAGGTAGGAAAGGGTTGTCCATGGTTGACGTAGCCACTCCTGCATTGGTATTCCGTGATCGGGAGCTGGGTGTACATGGGCCATTGTGGGTCTGCACTGAAATGGGGTCAGATTATGAGGCCATATAGTTGAGCCTTGACGAGCACGTCAAGAGTCTAAGTGGGGGAGATTGTAACATCCCAGGATTTGAGGCCTCAGATAACATGATCTTAAAAGGAATGATTGGACTACCCATATCACCAAGGTGCATCTCCTTTTCCAGGAGCCCATCTCTAAAGAACTCCATAGTTAAGCGTGCTCAGCTTGGAGTAGTACTGAGATGGGTGACCAGTCGGGAAGTTGACCCCGGCTTGCGCGTGAGTGAGGAAAAAGTGTGTAGTTAAGGCTAGTGGTGGTCTGTGGGGCCAGTCGTCATTCTTGAAACTCTACTAGAGCCTAGGGCAGTGGGCCCGGGCGTTACACTGAGGGTCATGGGTTAGGAGATTGATCACCTTCATGAACTCATGGGACCCAAAGGGAATATGAGTAGGGCACTCTCTGGATGCATAAGGGAAAAGGGATGACCCCAAAAGTGTTGGTACCCTATAGGCCTAGAGGAGATGACCAAGGATTGTGTGGTGGCCCAAGTAGGTTCGATACCATTTTTCTATGGAGGTAACTTTGATATCAAGATGTTTGTGATGTAGAGACGTAAGTTGCACATTTCAACTTAGAATTGAAGGTGTACTGGTGATGTGGGATGTATCATCTCCACTCTTGGAATAGGAAGAACTCTGTATTTGGACTACAGCCAAATGTTGATTTCCTCTTATTATGGGAGTGAGAGATAGGATAGTGCGCATGCCATTCACCAAGGATAAATATGATAACATACCCTATGGAGCGAATGATACATGGATGGTTTACAAACACCAAGAGTATTAAGGAAATTCATCTTGTGAGGATGTTTTATCTTGAGCTATGTGGAATTTGCAAGTTAAACAAGGTTGAGTTTGATCACCATGAGAATGAGCTCAGAGTTTCTTGATGAAGACAAACTTAGAGTTTGAGATGAGATGATAAGTGGAATACATGGAGGTGTATGTCTTCAACAGTACCTAACACCTAAGGAGATGAAGTGGTAATGAATGCTCTGGTTGAGATATAGCTGCCTAGTTTAGCTGGAAGCTAGAAGAAGTTGAGGTTGTTAGGGTAACCTTGAGTTGAGAAAAAGAGATAAGTTTGGCTAACACCCAGATGTATCAATAGCAGTTAATCAAGTAAATTATTATTTGGTTATCTAGCCTAGTCTGTGATATAATGAAAGGATGGTTGTAGAACCTCAGATGTACTTCTTTGGAAAGGAAAGTGATGAAACCTTGATGAGAGTGGTTTAGGGTTTCCGAGGTACCGATCTTGAGGAATCATGACATACAGGAGATCATGGTTTTAAGATCATGAAATATCATGATACTAAAAAGATAGTAAGTGATAGTAGCACCTTGGCTATTTGATGTGAAGTTGCATGTGACATGAGGCCATGCAAGTCGAAGGTGAAGGAAGAACACCAGTAACCCAGTGCATTGATATAAAGGATAAATAGTCCCCGAAAGGGAAAGGGAGTTCATCACTATGGATGTTGTAAGTCTCTAGACCAAGGAAGGTCAAGATGCAATATGGGTTATGGTAGATCACCTTACCTAGATGACATGAGAAAGAAAGAGTATTGTCAAGGGACAGATCTGGTTGAACTATACATGAGAGAAATGGTGCAACTACACCATGATGTGAGTTCAAAAGTTCTTGAGTATAACCTAAAGATTCACTTCCAGGAGGTGGAAGTAGATACAGGAAGAACTCGATGATAGTACAGTTTATCACCCCTAACTAATGGTTAGTATGATCCAGACTAGAGGGTCTGATGAGATCATGTGTGCTCGTTCAGGGTGATACAAAGAGACAGTTCTTAAGATGTGGCATTAATCACCATAGCCTTTATCAGGAAGGAAGAAGTTCTAGAAGGAGGTTGTGTCGGTCATCACTTCATTAAGATGATGTTGGTGAAGGAGGCATCGCGAAGGTCAGAAAAGAACCACAGTGTGTGCAGATGAAGTCGGTTTGATCGTGCAATGGCTGAGTGAGAGCCCAGTGGTGACATGAGTCGCAAGCTGATGCAAAGTAGACTGACATGCAGTTCACTGTGGGAGAATATGTGATGTGAAAAATCCGACCCTTCTAAGCTACAGTTGAGAAAGTTGAGTCCCCGATATATGGGTCCATTTGAAATGGATTGGTGGAGATGGTTGTGTTTAGCCTTGCCCCTCAGGATAACACGATGAATAATGTGTTCCATGAGTCTGATCTAGAGCACTATGTGAGGTACCCAAGCCCTATGCTGAGCCATGAACCTATTTCAGTTTTATGAGAGGCTGAGATGTCCTAACTCATCTATGAGGGTACGATATTCCAAGGTAAGAAAGAACTCAGATGGAAGAATATGTGATGATAAAGGTTCTTGGGAAGCACCATGGAAAGGGGGAGACCACATGGGAGTCGTGATGGACACAGGAAAGTCTTATCCTGATTTGTTTGTTTGCTTGAGGGAATTTTGAGGGAAAAATTCCTATAAGAGGGGAAGGATGTTACAACCCCGATTTTTGGGTTCAATTGGTGAGAAATGTAATTTCTCATATTTGAACAAATAATGATGTAATTTGTTTTGAATAAATGTATTTCATTTATAATAGCCTTGATGATTGTGTTGTGGGCTTTATTGGCTATTGGGCCCAAATAACAAGAAAATTCAATTAGTAAATGAATAATTGAGTTTTTTAGAAAAGAATGAGATAGAAACCTCTAGAAGGCAAAGGGATGTAATACAAATATGGATTTCGTGTCTCTTGGGTTCCTTGGGTTCCAAGGAGTCCAAAGTTGCAAAGAAAAGGCGATAAGAAAAGAAAAGATTAATTTAGTATTTCTTTATTAAGGAATAAATTGAAAACGATGGTAAAATGTGGAAAATAAGTGGAAAGAGGTGTAATCAAGTTATCCTTGATGGATTTTCATATCCAACGGATTCCTAATGTTAAAAGGAATGCCAATGAGGAAAATAAATTGGAAAGAAAGAGAAAATACCAAAATTTGCAAAACAAAAGGATAATGTGATACATTATTAATGATTTTGGTGGCATTGTTAAAAAGTGGTATTTTCTACTATAAGAAAGTATAATTTCGTGCCCAAGATTAATGTTCTAAATAATTTTACATAAGAGATAAACCCAATTTAAGAGGGTGGGAGAAAATCCAGGTGATTCCAAGATACCTTGTGGGTTAAGTAACTTATTTGATAAAAGTTTAGTTTTATGTTGGAAGTCAAGAATGTTAAAGATATGGGGGTATTTTGAGTTAATTTTGGTTCCAACGAAAGGAAACACCTTGTTTAAAATTCTCCTAATTTTTTGGTGTGAAAAGAGTCTATGGAAGAAAAGATATAATAATTTTTATATTGTGGTGTTTAGTCAAAAAATAAAATAAAACAAAATGGAAACTTTCCTTCTTACTTTCCTGATAAGACCTCGGCACCCTCCTCCTTCTCCGTTAACAGTTTTCCATTGATGTAAAGGGACTGGCCTGGTGGCGGATGTCACGAGAAGTTGTAGCGATGGAGTTTGCAGTCGTGGGATGGACCAGAGGATCATCCCTATCCCAGGTTTGGCTGCCAAAGCCTTACCCTAGGTCGAAGGACCTGTTACAACCGCTAGGATAATTGGGACTGTCTCACCCCACCTCTGGTCAAGAACCCCTCTATCGAGGATCGAACTAGATCCGACAAGGGCCTGCAGAGGTGCTACAACCATCCCCTTGCTACCTCGTGTCACCAACACTCGGAGACAGAGGTCCCTGCATAACGGACGACGTTGTAGCAGGAGTACGTCGCGAGGAAGAAGAAACCAGGTGGAATTGGACGTTTTTGCCCCTCTGAGCATTGAAGAGACGAAAACGTAACCAAGGGTATACACATCATTCATTTATATTTCCCAAGCCATCCAGGTTGTGTTGCAAGGCAAGGGCGACGTGGCAGCCTACCATTGGCTTTGGTAAGTAATTTCTTACAAAAATCGTATCTAAATATTGGTAGCTCCAATGGGAACATGCAAAATATAAATTTTGATCAAGAGAACTCAAGGAATGCAATAAAAATATATTTGAAGCCTGATTTTTATTACAATTCGAAAAGTAATGGAAGTTATCAACTTTAATACTTTAATGATTAAGAAACCCTATTTTGAGATTATTAATGTGTCTAGTAGGGTTTAATGGATGATTAAAGTTGGTATTAACCTGTTAATGATAAAAATGAACATTAGGAACAAAAAGGATGACTTTTGCACGTAATTAGTTAATTTAGAGTTTCATGTGCATAAGTATGCTTTAATGGGCCTTGAAACCCTAATGATGATAATGGTGACTTTTAATAGCTTTAATTGTTTAAAATCATGACTAAAGTCGAAATTTGATGATTCTAAGCTATTTCGAGTACAAAATCCCTAATTATGGATAAATGACCTAAATGTAGTAATTAGGGTTTTCTCATTAATAAAAGATGGAATTAATGGCAAATAGAGTTCGTATGTGAATTCAATCATAATGAACTATGAATTGACAATAAATGAGCGTAATGATCTTGTCATATATTAAAAGGATAAAAATAGTATCTTTAATGTAAAAGAGGCTTAATGGATTTATTTAATGGTTAATTATGCCTTTAATCTGAAACTACGGATTAGATGTTGAAATAATTAGAGTTTGTGATCAATTGCGTTAAATTAGGGTTTAAAATATTAAAGGATGAAGGGAAACCCTAATTGCAATGGAAACCCTAAAGGTGGACTAGAAACCCTAGGAAGTGAGCTAGATTTAATAGATCTTAATGACATGAATAATAAAAGGAACTTTTATAATTGTTTCAGGATCTTATTGAATGCTTGATTGCCTATTGGTTGATTGGATTATTTCTCACATCAACTTGACAGGTATGTGGTTACGCTTTACATCATGGCTTGAATTAATTGTTTGATGAATTTAATTCATGCAAATTATAATGTGAATACGACTATCACATAAGAGATGTGCCTACTAGCTCAGATCCTAGTCCCCTCTGTAGCTTAATGGGTTGACCTAGTACATGGCTACCAATGGGGTAGGCCCATCAGGTCATTGAATGACTTAGTACATGGCTACCAATGGGGTAGGACCATCAAGTCACTTTGAGTCAGAGATTGGACTACCTATGGGTAGTGCCATGCGACTCAACCCTAGATATTGATCTACCTGTTAGGTAGGATCATGCGGGGTTTAATAAGGAACTACCTAGAGAGAGGTAGTATCTCAGTCCACTATAGGGACAACATAGAGATAGGGGATAGGAAAGGATTGAGTAGTATGGCTTAAAACATAATCTTGGTTGTTAACTGATTAATTGAATGATTACGTTATTAACATAGTTTCACATTATTTGTTTCCCCCACATACCATCTTTAGGTTGACCGACATTTTGTTTGTCGGCGCTTTATGTACAAATGAAAAGAACAAACAGTAAAGTGGCATATGTGGAATTAAATGAGAATTAATGTGCAAAGGAGGATTAGATAGATTAGTATCTTCATGGATAGAAGTTTAGAAATCCAAATTTTCAAAAGGTATGTAAAGTTTTTATTTTTACCATATTTCAGTATAGTTGGTAGAATTTAGTAATTGTTATTGATTATTTGTCGAACCTTTGATCTTGTTAATTGGGATAATGGCTCTGACCTTCTGGTCTCCCTTAATTGGGGGTTACCTGGAGGCAGGGTTGTTACATTTCCACTAGTACCACTTTGTTTGGTAGAATGGTCAAGGATTTCAATTAGGGAGTTTTTCCCTTTGAGGAACTTCTGTAGAGAGGCTCTAAGTCTATTATTATCATCATTAAGAGAAATGATAGTAGAAAACCAACTAGCAAGACTATCTCTAGCATGAACAAGGTCTTCCTCTAAATATAGGGCTTTAGTCAAATAAGAAACTTTTTCAAGAGAAATAGAAGCAACATCATTACTAGGAATGATAGTTCTATAAGATAAATCATTAAATTGACCAAGAAACCTTGTATTTTCATATTTTAGCAATTGAATTTCTTTAAGTTAAACATACCTCTCATCTCTATGAGCATCAACAATAAGCATGAATTTGACATTTTCAATTTTAAGAATTTCAAGCTCATTTAAGCACTTTTGGTTATCTTCCTTAAGAGTTTCAATGTTCTTAAGGTAAACAACATTCACACATCAACTCCATTGTATTGGAGCTCAAGATCAAGAAATTGTCCTTGCAAGTTATCAATGTTCTCAAGATGAGTTTTCTCATTTTTCTCAATAATATCAAGTTTAGCATACAAATCATCAATAATTTTTCCTAGCCTTTTTCTTTTAGATTTACATTTAGAAAAAGAAGAATAGGTAGAAACAAACATATCAATAAGAGTTTCTTTAGCTAACTCATTCAAGCTTATCTCACTGACCTCATTGACGTCACCCATTTCTTCACTTGTAGAGGCCATGAGTGAAAGGTGGCACTCTCCATCTTCATCTAAGCTTTAGCCACTTAAGGATGATGCTTCCCAAGTTGCATGAGTTGCATTCTTGTGTGTCCTCTCCTTCTTTTCCTTCCTCTTGTACTTTCTCTCTTTCTTGTAATCTTCCTCCTTCTTAGAGATTCCCTTGTGGTGTGACTTTCTTAATTTTGGACATTCACTCTTGTAGTGTCCTTTTTGGCCACAATTGTAGCATCTTGGAGTAGAGGAGGAGTATTGCTTTCCCTTGAAGTGCTTGACCTTGGAGTAGTTGGCTTCATTCTTACTAGGGCCATCATTTTCACTAGAGGAGGAAGGAGAGGTCCAGCAAGCAAGTTATTGTTGAAGGATGACAACCTCCACTTGAGATTTGAAGACACTATCTTTAATCTTTCTTGCTTCCTTTTCTTCTTGCTTGTCAAGCATTGGCTCATGAGCTTGTAGATTTCCAATGACATTTTTGGTTGGGATGTCACCAAGGCTTCTCACTTCTTCAATGGAGGTCACCTTAGACTCCCATCTCTTTGGTATAGACCTAGAGATCTTTGAGTTGAGTGCTCCTATATGCAAGGCATGTACCGAAGTAGCTAGGCCATTGATGATGATGTTGAACCTAGAGTACATCTCGGCAACTCCTTTTTGTTTCCCATCTTGAAGTTCTCTATAATGTTTTTCAACATGTAGATCTTGGCCTCCTTCACTTGCTTCGTGCCCTCATAGGTGATGAACAAGTTATCCCATATCTCATAGGTTGTATCCCATGAGGAGATGTAGTTGAACTCCATTGGGGTGAGGGATGCATAAAGGATGATTATAGCTTTGGCATTGAGCTGGGCTTCTTTTAGTGTAGCTTCATTCCATGTTGATATAGCTCTGGTTGGCTCCTTGTATGATATGATCACCACCTTCCACATATAAAAGTTAATACCTTGAATGTAGAACTACATACACCTCTTCCAATAGAGAAAGTTGGTTTCGTCAAAGATCGGAGGATGCAAGGAGAAGATCCTTGGTTCAGATACCACTTGTTGAGTGAACCAAGTAGTTTCTCACTCATCTTCTCATCTTGTGGGAGATTGTTGGAGAAGATCCTTGGTTCAGATACCACTTGTTGGATCTAGGGCTTTAGAGGAGGCGAATAGAGCTTCAAAATTCTCACAAGAAAAGTTAGACTTTCAAATTATATCAATAGAAACCAAATGTTTAAGATCAATTTGAAGTCCTATCTATGAAAACATAGAAAGGATGAGAGGAATTGAAACATGCACTTGGATAAGGTGGTTAGAGTGGTTCCAATCTCCAAACTAGGGGATAGTCAATCCACTATGTAGAGAGGTCAACCTATAGGACTTTGCAATCCATGTATACTTATATTCCATCATAAGAGATACAAGGAGATCACCATACGTCCAAGGACTTACCTACTCAAGACAATTGTCTTTCACCTACACAAGGACTTACCCACTTGATCAAGATGTCATCAGCCTTCAATAATGACTTACCCACACTTTCATCAAGTCTTTGAACTTGAAGGAACTACCCACTCTTCTTGAATCTTTGACTTTCCCTTATCCTTCACCTGGAGAAGATATTCACCTCTTCTTAAACCTTAAAGAAGACCAACAAATTCACCTTCACTCAGAGTAGCTTGCTTCAAACTTTGCTCTTTGAGAAAGGGGATTGGGAAGATGGAAGGAATGAGAGCTTTAAAAACACATGGAGGTATCTCTCTTAAAAATGCCTAACTCACTCATAATCACAAAATGATTTGTAAATGAGAGAGAGAAAGGGGCTCAAAGGTTTGAAACACACTCAACTATAGAAAGGAATTAGGATAGCATGAATGAGCAAACTTGGAATGAACTCCAAGGGGTCCTATTTATAGTTGGAGGTGTTCCTTTGAGTGTGGGATAACTTAATAATGAAAAATAGCCATTTTACAACTTGCAAAGGATCTATTTTCATTTAAAAGTACAACTCTCCAATGGTTATAATCACTTTTTCTACATTTTTCATACAATACATTCGATTAAGTTTCAATAAAGGTTACTCGACTGATCCACTAAAAGACAAAGCCAATTTTCAAATTATCGGTCAAGTTTATTCTGGGAAACTCGACCGATGAGTCAAAATTAATTTTTCTTAATTGATCGATCGGTCGAGTTCTATGAGTGTGCAACTCGACTGATTTATCATTTCAGAAAATCCATCGCTAGATTGGTCAAGTTTCCAACTCGACCAATAAAGTGCCTATGACAAATTTTCCAAAATGATATTTGAGTGACCAAATGTTGGAATTAAGTGTCCCTAATTTTTTTCTCATCTTAGTTACAAGTCATATCATCAATACAAGTGATTATCAAATTAATCTAAGGAGATTTGGAGTGATTTCCCAAAAAGCACACTTGCATTGCTTTTGACTTGAACTTAAACAAGCTAGGGCTTGTGTAGTTTGATCCTTTTCATATACCCAAAGCCTGAAATCAATCTTGAACCAACATGTTAGATACATCCAAATGGAATGGTTAAGTCATTATCAAAATATGGACAATGTATAACTCCCAAATCAATAAATCACACGTCTAGAAAAGGAATGGATCTAAAGTAATCAAATTTTTAAATTTATATCCTAAGACTCAGGTCCTTGTAACTATGATACGGTTGCGATGTAGTAAATTAGGGTCGATCCATAGGGACAAGGGTGGTACGTGTTAAGAATGAACAACCTTATCTCAATTACACCACCCAAAGGGTAAGATAAAGTTTGGTGTTCCTTATGGAACTGTGGTGCTTCAATCAAGAAAGAAAGTAAACAAATAAAAATAACAAAGAAGTAATACGAAATAAAGGAGCAAGAAAGTTGAAAGATAAGATACCAAGTATGGATGGGAAACTTAGGTTGGGTTTCACCATCTAAGGTCTCCCACCAACATGTAATACCTACACCCATTGTATACCCTTGGAAAATTTACAAGCAATCATCATGAATGTCTATTCCCTCCTCTCTCGAGCTTAGGATATATCTATATTACAAGGTTGTCTCTCTCTCTCTCTCGAGATGCCAACAAAATTATAATAAAATGATATGATCATTATATTTAGACTTACAACATTCTCATGCATCCATGCAACTCCATAACACCTAGATATGGGTAGTACTACTCCTTCAAGGTAGTAACAATCAAACAACACAAGATGGTAGCTAAGCATAGAAGTGAATCACTAAGACCAAGAGTATAGGGATAAACATTTCTATGAGCATATATTCAATGGATATAAGTATTTACATGTTGGCAGAGCCTTAGTGGATACTCCCAACCCAAGGTATATTTTTAGCCACTCATGGTGGTGAGTAGAATTATAGATTTACAAGCCTAATGAGACATGAAGATGGATCATGAAATGGAAAGGAGGGAATGGAGAGTGGATAGATTTATAGGATAAGGGGATACACCAACAATGACCATAAATGGCCAATGTCAATGGACACACCCTTCGATTGAAGGTGGTGTGGTGGTGTGAAGGTCATTCTGATTGTTCCCCTTCGTCGATGAAGAGGTCAAAGTAGGTCGTTGGTGACCAGTAGGAAAGGCCTTCAGACATTCATCATTTAGCTTTGACAAACTGATGGCAAATGAGTTGGTCGATGGCACGAGTTGGTGTTGGCAATACTTTCACGTCTTATGTTGGTGGTGACCCCCTTCTCTGTACCATAAGGGTGCTATTTATAGCTTTGGTCAGGTTCTATTTATTTGCATTGCAAGTCTGGGCACGTTTCTTTGGGTACATGCTTAAATGCCTTGAATGACCATTCAGTATGACAATCAGATCTATGATGTGTTGATGAGCCATCGGTTGTTCCCCTCCTCTAGTGGCCATTGACTGATTGATTCAGTCAAACCATTAGTTCTTGGGAATTGATGGATGACGGCTAGAGTGCTAGCTTTCGATGGACTGCCACTTTAAAGGATCTAATGGTTGAGCTATGGAAGGAAGGCTAAGGGGGGTCTAGGTGTCATCAGTTCTTAACATCCAATGACCATACTGAAGAGTTTTGTGACTAGCCATGGGATGTTGAGAACTGATGGTCAGTTTGACCTATCTGTTGATCTTACATTGGGGACCATCGGTATGGGAACCAATGGTTGATTTGGTGATGGCTCCCTGGCTCTGCTGTGTCCTCCATCAGTTGTGGAAACTAATGGACATCCTACCTCATGGTAAAACCCATTATTTGGCAAGTCAACTATAAGGGAACTTGTAGTTGTCTTCAAACTAGGGCATAAGAGCAATACATATGTAAAATGGGGGAAAGTTAGGCTGACTCTGCATAAAGAGAGGAGATTAGAAGTAAAATCAGGCATGCAATGTCCACAAAATTGGATGTTATGATCACCCATGTATTACTTAGATATGTTTCATGATACTAACCATTTCTAACTAATTGGTATTCAACTTCGTATATTTATTTCCATTGTTATAGGGTAAGGGATTGAGTTAGATTATATAGTATTTTAAAGAAGAGAGAAAGACATTGATTTTTTACTATAACTAGTTAACATATACGTGCACATGCACGTGACACATTACATCTAGTCAACTTATCTTAGATCAATAATATACAATAATGGAATTTTTATAAATATTTCAATTAAATCTAAAAGTAGACATACTATCTAGAAAAAAATGAACATATATGTTTGATCTAGATGAATTTATTTACTACTTGGTAAGTGCATTAACTTCATCTAATATTTAAGTTCCTTGAGCTCATATTCAATATCAAGCACCATCTATATAAAAATCAATATTTCACTTCTCTACTAAACACAAATGTGCCATCACTGTGAAACTTATTTGACTCTCATAATTTATTGGATTGGATATTTAAGTTAAATATGAATAGGTCTAAATTTGTTCATTAAATACTTTTCGATGTGGGAAATGTTATTTTAATGTTGTTTGAATTTTCTAAGTCCTAAAAGAAAGTCTATTTTTAATTCTATAAGCTAAAAATATTAGTGGTCATGTGATGTAGTCATTGACAATGACCTTGTTTCTATAAATGTAATTAGCAACATCATGTTGGTTACTACTAAGGAGAAATCTCGATCAAGCAATCTCTAATAGACGCCAATCAAACACATGATCAAAATATAGACAACTTTTTTTGATAATTTTTATTTGTATAAGTGATTCTCAAAATACTTACATCAATATGGTTACTTAATACATTTTAAATAATATTAAAGGAAGTAGTATTCTATGAGCATGTAATATAAAAAAAATATAAGTATTAAAAAACCATAATAACAATGTAAAATATTTGATAAGTAAAAAAATCATATTTTATTAAGGTGTTGGTTATAATGTCATCACTCATTTAATTTATGCTAAAAAATCATTTTATTTTTCTCATATTTTATTGACTAGAAAAAAAAATCAAAAACATGATTCCTGTATCAATAATATATTATAAGAAAGTGTATGTTGTTACATTTTACACAATTTAAGAGTTATGAAACAACTTAAATAAGTTTCTTTATTCAAGGTTCAATATTTTCAAAAAGTATTACTTGCAACCCATCTAATCAAATCGTATACTACTGAACTTCAACCTCTTTCAACTTCTCATTTGAGATGATAGCTGTTTCATCAAAATTTTACATGCAATAGTAGCATACCCATACATGTACTCATTTGATATGTACTTACAATATAAGTTGATTTATTAGTGTTCTTCATAATAATGAAAACAAATTTGTGATTTGTGTTAACAATCCATATTTTAGATAATATCAAATGTAATGTTGTGCAATTTGAAAAGATCTAGAGGGGGAGTGAAGATATCTTTTTGGAGTTTTAAAGTTAATTAAACAATTAAAATACTTGAACAAGAAGTAGGAGGTAACAAGGAAGATACAAGGATGTAGAGTGGTTCCTACCTTAGAAATCTAAGGTAGTCAGTCCACTACCCGTTTGTTTCCAACTGGGATTTTGAAAACAACTTATTTTATTACCTCCTGAGGATGTTACATAAAATACAATTGCTTTCCTACACCCTTGAAGTAGCCTTCACCTGAAGTAGCCTCAATCCTCCTAGAAGCAGCCTTCTGAAGTAACTCCAAGTCCACCCTTGAAGTAACATTCACCTGAAGTAGCTTCAATCCTTGAGGCAGCCTTATGAAGTAACTCCAAGTCACCGGGAGTAGCCATCACCACCTTGAAGTAACTCCATGAACTTCCTTTCAACAACCTCCAACCTAGGAGTAGTCAAGGAGAACAAAGTACAATAAAAGGAACAAGACCGGAAGAAAGAAACAATGTTACCAATGAGTACAATGCTTTGATCCTATATAAATCTCTTATCCACTATAAATGAACGTGGTAGTGTGGTGGCTAGGATATACTAAGATATAGGACACTAATGTAGAGATCAAAGAGACAAATTACAAGTGTAGCTTGGCTTGTTGCTCACTAAGATTGATTCTCAAGTTGTAATTGTGTGCACAAGTGATGATTTGGGTGTCCTAAGGCATGTCCTATTTATAGAAATATCTTACTAGTGCTTAGGCAAGTTCTAGACACTTTTTATGGTGTTCTTAGTGCTCAACTAGTTGTTAGGTGTCCATAAATTATATTATAACAGCTAGTTGTTTAGTGCTGAAAATGCAATCCAGGAGTAGCTCGGTCGAGAAATTTGTCGACCGAGATGTGTATCGGTCGACCATTTCTTTGACCGAGTGAAAGGTTGAGGTAAATTTTTTGCAACGTTCATTTCCAACTCCCAACTACTTTTCCAACTCAGTCTAACATCTATAGAAGTAGTTGGAAGGTCTATTCTCAGTCAAGAAAGTTATCGACCGAGAGTTGATTTAGGGTCACATGTGCAGGTTATCAATCAATGCTCATGTGCTATACTAAGATGATTCTCAGTCGAGAATTTGGTCGATTGAGGGTGTCTCAGTCGAGAAGTTTGTCGACCGAGAATGCTCTTATTTCAATATGTTGAATCATCTACTAAGTGTGTGAATCAATGTGTAATTGTGATTCTATCTTAGGGGAGGATCTATCTAAGTGTTGTGATTGGATAAGGAAGATATAATGCTTGATTTACATGATATCTATGTACTTGTACATTATATACTTGTACAAGTTTTTACATTGAGTATAATCATGAAAGTAAAAGCAATCTAAGCATGTTGATCTTCTAATGTGTATTGATCTTCAACTATCCACTCCCTTATTTGTTTGTCCCTGAAATACTCAAATAACAAGTTAGATCCACAAGAATGGAATGTTTGTCATCATCAAAACAAAGGGTTTAATAATGTCCAATTTAGCCAACACAATTCACCAGTATTAGAAAACTTATTGAAGATGTATCATAAAAATGTTGAAAATTTCATAAAAATCAAAATATGTGTTGTATATGATTTAAAATATAAAAGGAATAAATTGTTACTTATTGACAATAGTGGCAACCTGAATTCAATTTAATACTAATACCATGCTAATTTACACATAAATTTCATAGAATGTTGATCAAGTCCTAAATATCCTTGAATTACTTTTCATAGTCTCTATAAAAAGTCGTAAGTATTTTGGAAGTAAAATCAAAGAACATCATAAGAAACAATGAGTTTATTCTATCTCTTAGTTATCCATTTCATGAAAGAGAAGGGGTCGTTATTAATGTTATGATGCACATTTTCTTTTATGACCCACGTCGAGGTTAACCAGTAAATACCTTAATTAATTAGTAAGCATCTTGATTAGTGCTAAGCACTCTATTAAACATCATGGATAACCAAGATAAGCTATGTCGTGAATTAATAGTTGAGATGTAATCATCTGAGGTATCTTATGACAATTTCAATGTTAATGTTGAGTTAAATTAAATGCCAAGATGCAATTGGTGCTTTTACCAGTTATGATAAGATACTAATTGAGATTTCTTGCTTTGAGGTCGTAGTGGATTCCGTGATCGATGTATTGCAAAAGAAATCATCTGATTCGGATCTTCGAGGCAAAAATCACAGCCGTTTTGGTTTTTGACGTGTATTTTACTACGTGCTAAAACGCAAGTATACGCGTCGAGTAGTACAGGCCTTGTGAGGCCCGAGTCAAACACAGGGATACTCGGAATTGTCGGAGACTCCTACTAACTATTTGCGATCAGCTAAGCTGAATAACAAATTGGGGTTTGTTGTCAAAATTAAAAGAAAATAAAAATGAAACAAAGCAAACAATCGATTAAAGGTTAATTTAATCAATTCAAAAAGGTATCTTTAGGATTGCGGTTTCACCGCGGGTATTCATTGTATTAGATTTTATATAATGCCTCAATCTTCTCTCTCTATCCGGGTAGTGGCCTGAAAACAGAATTACCCACTGTCGTGGTGCAATTCACTACTTAGGTTTAGGTCGGTTCCACCGTCGTAGTAACCTATTCCCTAAACTAAGTGCATTACGAACGGTCTCTCAGTTTTCACCATTAATTTTACACCACCTTTGTCAAGGGATTTATCGATTAATGTAGGTTCTGTCTCTTTTCAACCGTTAATCCTTCTGTCGAAGTGATTAAGGGCATTAGGTTATTATCATGGTGATCAAGCATAACAATATATGGAGAAAATGAAACTATACCACAGATTTAAGAGAGAAAATATGAATTACTAATATAAAACTGTCATACAATGAATTCTCGGGCTACTCCCGGTCCTAAAGATGGAGGGGATTAGCCCCGCATGTTCATCTCACACAAGTACATGGTAGAAATAGGGGAAATCATATGAAAAACGTGAATTGAATGGGAAAACCCCTGAACGGAGAAGAACCGATTGATCCTTTGTGTAGAACACGTGCTTTCACACCTCTCGGTGGTGAAATCTGTCTTCGGTAGCGTCCGGATCGACAGGTATGAACTTCTGGCCTCCGTTCTCCTTTCTCTCGCTCCTCGGCACTTATGCAATGGCAAAATCCGATCCTCCCTCGTCTGGGTGGCCGTCATTAGGTATAAGTCCCTAATGAGGTCGTTAATTAACTCCAGCCGTCCGATTGAGATCAATCTGAATCCAACGCATATCTGACGGCATCGATACCATCGATGCGAGTCAATGGTATCGACCCACTACAGTAGCGGCTGGATGCAAACCCTTCCTTTGCCGCGCCCTTCATCATCTCGATACCATCGACTCCGGTCGATGGTATCGACTTCCTTTAGGCGTCGGTTTTTTCGTTTTGCGACGCTGTAGCCTCCATGTGTTGATGGTATCGACTTGGTGTCGATACTATCGACTGCTTCTTCGCCAGCAACCTGAAGGTGTCTCGATACCGTCGACATCAGCATCGATGGTATCGACTCTTTGCTGCTCCTTTCGGCTGGCAACCTGGGACCATGTCGATGGTATCGACTTCCGTCGATGGTATCGACGGAAGCAAATACTTGTTTTTCCTGAAATTTGAAGACAAGATCAAATAAATCCACACAAATAATAATAATTTGATAATGAATGCTCAAAATGATGAACCTAAGAGATTTTGACATAAAATGATGGCAAAGACCAAAATGGGTGAGTTATGCAATATTAACCATAAAAATGACTAATAAAAGCACAAAACACATATCAAACAGGTCTATAAATGCGACTCAAAATCATCGCATCAAACTCCCCTAAGCTTGAACATTGCTCGCCCTCGAGCAACTAATCCTTAGAATAGAATTGCAAATGTCAACTGGAAAACAACACACCAACCCAACATCCCATATGACTCCCACTGAACATTCTCAAACCGGCCTTTCCTAACCACAGAACGGTAATTACCCTAAAGGCGACAATAATCATCAATAAAAGAAATTAAACTCCAAACCGATGAACACTATCACATAAGGCAGTTAACATAATAATATTCGCCGGTTCAGCATTGGTGCATCTCCTGATCGCCTCTACTACGTTGCTCGCCCTAACTACCATCTACATGGAAGCAGTTCTCCTGATATTCATTAGTGAGGAGAAATTCACGGTGGCCTACCAATCCGAGCAACGGGTGGACGAAAATGGGTGGCTCATGGAAGAAAGTGGAAGTATTGTACCGTTTCAACATGCATAATACAAAAATGTCCTAAGTGATGCAAATGCACATTAGAAATGCCCTAATGCTTAAAATTGGGTGGAATGATGCATGCACTAACCATCCACCTCAAAATGAGATGGATATCTAGTCAAGCTACATCATATACTCAATTATCCTGAAATGCAGGTGATATCATGTTCCTTTCTCCTTCTTATTTCACTTTCTTCTAAATTCTTTTTTTTTCTTTATATATTGCAGATTTTCAGATTTTTTTTTCAGCCCACATATCCATAATTGCTTAAAGATAAGATTCTTGAGCTTTTTCTTCATACTCAAAAATTTTTGCACTATTTAGAAGGTATGGAACAATTAATTCACCATTAGGGAAAAATTGAGATACATGAATTACTTTATGCATGAAGATCATGAATGCAACTACATGGCATGCACCTAAAGGTAATGTGCATGAATCATTGTATTTTTTTTCTTTTTATGCAAAAGTATGGAAAATACCAATGCAAATCCTATCTAAATGCTATGCACACAAAAAGGAATTAAAACTGCACTTTACTTCCAATTCTTAGGTGGATTATGGAAAAATGAAGTGGAACGATCACAAGACTAGATGACTGAACCTTAGAAAGATATTATGTGTCCCTCCTTACTGACCTGTGTAGTAGTTTAGAGGGTTCTATCTCTTACATCCAATTAAAGTCTCATTACCCTTTGGTTAGGTTAGGCTCAAACAACCATTTCCGGCCACTTTCATGAATCATTAGGAGTACATGTATGAAATGTTGTTTTAAAGTTGACATAATCAATCATTTTCATAGGATGTGTTCCCAAGGTCAAAACAAAACAAGCTATCCAAAGACACAAAAATTTTAAATTTTCCCTTGAATTTCCCATGCACTAACAGCAAGATGACACAACTTTTATGACATCCACAATTACACTAGATAGCATGTGGATCCTACAAAAGCTAAAATTTCAAGAAAACAAATAACAAGAGAACAAAAGCAATAACACTAAAAACTAAAAATGATAAAAGATAGAGCTGTTCCAACTACCCCCCCTAAGCTTGAATCCGACTATGGCCTCATAGTCAAAAACAAACTTAAAGATTGGAACAGAGATACCCGATCACTCTTGTGGAGGTGGAGGTGGCTGCGGAGAAGTGGGGTCCCAAGACGGGAACTTCCCTTGGAAGTTCGGCTCATACTGGGGCATTGGTGGAGGCTGTGGATACCCACCAAAATAGCCCTGACTCCAGTAGTGGTCGTAGAATGGCTGCTGCTGCTGCTCCATCCTATGCAGCCGATCATGGATGCTTTCTTGATTGGCGAAAAGAAGGCGCTCATTCTCAAAGATCGCCTGCTGGTTGATGAAAAGCCGGTTGGTGGTGTCTTGAATACCGGCATATGCAGCGGTGTGGCTGTGTTGCGTCTGATGAATGTCTTGGAGCATGATGTACATGCCCTGCATAGAGTAAACATCCTCGCTCTACTGCGAGGACTGCGGCAGTGGAGGCGGATGCGGAGAAGATGATGAAGCACCTGGATGCATCCGAGGACGCTTCCGGGGTGCTACGCGTGCTCGAAGAGGTGTGAATGCCTCCTCTTCCTCCTCAGCCTCGTCGTCCTATCCATCGTCACCGCCGTCATTGCCGCCTTCTTCCTCATCGGAGTCGATGGCTATGATTGGCCATCTGAAATGTTGTGCGCCCTCGATGTGGAAGACGGGATCCGGCAGCGCACACTCCTGGTAAGCGTGGTTGACGTGGCAGTGCGCGTACGCCAAACCATCCCGTAGAAGAATAAGGTTTGAACGGTGCAGATGTTGCACGTTCACCTTACTCCTCATGGAAAGCGAAGTCATGGTGGAGAAGTTGAGCCCGAGGTAGTGCGCCAACTTGGTGATGAGCCCGCCGAAATGAATCGGGGCCTTCCTCGTACTCCTCTTTACCGCCAGAACTCGTTGTAGGAAAAACGCACCCCAGTTGCATTCTTGTCGCTTCAGGAGCATGTAGAGAAAGAAGAGGTCGGTCTCCTCAAATTTGCTCAGCGCCAGATCGCTACGAGCAAAGAATGTGAAACTCAACATCCGGTGTAGGACCCGGACAAATGGGTACTCGAAATCCGCTACCGCAACATTGTGGTAGCTCACTATCTTGCCCGCCGGCACTGTCACTAGCTCGGCGAAGATTTTGTCATAATTGGTGCGGGAGTCCGGTCACCGGTGATCGTGTTGCGAGTGGTTCCAGTTGAAGATGTTGTTAAACTGCCTAAGAGTGATGTTGTAGTCGATGTTGAACAGCCGGAACGACACCCGGCCCTTGATCCACTCACGATCAGTAGCAACTACGTCGTTGGGCACGACGCAGACATCAAGGGACGCCATGAATTCCGCCACCAATTCTTTGTAGGTGGGCCACTCGCCGAAGAATGGTTGACCATCCGCATGGTACTCCAGCTCGTCTGGCCTTCTGCTGGTGTGGCGTGCTTGACCCTTCAGAACATAGGCCAAGTTGGCCTCGAATCCAAGATCGCGGATCATATCCCGGTCCACATACCGGGTAGGCTCGATCTTCCGCTTCAAGATCTCTTCATAGATCTTCTTCACCTCCGTGGATGGGTGAACCAGGCGCGGACATGATACTGACACAGTAGGGGGTGGCACGAACTCCATGATATCCATAGGATTCGCGCGGGAGGATGATGCTCCAGCAACGTGCACCATTGTTGCGAGAGAAACGGGATTAGAAGAAGAGCTCGGGGAAGATGGAGAATTGACTCTCTGTGCGGTGAAGATCTTCACTCGGTGTTGCTGCTCTTCGATCTTGGATGGCTCAGGGGATTGCTCGGCGCAAAGGAGAAAGATCACTCTGAAGGTGTGATGTCAAATGACGTAATGACTCTCCTTATATAGACTTGGCCGGCGCCACTGTTGACCCGTCGATACCATCGACGCGGGTCGATGGTATCGACACGTCTCAATGCTATCTGCCCCCCTCGCGAGTATCGACGGCTGACGATTGCTTGATCTTGTAACCCGGATCGCTCTTGAGTCGATACCATCGACGCGGGTCGATGGTATCGACGCTGCACCCGGATCGATGACGTGGACGCCGCAATCGTCGTCGATTTCTTTGCGCGGATCGGTGACATGGATGGTCGATACCATCGACAGGTGTCGATAGTATCGACTTGGCTTCATTGCGACACCGCCACTTTGCACTTCAACTTGTAACGATGTCGATACCATCGACGAGGCCGTCGATGGTATCGAGTTGACTGAGACAAATCGGTCTGCACTTCTCCAGAGATCTTGATGGTATCGACTCCTATGTCGATACTATCGACTTTTCCTTCTCGACCACCTGTAGGTATGTCGATACCATCGACGAGGCCATCGATGGTATCGACTCGGAATGAAATCTGTAGTCTTCAACCTGTACCCTTGTCGATACCATCGATGAGGGTGTCGATGGTATCGACTCTGCCTCAGCCTGCACAATAAACAAACGGATCAAGGTATCTTCTTTACACTAAAAATTGAACAAAAATAAAACAACCTACGATTATAATTAAACTATCCTAATGTACCGATGGTTGGTTTGCCTCCCAACAAGCGCCCTTATTTAACGTCTTAGGCTAGACGGTATGAAGCTCATCATCTTTTCACTTTGGGAACTACGCTTAGAGGATCATGTGGTAACTTGAATTCAACTCTATCTCCTCCAATTCCCAAGGACAATGTACCTCTCCCTAAGGCAGTCACGACATCCGCCGTTGCTTGAAACGGTCTTCCTAGAAGAATTTCACAGCTTTGGAGCAGTGGCATATCAATAGCAACAAAATCCACTGGGAATATGAATCTATCCACTTTGACGAGAACATCCTCACACACTCCATATGGTCTCACGATAGACCCATCCGCTAATTCAATTGTTGCGTCCGACTTCTTGATCTCATTTAACCCAAGCTTATAAAATGTCGCCAGAGGCATGAGATTTATGCTGGCATCGGAATCACATTGCGCTTTAGTAAAATGTCGATCACCTATTGATCAAGGAATGTAGAAGCCCCCTGGGTCTTTTCTCTTCTTTGGCGAACTCCCATGCGTCATAGAGCTCACCGTCTCATTCATCCGACAAATATCACTGGCTTTTATCCGCCTCTTCTTATTGATGATTTCCTTGATGAACCTCCCATAGGCGGGCACCTTCTCGATCATCTCCACTAATGGAATATTGATGTGGAGTTTTCGGAATATTTCCAAGAATTTCCCAAAATGACGATGCTCTTTCTTTGACTTAGGATTGTCCAGTTTTGAAACATTTGTTGCATCAACATGCCTATGAGGTGGCACATATGAGATTTTCGGGGTTAACTCCCCTAAGCTTGCTTCAAACACTCCCTCTGACGTGGGCTTTGGCGAGACATCATCAACAATAATAGCTTGTTGTGGTTCCTCTCTCGCATTCGATGTTTCCACACGTGCACAAACACCCTTCAATTGTTCTTCTTTTCTAGATGGAGATGCAATATTCATAACTCGTTGTGATTTTTTGAAGAAAGGGTTTCCGCCCGGCAGTCCATAGTAAGTGCGTGGATACGGTATCGCCGGTGACGCCTGCATATTAAAAATCATTTTTCTTTCTTCTTTAGCTTCTTGCATCTGAGATTCCTCCTCATTTCTTACCACAGACATATACTTGACTTGATGGTGTACTTGGGCCACGTTTGCATTCTCGGCCGGTTTCTGTTGATTGGCGTTTCTGATGGCTGCCACTTCACTAGAAATCTGTGCCACGGTGGTTTCTAATGCCAGCATTTGTGCTCCATGGCTTTGGAACGTCTGTCCAAACTTGGTAAGAATATCACCTTGAGATTGCAATTGCTTACCAAACATGGCCATCATCTCCTGGTTCTGCTGTACCATTTGACTCAGTAGTTCAGTATTCTTATCCTCTGCTCTAGGCTGTGGCTTGGCATCTGGACCTGCAGAAAATTATTTGGATCCTTCCATGAAAACTTTTTATCCTTTGTCCATGCATAGTCATTGTTTCTATAGCCCTGTTGTTGCATGAATTTCACTTGGGCTTCCTCATCCTCAGATGCATCTTCCTTAGATAGCAGCTTCTTGGCTAGAAGATCTAACTTATCGTTCAGCTCCTTAACTACTCTGGATTCGTCAGCAGCTCTGACCTGCTCCACAGCACCTCTGTCGCCCCATGACTGTTTCCTAGCCATGTTCTTGAGTATCTCCCAGCATCTGGTGTCTGTATTGTTCAGAAAGAATCCCGACCCGGCTGAATCCAGATTACTCCTATCGTGCTCGGAGAGAGAAAAATAGAAGATTTTCACCTGCGTCTCCTTGTCCAGCCCGTGATGTGGACACCTCCTCAACATAACTTGAAATCGCTCCCAGGTCTCAGAATATGTTTCACCAGCCTGTTGGGTGAAATTATGAATCTTCCGGATCATGTCGTTAGTCTTCTCAGGAGGGAAGAACCTCTCAAAGAAGACTTCCACCATATGGTCCCAAGATTCCACGAACTCATCGTCTAGATTATGTAGCCACTCTCTTGCTACTCCCGCCAAGGAACTTGGGAACAGCTTGAGGTACAATGCATCTTGTGGAAACCTGTCTATTTTTACCATGTCCCAGTTTTCAACGAACTGGCTGATGTGTGCAACAGGATCCTCATTCTTCAGCCCATGAAACGCATTTGATTTCACCAAATTAATCAATGCTGGATCGATCTTATATGTCGGTATGTTGATCGCCTTCTTCTTTATAGGCCCCTTTGAAGCTGATGAGGAAGAAGCTTTGATCTTCTCCCATATGGTTTGTGGCTCGGCCATCTCTTCTGGTTCAGATTCAGAATCTACCTCTTCTTGGTACTCTTGCTCGGAATGCTCCTCGTCCTCAGGTCCCGAAAATGGAACCTCGGGTGTGCGATTGTCGTAGTTTGTACTACGTGTATGCACCATGCAACGTACCTGAAATGAGAGAATTCGAGTTCAGTACTATGCTCAGAAAAGTATAAACAATTATAGAGAAATTTAGAAATATTTGATGTTGTTTCAAAATAATAAAAAATGTGGCCTAGAGTGGCCGCTCGTAGCACTCAAAGTGCCAACAATTCCGCCGTAGCCCCAGAAACGGCGCCAAAAACTTGACTGGTATTTTACTACGCGCTAAAACGCAAGTATACGCGTCGAGTAGTACAGGCCTTGTGAGACCCGAGTCGAACACAGGGATACTCGGAATTGTTGGAGACTCCTACTAACTATTTGCGATCAGCTAAGCCGAATAACAAATTGGGGTTTGTTGTCAAAATTAAAAGAAAATAAAAATGAAACATAGCAAACAATCGATTAAAGGTTAATTTAATCAATTCAAAAAGGTATCTTTAGGATTGCAGTTTCACCGCGGGTATTCATTGTATTAGATTTTATATAATGCCTCAATCTTCTCTATCTATCCGGGTAGTGGCCTGAAAACAGAATTACCCACTGTCGTGGTGTAATTCACTACTTAGGTTTAGGTCGGTTCCATCGTCGTAGTAACCTATTCCCTAAACTAAGTGCATTACGAACGGTCTCTCAATTTCCACCATTAATTTTACACCACCTTTGTCAAGGGATTTATCGATTAATGTAGGTTCCGTCTCTTTTCAACCATTAATCCTTCTGTCGAAGTGATTAAGGGCATTAGGTTATTATCATGGTGATCAAGCATAACAATATATGGAGAAAACGAAACTATACCACGGATTTGAGAGAGAAAATATGAATTACTAATATAAAACTGTCATACAATGAATTCCCAGGCTACTCCCGGTCCTAAAGATAAAGGGGATTAGCCCTGCATGTTCATCTCACACAAGTACATGGTAGAAATAGGGGAAATCATATGAAAAACATGAATTGAATGGGAAAACCCCTGAACGGAGAAGAACCGATTGATCCTTTGCGTAGAACACGTGCTTTCACGCCTCTCGGTGGTGAAATCCGTCTTCGGTAGCGTCCGGATCGACAGGTATGAACTTCTGGCCTCCGTTCTCCTTTCTCTCGCTCCTCGACACTTGTGCAATGGCAAAATCTGATCCTCCCTCGTCTGGGCGGCCATCATTAGGTATAAGTCCCTAATTAGGTCGTTAATTAACTCCAGCCGTCCGATTGAGATCAATCTGAATCCAACGCATATCTGACGGCGTCGATACCATCGACGCGAGTCGATGGTATCGACCCACTACAGTAGCGGCTGGCTGCAAACCCTTCCTTTGCCGCTCCCTTCATCATCTCGATACCATCGACTCGGGTCGATGGTATCGACTTCCTTTAGGCGTCGGTTTTTTCGTTTTGCGACGTTGTAGCCTCCATGTGTCGATGGTATCGACTTGGTGTCGATACTATCGACTGCTTCTTCGCCAGCAACCTGAAGGTGTCTCGATACCATCGACATCAGCATCAATGGTATCGACTCTTTGCTGCTCCTTTTGGTTGGCAACCTGGGACCATGTCGATGGTATCGACGGAAGCAAATACTTGTTTTTCCTGAAATTTGAAGACAAGATCAAATAAATCCACACAAATAATAATAATGTGATAATGAATTCTCAAAATGATGAACCTAAGAGAATTTTACATAAAATGATGGCAAAGACCAAAATGGGTGAGTTATGCAATATTAACCATAAAAATGACTAATAAAAGCACAAAACACATATCAAACAGGTCTATAAATGCGACTCAAAATCATCGCATCAGTTTTCTTGGACCTAAGTTGCAAATTCTCCAAAACTTGCTTTATAATTTCGTTTTTCATTGTTTTTACCCTCTCTCGCTTATCCCTTCTCCTTCATTCGGTCGATAGAATAGTAGCCGACAGTGCGGCGCTTAAGAGGGGGTGACCAGCAGAGAAAAATAGGAGGCAAGCTAGGGTTGGTCCCTTGGCTCCCTTGGCCTCGACTCCACGGGCCAGCTTCTTCTTTCCTTCCTATCTTCTTCCTTCCTCCCCTTCTTCCTTTTCCCTAGTACCCCCCCCCCACCTGCTTGGGCAACCGTCTAGCAGCAGGTGCTGCATTGATCAAGCAGCAACATCGGCCGGCCTAGCTGCAGCGGCCAGCGTCAAGAAGCAACGCCTAGGAGCCATCGACGACGCCCATCGACCTCGGCTTGAGGTCCGAGCAAGGAACCGTGGTGCCCCGACCAGTTTGAGTGTGGTCAGCAGTAGCAGCGCCCCAATTAGCTAGGGGCAACGCCCTACTTTGCAGCAGTCGTAACAGCGGCCAGGGGCTCTCTTGGGCGTGTCCAAAGCCTCGAATCGACACCAGTGACTTCGGTTGGGAGCCTACTACTCGAATCTACAGCCATTAGTCATAGTTAGCACCTACCCCAGCCACCTTAGCTACTTGGTTGACGGCCATTAGCAGTAGTTGTTCTTGCACGATGCAGCAGCTAGGCCACTCAGTGGCGCCCAGCAACAGGGGATTTCCGTTTCTGCACAGGTTGCACGGCGTGCAAATCAGTTTGCGCGGCGTGCAAGGTTACAAAAAACATGACAGAAAGTCGGCCAGTTTGCACGGCATGCAGATCAGTTGCACGGGGTACAAAGTTGCAGAAAAATAGAACAGAAGTGTTTCTGCCCAGATTGCACGGGGTGCAAATCAGTTGCACGGGGTGCAAAGTTGCAGAAAAGCAGAATTAGGTGTGTTTGTGAACGTTTTCGGTGTATACGAACACACCGAAGTGGGTGAGTAGTATTTCATTTATTTATCACCATCGAACTCGATTTCATTGTATATATTGCTTCGATATAATTAGAATAACTTCTAAACAGTATAAATGAGATTAAAGAAATGTGTTTAATTCTATAGAGCCTAAATTACTTAGTGTAACAGAAGAAAATAGCGAATGTTGTCTGTACTGATATTGTTGTGAATATGTTGAGCGCTAAATGAATGTATGCTATTATGACAAGTTTAGAATGATGTGGAATTATGTATAAAGTTGAAAGAGATAGAAGTGTTCTTAAATATACTCAGTGTGCAATTAAGATTGAGTTATGACAAATTTATATTTACTGTTTTAATAATGGTAATAGACTTAGGTGCCCTAACACCGTAGAACCCCTTTGAGAGGTCTGCATCTTAGGGGTGAAACTCGTGTCCAACATCAACCGGTTGAGTAATTCTAGTGGCACGAGGATTGATAGGCAGTGTTCAACAATAATCCGTGCGGTGTCACTGGAGTAAATAGGGGTTATTCAACAATAATCCGTGTGTGTGTCACGGTGGTAACCCAGTGTAGATTCTCCGCTTGTGTGCTCAGGTTAGAGGAGGAGTCTAGAGCACTCGGAGTTAGTGCAGTGAGGCCGGAGAGCCTGTAGGCCGGAGAGCCTGTGGGTCCTGTAGCAGAACAGGACTGGCAGTCAGACTTAGCATTTCCCGGGTGTGTCGCTAAGTCTTGTACGGTGGGATCGTAGTTCTCTACAGATCTTTGTATGCAGAGTACACTGGATATGATTAGGGCATAATAATAATATAAATATGTAATCATATAGGATCAAAGTAAATTTCATATGTTAAGAGATTTGAATTTCTGTGCCAATCCTCTATAATTGTTTATTTGTTTAAAATATCTGATGTTGCATAAAAATGAGATTTGTTATCTGTAAATCTGCTATGTTATTAGAACTGCCCTGCTTAGTACTGCACTTATGTTTTATTTAAATTTTATGTATCTAATGAGTTGTTTAGTGATAGCTAAATGAAATGCTATTCACTGAGCGAGTAGGATCATCCCTCTACTCAAACATTTTCAGGTCAACATCAGCAACAGGAATCGGAAGGATCTTTTCATCCTAACGCTTAATCTGTAGAAGGTATATGTAGTTAGTCTAGTTAGAGGTCTCTTAGTCCTTTCCCCTCGGTCCTTGGGACATGGTGTGGGTGAGAGATAGTATGTATGGAGAATGTGTAAAAGATGTAAATTAACTGTTATATTTTACTTTCTTTTAAACAATGTTACATGTTGTAAACTATGTTTATGTTCTCTAGCCAGTTTAATTGAAATGCTTCCGCAATAGTTTATTATGTTTTAGTTACAGCAATAATTTGGATATCATTATGAGGTTTTAAAAAGAAAAAGTTCTCAATAATTTGTTTATATAATAATCCCTCCGTCGCGCCCTATTCTCGTGATTAATGGTTAGTGTGAGATCGGGGTCTGAAATCTTGGTATCAGAGCATAGGTTGAGTACATGGTTATTCTAAGTCAAGGTCAGGGGAGGATAAGAGACCAATAGGATTAGGACTTAAGTGTCTTCCTTCTAACTGTAATTTTCTAACAGGAAGTATTCTGTTATACTATTGCAGATGGCAGGAAGAGGATGTGGTCACGAGAACCAAGTATAGAGCTTAGGTTGAGTCGTTAAGAATCATTAGGATCAAAAGATATAGTTATAAGTGAGGAAAATAATAAGTGATGTGTCTTTAGCTCTGGAAAGTCTGAGTATTTAGGTACCCTGGCCAGGTATCTAAGTACTTAGATTGACCAGTATCAAGCTACTTTGTCTATTCTTCTCTGGATGTCCTGGCCAGGTATGCAGAGGAAGGATAGGCTAGAGAGAAACCCTAGAAATCATAGGGTTAAGAAACCAGAAATTTATGTAAGAGTAAGAGATTAAATATAAGATGTGATACAAGTCTTGCTTTATATTACTTATTTGACTAAAAATCACTAGAAATGCTCTTATATGCATGAAATTAGATTTTCAGTTTGTAAAGTAAACATGATTCTTTTATGTTGTTGTGTGTTATGAAATGATTTATTTATTGTTTATATTCTTTGTATTAAGTAGACCAGAAGTTATGTTTAAATGAGTTTGCCCTAAGTGGATATTCTTTCCACATGTTTGAGATTAATAGGAGTTGGTTAATCCTGAGTAGCTCTTGGCTTCAGGACTACAGGTTCGGCCTGGTCCGGCTGGCAGGATGCGTTACTGGGATCTAACGACTCTTATTAAATATATAATAAAAGTAGATTCTGGATAATTTAGACCTGAATCATGGTGAAAAATGTATATACACTAAGATGTTGAGATATAAGGGAAAGATTAGAACAACTAAGAATTAGTTGGAACTGATATCGGAGACCCAACATTGGGACCTCATATGAGCAATCGTTAATTAGAAATAAAGGAACACAATAAGGTTCAGATTAAATTTAATGATTAGGTGAGAAATACCCTTAATGGTACTAATCAATAATGCATAACAAATGCATGGATCTAATACATGATTAGTAAACCCTAGTGGAGGGTGTCTCATTGTGAACCCTGGTTGAGGGTGTATCCTTGTGAAACCCTAGTTGAGGGTGTATCATTGCGATTGTTTATAGGCAACTTTATAATAAAGTTATGCCTTAAACTAAGATAAGTCCATATCATGTGAGATAGCTGGACAATTCTAATGTGTGGCCTATGCATTATATGCTTAGGGTGAGTATTCTATGATGGAATGCATTAAGAGGGGAAATACCTTAATACAAGATAAAGTTGGTTAACTCAAGTGGGTCTGAATTAATGAGAAATGGGGAACCCTAACCCTAATTTGGGGAAAAGGGAATGATAAGCCCTGTTTGATAGTGAACCCTAATTCCTGGTTAAGGAATGATGGTATTACTATCGTATCACATGATGTGATGAATATCTTGTATGACTGTTATCATGCCTAATAACCATGCAGGTATGATGACATGATGAATATAGCCAAGTTTGGGATGTGACATTTATATAATAAATGTTGATTGGCTTTTTGTGTGTTGATGTTGTTGTTGCTTAATAAAAGTAATAATGTGTACGGATTTTATGAGCCATGTGAATAAGTTGTTGCCTAGTGAGAGGTGATAAGATATGAATGGCCTTGTGAGCCATGTGTTATGCTTGGGTAACAAGTATCATGTTTATTTGTAGCATTTGTGTTAATAAGTTATGCTAGAGAACTTGGCTGATGTTACATTTCTGTTATATATCTATAGTTCATTGATGATTATTCATATCTGTTGTATTCATTACAAGTAGATGGATGAACTTATGAGATCTAAAGTTTGATTTCAAACTAAGGAAGCAAAGTCACATCACAATAATGCTATGTTACTGATAAGGACCAAACCCTAGAATGTTTAGAGTTGAAATAGTTCAAGGGATGTCGCTAGTGATTTGACTTTGAATACTAGCATCTCTATAAAACAAAATCATGAGATTTGCACTATGAAAAGTAAACTAGTATTGATAGTAATCCAGGGTTTAAAGGTAGTTAATCTGAAAGGTAGATAAACAATATGAAAATGATTCAGAGAAAAGAGTAAGATACAAATTTGAAATGTAACAAATGTGTTTGAAACAAAAGGAGAAATACAATATAAGTGAAGTGCGATATAAAATAAATTCTTACAGTAATAATAAGAATGAGGAATAATCTATTCTTACCTTGTGTGTTTGAATTTTTGGGATGTTTATTCTATAGGATCAAAATGAGAAGGATAAGTAACAAGAGGTAAGTAGCATAGAATGAGGAGAATTACTCGTCACATGATCTGGTATTAGTTGTTATAGTTCATGCTCATAAGACATGACGTTACTATCTTTATGGTGAGGTGTGCCAGGTGTTTATAGATCATAAGAGCTTGAAATATATCTTTACCCAGAAGGATCTGAATCTTAGACAGCGGAGATGATTAGAATTGATTAAGGATTATGATATAATGATAGATTGTCATCTTGGAAAAGTGAATGTGGTAGCAGATGCCCTCAGCAAGAAGTTAAGTTCAATAGCTGATGCATTCTCTATGGCATGTTTCGAGAGAGACATGCTAGTAGAAATGTGAAAGTTGAACTTAGACTTAGAAGTGATAGAGCAGAGTGCTTTGATTGCACAGATGCAAGTCAAGCCTACTTTTTATGATTAGATCAAGGAACTTCAGCAGAATGATAGTGAGTTACAGTAGATCATGCAGGATATGACAAAGGGAAAAAGACTAGAGTTCAGGTTTTCAGATAATAGTGTGTTGTATCAGCATGACAGGTTGCGTGTACCTCGAGATAGTGATATGAAAGAACAGATTTTTGAGAAAGCACATGCGTCGGTGTACGCTATGTATTCAGGCAACACTAAGATGTATAGGAATCTCAAGAAGTTGTACTGGTGGTCAGGTATGAAAAAGGATGTAACTGAGTACATGGCCAAATGTAGTGTGTGCCAGCAGGTTAAGGCTGAGCATCAGAAGCCCACAGATACTTTGCAATCTTTTCCTATACTAGAATGGAAATGGGAACGTATCACAATGGATTTTGTGGTAGGGCTACCCAGGACACCTAGAGGTTGTGACTCAATATGGTGATTGTGGATAGACTGACTAAGTCTGCTCACTTTCTTCATATCAAGTCAACCTCTGATGTCCCGAAGTTGGCTAAGATATTCATGGATGAGATAGTCAGGTTGTATGGTATCCCAGTTTCAATTATATCTGATAGAGATCCTAAGTTCACATCCAGGTTTTGGAATCAGTTGCATCGTGCTTTGGGCACAAAGTTAAGATTTAATACAACTTCTTACCCGCAAACAGATAGTCAGTCAGGGAGGACCATTCAAACTCATGAGGACATGCAGAGAGTAGTAGAAAGCTGCATAGGATAGGCAGAAGAGTTATGTTGAGATGAGACATTGACCTCTTAGAGTTTGAGGTTGGTGATGAAGTGTATTTGAAAGTTTCACCATAAAGAAGAGTGTTGAGGTTTGGTAAGAGAGGAAAACTGACTTCTAGGTTTATGGGCTCATATCCTATCATTGAGAGGATTGGACCTGTAGCCTATAGGTTGGATTTGCCATCCGAGTTGCCCAATTTACATGACGTGTTTCATGTATCGATGTTGAAGAAGTGTTACCTTGGTACAGAGAAGATAGTGGACCTATAACCTGCTCAGCTCAGACCAGATGTATCCTATGTTGAGGGATTAGTACAGATAGTTGATTGGAGAAATCAAAGAGCTCAAGAATCAAAATACTGTTAGAAAAGGTTTTGTGGAGAAACCACAACTTAGAAGAAACCACGTGGGAGTTTGAGTCAGTAATGCATAACAAGTTTCCTTTTCTCTTTTAGGAATTTCGGGACGAAATTCTTATAAGGGAGGGAGATTGTTATGACCCACGTCGTGGTTAACCAGTAAATACCTTAATTAATTAGTAAGCATCTTGATTAGTGCTAAGCACTCTGTTAAACATCATGGATAACCAAGATAAGCTATGTCGTGAATTAATAGTTGAGATGTATTCATCTGAGGTATCTTATGACAATTTCAATGTTAATGTTGAGTTAAGTTAAATTCCAAGATGCAATTGGTGCTTTGACCAGTTGTGATAAGATACTAATTGAGATTTCTTACTTTGAGGTCGTAGTGGATTCCGTGATTGATGTTTTGCAAAAGAAATCATCTGATTCGGATCTTCGAGGCAAAAATCACAGCCTTTTTGGTTTTCTTGGACCTAAGTTGCAAATTCTCCAAAACTTGCTTTATAATTTCGTTTTTCTTTGTTTTTACCCTCTCTCGCTTATCCCTTCTCCTTCAATCGGTCGATAGAACAGTAGCCGACCGTGCGGCGCTTAAGAGGGGGCGACCAGTAGAGAAAAATAGGAGGCAAGCTAGGGTTGGTCCCTTGGCTCCCTTGGCCTCGACTCCACGGGCCAGCTTCTTCTTTCCTTCCTATCTTCTTCCTTCCTCCCCTTCTTCCTTTGCCTTGGCACCCCCCCCCACCTGCTTGGGCAACCATCTAGCAGCAGGTGTTGCATCGATCAAGCAGCAACGTCGGCCGGCCTAGCTGCAGCGGCCAGCGTCAAGAAGCAACGCCTGGGAGCCATCGACGTCGCCCATCGACCTCGGCTTGAGGTCCGAGCAAGGAACCGTGGTGCCCCGACCAGTTTGAGTGTGGTCAGTAGTAGTAGCGCCCCAATTAGCTAGGGGTGACGCCCTACTTTGCAGCAGCCGTAACAGCGGCCAGGGGCTCTCTTGGGCGTGTCCAAAGCCTCGAATCGACACCAGTGACTTCGGTTGGGAGCCTACTACTCGAATCTACAACCATTAGTCATAGTTAGCACCTACCCCAGCCACCTTAGCTACTTGGCTGACGGCCAGTAGCAGTAGTTGTTCTTGCACGATGCAGCAGCTAGGCCACTCAGTGGCGCCCAGCAACAGGGGATTTCCGTTTCTGCACAGGTTGCACGGCGTGCAAATCAGTTTGCACGGCGTGCAAAGTTACAGAAAACATGACAGAAAGTCTGCCAGTTTGCATGGCATGCAGATCAGTTGCACGGGGTGCAAAGTTGCAGAAAAACAGAACAGAAGTGTTTCTGCCCAGATTGCACGGGGTGCAAAGTTGCAGAAAAGCAGAATTAGGCGTGTTTGTGGACGTTTTCGGTGTATACGAACACACCGAAGTGGGTGAGTAGTATTTCATTTATTTATCACCATCGAACTCGATTTCATTGTATATATTTCTTTGATATAATTAGAATAACTTCTAAACATTATAAATGAGATTAAAGAAATGTGTTTAATTCTATAGAGCCTAAATTACTTAATGTAACTGAAGAAAATAGCGAATGTTGTCTGTACTGATACTGTTGTGAATATGTTGAGCTCTAAATGAATGTCTGCTATTATGACAAGTTTAGAATGATGTGGAATTATGTATAAAGTTGAAAGAGATAGAAGTGTTCTTAAATATACTCAGTGTGCAATTAAGATTGAGTTATGACAAATTTATATTTACT
This sequence comes from Alisma plantago-aquatica, assembly GCA_963693085.1. NCBI lineage: Eukaryota > Viridiplantae > Streptophyta > Magnoliopsida > Alismatales > Alismataceae > Alisma > Alisma plantago-aquatica. Next base: position 865,485,657 of record OY856414.1, on the reverse strand, counting down.
TCTTTAATAATGGTAATAGACTTAGGTGCCCTAACACCGTAGAACCCCTTTGAGAGGTCTGCATCTTAGGGGTGAAACTCGTGTCCAACATCAACCGGTTGAGTAATTCTGGTGGCACGAGGATTGATAGGCAGTGTTCAACAATAATCCGTGCGGTGTCATGGTGGCACTGGAGTAAATAGGGGTTATTCAACAATAATCTGTGCGTGTGTCACGGTGGTAACCCAGTGTAGACTCTCCGCCTGTGTGCTTAGGTTAGAGGAGGAGTCTAGAGCACTCGGAGTTAGTGCAGTGAGGCCGGAGAGCCTGTGGGTCCTGTAGCAGAACAGGACTGGCAGTCAGACTTAGCATTTCTCGGGTGTGTCGCTAAGTCTTGTACGGTAGGATCGTAGTTCGCTACATATCTTTGTATGCAGAGTACACTGCATATGATAAGGGCATAATAATAATATAAATATGTAATCATATAGGATCACAGTAAATTTAATATGTTAAGAGATTTGAATTTCTGTGCCAATCCTCTATAATTGTTTATTTGTTTAAAATATCTGATGTTGCATAAAAATGAGATTTGTTATCTGTAAATCTGCTATGTTATTAGAACTGTCCTGCTTAGTACTGCACTTATGTTTTATTTAAATTTTATATATCTAATGAGTTGTTTAGTGATAGCTAAATGAAATGTTATTCACTGAGCGAGTAGGCTCATCCCTCTACTCAAACATTTTCAGGTCAACATCAGCAACAGGAATCGGAAGGATCTTTTCATCCTAACGCTTAATCTGTAGAAGGTATATGTAGTTAGTCTAGTTAGAGGTCTCTTAGTCCTTTTCCCTCGGTCCTTGGGACATGGTGTGGGTGAGAGATAGTATGTATGGAGAATGTGTAAAAGATGTAAATTAACTGTTATATTTTACTTTCTGTTAAACAATGTTACATGTTGTAAACTCTGTTTATGTTCTCTAGCCAGTTTAATTGAAATGCTTCCGCAATAGTTTATTACGTTTTAGTTACAGCAATAATCCGGATATCATTACGAGGTTTTAAAAAGAAAAAGTTCTCAGTAATTTATTTATGTAATAATCCGTCTGTCGCGCCCTAATCTCGTGATTAGTGTTTAGTGTGAGATCGGGGTCTGACATTTTCTAAGTTCCATGATAAAAAGTAAACAAAAGCCTCTTGTCTAAAGTGTAAAATGGTCGTCAAATGCATTTTTTGGGGAGGGGTTCTTCTTGGATATAAATATCATTGATTGAGTGTACATAATATGAGTTCCTGGGCTAAAAATTTGGAATTGTCTTCTTTCCTACCCATGTATTAAATAAAGAATGATGCATGTATCTATGTTCTTTTCTTTAAGTTGAGTGTGTCATGAGTATATAGGACTCTTGACTATGCCCAAAGTAAATTAGCACGACATATTATTTTGGAATACAACTAATCTTTTTTTTTTACATATGTGGACTACTTTTTCTTCAAACTTGAGTATGTGACTCAATAGAATTGAATTCTCCTATGGATCTGACTACATTATTGATTAAAGTAAACATTCAATTGCATTAATTTTTTGTCTTTTGTATGTCTCTCTCTATGGACTGTTGCTTCTAAGGATCAACAATTAGATCTATACCAACTTGATGGTCTTTTCTAGTAAAAACAACAAAAAAATCATATAGAATGAAAACTACTGGCGAAGACAAATATCCTTTGGTAAAATGGATAGGAAAATAAATTAAACGAACCAAAGGATTATGATGGAAGTAATAAGAAATGTGTCAAACTCTTTGATTCAAATCATGTACAATGGATACTTGTTGTAGGACAATTTATTCATCAAGTTTCGACTCTTGTCCAAAATAAAATTTAGCATCTCACCAAAAGTGGATGAAATCATTATTTAATTATTTGTTGAGAGTCATCTTATATAGTGTTAAAAATTGCTCGGCGGTCCTCTCTTCATCTTTGTGGTCAAGCACCAAGTAGTTGATGGGATGTAGTAAGCTACCATAAAACCATTAGCTCCCCTCAAGAGTCCAATGCTACTCTGTGGCCCTGCTCGGTTCCCTACTCACGATTGGCTCTTCTAGATTCTGTAGCATTGATATCCTGGTAGCATATATTAATACCAGATGAAGTTGACATAGACATTGAATAATCAAAACAAACAAACCAGATGAGTTATGTCATAACGGTATCCATTGATGCATATGCTAACTGTATAAAAAGCGATAAACAATGTATCCACTAAAACAACACAGTGACTCATCGTAAATGCATTTCTTTTATAGTATCATCGAATGCCTCTAGGCATATCTGTCAACAAATGGTCTCCTTTTTCCGCTTCAATGGTTCTAGTATTGGCTTGTCAATGTTGTCAAACCTCGGGACATGGTACCTAACTTGGTTTCTGGAGTGCTGCTTCTCGAGGCCATGTGCCTACCTCAATTCGTCATTTTCATTCTGGTAGGACGAATACGTTAGCTTAGTTGACATTTTCCATGATTTGACGTGTTGGAAACAAGCTATCAAGCCGGCATAACACAGGTAATAACGATGCGTGGGTCATTTGCCACGATTACACTACATCACAATTTTATTTTTAACTCAGAGTATTGTGTGGTGGAGCGGTTACGGTGCAATAGTTGCGAAAACTTATTTGATTAGGCCAATGCTTAGAAAGCTGCATTTGCAGCAGGCAAGAGAGAAAATAAGAAAAAAAGCTCTAGCTTGGAGTTCTCCTATCTTTTCATAGAGTTCTTAGCATATCACATTACCTAAAAGAACTCCGGCTCAAGAAATTTTGTTGTTGGTTTGTCTCACTTTACAGTTATCTGATACTATTATTTATCATTGATTGTGTATGGTGTTCTTTCCAGCTATTGTGTATGGTGTTCTTTCCATCTACAGAGACAAGATATTCAAGCCATTTTGATAACAAAGTAGTCAGGAGTACAGACTCGTTACACAAGTTTGATCGGATAAAAAAAGAACGCTTCAGCAAGAATTCCTCCCCAACGAGCTGGCCAAAGAAGCTTTCAATCGGAATCCTTCCACAATCATGGGTGGCACTTGTATAGGTGACACTCCAACTACGAAGGCCAAAACAGCCAGAACACAAAGCCTGATAAGCGTCGATGTCCTTCCCTGGATGACTCTGCGTAACGAAGACACCAACCAAAAGCGAGAAGATACAGATAACTGGAAAGGGATAAACCTCAACCAGAGACAAAAGGAAAAGAAGCAAGACACACAACAAAACACAACACAAACTAGCACCAAACAGAAAGGGAAAAACAACAAACAGGTACCCGACAGTAGAGGGATAGGAGGAAGAGGCATGAAAGGCACAGCCTCCGTAGATCCGCTAGTGCACATAGGAGCAAGCAAAAGGAAAGCATAAGGGGAACAACTCGAGGAATCCCCACCACGACGCCAAAAACTTCCTGCCTGTCCCTGCTTGACTCAAGCCTAAACTCAAGAAGCACAAAGACCAGGCCGGGGAGGTAGACGCTCCCATCACCAGCACAAGAACCCCCGAAAATCCCCTGCACCAGCTAACCAGCCGGATCAGGCACCGACCTAACCTCCACCACACCATCAAAACCTGTGACCAAAAGAAAAGAAGACGAAGGACCTAGAGAAAAAAAGGGGGGGGAACCAGGGACGCCAGCACCAGCTGGGCAAGAGGCACCGCCTGTGGCAGCTCGAAGGCACCACAGAGACGAGATCGCTCAGCAGACACCTCTAAAGACCGCCACCTCCCACCACCAAAAGCAGTGCCGACACGGACACCTGACCCAAAGGACAGAGTGGCTACGAGGCGTGATCCCAGCAAGGAAGAGGAGCGTCGCTCGAAGCCCAACAAGCATGGAGCAGCCCCGGCGAGAAAAAGCCTGGGGGGAGCGGGTCGACGCTGACCGGCGGCCGGAGCCCCTCCCCCAAGCCAGCCGCCGCACGCAGAGGGAGCTACGCCCTAATCACCAGAGCGGGTCGGGAGCGAGACGGAAGGCCTATTAATGTCACCTATAACACATAACAAAGTATAATAGTAGTTAGTTCTTCGAAGAGAATGAGAAACAACAAAGAACCCATCACAACTACAAACATACCAGAGAAAGTGAATTGAAGACTTCAAATCTCTGGAATGATGACATTACCGTAAAGAACCCTGGTTGCAGAAATTTTGTTGTTAGTTTGCCTCACTAAACAATTCTCTGATACTATTGTTTATCATTGATTACGTGTGGTGCTCTTTCCAGCTACTTTGGCAGAGGGGAGTCCAACAGAATTGTTGATGTTTATGAGTGTTGTCTTTTTCATGGGTTCCTTTACAAATAGTCTATTAATGTCACCTATAACACATAACAAAGTATAATAGTAGTTAGTTCTTCGAAGAGAATGAGAAACAACAAAGAACCCATCACAACTACAAACATACCAGTAAGAAAGCGAATTGACGACTTTAAATCTCTAGAATGATGTGTATTCGAGGCCATGAATAGTTTATCATAATGTTGTTGTTAAAAGACGTCATGGTGCCCTGGCAACACTGAATGTTGTCATGAATCAGCTCCTATGTCATGCATGGCATCGACTGTCAATAACACGCAAGTTATAGAGTCGCTCTGGCTATTTGCTCCGCGGAAAGACAAACAACTTAAACACGAACCTTAGCTGGAAGCGTCGATGCATTTGGGACATGAGTAATTATATTGAGGTAGCGAGTTGGTCAGTGGAGATACGTAGTAGTTGTTTAATGCTCAGGTGATTTTTTTTCATTCCATCGTCTTTAAACACATTCTCATATTGGACCAGAGACGTGGGATATAAGTGTTGTGGTAACTACCCACTTGTTGCGTGTGTTTTGACGGTAGTTGGATGCCAAAGCCGTGTAAATGAAATCAGATTAATGAAATAAAAATGGTAAAAAAATGTGAGAAGAGAAAGAAGCAACGAGATTGTAGAATTTTGAAATTGGTAAAATTTGATTGGTTAGAAGGTTTTGTGAGTGGAGAACCTGACACAATGATAATTAGCTAGAAGGATTCACTCTTTTCATAATAGTATAGATGTCATTTATTGTCTATAAAAAAAAAGATGTCATTTACTGAATTATCTATTAACTTGGAGTTTCTTGATCATTCCAAATTTATGTTATGATACTCCATATCTAATCTGTACTTGGGACTAACTAGTTTTATAATTTTATAGTTGTGACATATTTCCTAATTTCACAAATTATGACAAACATGATTTTACTTTATCCTAAACCATGACTTTCTTTATAGTGATTTTACCTAAATAATGGAGAGATAAATCATGTATATTGGTATCAAAAATATTAATGTGTATTTATATGTGTTGTACATAATACACATAATCAGGAATATATAATCATATTCACTCATATATTGGTGTTATAATGGTTTTAATGCATATTGGATTACCATTGGGTGAAGAAATTAGTTCTTAGTTTGTTTCTCACTCTGACCATGATGTTAGGCTCACCATGATAAGTTTATCTTTGTTTTTATATGTTACAATAACCCACACAAGAAACATACAAGATAGGTTTTATAACTCACAGTTAATTGTTAGGACAATTTTCACTAAATTTAGGTTTTTATTGCTCTAACTCATTCACACAATTCTTGTTATACAATTTGTCAAAGCTAACATAGGGATTATGTCAACATGAAAATGGTTTGTTCCAATTGCGGCCTCCTTCAAATAGCAAAAGTGGACCATCACCAAAATTGAGACAATAATACATAGTCAACCAAAAAAATGATTTTACTCATGGTCTAAAAATAGTGGTGGTCTTAGGGAGTCTCTATTATGTCTATGATTTGATTAGTCATCTAAATAACCATTGAAATTGGTAGACTAAGGGTCAAAACTTATCAAAAATCTAGTTCAAGTGAGGTAGCTGCTAAAGAGGGTACCACTAATGACCCTAAGAGTTTCTAAATCCTAAATAAGGTCTAAGGGTCCTCCAAATAGATCAAAATTCTCAAGAAACATCAAATATTATATGTAGGTTATTTTCTTTATGTTTTATGTTGTGATGAGTCTAAAATACCCTAGAACTCAATAAGTTACTCAAAATTAGGTACCATTCATACAAAATCCCAACTAAGTACAATGAAAACATGTCAAAAAGGTGTTATAAACATACATAAGATTATTATGCTTTGATATGAAACAAGACTTAATCACACCTTGAAGGTGATAAAACACAATTAGGGTCAAAGAAAGGAAACATGGTCTTACAATGACTAACAAGTCGGTATTAAGGATCCCCTACTTTGATACCATGCTATGAACAAGATTATTAGAGAATCCTGATTAGGGAATTTTTTTATAGAACGTTCTTATATACATTAGCATTAGAGAGAAACTCATGAACTAGATATTTAAGTGTTGCATGGGTTGCATTAAGTTTATGATATAATAAGTAAGAAAAACGTATTTTGGCTTAATCCCTATATATTATGCTAACTAACCTTTTAACAATGTATTGAAGAATACTATGCATTGCCCTAAAATATATATTTGTAACATATGCAGTTCAATGTGTGCTATAAACTAGCAATGTAGAGATAATATGTAGTAATATGTTCCCACTACCAAACTTTAATTAGCATATCCAATGTGTTATCTTGTTTCATACATAGCACAAGTGTTGTTCAAGTACAAACATTTGTTAATACAAATTTGAAATATTAATTGTTATTATCCAATGGGGTTTATCACAATGGTGATTGGGACATAGATGGAATATCATTGGCAAAAACTCAAATGTGGTGTGGATGGTGAGATTTTTTTGGTGGAATTGTTTTATTCTTTATAAAAATGAGCATGCTACTTTGTGCATAATAATTATCATTATTATTATGTATAAATAATGAAGATATCTCCCATTCTTTGTTAACCAAATATGTATCCACACTTTTCCCATGTAGTCTCATTTTTTAGAAGATATTTTTGAACACTTTGAATGGTTGAAGTTCGGAAAACATATGTTGACTAGAAGTACATGATAAAGGGTATTTATATATAATTACATCAAATGATGTTTTATTTTAAAGAGTAGATTAATATATTTGTACAGATCCATTTTTTTGAAGAGTTGATATTATCTTACTCCCAATATGATGCAGTTAACGTGAGATATCATCTTTAAAATTGGGATTTGTATTATGAACATGTAACATTTGTGCATATGATTTTATGCTTCTTCTTTTATTTCAAATATGATTGTGTTGTTTGGATTCATTGGGTTTCTTCATTTTCATTATATGACTTTCTTTTAGAAGAAGGTACAACTTATCTGTTGGAGTAGAAGTTATTGTTTTGAGAATTTTTAGTATTCATGATAAATCACATATATTTTGAAGCAAATTTTCATCATGCATTGTGTTAGTGTTGATGAAAATGTGAAAAAAGATGTTTAGTTTCAAATTACACATGTAAATGGATTTTCAAATTTAGACATTCAAATGGTATTTGCATTCAAAATTCTAGGGAGAAAAACGATTTATGATGGATTTCGATTGAATTTCAGTTATTAGATTTTTAGATTCCAATAATTCAGATAAGATGTTTGTTACCATGGCATCTAAATTAAAAACATACCTTACTTCGTTAATATTACACATATTATTTAAATATGATTAGAATATTGAGACATAGTTATATTTGATTAACTTGACTAATTACGAATAAATATCTAATAGATACAATGGTAACTATAGATTTTGCTACCAAAATAGCCTTTAAATATAGTTGTTGTCTAACTTGTAAATCTTAAACATATATTTATAGAATACATATCTTGCTGGATCTAGGAAACCAAATATAAAACATAAGTGTGCATGACTACCAAAAATCCCTAGTTAATCAGTCTTAAATTTCTAGAATCTTGAATTCCCAAAAATTCAATAAAATCCAAGTATCCAAGCTTTCCCTTTGTGAGTAGGGTTGTCCTAACGTGGCAATGATGGAGCTAAATTAAAGTGCAATTCAAGCAAGAGAAAAATAGAGGGGTCATTTGTTTCCAATAAATAACCAAAAATGACTGATGAATGGTTAGAATAATGATGTGTCATTCAAAATGTTTGATGCATATGTTTTGCTATTATTTCTTTGCAATCCAACATCAACATGTTCTAAAATATGATCTAGTTTCACTCTATTAGTTCCTCCCACGAATGAATGAATGTGATGATGGCACACATCCACTTGATGCCTCAAGTGTTGGTCCCTTTTGATTGCAAATAAGGCCACATGAGTCCTCCTTTGAGTATAAAGTTCATGTGAAAAACTAAATAATGTCCCAAATAGATGGGGGATAACACTGTCGTGCATGTGGTATTGTGGTCCCTAATTTATCTTCGTCATCGCTGCCCCACCCAACCCAAATTATTTTTCTCTACATTTGGAGACTATTTGAATTAGAGATTTTTTGTATTATTACATATTTTATGCTAGTGTACTGGCATATGGTTTATAATTTCAATGAAACATAAGTGTGATTACATTTTTAGTTGAAAACATTGTAATTTATCATGAACCACACGACCACCCCTACAAAGGCCGCATGGTGTGCTACTTAGAGGGTATCAATTAGGTTATCAATTTCATTTTACGTTGAGATGTACATAAGACTTCACATTGGATATTTCAAATAATGATAAAAAATATCAGTTTGGTCACTTTAGACCGGGTCAAAAAGTGTATAATCACATAATGTCTCGTGAAAAATTACTGACACTACCTAATTAACGTTATGTGGCTAACATGCATATCTATTTTATATTTTTTCTTCAACTCTTTCAATCTACATGATAGAAGCAATGAAGGGAAACGAACCCGATATCCAATTTATCTAGTCCCCTAAATTTGATAAATATATATCTCCAAATAGGCCACAGTCTAGCGGGAACGGAAGGATGCAAGTTTACTTTTTTGTGACATGTCACACAAGGCCCTATTTGTGCCCATATCGGCTCATCATCGGTATCAAAGCATGTATGCCCTACCCATATCGGCTCATCATCGATATGAAAACATGTATGCCCTGGTGACATTTCGATCTATCAAATGGGTGGGATCGGTAGGTTTGGCTCAGGTCATTATGAGAACATGTTTAGGTACAGTGAAAAAAATCATATTTTTAAATGGGTCGTATAAAACTTTATCTAAGTTTACACTGACAGGTCAAGAGTAGCTCATGAGTACTTATATAATTTATAATAAGTCTCAAACCTCTTGTTATAAATAATAAAAATAATAATTTTTAAGTTTTTATTTTATATACTTCTCTCTCTTTTTATGCATAACACAAATTAAAATATTTAGTTTATTATGTATTACCTCCATCATAATAGAAAATGACTTTCTGTTATTATAAAGTAGTGTTTAAACACAAAAAATTCTAATTGATCTGTTTTAAACTCAAATATAAAATAGGAAAAAATTCAATGCATATAGACATCCAACACACAAAAATCAGATGGTGTAATTCAAAGATAAGAAAGAATTAGGATGATGTTATGATTTTTATCAAAACTAAATAGAAATATTGTTATTATTACAAATATATAAATGTTTGAAAGACAAATATTAGGAAAATATTTATTTATATATAAAAATATAAGTTCACATACCTTAAATATATATTACATGTAAGAACAAAACACTACATATTCAAATGTCCATCAAAGATATAATCATGTCATCAAATTGTCACAAGTACTCATCTACAAAATTTAATATTTAGTCTATTTTATTTAAATGGCCCAGATGTCATAAATCAACCCGTAAGACCCATCTAATAAATAGATCATGTGTTGGATTTATCCCATTATTAAATGAATAGCCACAATATTTATCCAAATTAGTAATTAATAGATCGACTCACAAGTGCCCACAGATCAGTGTCCTATTTTAACAAGATCTATTGAAACTTGACACCCAGGTGACAAAACTGACGCGCAGTCTTTCATTACACTTTCGCCTATTTGCATACTGCATTAATCGCCCCCACCAGAAAAGGAACATCACATCCCCTGTCACGTGCACAGCTTGACGGGCGATGATAATGCCCATCGGACTGGCCCAATAAGTTGATTGCTTTGTCTCGGCTTCTGCTGGTTTGCCGGTGTGAGCCGGTAGACATTATTTTCTGTGTTGCAGAGCAAAGCTCTTAGCACGCCCACCTGGCCTGTGATGATAAAACGCAGAAGATATGGGCTGAGGCAGCAGCGTGGGTGTCCACGGACCCTACAAAATGCTTGCAATGCACATCTATTTAAGCCTTTTTGGCCTTGTCACTTGTGGGCCGTTCCTTGACCACTTACCCATCGCAAATTGGGCCTTCTCCTATTTTCATCTCTTCCACTCAAAAGCACAAGAGTCCTAAACACTCTCCCAAATCGACTAAATGTCTCCAGTATCAAGATACTCAAATAGTTATGTTTCAAACTTTTCATGAAAGGTGTTAGAGCCAGGCAGGTAAAGAAGTGCTGATCATATCTGTTATGCAAGACATACCTACCTATATTGTGGGTTTATTCTAATTGTCAGTCAATATGATTGCTAATATCAATAAAGTTGTGGCTAAACTATGGTGAGGATCATCAGAAACAAAAAGAAAGATTCAATGGCTGCTTGGACGAAGATATGCAAGTCAAAGAATGAAAGAGGCCTTGTATTTTGAGATCTCACTACTTGTATGGCTTGGGGACTCCGTGCTAGTTCTCTTTGCTTACCCGGCAAGGTTCTGAAGGATATGGACTACAAGCTTACTGACGTCCTTGAAGCCTATAAAAGGGTAATATGGAGTATCATTTGGGGTTCCAAAGGCCAACTCAGAGAAGGTCTCAGGTGGCAGATAGGAAAAGGCAATAAAGTCAAGATCTGGGAGGATATGGGGTTTCCAAATACCTAAGGTACTTGTACTAAATCATGGACACAACTGAGACAAATGACTTGTGTGCGGAGTACCACATCAATCGGGAACAAAATAGCTCGCATAAAATAAAGACGAATTTGTTATTTGCAGCGGAGGACGGATATGCAATTCCGAATGAATCCATCTTCACAGACAACGAGATGAGATATGCCGGTATCGAACCCCCAACAATTGCTACTCGCAGAAAATAACCTATTATTCTACATGTGCTCCCTCCATGTTGCTTCCTAATATCCAACACTCAGCGATGTGGGCTGACATTTGAAAACTTCTTCGCCCACCAAAGTTGGAACTTCTTTTGCCAAGAGAGCTTGTCCTAGTCGTATAGTAATGAAATGCATATTATTCAGTAGCCCACACAAGTCATGTGAGTTGCAACCGTTGCAATTTCGACAGAGGATATGAGTAATGAGTTCATATCACTCTCGAGTGCCTTGCCATTTCTAGCCTTTGGGAAGATAGTAGCTTCCAATGGTTGATCGAGTAAATGCCATATCAGAACATTGCGGAATCTTGGAGCTGGGTTACCAACAATTCAAACCATAAAGATTTTGCTTTCTACACCACCTATCGTCTTACAAGTTAGAATGCACAAACTTACGCACTTTTTATGATGAGAAGCCTCGACCTTCTATTGTTGCTGCTGGGCTCCGCATGTTAGTCGAGTGCTACAAGCTTAAAGATGTTTGCTTCTATAGAAATTTCGGTGAGATCTAATAGAGACCATGCAATCCAGAAGCCCCCCACCTAAGGGTGTCTTTAAAGCAAATATTGATGTTTATGTCCTAAAAATGTAAAATCCACTCCAACGTCGTCGTTCGTGACAATAACTCCAATTGTGTTTTGATGGCAACTAGTGCAATCAAGAGAACTTGAGCTTCTTATATGATGAGAGCTATACAATTCTATTATGGTTGGAGCTGATAGTGAAGCTCAACAATAAAAGGATGATAATTAAGATCATTGAGAAGAATCTAACACTAGAGGAAAAATGTTCATAGTCCACAAAAAGTACAGTGGACTATGCTTCACAGTTCATGGTTTTAACCGTTGATTATTACCATGGATTAGATATCGATAGATTATTTTCCATAGTCTACAATTAAATCTATGGATGGGTAGAAAACTATGGGCTATTTTTTATTTCTATATCTTAATTACAAACCATAGAATCCACTATGATAACTACGAACTACTATTTTTTTATAATTTAATTAAATTTTACAGTCCAATGTGCAAATCGTAGACTATTGTTATTTTTTTATTTAGAAACCTTGCATTAAACTATGAAAACTGTGCACAACTTTATTTTGTATTTTAATTTTATTTTCAAAAAATAAGTTTTGATCCCAATAAAATTACAAACATTCAACCTCGTTTAAATAATATATCACATAAAGAATATGATATATTGTGATATTTATTCATGATGTACTCATATTAGATCTTACACTTCTAAATATTTAACAATCACAATGATTTCCTATAGTAATATTAATTTATTAGAAACAATTCAAAAGCATAATAATTCACTCACACTCTGTTCAAATTCGTGAGAAACATATTACTAGTGATCTCTATAATAAATATATTTCATTATCAATATTCATATATTTGAAACATCTAAAAACATAATAGCTCAATCTATTTCAGACACATCTCTAGATTTTCTAAAAATATCATAGTATTTCTGTATAAAGTTTAACATAAATATTACAACATGTTGTGTTTCAAGAATTCAATAACATGGTATCACCATAGAAGTAACTACAATAATGTTGTATGATATTTTAGTCTCTTCCAGACATTGTCTCGGGAAGTATGCACTTCCTTCCCAAAAATATTACATGATAGTCATATTCCTATAAAAATATAATATTCAAGTCAAACATGCATGAGAACAAAATACATTTTCAACATTCATTTATATAGATAATTTTATTATATTTTTATAGTTGTAAACAACACGTCAAATTATGTACGCACGTTACTATTTCATAACAAAGAAATATAATTTTATCTTGTAAAATAAATTGAAAGATGCATGTATATATATTAATACAATGATATGTAAAATCATACATGTCTTATTTTTACATTTCATTTAGTATCTAATAATAAGACAAGAAAAAATATACTAGTAACACATTAACTAGGTAAAAATATTACTTGTTATGCTAAAAGAAAAAGTAAATTACTCAAATTAGGTGAATTAATATCCATTCCTCCCTATAATTAGAGAATAATAAGCAACATTAAGTAAGATATTCTTCAAGAATTGATATATAAATATAAAAAAAATATTGCTAAAAGATTGCTAGCATATCGAAGATTCTGATGATCTTAAAAACTAGATTCAAGAGTTGTTGTCTTGTCCTACAATATATATGTAAAATAAATTTTTACTCTAAAATATCTAAATATTTTATATAATTATCCTTACCTTAAAATTTTAAACAATACATGTGACTCTATATCTTCAACCAAGCTCGCAAATCCTCAATTTCACATTCTTTTTCTTTAATATGACAATGTTGTTATTTGATTTGATGCTCCTTCTCTTGCAACTAGGATTCCCAAGATTTTATCACACTCCTTTGAATTTTTTACTTGTCTTTTTGCTTTAAATTTTTTCTAGTAATATAAAAATGTATAGATCATATAAAAATCATAAATACAATAGTGTAACTAAGAATTTTATAACAACAAATACTATCTCATAATAAAATTATATGGACGTACTTGAAGGTCATCATGAAAAATCATAGATAACTATATGTAAAGTAAGTGAAATTTAAGATGACGAACTTTAAATTAATTATTGGAATTGATGTTAGTTGTGTACTAGAAGAATTAAAAAATCAAACCACTCACAAGAAGATGAAAAATGCTTTGGTAGATGTATGCACCTATTAGAGCTGGAAAAAGCTGACTGACCTGAGAAACTTGACCCGCCCTACCTGCAACATGACCCGATTAAACTCAAAGAAAATATAAGCCCAAATCCAATATGACCCAACCTGACATTTACTCGAAACTCAATATGACCAAGAATTGTCAGACCCAAGCCTGACCCGACACCTAACCTGGTGATATCATGTGACCCAAATCAACCTAAAAAATGACAATTGACTTGACCCGACTCAATATCAACCTGACCTGACATTGATCCGACCCGAATTCAACCCGCCCAACACCAACCCACCCAACACCAACTAAACCCAATGTCAACCTGATCCAACACCAACCCATCCCAATATCAAGTCAACTTGACATCAAACCGATCCTACACTGACTGACCCAATGTCAACCTGATCCGAAATCAATCCAATCCAACACTGACCGACCCAATGTCAACCTGATCTGAAATCAATCCAGTCCAACACTGACCTGACCCAATGTCAACCTGACTGAGTACTAGCGAGTAGCAACTAGCAAGAAGCCGAGAAGTCAAGTTTTAGTTTTATAATAGATTTTGGTATGGTTTTATCGGTATATTATTTAATAAGAAATAGTTTGCCTCATAAATTGATAGTAAGGAGAAAGGAAAATATATGGGATTATAGATAGTAAAAGAAGAAAATAAGAAGTAAAAAAATATCTTTATTTTTTTTAATTAATGTAACATATTAGTCATTACTCATTATCAAGTCACAAGGTGACTTGTGAAAAACCGCAAGAGGGGGGGGGTGAATAGGGTTTTATGATTATTTTAATATAATTTAACCAAAGCAAGCAACCAAAAAAATATTGGACAAGGGGACAAGGATTTAGAGTGGTTCCAACCTTAGCAAATACTAAGGCAGTCAATCCACTACCCAGTTGCTTACCCAACTGAGATTTTGAAAGAATTAAATTTTATTACCTCGCAAGGATATTACATAAAATTACAATTCTTTCACCAAACCCTTCAGACAGCCTTCACCTAGAAGTAGTCTCACCAACCTCGAAGCAGCCTTCCTTGAAGTAACCTCAAGCTCCCCTTGAAGTAGCCTTCCTCTTGAAGTAGCTTCCCATTGAGACAGCCTTCTTGAAGTAGTCCAAAGTCCACCTTCTCCACCTGAGAAGTCAAACCCTCTCCAATACGCAGCCTCCAACCCTAGGAGTAGCAAGGAGAGTACAAAAGATATAAAGGAACAAGAAGCAAAAATAGAAATTACAATACCGTTGTAGCACAAGGCTTGATTTCCTATATCAAGTGTTTTGATCTCCTAACCAATGTATATGAAAGTGTAAGTGTTGTGGGTAGGAGATGCTAGCCTATAGGACACAAAATTGGAGCAATGAGAATGAATAGCCAATTGTTGGAATTGCTCTATTGCTCACAAGAATGAATAGCCAATTGTAAGTATATGCTCAAGTGTTGCACAAGTGTATTTTGGGTGTCCTATGGCTTGTCCTATTTATAGGAATGGCCTATAGATGCTTAAGGATGTTCTAGACACTTTCTAGGGGATTCTAAGTGCTCAACTAGCCGTTAGGTATCCATTAGTTGCACTAACAATGGCTAGTTAATTAATTCTGAAAAGTGCAGACAGAGACATTCTCGGTCGAGGAATTGTCGACCGAGATCCCAGTCGGTCGAAGTTTTGTCGACTGAGGGACTGTCTGGAGTCAAGTGTATATAACGTTCTGATCCAACTCCCAACTACTTTGTCTGCTGTGTCTAACGACTACCTGGGTCATTCTCGGTCGAAGATTTTATCGACTGAGAGTGTCTCGGTCGAGAAATTTTTTGACCGAGATTGACCCTGGTTCAATGTTTTAAACTAAGTACTGAGTGTGTGTATGAGTGTGCAGATATGACACTATTGTAGGGGATGACCTATCTAAGTGTTGTGATTTGTTAGGGAAGATCTAACGCTTGATTTACATGATGTCTAAGTACTTGTACATTATATATCTTGTACATGATTTTACATTTGATTACAATCATGAAATTAACACATTGTGCGCATTTAGATCTTCCAAAGTTGTGTTATCCACCTAGTTCCTGCAACACTCAAGTAGCACGTTAGATCCACAAGAATGAAATGTTTGTCATCATCAAAACAAAGGGATTATAATAATGTCCAATTTAGCCAACAATCCCCCCCTTTTTGAAGATGACAAACATTTCCTAAATATAAAATAAGGAAATATAAATCATATGAGTTTCATACCTGGAGTTTACCTTTTGTAGCCATTCTTGTTTTGCAAGTGTGTACTGGCCCGAGATTTATGAAACTCATTTTTACTTTATGTTTTCGGTTTATATTATTTCTCCCCCTTTGTCATTTCAAAAAGATATCTAGGAAAATCATTTTTGTATGAATTTTATTTCTCCCCCTTAATTTTATGCTATGCTCCCCCTAACTAAGTTATTCGGTTTGAAAATAGGGAATAATATAAGTGTAAACCATTTTAGCCACAATTGGTTTCTCAATCATTTGCAAATGACGTTAAGCCTTGAAATGATATGAGATCCTTTTAGATCTATGGCATATGTATTTTGATTTCTCATCCATTTTTCAAGGGATGTTAAGCCCTAAAAATGACATGAGAATCCTTTAAGCTTATAGTAGAATACATGTATGTATCTCTAACCAAATACACGGGATGTTATGCCCAAATTTGTTTAGAGAATTCCATTAAGAGCAAGATATATGTCATATTCATGAATATTGTAAATTTCTTTGTTTTTCATAACAAAAACTACTTTTAAGGATACTAAGGTCATAACAAGCTTCAAATGATGTTTACAATGTTTTGTAAGCTTCTTAATCTTATAATCAATATAGTTTGTGTGAGCTCCCCTTTAATCTTATAGTCAAGATAATTTAAGGATTCTAAGGTCACAATCAATATTAGATCATAATAAGTTGACCTTTTATGCACTAAAATTATGTTTTCAATATGATAAACACATTTTGAATCAAGATACTAAGATTAAGTACAGTAAAATGATGTACAAATAAGCATTTTGTCAAGCTTATTTTAGGTCAACCTTGACTTAGACCATGGCACCCCTTGGTCAAACTTTATTTCAACTAAGAGGCAATTTCTGCAGATTTCAATTTGAACATTTATATGTGAAGTATAATTTCTGCAGATTTTCAATTTAAAATGCACTTGTGCTATGAAGTTTTACTGTTTATGCAAAATGGCATCTTCACATGAGCTGAATCACAATGATCAAAAACAATATCCATTCATGGTTTGTATATATGGATCAAATATTATTGAAGACAAACTAATGAAAACATAATGATTATGGCACAATAATTATGATAGAACAGTAGAAGTATATCCACAATACAATGATCAAGATAGAAGCATGTAACTTCATGAAATACAATGATTATGACCATTTAAATTTTAATACACATGGTTCCTACATGGATAGACCAAGAAATACTTAGGATAAACCATGTGGACTATGATAAAACAATAACTTCCTTGATTATACCAATCATGGTGCATAATTTTCAATTTTAAACCAAGTAAACCAAAATAATCTAATTCATGATTCATGGATTTTCAATTTTAAGACAAACCATGAACAAGCTTAATAAACATTTTCAATCAGTGAATAAAGTTTGTTCAAAAATCAGTCTTCATATAATACTTTTTGCAATATGTTTAAGGATTTCATATTCATAATGTTATACCTTAAAACAAAAAGATCAATATGTCTTGTTTCAAAGATGGTCTCCAAGATTTATTCTTGATTTTGCATATTAAATCAATCATTAAAATTGATAGTAAACTAAATTAATTGAAAACAGGTTCAGCAGAACTTGATTCGGTCGAACTGTTTGTCGGCCGCATTTATCTCGGTCGAATATTTCTCGACCGATAATGTTCTCGGTCGAACAGTTTCTCGATCGAGAAAGTTTCTGTACTGTTTCAGAATTGTTTTTAGTAATTGTTTCCAAGTAAATCAAGAATATAAAAGTTAAAGCTTGATTGTGTTGAGATATGACATTTGTATATCAAAAATTAGTTTAGGTCAAATCTCAACTAGTCAAATTCAAACTTCTAAGTTCTAGGAACCCAAGCTAGATCATCATTCCTTTTCTTGTATGGGCATGAAAAAGAGAAGTGTCCAAGATGCAAGCAATAATGACAACTAATAGAGTCAATCTCGTTTCTCTTTCTAGGAGTTGAATTGTTCTTGGGTACATACATGGATTGATTCTTTAGCACTTGTGTCCTTCTCCAACTAGGTTTTTGATAAGATTTTCCCTTATAACCTAGTCCTCTTCTTCCAATTTGACGATAAGAATCATTTAAGATATTATCAAGAATATTATTGTCACTCAAGCTACTCACTTTTTGTTGTAACTTCATAATCTCATCTATTTTCTTCTTGATATCTAATTTTTCTTGATCTAGATTAGATAACAAAGAATCTCTTTCTTTCACAATAATATCATAATCTAGATGTGTACACAAAACAGGTTGTTTTTGAAGATCATTTACTTGAGTTTGCAAGTTTAACTTTTCCAGGGAAATAAGATTGCAATTTGCTTCTATAGATTTTAGCTTAACATCATAATCTTCAATTTCATATGTGAGAGCAAGAAGTTTAGCATTTAACTCATCATTTACTTTATTTGATTTCTTAAATTTCTTCTTACACTCAATATATTTCTCATATGTATCTTGAAGACTAGAAATTAGATCTTCTTTTGGTAGATAAAAAAGACTTACCTCTTCTTCTTCATTTGTTGTAGCAATAAGACATTCTACTTCTTCTTTTCCATCATCACTATCATCACTTAATCATCCCATGCAGCTTTATATGCTCTTTCTTTCTTTTTGTGAGATGATTTCTTCCCTTTCTTGAGTTTTGGACAATCACCTTTCATGTGTCCCTTTTTTCCACATTCAAAGCACCTGGAAGAAGAAACACTAGAAGTTTTGTTAGTTTTAAAACTTTTATACTGCTTACCATTTACAATGAGAGTTTCTTCTTCACTATCATCTTCACTTGTGTCATGACTAATCTTGGTTGATGCTTTGAATGCAATGTCCTTCTTTTTCCCTTGTTGAAGTTCACATTCTCGTCTTTCTTCCTCTTCTAAAGTTACCTCATGTGCTTCTAGGTTGCCAATGAGTTGCTCCATCCTTAGTCGGGTGAGATCATTTGCTTCTTCAATGGCAGTCACTTTGGGCTTATACTTGGGAGGAAGAGATCTAAGAATCTTTGACACGTGGTCTTCCTCACTAATCACTTTGCCTAAAGCATTCAAACCATTTATAATAGAAGAGAATTTTGCATACATTTCACTAATAGATTCATTTTGATCCATACGAAATTGTTCAAATTTCTATTTAAGCATTTTGATTTTAGAATTTTTAACTTGAACAGTTCCTTCATATGTTATAGACAATCTATGCCATATCTCATAAGCTGTTTCACAATTTGATATTCTATTAAACTCACCAACAGAAATTGAGCAATAAAGTATACTTACAACTTTTGCATTCATTTGGGCAGACTTTACCGTATTGACATCCCAATTTGCATACTCCGTTTGAGGAAGTTCATAAGGAGTTGATACCATTATCCATAAGTCCCGACTAATTCCTTGGAAGTAAAATTGCATTCTCCTCTTCCAGTAAGTGTAGTTAGTTCCATCAAAAGCTGGAGGTCTAGCCACGACTGTTCCTTCCAAGTTGAGGTTGTTG